>CM055271.1:23880717-24589693 GCA_029237695.1 Conchocele bisecta | reverse complement strand
ACATAGCTAATATAGGCGCGTAGGTATGAAGGTGAAAAAGTTTTTTCGAGTACAGGAAAAAAATGGGAAATTCTGAGTCGAAAGGGGGAGATAATCCATGATTGGATGTCGGATGAAAAATCCGAATTCACTTTGCGCATCTGCACATGATAACGAAGCTACATAGCAAATATGAGGCGCGTAGTATGAAGGTTGAAAAAGTTTTTCGAGTTACAAGGAAAAAATGGGAAATTCTGAGTCCGAAAGGGGGAGATAATCCATGATGGAGGGTCGGATGAAAAATCCGAATTCACTTTGCATCTGACATGATAACTAAGCTACAGAAATATAGGCGCGTAGGTATGAAGGTGAAAAAGTTTTTCGAGTTACAAGGAAAAAAATGGGAAATTCTGGTCGAAATGGGAGATAATCATGATGGAGGGTCGGTGATCCGAATTCACTTTGCGCATGCATGATAAGAAGCTACGATAGCAAATATGAGGCGCGGTAAGGTAGTTTTTCGAGTTACAAGGAAAAAATGGGAAATTCTGAGTCCGAAAGGGGGAGATAATCCATGATGGAGGCTCGGATGAAAAATCCGCATTCACTTTGCGCATCTGCACATGATAACGAAGCTACATAGCAAATATGAGGCGCGTAGGTATGAAGGTGAAAATGTTTTTCGAGTTACAAGGAAAAAATGGGAAATTCTGAGTCCGAAAGGGGGAGATAATCCATGATGGAGTGTCGGATGAAAAACCCGAATACACTTTGCCGCCTGCACAGAAACGAAGCTCTAGCAGCGTAGGTGAAGGTGAAAAAAGTTTTTCGAGTTCAAGGAAAAAATGGGAAATTCTGAGTCCGAAAGGGGGAGAATCCAGATGGGGGTCGGATGAAAAATCCGGAATTCACTTTGCGCATCTGCAGATAACGAAGCTACATGCAAATATGAGGTAGGTATGAAGGTGAAAAAGTTTTTCGAGTTACAAGGAAAAAATGGGAAATTCTGAGTCCGAAAGGGGGAGATAATCCATGATGGAGGGTGGATGAAAAATCCGAATTCACTTTTCTGACAGATAACGAAGCTACAGCAAATAGAGGCGCGTGGTGAAGGTGAAAAAGTTTTTTTCGAGTTACAAGGAAAAAAAGGGGAAATTCTAGTCCGAAAGGGGGAGATAATCCATATGGAGGGCGGATGAAAAATCTGAAACTTTGCGCATGCGCATCTGCATGATAACGAAGCTACATAGCAAATATGAGGCGCGTAGGTATGAAGGTGAAAAAGTTTTTCGAGTTACAAGGAAAAAATGGGAAATTCTGAGTCCGGAAAGGGGGAGATAATCCATGATGGAGGGTCGGATGAAAATCGAATTCACTTTGCGCATCTGCACATAACGAAGCTACATAGCAAATATGAGGTGCGTAGGTATGAAGGTGACATGAGTTACAAGGAAATGGGAAATTCGATCCGAAAGGGGGAGTAATCCATGATGGAGGGCGATGATCCGAATTCACTTTGCGCATCTGCACATGATAACCGAAGCTACAGTAGCAAATATTGAGGCGCGTAAGGTATAAGGTGAAAGTTTTCGAGTTACAAGAAAAAAGAAATTCTGAGTCGAAAGGGGGAGATAATCCATGATGGAGGGGTCGGATGAAAAATCTGAATTCACTTTGCGCATCTGCACATGATAACGAAGCTACATAGCAAATATGAGGCGCGTAGGTATGAAGGTGAAAAAGTTTTTCGAGTTACAAGGAAAAAATGGGAAATTCTGAGTCCGAAAGGGGGAGATAATCCATGATGGAGGCTCGGATGAAAAATCGAATTCACTTTGCGCATCTGCACATGATAACGAAGCTACATAGCAAATATGAGGCGCGTAGGTATGAAGGTGAAAAAGTTTTTCGAGTTACAGGGAAAAATGGGAAATTCTGAGTCCGAAAGGGGGAGATAATCCATGATGGAGGAGGTCGGATGAAAAATCCGAATTCACTTTGCGCATCTGACATGATAACGAAGCTACATAGCAAATATGAGGCGGCGTAGGTATGAAGGTGAAAAAGTCGAGTTACAAGGAAAAAATGGAAATTCTAGTCGAGATATCCATGAGGAGGCTCGGAAATAAAAATCCGAAATTCACTGCGCATGACATGAACCGAAAGGGGGCAGATAATGAGGCGGTAGGTAGAAGGTGAGTCGGAGTACAGGGAAAAAATGGGAAATTCTGATCGAAAGGGGGAGATAATCCATGAGGAGGATCGGATGAAAAATCGCAATCACTGCGCATCTGACATGATAACGAAGCTACCTAGCAAATATAGGCGCGTAGTATAAGGTGAGTCGAGTTACAAGAAATAATGGGAAATTCTAGTCCAAAGAGGATAAACCTGATGGAGTCGATGATCCCGAATTCACTTGCGATCTGCACATATAACGAAAGTACTAGCAAATATGTGCGTAGAGAAGAGTCGAGTACAAGGAAAAAATGGGATTCGATCCGAAAGGGGGAGATAACTGTGGAGGTCGATGAAAAATCCGAATTCACTTTGCGCATCTGCACATGATAACGAAGCTACATAGCAAATATGAGGCGCGTAGGTATGAAGGTGAAAAAGTTTTTCGAGTTACAAGGATGGGAAATTCTGAGTCCGAAAGGGGGAGATAATCCATGATGGAGGGTCGGATGAAAAATCCGAATTCACTTTGCGCATCTGCACATGATAACGAAGCTACATAGCAAATATGAGGCGCGTAGGTATGAAGGTGAAAAAGTTTTTCGAGTTACAAGAAACGTGACGGACGTACGGACGGACGGACGAACTTACATTTCGGATCTTAGGGGGTACTTGCTATATAAAAGATCAAAGGAAATACCCCGTAAGACACAATAGGCTTACGGGGTACTGATTAAGTTCCATTGTGTTCTAACCCTAACCCATTGTCTAAGACCACGCCCCCTACCCCATAAGTACCCTAATGTGTGCCCGGACGGACGTACGGACGGACGGACGGACACCCGTGACGAAAACAATATACCCATTTTGTTTTTCCTAAAAAAGACGGTAGTAATTAACTGTAAGTACTGTTTCATTAATAACAAAAAGGTCACCCTCCCCAATTGTTTTTGTTTGATGAAATTCCATAAAATATTGATTAATAGCAAAATAAAAACACACTTTATATGGGAATTTAACTTGTGGGTGGGGGGGGGGGGGGGGAGGGGGGGGGGAGGGGTGACGAGGTAGGGGAGGAGTATGACTCCGAAACCTGGACGAGGTAGGAGAGGAGTATGACTCCGAAATCTGGCTAGATAGCTTGGAAATGATGTAACTAAGAAAACAAAAGTTGAATTTTGAAAATCGGTCTACAAATGAAAAATTATTTAAAAACAATATATTTCTAGCCCTCATGTTAAGTTCCCATGAGAAAATAGTTTTCACTTGAGTTTCTGTTTCTGTTGAGTTTCTGTGCTGTTTGAGAATTAATAAGGTACCTTTTCACATAATCTGAATACGGTTAACTCATGGAAAAATGAACCTTATGCTGGTTTGAAATTTCATAACGTACCCTTTTCCATGAATTGAATAGTGCCAATTCCTAAAAAAATGTACCTTATGTACCAGTTATGCCGGTTGAGAATTGCATAAGATACGTTTCCCCATGAACTGAACATATATAGGAAAAGGTACCGTATGGTTATGATAATTGACCAGTCTAGCTATTAGGCCCTGGGCGTACCGGCATAAACTAGGGTTGTTAGTACCATCTCTGCGCACCAAAGATGTTTGTTACCAATGTGACTAAACATATATACTCCCGCATTATAGACCTTCAGAAGTAGGAGCTGAAGCCTAGTAATTTGCATAAACAAGATGGCCGCCAATGAAAAAGTAACATGTAGGGGCATATCTTGTTGGGGAATCAGTTTTAAAAGCACAAATACCCATCAACTTCAGGCATTTACTACTTCATAGACGACTAAATATAGATCAATCCATTTTATTAGGAATATGATGTACAGAAACCAACATGGCCGCCATTTTACACGCATTCTATGAATTATTTAAAGACACAGGCACGCACGAGCAATCAAGTGTTGACACCACACACATAATATAAAACTAACATACTCCCAAGGTGTTAGCATATTGGTATTAATAATAATATGCAACAAAAACATATCATTTGTGGTATAAAGGTGTTATATTGCATAGACAATATTGTCGACCTTATGAAATGCATATCCAGTTTCTGGGATATTTATATGCAACTTCATTGTTTCATCAGTCACAGAATGGTTAATGCAAACACAATTCTGATATGTGATAACTGACATTTTATACAATGCTTATAAACACATTTCATAATATAAAGGACAGTTTGTAAATCCAAAATGGCCGCCACTTTATACGAACTTCGTAAACTATACTTATAACTTTGATATCAATGTCGGTACCACATACCCGTTAAAAACGGCAAATACCACACTCATTTTATACCCATTCGTTTATCTACAGCTTACTAAAAGCATGAAAATGAACATATATATATATTAATTTGCATATTTAAGATATCCATCACTGTAAAATTGGAACAGCAATGTTCTGGAATTCAGGGCTTTTCACGCATTACACAAAACATTTTGACGATTAAACCATTTGAATGCCTAAATAGGTTTCTCAATACTCGTTTGCAGCAAATATGATTCGCATACTTTCAAAATGGCCGCCATTTCGTACAATATGTGCAACAATGAAACTAAATCCCCATACACGTTATATCGTTAGCGGCTGAATAAAAATGATAATTCTTTATTATACATCTGTTTAGTATAGATAGAAGCTGGAATACACACCCGCTTTTACATTTAAAATACAGTGTACTTTGTGCTTATGATGCGATTTGTGGACTGTACAGGTGTTTGTTTTATGATTAAATGTGTAATATCCTCTTCTAACGCTCTTTAGCAACAATATACCTGTCTTAAGATTGGAACATATTGTATCGCGTGTTATTCCAGTTTGTATTTTGTCTCATACATTACCATGCACTGCATACTGTGCAAGAAGAAGCGTCTATGTGAGTAACAAAATTAACACAATACATATGACAAAATCAAGTTTCAAGAGAAATTATGTAATATAGCCAATTAATATAATATATCCTACATCATGCAGCTACAATTTAATCTATGCGGGAAATTATGCCAAATAAGAATATCGAAAGTTAGTATTGTCGACATTACACTGCTGTAGTGCACTGTTCTATTATTACCACCTTGTGTACGTAAACATGTAATATAGATGACGGTCCATGCAAGCAGCATATGATATGAATATGATAAGTATATGAGTCTGACATACCTGTTTGAACCTGTAGCGAACATCATATATCACATTCATGTAATAGTTTGTCCTTACTCATTGCTTACTTTATGTTGAGTACTAACCTGAGGGAAACATGACGGCAAAGCAAGCAATATGGTTATCATGTGTGCTTTGATCAGTAACATTACACGCAATGTCACGACACCCACCACTATCGCCGAACACGACTATCAAAACAATGTATACTAAGCGGTTCACGTTCTATTTCTAGCTGATTGCCTGGGTGTGCATTTGTCGGACCGTGTACCGCTAATCATGGAATCTATTTTAGTGCCCATTCAATGATTGGCCTACCTGCATGTATTTGGTACATTATCCTTATATACGAGATCAGGAAGTGGTGTTTGGTCTATTGGATGTATTATTTTATATTTCCCATGTACATGCATGCTTAACCGAACTTAAGTGGATAAATATATTTCTAGTTTTAGTGCAGATGGGTTATTAATAAATACAAACCAACATGTATATGCCATTCGCTCATGTAGCACGCTCATTGACATGAACTAGTTGTATACACAGGCTAGTTTCTGACTAATCAACCATAAATGTAATATTAATTGTTCGACTTGCATACCGCGTACAGTGATACAAAATCCAAACAAATGCAATATAAGAAGTCCCTCTCGTTGCAATTACACGAACACATTCTGTAATGGTACATGATTTTCATAAGCATGAATTCCATGGCCAGCAGAGTATGATTCAGAAATGTAAGTACATTTAATAATATAACAATGTTACATATTAAACCAATATAAATTAAATCAATACTCCATGTTGACAGCTACATCGCTATGTGCGTGTTATGTGTTTAGCCTGATGTATTGCTTTAGTTTCTTCTATACATAGGTTCCTGTGTCTCCTTTGCGTATCTTGTTATATATCATGCACAAAGATAATTAGATATGACAACAACGAAACATTTATGAAACTGCCACAGACATAATTTATTCACATGGGTTTTTAGTACCATCTCTGCGCACCAAATATTTTTGTTACCAATGTAACTAACCATGTATACACTATACATTTCCGCATGATAGACCTTCAGAAGTAGTAGCTTAAGCCTAGTAATTTGCATAAACAAGATGGCCGCCAATTTAAAAGTACTTTATTACATGTAGGGGCATATCGTATTGTGGAATCAGTTGTAACAGCACACATATATATTAACTACTTCATAGACGGCTAAATGTTTATCAATCCATATTGGTATTGATAATAATACGTAACAAAATATAACATTTGTTACATAAACGTGTTGTACTGCATATACAATATGGCTGACCTTATGAATTGCATATCCAGTTTCTGTGTTATTTATATGTAACATCGTTGTTTCAGCCGTCAGAGAATGGTTAATGCAAACACAATTCTGATAGGTGATAATAAAAAAATAACTGACATGCTATAAAATGCTTATAAACCAATGTTAAGATAAAAAGAGAAGTGTGTAAATCCAAAATGGCCGCCATTTTATAAGAATTTCGTAGTAAACAACTTGTATACTTTTATATCAATGTCGGTACCACTTACCTTTTACAAACTGCAATGGTCCCACGCATGTTATACACATTCGTTGATATACAGCTTACTTAAAGCATAAAAAGTAACATATGCGTATTAATTTGCATATTTATGATATCCATCACTGTAAAACTGGAACAGCAATTTTAGGGAATTCAGAGCTATTCACGTATTATGCAAAACATATCAGACGAGAGCATGCTGATCAGTTTCGACGATTTAACCATTGGTATGCCGCAAAAGGTTGCTCAATACTCATTTGAGGCAAATATGATTTGCATACGTTCAAGATGACCGCCATTCTGTACATTATGCGTGGCAATGAAACCACGTTAACACACACATTCTATCAGTAGTCACGGCACAAACATGATATAATTGTTTATTATATATATGTTTTAGTATGACTAGAAGCTGTAATAAATACCCTATTTTATATTTAACTTACAGTTTACTTTGTGTTTAGCATACGATTTGGGGACTGTACAGGTTTTTGTTGGATGATTAAATTAATATCCTCTACACCAACGCTCATTAGTAATAATGTATCTGTCTTAAGATTGGAACATATTGTAGCATATGTTATTCCATTTTGTATTTCGCCTCATGTATTACCATGCGCGGCATTCTGTGCCAGAGGATTAAGACAATAAACAAAAATCATCTGAAAAATATCAAGTTTAAGCGAAGTGTAATATATCCAATTAATATAATATAACATACAGCATGCATGCACGTTCAGCGACACTTTAATATATTCACGATGTTACCGTTAAATGAGACTAAACGAAAGTTAGAATTGTCAACATTACATTATTGTTGCACAGTGTTTTGTTATTACCACTTTGTGTACGTAAACATTTAATATAGATAACAGTCCATGCAACCAACACATACGAGGGCTGATCCAGAAGTTTGTGGACAACGTCAGTTAACAGACCGAACATGGAGGTATTCTTGAAATATGTTGCAGGCATGTGTCTTTATATATGATGAGTATATGTATGGACTTTCGTGAACATATCTGGTTAATTATAGTTGCTGTGTTTGCGTGAACAATGGTGGTCAGAGTATAGCGGAGCAGGTCACGACGTCACTTGTTGTGACGTTACGTTATGTGGATAATACTTTGACGTTACTCACATAATTGTTTTCCGAAATATTCTCCACCGACAGCAATGACTTTTTGATGCCACTCGACCCACTTGCGGAGATCTTTATACCACTGTGGTCCGAAAGAGTTTAATATGTTTGTAGTTTCAGTCCACTCTTCAATCACGAGAACAACGCAAACTCACAAGGTTAAAGGTCGGATGTATATGGGCGTTGTTTGAACATTTGCGCTCCCAACTTGGTGGGGGTGATGTCTCACATTTCCACTGACTGGACTATTTTGATTCTGGGTCATAATGGTATAGCCAAATTTCGTCCACTATAATGATGCAATCAAGAAATTAATGTCCATCTTTCTTCCATCTTCGCAACAAGTTATTTGTTCCTTGAACAAGCAACTCCTTTTTTTTGCTGTACACAATATCCTTGGAACGCAATGAGCACTTATATGTCTCATGTTGAGGTGTTATGTGATGACCAGATATGCATATCCAGACCACACCCTCTTTAATAGCATACACAATATCCGCGGTTTTATATAAAGTCACTAAAAGTATTAAAATGATTTGAGTATATAATAACTTGGATTGTGAGCAAATATTGAACCATCTATAACGTTGTGTTCATTAATTATGGACAGTGTTCATAACTTCTGGATCAGCCCTCGTAATATGAATATAATACTTATACAAGTCTTGACATACCTGTTTGAACCTATAGTGAACATTATATATCATTTAATTCATTTAATAGTTTGTCCTTATGCATTGCTTACTTTATGTTGAGTACCGACCTCATGGAAACATGACAACATATCAAGCAAGAGGGTTATCATGTGTGTTCGATTTGTAACATTACAGACAATGTCAAGATACCCACGACTCTCGCCGAACACGACTACTATGTACATATTATATTTCTAGCTGATTGCCTGAGTATTTGTGGGACCGTGTATCGCTAATCATTTGATATATTTTAGTACCTCCTTCAAAACTCTGCCTACCTGTACGTATTGTGTACAGTATCCTCATTTTCCAGGTCAGGCAGTGGTATTCGGTCTATCGGATGTATTTTGTTCTCTCTTTCGTGCGCATGCATGCTTAACCGAACTTAAGTGGCTAAATATAGTCTAGTTCTAGTGCAGATAAGCTATTAATAATTACAACCCAATATGGAATGGATATGCCATTCACTCATACAGATTTCTATACACAGGTGCATTTCTGATTACTTATCAACCATATATAGTAGGCGATCCATTTTGACCGCAAGAGACTCGGTTTCATTGTCCCATTTTCGGTCCTTTTAAAATTCTCCAAGCCTAAGGTCAAGCCATTTAAACGTAAACTATGGAAATATGAGAACGGTGATTATGACATGCTACGCAGGGATATCTCCAAAATAAACTGGGATGACTTAAAATCGCAAAATATTTATGAATATGCACATACTATTATTAATACAATTATTACACTTGCCGAGATCTATATTCCTAATAAAGATATGTATACTCGTTAGACAGTCCGATTTGCCTTGGATAACAACAAACATAAAGAGGATGATTAGAAAACGGAAATGGCTCTATCATAAGGCAAAACAAACTAATAATAATTTACACTGGTTACAATTTCGTAAACTTCGGAATGACGTCATTTTAGCAATAAGGGCATCCAAGAAAGATTATCATGACGGGATAAGTAATACATTAAAGACAGGACAACTCTGTTCAAAAGATTGGTGGTCCGTATTGAAACATTTTATGAATGAAAATGAAAATAAAACAATTCCACCACTACAACATAACGGAACAATAATTGATGATAGTACAGAAAAGGTTAGCAGTCTAAATAATTATTTCCATGACCAAACAGTTTTACCAGACCCCCCTTCACACCTATATACCTACTTTAACACCATATACAGTGACTATAAATACTCTTGAATATATCACTCTAAGTGAAATAGATATACATAATATATTAACTTACCTATACGGAAAGCATCTGCCCAGATGGTGTCAATAATCGCATCCTTCAAGAATTAAAATCTGAACTAGCTGTCCCTTTAAAGGACCTTTTTAATAAATCTATACAATGTGGACACTTTCCAGACGAGTGGAAACAGGTCAACGTATGTCCTATATTTAAGGCTGGTGATCCCTGTCTCAGTTCGAATTATCGCCCCATATCCTTGCTCAATACTATTAGTAAAGTTCTTGAAAGGGCAGTTTTTAAATAGTTGTACAATCACTTCAAAGACAACAATATATTAACACCCTTGCAGTCTGGATTCGTACCTGGAGATTCAACTGTAAACCAACTGACCTTCCTTTATAATACTTGACAAAATACTTGTAAAATGGCGGCCATCTTTGATTTATACAAATTATGTATTGCTTTAAAATAAGAGAAGTAAATAGTTTGCAATGTGTTAGCTCGTGTGTGTCAGAAAGTGGTATAATGTCCTTTGCGATATTACTGATACCAAATGATGCAATTGTTGTTAGTAGATTAATTAACACTGGCCGCCACCGTTTCTCATATATATTTAAACGTTAACTATTTTCTGACGGATCCATCGTTAGCACGACTGTGTCTAATCTTGTGAGCCAGAAAATGTTGCTTGGTACCGAAACTGATCATGACAGGCAGTGTGTACAAACTGATTCGAATACTCAACATAATTCGTATACAATTGCGGCCATCTTGGATTTATCACATGTAGATATCACAAAATTGACTGGTAAACAGGTGGATGCATTCTATTTATTAAATATCCTAAGTTGGCAAATTACCTTCGTTTATGTCTGTACGATACTTCTAGAGAGTAAAATTCTATAACATAGTAATTTTTCAACAATGACTGCCATCTTGTTTATGGAACGTGACGAGTGTGCACGACTGTCATGACGCTTGTAACACATGCAACGTTCATGATACATATATATCTATCTATCTATCTATTTATTTCTGTCACACGCCCTCGCGGGCATCATCGGGTAACTGCGCGTCGGTGTCAAATTAGTAAAAGTATAGCAAACAGTAGAATAGCATGGACAATAAAGTAAAAGTAATGTTAAAAGTGTGAAGGAGGATAAAAAGTGGTTAAAAACAGCCATATGCACTTACGGTTTTTAGTGCGTGATGCGGCTGACAGAAAGCTTGAACGAATCAAGATCTTTCTGCAGTACGACATCCGCTGGTAGAGAATTCCATTGCACTATAGTGAGAGGAAAAAAATGAATATTTGTAGTAATCTACACGAGTATGGACCTGTTTAAGTTTACAGAGTGACAGAAGCGGGAAACTCTGTGGTTCGGTTCGAAATAGTCAGGGACGGGAATAGCCACTAAGCCATGAACTATTTTGTAGAATAGGGTAAGACGCGCATCTGCCCGACGCTGCTCGAGCTGCCTCCATCCCAGCTTTTCCAACATACTTGTGACACTCGAGTAGGTTGAGTAATCACTCATGGTCCAACGAGCGGCACGTCGCTGGACTTTTTCCAGTTTTTCAGTATTTGAAATTGTGTGGGGGTCCCAGACACAGCCAGCATATTCAAGTTGGGGGCGGACAAGTGTTTTGTAGGCGCACTCTCTTAACTTGGGCGATTTCGTCTTAATATTACGCTTGATGAAGCCGAGTGTACGATTAGCCTTACCTGCAACAGTATTTATATGTTTATTCCAGGATAGGTTCTTGGATATGTCGACGCCGAGGTAGCGGGCACTGTCAGCAATCTCAAGCGTCTGGCCATGTAACTGGTAGCTCGTGGGTTTTGGCTTTTTAGACCGGGAAATCTGAATCACCTGACATTTAGAGGGATTAAATTCCATGTCCCACGCAGCTTCCCAGTCTTGTAGAATGTTCAGATCAGTCTGCAAGGTGTTTTGGTCTGTCTGCTGGTCATCAATTGTGAGATAAATTGCTGTGTCATCAGCAAACAGCCTTACCTGGGAGGTGATACTTTCCGGTAAGTCGTTTATATAAACGAGGAATAGTATCGGACCTAGGACTGACCCTTGTGGAACGCCAGAGGTGACAGGGATAGTGTCTGAGGACTCACCTTCAAGTAGGACCGACTGTGTCCTATCACTGAGGAAGGCTCGAATCTAGTCCAGTGTCACGCCTTGAACACCGTAGGTACTTAGCTTATGGAGTAGCTTCTCGTGGGTGACTTTGTTGAATGCCTTGCTAAAGTCAAGTAGTATGAGGTGTGTTTGCCTACCTTGACTGCATGTTCGTGCTAGGTCCTCGATGAGCATGGTCAGCGGTGTCTCGCATGAGCGCTTCTCCATAAACCCGTGCTGTAAGTCATACATAATAGTGTGTGAGTCTAGGTGGCGGGCTAGGTTGGAGGCTACTATGTGTTCAAGTACCTTGCAAATAATACATGTCAGTGATATAGGACTGTAATTCGCTGCGATTGACCGGTCTCCCTTCTTGTATAATGGAGCCACATTGGCAGAAACCCAGTCCTTTGGTACTTCGCCTGTTTGTAGGGATTGCTAAAAGATTACCTTTAGAATAGGTGCTATTTGTTCCCTTAACTCTTTCAGTACCAATGGCTTTATCAGATCTGGGCCCGCTGCTTTAGTCGGATTAAGGCCGTGGAGTAGCTTCATTATATTTATGTGGAGATGTCGATATCGGGCATATGAGGGTAGCGCTGGGGTTGGGTTCCTCCACTCGTGCCTGGGTCAATATGTGATCTTGGAGAGAATACGGACTGAAACTGTTTGTTCAGTATATTGGCTTTCTCTTTTGTGTCTGTGTGGAATTGTGGTCATATTGCTTCAGAACTAGTGTTTATAGTATCCACACTTTGTCTATTTATTTACATATTTTATGAAATTTCAATAAAATGGCGGCCATCTTGGATTTTCATAAGCTGGTTTCAGGCTTAAATCGATTGTTGTATATTCGGTAATGTATTAGCTATTAAATAAATTAATGTTTAGTGGCCGAAACACGCTAAGTTTGTTCGTTTCGTTTATACCTAGGCGACCGATTCGAGAGATACATATAATCCTGCTGCAGCGCTTGCAGAATCTATAAATAGGCTAGTCTAGTAGCGAGGCAAAAATAGTTTAGCACCAATTGCGATTTTTTCGATATCGATAAAGTTAGAGGCATGGAAGGAAAGAAGAGTGCATTTCACTCGGTGAATGATGTAGAAAACGGTAAGTCTTTTATTTGTTATAGATGATTCGTGTACAGAATACACGACAAAAGTTTGTGGGAAACAATTACCACACTTTTGCCAATTAGAACAAGCCAGAAACCGTGAGGCCTCGGTACCCGTAGACTATGTCAGTTACATGCCAGACTCTGTATTCAGGTATTGCAGTCTGTATCGTTGTTTACTTGTCTAAATTGTTTTCATGCTTCACGTAATATAGTTGTGAACGGTAACTTGTGCAATCTACTTGTGTACCCTCCGTAGACAGTAGTCTGGCTATTCTGAAAGTCAAACTTCGACTCTTCGTCCATTTTGCGCACCTGCAAGTTATAACTATCTCCCCTGTCGAGCAGTGCAGGGGGAAATCAGACCCGTTTTCCTATATAATTTAATAATTTTCGTAGTTCTAAATGTCTAAATGTGAAATATTCCGGAATAAAAATGATGTATTTTAGAGCGAAATGTATCGATTAACCACTAAACATATATCGGGTCACGTGACTATACTGTCTGTTTTACGTTTTTCTGCCGACAAACTTTTGGCTATTAAACGTATTCAATCTAAAATATATTTAAATGTCGGTACTTTTTCACCATTAATAAAAATGTCTGTATTTTTTCACCATTAATAAAAAAGTAACCCTCCCCAAATTTTTTGTTTCATGAAATTCCATGAAATATTGATTTTATAGCGAAAAAACGATTTTCCTATGGGAATTTAACATGTTACATGGGGGAAAAGAGGTGGAAGAGCTGGAGGAGGAGTAAAAAAAAATGAATTATTTTGGAAATTGACTGAAACTTGACTAGATAGTTTGGAAATGTTGTAACTAAGAAAACAAGTTAGATTTTGAAAATCTGTGCACATTTTTTTTTTGTTTAGCCATGCACCATTTATTTTCGCAATAAAATCAATATTTAACGGAATTTCATAAAATATTTTTTTTGGGGAGGGTAACTTTTTTGTTATTGATGAAAAAGTACTTACATTTAATGCACATTTTTTTTTTGTTTAGCCATGCACCATTTATTTTCGCAATAAAATCAATATTTGACGGAATTTCATAAAATATTTTTTTTGGGGAGGGTAACTTTTTTGTTATTGATGAAAAAGTACTTACATTTAAATATTTTTAATATTTAATGTGATTAATGGCCAAAAGTTTGTCGGCAGCAAAATGTGGAACAGACAGTAGTGATACGTCACGCCGACTTCCAGAATGGACGGTACGGGAGTAGGTTGCAAGTTACCTTTCACAACTAGTAATAGTAGTAACAGTAGTGAGTGCACCATAATGCTATGTCTGTAACGGATGGAATAGCCATGCATTCTCGACTGTATAGCCCTGCTCAACCTGAGCTTCCATCCGCCTAAGATGGCCGGTTTCTGGATGACATCATATGTCATAATTGTTATACAAGAACCAAAAGCACATTTTCTCTGGTAATATTTTAAAAGACTATATTTCATAGTAATAAAGTATGTTAGGAAACTGGGTGATCAGTGTTGAAGGTGGTTCACAGATACTCCAAGTATTGGAGTATCTGTGAACCACCTTCAACACTGATGACCCAGTTTCCTGCTACTGCAAGAATTAATTCACAACCTGTTTTCATCCACTTTAGGACATCTACAGTTAAAGGTACATGCCCATGTGCCAGGTTATAATATAGGGAGGCATATTTTTATCGTCCATACATTAGATATAACATTGTTCGGGCAGAATGAACAGTCATGAACCATTTTCGGACGATATAATTGGCATTTTTAGCTCGCCTGCACGAAGTGCATAAGAGCTTATGGCATACCCCTGTCGGCGTTGGCGTCCACAAACTTAACGTTGGGTAAATGTCTTATAGCCCAGGAATATTAGGTGTAAAAAAACCCAAACCCAAAAAAATTTGTTAACAAGCTGAATTTTTCAGGAAAGTTGTATAAATGTATGTAGAATAACATACTAAGAGTCCCTGCAAATCCAGCTGGTGCCAACTTGGGAATTCAAGATGGCGTCCAAGATGGCCACCATTTTTTCATTATCTTTTAATGTTCAGCAAATAGGCATAAAAAAGTGTTGATTTTTTATACTCTTACCTGGATTATCTCAGATATACATTTTTAAAGCAGTTTTGTTATTTCTGAAATTATACAATTCAAGATGGCCGCCAATATGGCCACCAAAACTGCCAAATTGATGGATTTTAGGATATTTTGTAAGAAAAAACACGAGATAGATAGCAATATTTTCAATTTAATGTATATATTATACAATATATGGCAAGCAGTACTTAATACATAATACATTGGACATTGGAAATGCATTCACTATCACTATTCATGGTATATACAGATTGGTATGCACTCGTGTCTCGTATAATTATGAATAGTGACAGTCCTGTAAGTAAACATACATGTAAATCCATACCACTTTACGACTACAGCATCATCAATATAGCAATAACATTGTATGATCATACATAAAATGTGACTTGTGGATTAAGAATTATTGCATTTTATACCATGGTAGACAAATTACATGTTTGTCCCATATATTGGCTGCACATCTCAGTGCAAAATAACCCAAGCTTCCTGCACCCACATGACTTTCCACATCCAGTCTTACAGCCACATGAAACCATTTTCATTAGCTTATCTGGTGCAACTGGGAGGTCAATCTCCATGGGTAACAGAACATCATCTTGCAATCTCCATCCCCATTTTATTGAGGCATTGAGTTACCCATCCATTGCTGAACAGCCAAATATGTACGATATGAATGGTATTTGGCCGCAGCACTTGTCGGTGGGAAACATGCAAGCTGAAATGATGAGCTATGGGAGGACCTACCGGCATGTTCTATATCGCTATGTGTGCTTTCACTATTTCTGAACGTTTCTAGCATATGCTTGTCCTGATGATGGTGTACAGTATTGAAAGCCTTGCATTTTCCCTGTCTATAAGGTGCAGATACTGTATCACAACCACTTACAGCATGCATAAACAACAAGTGTGTTTTGGTGTCTCCTATAGCATGCTGAAGATCTTAGGATGTTGTAAAGGGTCACTGGGTTACAACGGCAAAGCATATATATTGCCACCGAAGTAACCGCTAGTGCAACAAACATTACCAGTAAATCAGTGTCAGTTCCAACAACCACCACTGGCTTCTCGGCATCATCAGCCAGTGTTAAGGCTGTTGATACTATCAGGAAATTTGCATCTGCCTCTGAATGTTTCACTCTTATGCCTGCGGCTTGCATCTCTTGACTCAGCAAGTCAATAAATCGACGTTTATTGCTGCTGTTTGACAAGAATGCTGATTGTGCAGTCGTGATTTTCATATTTACATCAAATATGATGGAACGTGATGTTACCTTGCTAGCCCTTCTGTTCTGCTTCATGGTTTTGGTTGAGGTGACATTATAGCCATCAAATACAACAACTGTCCCAACACCAAAATGTTTTAGTGTGTATGCGATATATGCCTTTGGCCATACAACTGTGTGTAGTAGGTGCCCTCCGTCCACAACAAATAGTGCATTGTCTGGGACAGTTGGTTGTTGTGTAACAAATTACTTCAACAATATACCCAATGTACTTTTCATGGGATTCCGCATTAGACCATCAACGAATAGTGCTGGGGGTTGCGGTGACAGTTCGTGTGTCAGGAATGTTTCCATTTCAGTACTATCATTGAGAACACACGTGATCCTATTAAACAACAGAGTGGGGTTAACTGCCATATCATGTCCTCGGACTTTGACAGTTATGTGCATACAAACTGATTGTCTAAACCTTATCTTTTCTGTGAAGAGTGATCTCTGTGAAACAATTACCTGTCATTTTAGCAGCTGCGGCGGTACGAATGTCTGCTTGGTCACAATTCACTGACGAGTCGGCCACTAGTCCAGTGGATATAGATACAACTCGAGATGGTTCATATTATCTCTTGATTGCGTGCTTACCCTCAGGTCTTTGTGCTGTTCAGAGGTAGATGTGTGTACTGATGCAAATTTCTCCAGTTGGCTACAAATATGCAAACAACCCACTTTGCCATTGCACTGTATGTGATGCCCCTACCATGTGTCATGCCGCCGGATGTTTTTACAATTCGCATTAGGACCTGTTCTATCGTTTGGTCAGAAAAGTTGCCACTCCAGTACGACGATACACTGGTCTTGGGCAAACGATAATGCTGTATAGATTGTGCTCAGATTTCCCCGGTCCAAGTTGATGAAGGGAAGTACTTCAATCCTAGTTTTGTTAAAATTTTCATTTTGATGTGATACTTTCATGAAGCCACTCCATGATGGACAGAGGGAAAGTTCAAGCACATAACCTGAAACCCAGAGTGTGTCTAAAGCATTGGCAGAGATGACATATGTCGTTTCCTTTTCAGGTGTTTGTTTGTTTGTTTATTAGTGTTTAACAGCCTATCAACAGCTAAGGTCATGTAAGGCCGGGCAGACGGGTTCGATCCCATTTTAACCTGCTGCATTGGGGTGAAAATCCCAAAATCAGAACGGAATATTTACATCGAGAACAAATATATTCAGCCCTGAAATTAGAATAACCTGACCTGGACCTGGTGCCAGGTCCATACCACACCAAGTCACTTGACCCCTTCCCCTAAAATAGGATTACGAATATCATAATACTAATATAAGGGGTATAACCAGATTCAATTGTCACATACAAAATGCCAAAGACGTATGTGAGGGCCAAACCAGGTCTCCAGTCGGGATTCCGGTAAGGATGAACCCCAATCGTTAAATTACCCATCGCTTGCTCCCACCTGCCACCCACTCCTTTTCTGGTGCTTTCATTGGTCCGATAATAACAGACATTAGACCAGGAACAGCAGGTTTGCTATATGTCTTTATGGGAACGTTTACAAAGTCACCAACCATTTCCACCGGTGGTACACTGACTGTGCGCTTTACAGGCACTTCATCAACAGTACGCTGTTGTGTAACATAAGCTATCTCTCCCATACTGTGGAAAGTATTGTCACCAGTTACTGTAGCTACATTGAAGTCTGCATTATCATACACAAATTGGGTGAAACCACTGAATATATCGAGTGGTCTGTTGTGTGGTACAAGTGCAGCCTCCAACCTGTAATCATCTGAGAAATTGAATCTGCTCAGAAGATCTACCAGTTCACAGGAACCATATTTTCTATGTATATACACAGCAATTGCAAGCAACAGTGGTGAAATGAATGACCTTGGGCGACGTGAAGAAATTATGGCATGCGCTATAGCGGTAGTTCCGCTATTTATTGTTGGATAACTTTTACCTTTCTGATCTAAAAGACAGTGTAGAAAACGGTTTAGCGAATCTGGAACTAGTGTTGTAACATTCAATAACTCTCCGGATTTCTGATGCGCACTTTTTATCTCTAGACTTAAGAATTAAATTCTTAATTAAATATTTAATTATTATCTAATATGGCTAACTAACCTGAATTTGAGAGAAATTGCTGAAAGAAAATCAAATTCTCCAACGGACCATCTTATCAATATTCATAATATTAATGAGTCAGGTGACTGAATTTAATCAGTGACATGGTCTAAAACTATGTTAGGCGGGACGTTTTACGCAATTTCGTTAAGCGCAACAACCAAAACAGCAATGTTAGACGTTATCTGTGACGTCATATGTTCAAAAGATCACGTCTACGCAAATTCACGAACTTTTCACATGCTTTTTAGGATTTAAAACACCATTCCGGTTTTAGACATTTAATTTCTATATTCTCTTGTATCAATCCAATTGCTTGTAGTTCATTCTGACTGACTTTCGACATGGCATGCGGTTTGCATGAAAATTGTATACGGATTTCAATACAACGAGGCTAGTTAATATTGCGTTGTCGCGGAAGTGTTTTGAAGCCATATTAGATTTAGATTTATCATATTTAGCATGTCACAACTAATCTGTTTCTAGTATACATTGAAAAATAATACTCAACATCTGGAAAGCCATTTAGACGTGTCAAAAAATAATTTTGACCGTCAACATTTTAATGCTATACACTTTGGTGCCATTTGGGGATATCTTTTGGCAGCCATTTTGAATTGTGATTATGAATATTATCTATATATACTGCGTTTTGGTATATTTATATACTTATGTATGTTCTGATGGTTTTTATGACTATTTATCATAGCTGAATACGACGATATAAGCAAAACCCAAAAAAATGGCGGCCATCTTGGACGCCATCTTGAATTACCAAGTTGGCATAAGGTTGATTTACGGGGACTTTTTTTCTGATAATGTAGACATGATTCTGAACATATCCTGAAATTTTCAGCTTGTTATCAATTTTTATTACCTTAAACCCTATTGCTCCTGGACTATTATAACTTCTGTTTCCTTTCATGGAACACCTTGTTATTTCATACATGCATTCCTCAGATGACCCTCTATCATGCTGTAGCATATCCATGACCCACCACCCAACCCTTACCCCAAGGTCAAGGTCACAAACTTAGCACATTCATAAACTTAACGTTGGGGTAAATTTCTTTATAACATCTGTTTCCTTTCATGGAACGCCTTGATATTTCATACATGCATTCCTCAGATGACCCTCTATCATGCTGTAGCAAATCCATGACCCACCACCCAACCCTTACCCCAAGGTCAAGGTCACAAACGTAGCACATTCATAAACTTAACTTTGGGGTAAATGTCTTATAATATCTGTTTCCTTTCATGGAACACCTTGATATTTCATACATGCATTCCTCAGATGACCCTCTATCATGCTGTAGCACATCCACGACCCACCACCCAACCCTTACCCCAAGGTCAATGTCACAAACTTAGCATGTTCATAAACTTAACGTTGGGGTAAATGTTGTGTAACTTCTGTTTATTTACAGGGAATGCCTTCATATTTCATACATGCATTCATCTGCTGACCCTCAACCATGCTGTACCAAATCCACGATCCACCACACAACCCTTACCCCAAGGTCAAGGTCACAAACTTAGCATGTTCATAAACTTAATGTTGGGGTAAATGTTGTGTAACTTCTGTTTATTTACAGGGAATGCCTTCATATTTCATACATGGATTCATCTGATGATACTATATCGTGCTATTGCAAATCCATGACCCACCGCCCATCCCTTACCCCAAGGTCAAGGTCACAAACTTAGCATGTTCATAAACTTAACGTTGGGGTAAATGTTGTGTGACTTCTGTTTATTTACAGGGAACGCCTTCATATTTCATACATGGATTCATCTGATGATTCTCTATCGTGCTATTGCAAATCCATGACCCACCGCCCATCCCTTACCCCAAGGTCAAGGTCACAAACTTAGCATGTTCATAAACTTAACGTTGGGGTAAATGTTGTGTGACTTCTGTTTATTTACAGGGAACGCCGTCATATTTCATACATGGATTCATCTGATGATACATGCATTCCTCAGATGACCCTCTATCATGCTGTAGCAAATCCACGACTCGCCACCCAACCCTTACTCCAAGGTCAAGGTCACAAACCTAGCACATTCATAAAACTTAACGTTGGGGTAAATGTTGTGTAACTTCTGTTTATTTACAGGGAATACCTTCATATTTCATACATGCATTCATCTGATGAAACTATCGTATTATAGCAAATCCATGACCCACCTCCCACCCCTTTCCCCAAGGTCAAGGTCACAAACTTAGCACATTCAGAAACTTAAAAATAACATTGGGGTAAATGTCTTATAACATCTGTTTCCTTTCATGGAACGCCTTGATATTTCATACATGTGGGTGGAAGGTGGGTGCAAGCGATGGGTAATTTAACGATCGGGGTTCATCCTTACCAGAATTCCGAATGGAGACCTGGTTTGGCCCTCACATACGTCTTTGGCATTTTGTATGTGACAGTTGAATCTGGTTATACCCCTTATGTGAGTATTACGATTATTCGTAATCATATTTTAGGGGAAGGGGCCAAGTGACTTTGGTGTGGTATGGTCCTGCCACCAGGTCAGGTTATTCTAATTTCAGGGCTGAATATATTGTTTCTCGATGTAAATATTCAGTTCTGATTTTGGAATTTTCCCCCCAATGCAGCAGGTTAAAACGGGATTGAACCCGTTTGCCCGGCCTTACATGACCTTAGCTGTTGATAGGCCGTTAAACACCAATAAACATAAATTCATACATGCATTCATCTGATGATACTCTATTGTGCTATAGCAAATCCATGACCCACCCCTTACCCCAAGGTCAAGGTCACAAATGTAGCACATTCATAAACTTAACGTTGGGGTAAATGTCTTATAACATCTGTTTCCTTTCATGGAACGCCTTGATATTTCATACATGCATTCCTCAGATGACCCTCTATCATGCTGTAGCAAATCCACAAGCCACCACCCAACCGTTACCCCAAGGTTAAGGTCACAAACTTAGCATGTTCATAAACTTAACGTTGGGGTAAATGTTCAGTAACTTCTGTTTCGGTACAGGGAACGCTTTGATATTTCATACATGCATTCATCTGATGATCCTCTATTGTGCTACAGCAAATCCATGACCCCCCACCCCTTTCCCCAAGATCAACAATCCACAACCCACCACCCAACCCTTACCCCAAGGTCAAGGTCACAAACTTAGCATGTTCATAAACTTAATGTTGGGGTAAATATTGTTTAACTTCTGTTTCTTTACAGGGAACGCTTTGATATTTCATACATGCATTAATCTGATGATCCTCTATTGTGCTACAGCAAATCCATGACCCACCCCCACCCCTTTCCGCAAGGTCACACACTTAGCACATTCATACATGCATTCCTCATGTGAATAGCTATCATGCTGTAGAAAATCACCAACTTAGTACATTCATAAGCTTAACGTTGGGTTAAATTTTGTTTTACTTCTGTTTTCAGGGAGCGCATTGATATTTCATACATGCATTCATCTTAATATGCTATATTATGCCATAGCAAACCCACGACCCACCTTGCACCACTGACCCCAATGTCAAGGTCCACCGCACGCCCCTTAACCCAAGGTCAATTATATATAATATTCATGTTTTTTATGAGTTTGAGTGAAGGCTGCCAACAGGCGAGCTTCGTTGTCTTCTGACAACTCTTGTTATACTTCGTATATCACACATGAATTTTCACTATGATATCAGGGACGATAACCGTGTTTCCTTAAAATGTTAACTGACATTACTATTTCTTCTCTGTAATTACTTTTTGATGTGCAATGATCATACTTATTAATCTGTCGAAAATTATGTTTTCAGATGATTCATTTAATTAGTATAAATAATTAAAAAATACCATGCCTCATTTGCATATGAAAATAGCCTGATACCACCGCGCGTCACTATCAGCAAAATAAATATTACTAAATGATTATATCTGTATAGCGGGCACTCGTAATTTTTAGAACTGGTGGAATAGTGACATAATTATTCACTTATTTAATTCCTGTAAAGAACATGTTGTGCCTACTGCGTGGGCATGTACCTTTAACGTAAAAAATAAAACAAAATCAAGATACAAAATTGTAAATTTTATCATGAAAGCAAACTTCCTTCAAATGTAATTTCAAATGTTATGAAATTTTATTATTATACCCCCACAAACAAAGTTTGTTGGGGGTATATATAGTCCCTCTGACAGCTGGCCAAAAAATGAGTTTGAGTACCAAAAAAGTGGGCAAGTTGCCACTATATTTTTCACTTAGTGTAAACTGTTACCTGACCGAAAAAAGGTGATGGCCATCTCAATTCCACAGCTAAACATATTTTGGCGGCCATTTTTCAAAATGGCTGCCGTATTTTTATCAAAATTATAAATTATAACTTTTTTTCTGATGGTCTGAGACCAGTGTACCCCAGATGAAATATGTTCAGTATGCTATTTTACATACACGGATGGACATTTAATTGAAAACGGATAGCGAAATTCTGAGAAAAAATGATTTTATTGAAAAAAAACACAAATTTTGTTCATGCAGTAATTCATACATATCAGGCAGCAAACTATGTTTATAATTGGTCGTAAACTGTAATAGTTAATTTGGATGAGAAATTAATAAGATATACAAATCAACTGCAAAGCTTTGTTGTGTTAATGGAGGGCCGGGCACTGCCAGTATTTTGCGAAAAATATGCACAGAAGCCATATCTGCGTGATGGTTATTAGTCAAGTTAGTCGCATGGGCCATAATGGTGTATACACAATAAATATAATAAATGACCTATACCATAACGATTAGAAGAGGATTTTAAGAGACAAGATACTCTTATGTGAGCAGGAGCTAACCCAGAGTGCGTGTGTGCGGTGGGTGGGGTGTCCATAGACCACAGAAACCCCATGCTCTTGGCTGAATTTGGTTTAGACCTAAACAAGCAAATCGCAACTTTTCACATACTCCAAATGCTGACATACAATAATAGACGAGAATAAATCAACCAGGGGGTTGATGGGTATTTATTTCAGTCGCGCGATTTTATGCTGTGCCGTGAAAAAGAAGCGGGGGAAAAACTTCAACAGAAGCTTCAACGGTGCAGGAGGTTTTGCAACAAACCAGCACCATCAAGTCAGCCCTACATCTTGAAAAGATTGCTGTCGTCGTTGATCAGGCATTGTTTGCGAAGGCAACGGAAATTGCATGGCGGTATCCGGAGAGGTTTGGAAATATTGTCTTGATGATGGGAAACTTCCATACCATCTGCAATCTGATGTCGATAGTCGGCAAGAAGCCATATCTGCGTGATGGTTATTAGTCAAGTTAGTCGCATGGGCTGTGACGCTGGGCTTCGTGACCTGGCAGTTGAGTCTGGAGTCATTGCGGAAGGATCCATTGCAAAAGTCCTTGAAGGAAAGCAGTACAATCGAGCTGTCCGTCTCCACAAGTTGACGTATTAAGCTTTGCAGATATGGCCAGGTTGCAGGAGACAAGTCCAGATATATACAATCACTTCCAGAATGGGGGATTCTCAGTTCAGCTAAGGGATTCGAATCCCTTTACCAAGATCGCCGTTGATCAGACAACAGAAGAAACCGCCAATAAGGATACACAGACAGCTGGCGGCACGCGCGGATTCAGCCTGAATCCCGGTGCAGTTACTCGCTACTACCTAACAGCCGAGCACAGAGCGTTAGCGTTACGGGAACTCCGACATCAGATCTCTTTGCAACTTCCAGGCAATGTAAGTCACAAAGACCTTGGGAAAGCGCGAATAAAGAGGGACGACTCAGACGTTGCTGCATTAGTGGATCTCATGGACAACAACTGGACGAATCCCTTTGGTAGCGATCCATCAGACCTCGTTAGTTTATCTACCGGAACAGTTGCTACACCTGAGGTTTCCACCGGCCTACTTACAGCTCTGAAACAGGGACAGGGTGCTTACACAGCATTTCAAGATCAACGTTCGGAAAAGGGTGAAGGCTTCCATGAGCCAATCAAGAAACTCAAAGTGAAAACGTTCAGTGACATGAAAAAGAAAACAGCCACAGGTCCGTCCAAACAAATTGTCCTGAAGGCTGATCGTAAGTTATTCGGAAACATGGTGCTGATTGCACAAAGCAGGCAGCTAGCGATGAGCGATGTCCTATGTCACCCTCTTGGTCCATTGTCATGGGCATTAGCAAACACCGATGGCACAATGAAAAAGACCAACAAAGCTGTTCTGGCGAAACATCTAGAGACCAAGGTATTGCCGGCTGAGGAAATCCCCCACCCATCTGCTACACTGATCGATGCAATGGCACTAATCCACAAGTTTCATGGTGAGAATCGTACATTCAACGAACTTTCTGATAATATTTTCTCACAGATGATTCATGCCAGTGCAGAAAGTGAGAGGATTGATGTCATTTTTGATGTGTATCAAAGTCACTCTATCAAAGCCGCAGAACGAGCTCATCGTGGTTCAGAAGATGGCGTCGCCTTCAAAAATATAATGGCAGGACACAAGAGACGACTCCTGGCAAATACGGAGAGCAAGAACAAACTCAGTTTCTAGCTGAGAACTGGAAAGAGCCAGAGAAGAGAGAGAAACTTGGAAGTAGATCCATGTTCGTCACCTGTGTCTGAAGCTCACACGCGGAGTTTGGGAAAAAGTTGACGATCTGAAATCCAACCAAGAGGAGGCCGATACACGTTTACTGCTGCACGCGAAACATACCCATCACTGGTCTTCGTGAGTGACGACACAGATGTATTCATCATATGTCTAGCATTGAGTGGATATATCAACAGCAAGCTATTTATAAGACGTGGTACAAAATCGTTGATCAGGCTTGTCGACATCACCAAACTGGCTGCAGCAGTTGGACCAGATGTTTGCACTGCCCTTATGGGACTTCATCCGTGGACCGGATGTGACACGGTCAGCGCACTTCCCGGGCAAGGAAAGTTGAAAGCATTGAACATACTGCTGACTCACTCAACGTACAGGGAGGCGTTTACGTCACTCGGCATGGATTGGCACCTCCCCAAAGAAGTCTTCTGTGTCATCCAAGATTTCACCTGCCAGCTGTACTGCCGCAACACTAAAACAAGCGAAGTAAACGAGTTACGATACCAACTATTTCGCAGCAGGAGTGGGGAAATCGAGAGCGGTCAACTGCGTCAACTCACACGTCGAGCAAACTACCAGGCTGCTATCTGGCGCCGCAGTTTAATTAACTTTCCGGACATTCCCATCCCCAGTGAAGAACACGGATGGACCGTAAGCGACACCGGGATTCCAGGTATCAACTGGATGACGGGCCTCCCAGCTCCAGAAGTTGTGTTAGGTCTTCTGTCCTGCAAGTGTAGCAGAGCATGTCGATCGTCAGGTCTTCTGTCCTGCAAGTGTAGCAGAGCATGTCGATCGCCAGACTGTACATGCATCGTCAACGGACTCAAATGTACAGAAGCATGTAAGCTACTGACGTGCACCAACATGGCGAATGATGAC
Source organism: Conchocele bisecta (assembly GCA_029237695.1). Classification (NCBI taxonomy): domain Eukaryota; kingdom Metazoa; phylum Mollusca; class Bivalvia; order Lucinida; family Thyasiridae; genus Conchocele; species Conchocele bisecta. Next base: position 24,563,542 of record CM055271.1, on the reverse strand, counting down.
AAACAAATTCATCACGATGAAAATGCTTCATCTGACAGTGATGATGATTGAACCAGTATTGCTCAGATACAGGATATACATAAGCCATGTTCTCTCAACAATTGGTAATATTTCATTTGTAACTAGTATTAATCCACACACAGCTGGATGTCGATCCACACTAACCAATGTGATCAAGGCCTTCTGTTTGCCATTTTGTAAGTGAATCCATTTGAGCTATGTATGGAAATAGATGCCTTTAATCGCATATAATAAGTTGTTTTTCGAAATTGTTTCAAGATCTGCGATATATTTTGTAACTGGCGTCAATTGTTGACGCAATCCTCAGAGCACACACAGGTATTGTAATGAATGTGTCAACATTGTACACCATTTGCGGAAAGTATCACATTTTTTTGGAAGATCATATGCGATTTAAGGAGATGCGACAAGGCAAACATTATCATATACTGGTCCACTCACATTCTGGTTAAGTCCACAATATGATATTGATTGTTCACACCATACAAATGCAATAAGACCATTTTGTTTTTGAACCTGGGCGATGGTTTGACAAAACTTGACTTATTGCAATTGAGTTTAATGAATAAATGTGTCTCAGACAAACCAATTACTAGTAAATAGTACTTAAGAAATATGCTAAAACACTGGCGGCCATTTTGAAAATTGTCTCGACCAAACCTGAGGCAATGTCCATTTGTATACAATATAATATGGAATATGGTATTATGAACATTATTATCTCCAAACAAATGTGCCTCAGACAAACCAACTAAATGTTACAGATAAAATTAAGAAATATGCTACAATACTGGTGGCCATTTTGAAAAATATCTCAATACAAATAAAGCAATGGCCATTTTTCCTTCAATATATTATGTAAAATTGTATTCTGAACAGTTTTTATCTCGGAATAAATGTGCCTCAGACAACCCAATTAAATGTTACAGACATATTTAAGAAATATGAAAAACAAACTGGCGGCCATTTTGAAAATTATCTCAATACCAAATAAAGCAATGGCCATTTTTTCTTCAATTTATTATGTAAAATTGTATTCTGAACATTTTCTATCTCGGAATAAATGTGCCTCAGACGAACCAATAAAATTAAGAGTTTAGCTGTGGAACTCAGATGGCCATCACTTTTTTTCTGAGTCGTGACATATAGGGCTAATTGAAAAATATAGTGCCGACTTGCCCACTTTTTTGGTACTCAGATTTCACCTGTCACATGGACTAATAGGAGTCAGCTTGTCGGTTGGTCTGTCGGTTGGTCTGTTGGAAATTCCCTTCCGCTCTATATCTTCTACACCCATGCATGGATTATCAAATGGCTTGGCACAAATGTTTCTCATGATGAGAAAGTGTGTCACGATCAATAACCACGCACCTACGTCCAAGGTCACAATTGAAGGTCAAAGGTCAAACCTATTGAAATTCCCTTCCGCTCTATATCTTCTACACCGATGCATGGATTATCAAATGGCTTGGCACAAATGTTTCTCATGATGAGAAGGTGTGTCACGATCAATAACCACGCACCTACGTCCAAGGTCAAGGTCACAGTTGAAGGTCAAAGGTCAAACCTATTGAAATTCCCTTCCGCTCTATATCTTCTACACCGATGCATGGATTATCAAATGGCTTGGCACGAATGTTTCTCATGATGAGAAGGTGTGTCGCGATCAATAACCACGCACCTACGTCCAAGGTCACAGTTGAAGGTCAAAGGTCAAACCTATTGAAATTCCCTTCCGCTCTATATCTTCTACACCGATGCATGGATTATCAAATGGCTTGGCACAAATGTTTCTCATGATGAGAAGGTGTGTCGCGATCAATAACCACTAGAGGTGGACCGATAGTATCGATGCATCGATATATCGAGGTACATATCTTCACGATACATGTATCGCAATACACTGCCAACTATTGATAGTTGACGATAGCTACATTGTAATTAGTAACACATTTTCAATGATCGTGTTTTTGGTGCTAGAAAGAGGTAAATATTTGAAGTGATTTTTATAGGAACCTCTGGATTCGACATCCTAGGACATCGACAGTTTCTTTAACAATCATTAATGTGCACAACAAACACTTTATTGAACCGTTTGGCTTGTGCGCAGTGGATGGCATTTTTTTTATTAACCTCATATCAAACCGGAAGTTCGGAACACGAGCCGTGTCATGGGTTTTCGCGACCATTTTTTTTCACTTCCACATCGAAAAAGGCAGCGTTACAGTAGAACTGGCCGTTTTTGGTGTAAAATTAAAGTGCATAATTGTTGTTTAATGATGCCTCTGTGTGTTTGTGGGTCCTTGTGGATTCATTTTGAATATATGTTCAACAATTCAATAAAAATAATAATAATAAAATAAATTCAACTCCAAATCACAATGTTATTATCAATCAAATTGAGCTGCATCATTATTATTGAGTATTGTGTATTTAGCGATCTTTTTTTTGAGACACTATACTTTCAATCCTCCCTACCCAAGCGCCCTCCAACCCCTCACCACAGCCCCACCTCTTTCAATCCACGGGCATTTTTTTTATTATTTGAAAAACGTCTGGAGGCCAATTAATTATGCAATATAACTAATTGATCTATTTTGTATTAAAGAAAAACGAGTAGAACATGCATACAACTAATTATAAACAGTGTTAAACACCACACAACAACTATGTATGGTACACAACTTTGGCTGCACAGTACAAAAGCAGTGTAACTGGTTATCAGAGTAATCTGCGATACTATCGTGATACGTATCGTGATACGTCCCGACTATCACGATATGTATCGCAATACGTTTTTTCCGGCGATACCCGCCTCTAATAACCACGCACCTACGTCCAAGGTCACAGTTGAAGGTCAAAGGTCAAACCTATCGCAATTCCCTTCCGCTCTATATCTTCTACACCGATTCATGGATTATCAAATGGCTTGGCACAAATGTTTCTCATGATGAGAAGGTGCGTCGCGATCAATAACCACGCACCTACGTCCAAGGTCAAGGTCACAGTTGAAGGTCAAAGGTCAAACCTATTGAAATTCCCTTCCGCTCTATATCTTCTACACCGATGCATGGATTATCACAGTATGCCCAGGGTCAAGGTCACAGACTTGATGCGTTTGAAACCTTAACGCTCGGCTAAATGGCTTATAATAAAAATGCCTCGTTTTCTTTGGCTGCCAGTGGGGGTATTCGTGCGCCGACAGGCCACATTTTATTTTTCTTTGGCTGCCAGTGGGGGTATTCGTGTGCCGACAAGCCACATTTCTAGTTTAAATTGTTTAACAAACTTGAATTACATGTATATATGTATCAGTGATTCTATATTTTATGTACATCTAACTGTCCCAGCATAATTTACTGACAAATCACACAATTTATAAGGGAAATTAATGTTTTGTTCAGTCACGAAACTGCATAATTCCAATCCATTAAGAAAGCAATATTTACACTTCTAAGTTGTTGTTATGTGTGTTTAGTTATTATACCCCCACAAACAAATACCCCCACACAAACAAATACCCCCACAAATAAAGTTTGAGGGGGTATATAGGAGTCAGCTTGTCGGTCGGTCTGTCGGTCGGTCGGTCTGTTGGAAATTCCCTTCCGCTCTATATCTTCTACACCCATGCATGGATTATCAAATGGCTTGGCACAAATGTTTTTCATGATGAGAAGGTGTGTCGCGATCAATAACCACGCACCTACGTCCAAGGTCACAGTTGAAGGTCAAAGGTCAAACCTATTGAAATTCCCTTCCGCTCTATATCTTCTACACCGATGCATGGATTATCACACTATGCCCAGGGTCAAGGTCACAGACTTGATGCGTTTGAAACCTTAACGCTCGGCTAAATGGCTTATAATCAAAAATGCCTCGTTATACCCCCACAAACAAAGTTTGTTGGGGGTACATGTATATAGGAGTCAGCTTGTCGGTCGGTCTGTTGGAAATTCCCTTCCGCTCTATATCTTCTACAGCCATGCATGGATTATCAAATGGCTGGGCACAAATGTTTCTCATGATGAGAAGGTGTGTCGCGATCAATAACCACGCACCTACGTCCAAGGTCAAGGTCACAGTTGAAGGTCAAAGGTCAAACCTATCGAAATTCCCTTCCTCTATATCTTCTACAACGATGCATGGATTATCAAATGGCTTGGCACAAATGTTTCTCATGATGAGAAGGTGTGTCGCGATCAATAACCACGCACCTACGTCCAAGTTCACAGTTGAAGGTCAAAGGTCAAACCTATTGAAATTCCCTTCCGCTCTATATCTTCTACACCGATGCATGCATTATCAAATGGCTTGGCACAAATGTTTCTCATGATGAGAAGGTGTGTCGTGATCAATAACCACGCACCTACGTCCAAGGTCAAGGTCACAGTTGAAGGTCAAAGGTCAAACCTATTGAAATTCCCTTCTGCTCTATATCTTCTACACCGATGCATGGATTATCAAATGGCTTGGTACAAATGTTTCTCATGATGAGAAGGTGTGTCGCGATCAATAACCACGCACCTACGTCCAAGGTCAAGGTCACAGTTGAAGGTCAAAGGTCAAACCTATCAAAATTCCCTTCCGCTCTATATCTTCTACACCGATGCATGGATTATCAAATGGCTTGGCACAAATGTTTCTCATGATGAGAAGGTGTGTTGCGATCAATAACGACACACCTACGTCCAAGGTCAAGGTCACAGTTGAAGGTCAAAGGTCACACCTATTGAAATTCCCTTCCGCTCTATATCTTCTACACCGATGCATGGATTATCACACTATGCCCAGGGTCAAGGTCACAGACTTGATGCGTTTGAAACCTTAACGCTCGGCTAAATGGCTTATAATCAAAATGCCTCGTTTTCTTTGGCTGCCAGTGGGGGTATTCGTGTGCCGACAGGCCACATTTCTATTTTTCTTTGGCTGCCAGTGGGGATATTCGTGTGCCGACAGGCCACATTTCTAGTTTAAATTGTTTAACAAACTTGAATTATATGTATCAGTGATTCTATATTTTATGTACATTTGATGTCCCAGCATAATTTACTGACAAATCACACAATTTATAAGGGAAATTAATGTTTTGTTCAGTAACGAAACTATGCATAATTCCAATCCATTAAGAAAGCAGTTTTTACACTTCTAAGTTGTTGTTATGTGTGTTTAGTTATTATACCCCCACAAACAAATACCCCCACAAACAATACCCCCACAAACAAATACCCCCACAAACAAAGTTTGAGGGGGTATATAGGAGTCAGCTTGTCTGTCGGTCTGTCTGTCGGTCGGTCGGTCGGTCGGTCGGTCTGTTGGAAATTCCCTTCCGCTCTATATCTTCTACAACCATGCATGGATTATCAAATGGCTTGGCACAAATGTTTCTCATGATGAGAAGATGTGTCGCGATCAATAACCACGCACCTACGTCCAAGGTCACAGTTGAAGGTCAAAGGTCAAACCTATCGAAATTCCCTTCTGCTCTATATCTTCTACACCGATGCATGGATTATCAAATGGCTTGGCACAAATGTTTCTCATGATGAGAAGGTGTGTCGCGATCAATAACCACGCACCTACGTCCAAGGTCACAGTTGAAGGTCAAAGGTCAAACCTATTGAAATTCCTTTCTGCTCTATATCTTCTACACCGATGCATGGATCATCAAATGGCTTGGCACAAATGTTTCTCATGATGAGAAGGTGTGTTGCGATCAATAACCACGCACCTACGTCCAAGGTCAAGGTCACAGTTGAAGGTCAAAGGTCAAACCTATTGAAATTCCCTTCCGCTCTATATCTTCTACACCGATGCATGGATTATCAAATGGCTTGGCACAAATGTTTCTCATGATGAGAAGGTGTGTCGCGATCAATAACCACGCACCTACGTCCAAGGTCAAGGTCACAGTTGAAGATCAAAGGTCAAACCTATTGCAGGCGGCAGACAGATAAACTGCATAGTTTGTGTACACAACTCCTCTGAAACCGTTCAGTGGATTGATCTGAAACTATACACACTTTTTATGCCGAACAATTTTATTTTTTTACAAAAATATCATCCTTTTAACAGCCATTTTTTCTATTTTTATTAAATTGATTCATTGCGTTCTTGACAAACTCGGCACAGAGTTTTTAATCAAAATCATATTAATCCATTACTCGTGTAAGATCCTCTATAACTGATGAATGAATTTTCAAATGTTTTCAGATTATCTCATTTTCATTGACCACGTACGCAGGTAAAAGGTCAATGTCACACATCTCTAAGGCCAGCATTAAATAATGATCATGAACTTTTTATTCAAACCTATAAAACTCTTCTAATGTTAAGCTATTTGTAAGTCCAACTCTTTGTGGGGGTATTATGATCACTCCTGTGATAGTTCTAGTTATTTTCTGTTGTCGTCATATGTGCATGTGGTGCACCAAACGGGCATGTCCCGGTCATCAACCAGCATAGTTGCGAACTGTTACTGCTGTACTGTCCGTAGCCAGAGTTACGATTCCATCGGATTCCTCAGCAGAGTAGCGAATCAGATCTGATTCGCACTTTAGCAGTTAATTGCACAGACATATTTGAGATATTTTCCATCTGATAAAAATATTAGTATTATAAAAGTAGGTAATAGAAACTAATAATTCTGAAAAAATTTAGGTATACCATTATAGAATGTTTAGAAAATGATTTGTTTGCCTTTACAGAAAATGGACCCCACTTGTTGATTTTAGCTTAAATTTACTTTTATCAGGTCCTCTACATATGCAAATTTATGTCATAATCACTGGAATATGTTATTTTCGTAATATTAACACTCATTTCATTTCAAAAACATAGATCATCTTTCACAATTAACTGCTAAAGTGCGAATCAGATCTGATTCGCTATTCTGTCGGGGAATCTCATGAGTGAAATCGTATCTCTGGCTACGTACGGATACAGTAGTAGATTGCAAGAGTTACCATTCGCAACTACAACCAGCACAGTTTACAAGCCCATAATTCTCAAATCTTGTCAATTTGTACTTAACTATACAGGGGTCATACCAGTTATCCAGACAATCAGTTTATCGGACAAATGAAAATACCTACCTGTTAATTAAGCGTATTCGTTTGATCCGAATTTGCAACAAATACATCTAAGCCACGCAGGTGCTTGCTGTTTCCATGCCAGTGTGAAGAATATATCGCCATGGTAAATGTTTTAGTAAAATTTGCTGAAAACATTCCCCAACGCTGTTCTCGTGTTGTTTACAAAGTCAAAAGTCGCATGCGGGCTCAATTGAGTGCGCCCATTACGTCATTGCAGAGTTGTTCTATAAATACAATAAATTATATAAATACATGTGTTTTCCAAGCGAAGGGCAGAACTATGCAATGCTGTCTACTCTCGTTTACAGGCGATAAAATTATGATTTCAATGCGCGAGAATAGAAGTTATACGACGATTATACAGATACACGTAACTGATTGTCAATGTTAATTTTGTGGCAATCTTACGGCTGATGATCTCACCCAATTTTAAGTGAGAGACACGGCAACGTTTGCTAAATAGTTTACATGCGTTGAGAAAGCAAGAACCGAGGATTGTTCTGTAAAAATGTTATGCCTGTAGCTGCTATTTTAAGAAATATATTGTAAATTTTGTCCGATAATCTGGAGGATCCCTGTACATTGCATCTGAATTAAAATAGTTCCATTTACATTAAGGACCCGTTCTATACATGATCATCGTTTGATTCAAAGATAATTGCTTTTTAAATGTGATAGAATATATGTATAACATATATGTGAATACTGCCTCGTTACAGTATCCTATAAGGCACATGGAGTAGCCAAGTCGGCCATCTTTGTGTGTTCCAGCCATCAGCCAGTTTCATCTGTTTTGCCGTTTGACAAAGAACTCAAAATGTGAAGTAGAACTTATGATATAATGTAGCTGACCACATGTAGAAAAGCCAGGAGAACGGACTTGTATCCATTATATTATACCAAACTGTAAAATATGTATGTTTTCTGGACAGGTTTGTGCCTGTCTTTTTAGCAACATGAACCACCATTATAAATAGCCTCATACACTGTGTATCACTTTTACCTGGCAAACGACACAACACACACCATACATGTATATACCTATTACTGTACTCTGTTATTAGCTATCAAATCCAATGACATGTAAGCAGTTACCTGTGTGTATTTTCCCTGGTGTCTACTCGCCTACTATGCGAGTAAATATGGCTTTACCTATGTGCAACGTGTACACTAACATAGGCTGTGCATCAGATTGAAAAGTTTACACATCAAAATTTATTTTTTTGAGATTGATGGGAGAAATGCTCTGATATCTCGTCTTTTGTATAGTTTGCTGTCATAATATTTATAGATTGCCTTTGTCATATATGTCTATTATGTATTGCACCAAATTTTATTTGGTTTACTGTCATATTTGGTCATACTGTATGTGTCCAACGCACGAAGTGGTGAAACTGTATGATGGCTTGCACATACAAAGATGGCGGAGATGACTACTCAATGTACCATATAGTGTACAGTAACGAGACAACATTCACATATGTTATATTCATATATCACATCACTCTTATGAAACAATTATCATTGAAGTCAAGTATATATATCTATGACCTACTACCTTAAGGTATTACAGTGTTAATATGGAGATTATATAGAAATGTACAATGATGACCATATGAAGCATTATTAGATGAACCTTTTGAAGCATTTCAAACAAGTTTATCTTTTTGTCTTATCTGCAGAAAAGCGGTAGTCAGTGGTAACATGAGGAATTACGTCACTGCTCGCAGGTTTTTTGATCGACAACACATTGATTGGTATTACAGGGTTCCAGATAAGGAATTAGTAATTGAGTATTGTCATTCCATCATTTCTGAAGCAATTGGGTATTTCAAATTTTTAATTGTGTAAAATAGAATCACACTACTGTTTACACATCAGCAGACCACACTTATTGAATAGTTTGCTTCTAAATGAAAACACATGGAAAAATAAGAAAATATGCTATATTTGTCGTCTGTTTATTGTAGCATGATAAAGATACCACAAATTTTCCATTGCTATTTGATACTCACTACTTCTGATTTCGATTGGGTTTTTGGCAATTTTAATTGGGTATTTACGCAAATACGCACCTTATCTGGAGCTCTGGTATTGTACATATTTTTTTACTGAAAAAAATAGTAATTTTCCTTTATAAATTGTGTGATTTGTCAGTAAATTACACCGGGACACCAGATGTACATAAAATATAGAATCACTGTTAAACATTAGGAAAATATCATGCGGTAATATCATGTATAGTTTTCAGGTTGATATCACTTTATCATATGCATGGAAATAGAACAAAACTCACCAGATGTACTGAAATAAATTTGTAGTAGATCACAATCATATTGGTATGTGGTGGGCACCTGTTGGTTACGTAGTGCAAGGATGGCGGTTCTAGGTGGTATATAGTATGTGAGAAACAGATTTAAATGCGAAAACTTAACATTGAAAATGGGTAAGTCAATTACTTGGAAAAATTAGGTCAAGGTAAAAAAAGGTCACATGTTGGATAGTGTGCATTTGAAGCTATCTCTAAATCTATTTCAGCTAGCTCTAAGAGCCTGACAAATTCATGCTCTCTCTGAAACATTTAGAGCTAGCTTGAAATAAATTAGAGCTAGTTCCAAATGATTTAGCACATTAAATATATCTCTTTGACCAGAGCTAGCATGTTCTATAATGCTCTCTACCAATCAATTTGAAATATCATTATATGATTTAGGGCTAGCTTGATTTGATTTGGACCTAGCTCCAAATGAATTAGAGAGCTCTCCCAATGAATTGGAGCTAACTGTAAATCAATTTCAGCTGGCTTCAAATGTTTTAGAGCTAGCTGCAAATCAGTTGTAGAGCTCTTTAGATGAAGTTATATAATGCTCTCTACAAATCAATTTGAGATATCATTAATTGATTTAGAGCAAGCTCCCAATGAATTAGAGAGCTCTTCTGATGAATTGGAGCTAGCTTCACATGTATTATAGCTATTTTTAAATCAATTCAAGCTAGCTCTAATTATTTAGAGCTAGCATTACTTATTTGAGTTTATGTAGAGTTGGCGTTCCATATATAGATGGCAAGAACATTTCTGCTTTGTTATTTTGGCAGCCATCTTGGACGCCATCTGGGATTTTGTAAAATCATATTCCAATACTATAGAGTCTGCAGGTGCAAAATTTCTAAATAGCCTAGGAGATATATCGACAGGAATAGTCTACTGTATGTGTACAATAATATATACATGTATTATGTATCTACAACTTGCAGGTGAAGACAAGCCGGGCTACAACATGGTACAAGGTAAGCACTAGTACCCAGTAGCTGTAGCTGTACAGGTATACCAGGTATACAGGGGAGATCATTTGCTTTAACCCATCATATGTACATTCGCAATACATTTTTATCGATATGAAATATTTTAAATATTTCATTTTTATTTTTCTTATTTCTCAATGAAAGTATATGCTGTTACCACTCGTTTGAACCGTCTGGACAAGACAATGGTGGTCACGACATATACTTCTTGGCACATATAAAGAAAATATTTATAATTTTTCACAGAAAATGACATCCTCAGCATGAAATGGGTTAATATGCAATTCGGTTATTACTGTCCCAGGAAGCACAATTTCTGAACCATAATTTCTCAGTGGAGCCGGGAGGCATATAGTGTTTGTGTCCATCTGTCCATGTGTCCGTCTGTCCATCCATGTGTCCGTCCATGGCTCAGATTAGGAAGTTTGCCGGATTTATCCAAACTGTCACTGGGGATATTTGTGAGCAAACATGCCACATTTTCTTTTTACTTGTGAAATGTTAATTTTATATAATACATAGAAACAATTCTAGACACTGGATGAAATTAAATGAGTAATCGTAGATTGCAGATAAACTACCATTCACAATGCTAGTTATTTTTGTGTACTGTAAATAACACCCTTTTACGACACCCTTTTTAATGCAGCTGATTCATATAAATCGTACACGAGACAAGCACCATGTTACCACCCACACACACGCTCACTTCGGTGTCACAGCGCCAATCACATACATGTTTTAGTATAGCCAAGATATCCAATAATGTGGGTTTTTTCCCGCTTCATGCACAGTACACGAGATATTTCAATCAATCGTAATTTTATTTGATGAAATGTCAAAAAAATACACTATATTCAAATATGAATAATCAGACACTGATAAACAGGGGAGATAAATTGGTATGGTATAATTTGGCATTTTTGCTTCATGTGCCAGTAAGGAAAATTGTGACCTTTCATTATTTTTTGTGATCGTAATATACCACATTTCCACATTTCATTATTTGTTCTGTGATAATAATATACCACGTTTTGATTTGATACCACTGTAAGTTAAATAAAGTAAATGAGTATTAAAGTGGCTGTGTCTCAGATGATACTCCAGAATATGCATTTCACAAAAACAGTTGAGATCATAGGAATGAATGGCCTTTTTGTTGAATTTATCGGGGTATAAACTTGGAAAAGTCGCGGGAATACTGGACGAAGGCCGGAAGGCCTCGTCCAGTATTCCCGCGACTTTTCCAAGTTTATATCCCCGATAAATTCAACAAAAAGGCCATTCATTCCTTATAATTCCAGCATTTGAAATAAATTCATAAAGAAAATGTGTTTATTTTCCGTTTTCTTAAGAATTATTTTAACTGCACCTGACGGTTATGGAAAGTAGTCTCATTGAGACGATTCTAAAGCACTCCCAACTTGCCATTTTTGATGGCGAAATAAGAAATTTACCTCTAAATTTCGCACCTTAACTGGAGCTCTGATAGATGTATAGGACAACCACGCGAGTAGAGACGCAATCCCTGCAACCAATTCATGGGGACCATTGAATACCGCTCTGCTGCAGATAAGACGCGACGACAAACTCGTTTGCAATGCTTCAAAAGCTTTTATTACACGATCATAGGCGCTTCTATGTATCACCAAGAACACTATGTAATACCTTAACACATGATGTACGTGCAGGTCATAAAAAACAACCAAATTTAAAAATGCGAGAACTGAATGTTATCGGTACGTACGGCGCTTTTGCAATGCTAGTTATTTTGTCAATAATTTTTATATTTCCTTTCTTTTTTCATGTCACCCATATATGTTCAGAAAACTATAGGACAAGTCTGCCGTGAAATGCTTGTTTACCAACTGTATTCATCCACATCTGAGACTTTAACCATCAACATTTTGTTTTGACCAATACCCAATTTCTTTCCAGGCAACTTATACATGATGTATGTACAATTGGGTAGAAATATGAATACCAATGATGACTTTATTCACGGGGAATTATAATTTGCACCTGTCTGGCCATCTGTCTGTCTGTAATTGCTAACAGCTAACAAACTACTTGTACCAGAGCTCCAGATAAGCTGCGTATTTGCGTAAATACCCAATTAAAATCAGAAGTAGCGAGTATCAAAAAGAAATAACAAATTTGTGGTACCTTTATCATGCTACAGAAAACAATAAACAGACCACAAATATAGCATATTTTTCTTATTTTTCATCATCCAAGGAGACAATTCTAATGAAATGCCAAGACATGTTTTCATTACGACGCAAACTATTCAATAATTGCAGTCTGTTGATGTGTAAACAGTAGTGTTATTTTATTTTACCCAATTAAAATATTGAAATACCCAATTGCTTCAGATATGATGGAGTGACAATACTCAATTACTAATTACTTATCTGGATCCCTGTTGTACAGTTTCAGCTGATTCTCTTCATACTTGGTATACTTGTCACAACCATCAAGTGCAGGATTGTGTAATGTAAATGTTATCGCTCTGCCCCTGATCCATCTGGAGTTATGCCCCTTGTACAAAGATAAACATTGTTGTAATCAAACATAGCCTGTGTTATTGAAAGCATCATCTGTGTCTGTCAGACACAATTCCCTAGTTTCCTAATCTGTTTCATCACTGTCTGCATATCTGTAGCGAATTTCATCAAAATTGCAAAGTATACTTATCTAGCAAAGTACGCTTTGAGGGAGTAATCATTTATTTTTCCCGAAATGCATTATTTCATATAGAAACAACGACTGCATATTTATTATACTGCATTTATTACATTATCACAGCCAAAAAATGGCTGTGATAATGTAATAAATTCAGTATAATAAAACATAATAAATTTATCCTTAAATTGAAAATTTCTCCCTCAAAGTATACTTTGCTAGATAAGCAAACTTTGCCATGTTGGTGAAATAGGCTACTGAGACACAGTGCCTAAAATTATCCCTTAGAAGGTGGGAACCGAAAATTGTTCCATAAAAATATTGTCTGACAGCACTTTAGAATAATTTCCAAACTGCTGCCAAACCATGTTTTTTGTTGAGAGATATGGAAATATTAAAATAATCAGCAGATGTCAAAATTGAATTCAACATTGTATGGGTAAAACACACAATATTAGGCAGGTGGATTATTAGACTGGTCAGGAATGGAGTGGTCACTTTAAACACACAATAGACAGGTGGGTGTGTCTGTTTGACAGATATTGGTGCTGAAGGTACATTGTGTACATGGAGGCACACCAGCTGCTGTGGTTGATTACCTGTCCCTATCACTGAGTGACACTGACTGGACATGGCACACCATCCCCACACCTGTCTCTGGACGGACAACACACCCATTAACCATAGAATGCGGGAAACACAAATTGTCGTCTGCTGTTGTTTTATATTTTGTCTCCTTTCTCAATAAAAAAATGATTTGGCATCACTTTAGAATCATTTCCATTGGAAATGATTCTAAAGTGCTGTCAAATCATGTTTATGTGATAACAATGGAAAACTAGAGCAGCTGAAGCTGCATCAACGGTTTGAGGCTTGATGTACTGACAAACGTACACTGGCAAAGTGATTAGAAGACATTGCCAATGACGAAAACATATGAAACTCAAAAAAAATTGATGCAATTCCAATGAAATTGAAAAAATAAAGTTTTGTATTTTCAGAATCGCTTGACTATCCTAAGCATTTTTCATTATATAACGTTCTACGAAATGTGTACCGTTAACCCCCTAGTCTGACATTGAAGTTGAGACGATTCTAAAGCACTCACAGCATGTCAGTTCGTATATAAAACCAGTGTCTGATACAGCTTTCATCTCATTCGGTACTTTCGGTTTTGATGCGCGATAAGCTACAAGGTACTCCAATTAATGTTTGGTAGTTTCCGTGACCAGACTTCGGGTATCTTCGGGCGAAACGGTCCATAATTATATTATCTCATGGCATTGCCATCAGGGTACACATGGCCAATTGCTTTATACCACGTGGTAGGGAATTGACCAATGCAAAGCGGCGAATTTACGATGAGGTATAATAATATTTTTTATACTTGTGAGTCACACGTCGTAAACACGAGGTTTTGTTCAATTGATGATTTTTAATTTTATTAGCCAGGTTTTTTGAAAAAAAATCCAGGCTATTGGATTGGCGAAAGCCGGGTGGGTGGGCGGGCGGCGGGCGGGCGGCGGGCGGGCGGCGTCCACAATCAATGTTAAGTTTTCGTGTTTGAGTCCATTTCTTTGTTACTGTACCACCTAGGACCACCAAACTTTCACAGCTTCATAATCAAGGGATGCCCACCACATATCACTATCCAACATGTTACTTTTTTTTTATCTTGACCCATTTTTTCCGCGTAGTCGACAGCCATTTTCAATGTTAAGTTTTCGCGTTTACAATGTTAAGTTTTCGTGTTTAAGTCCATTTCTTTGGTACTGTACCACCTAGGACCACCAAACTTTCACAGCTTCATAATCAAGGGGTGCCCACCACATATCACTATCCAACATGTTACTTTTTTTTTTAACTTCACCCATTTTTTCCGCGCAGTCGACTTAGCCATTTTCAATGTTAAGTTTTCGCGTTTACAATGTTAAGTTTTCGTGTTTAAGAAAAAATCCATTTCTTTGGTACTGTAACCACCTAGGACCACCAAACTTTCAACAGCTTCATAACCAAGGGGTGCCTACCACATACAACTATCCAACATGTGACAATTTTTTTACCTTCACCTATTATTTCTACGTAATTGACTTAGCCATTTTCAACGTTAACTTTTTAACGTACGTCTGGTTAAAGTTTTTTGGTTAAAACTTTTTCGTTATACTATATCTCTGCAACTGCTTCGCCCCCATTACCTTGAAACTTCACATGGGTGTTTATCATCATCCATATTTTCATTCTAACCCCCAACCGCGCGGCCCCTGTGCCCAATGTCAAGGTCAAATTACTTTGAATTTTTTTGTTAAAGTTTTTTCGTGTACTATATCTCTGCAACTGCTTCACCAATACCTTGATACTTCACATGGGTGTTTATCATCATTGTTGCACCTGCTTGCGGAAAGCGCGATCCTGTGCCCAATGTCAAGGTCAAATTACTTTGAATTTTTTTGTTAAAGTTTTTTCGTGTACTATATCTCTGCAACTGCTTCACCCAATACCTTGATACTTCACATGGGTGTTTATCATCATTGTCGCACCTGCTTGCGGAAAGCGCGATCCTGTGCCCAATGTCAAGGTCAAATTACTTTGAATTTTTTTGTTAAAGTTTGTTTGTTCGTGTACTATATCTCTGCAACTGCTTCACCCAATACCTTCATACTTCACATGGGTGTTTATCACATTGTCACACCTGCTTGCGGAAAGCGCGATCCTGTGCCCTATGTCAAGGTCAAATTACTTTAAATTTTTTTGTTAAAGTTTTTTCGTGTACTATATCTCTGCAACTGCTTCACCCAATACCTTGATACTTCACATGGGTGTTTATCATCATTGTCACACCTGCTTGCGGAACGCGCGATATCGTCGGCATTTTGGCATACGTACGTCCGTTCGTCCGTGTGTCCGGTTAAAGTTTTTTGGTTAAACTTTTTCCATCTACTATATCTATTTTTTTAGTGTCCATGCCTCGCCCCAAGGCGCGACATGCAGGCCACGGCCATCTAGTCTACAAAAAGTGGGTATAATTATGTTATCCAAGTGTCTATGCTTGGAAAAAACCTGGCCTTCGTGGCTTTGCCTCGTTTCTTGTTTTTAACTTGACCCATTTTTTCCGCGCAATCGGCTTAGCCATTTTCAATGTTAAGTTTTCGCGTTTTCAATGTTAAGTTTTCGTGTTTAAGTCCATTTCTTTGGTACTGTAGCACCTAGGACCACCAAACTTTCACAGCTTCATAATCAAGGGGTGCCCACCACATATCACTATCCAACATGTTACTTTTTTTTTAACTTGACCCATTTTTTCCACGCAGTCGACTTAGCCATTTTCAATGTTAACTTTTCGCGTTTACAATGTTAAGTTTTCGTGTTTAAGTCCATTTCTTTGGTACTGTACCACCCAGGACCACCAAACTTTCACAGCTTCATAACCAAGGGGTGCCTACCACATACAACTATCCAACATGTGACCATTTTTTTACCTTCACCTATTATTTCTACGTAATTGACTTAGCCATTTTCAACGTTAACTTTTTAACGTACGTCTGGTTAAATTTTTTGGTTAAAACTTTTTTGTTATACTATATCTCTGCAACTGCTTCGCCCATTACCTTGAAACTTCACATGGGTGTTTATCATCGACCATATTTTCACTCTAACCCCCAACCGTGCGGCCCCTGTGCGCAATGTCAAGGTCAAATTACTTTGAATTTATTTGTTAAAGTTTTTTCGTGTACTATATCTCTGCAACTGCTTCACCCATTACCTTGATACTTCACATGGGTGTTTATCATCATTGTCGCACCCGCTTGCGGAAAGCGCGATATCGTCGGCATTTTGGCATACGTCCGTCCGTCCGTACGTCCGTGTGTCCGGTTAAAGTTTTTTCCTTAAAGTTTTTCCATCTACTATATCTATTTTTTTAGTGTCCATGCCTCGCCCCAAGGCGCGACATGCAGGCCATCTAGTCTACAAAAAGTGGGTATAATTATGTTATCCAAGTGTCCATGCTTGGAAAAAACCTGGCCTTCGTGGCTTTGCCTCGTTTCTTGTTTACCGGTAAATTAATTCAACAATTGTCTTGAAAGGAACCCTATTTCTATAAGCAGCAAAGCATTATCATTTCACAGCTAAACTATATTCATGTTTCACAAATTATGTTTCCTGGTACAGAAATAGTGGAAATGTATTACAAATGATCTCCCCCCCGTTTATCATATTGTATGACCATACATTAGAAACACCTTCATAAAAAAACACAGAATGATATCGACAAAAGTACGGTAATGCGTTTTGTAAGGTTCGAACTCTCGACCAGATAAAATGAACAAAAGTTCCGCTAATGTATGGATATTCTCTCGCTTCGATACCACTGAGCCACACTACATGTCTATTTTGTGCACCAAGAAACACTATTATATTGACATGCATGCACGTGCACTTTATCACGTAGTTGGTATACACGAAAACGAGGCTATGATATGATAATACACCTGGTCTACCTATATTTGGACTCATCGATTGACCTCCAGCAACTTATTATCGTCTGTCATTTATAAGTATACCCGTCCACGTATTCTTTTTCTATACAGATTTTGAGCGTCTTCATCAAACCATACCTAGTCGAGGGGTTAGAGACACGGACATCAATGATGACGGTCATGAATTCTAATCTCATATTTTCATCCATATATTTTTATTTATATTTTGTTATTTATATTGTATTTATATTTTATTTCGCCCTGTCTGTCCGTCCGTCTGTCCGTCCGTTTATTTTTTGAAAGCTTTTGTAATAGTTTCTCAAATCACCTATAATTTCTCTTTGCCTTCAGCTAATATCTTCATATTGCACACATGTATTACTAAGTAACTATACACCATTCCACATTAATATAATTACCCTTGCTACTGATTGTACGTCCGTCCGTCTGTCTGTTTATTTATTTGAAAGTTTTTGTAACTGTTTTCAAATAGTGGCCTTAAGTGCGTCGACAGGCCACATTTTCTATTTCAGTTTTATAAGTAGAATGTCATCGTCACTAAGACATAAGATAGCTAATAAATAAAACCATTTTGCTTTGTGTCCAATTAGTGGCCTTAAGTGCGTCGACAGGCCACATTTTCTATTTCAGTTTTATAAGTAGAATGTCATCGTCACTAAGACATAAGATAGCTAATAAATAAAACCATTTTGCTTTGTGTCCAACATTTGACATTCCTGCAGCAAATGAAGAAACTTAGATTAACCCTTACATAGCTATCTTAAATTTTTGTCGTCTGCTGTTTATTTTCCAATTTTCATTTTTATCATCAACAACATGCTTTGACAGCACTTTAGAATAATTTACAACATGTTTTGACAGAACTTCAGGATCATTTCCATTGGAAATGATTCTGAAGTGCTGTCAAAACATGTTTTTATTGAGAAATAAGGCAAGATATAAAAGCAACAGCAGATGACAATTGTTGTGAGTAGCGGTCTATTGAAGGGTTAATATGCTACTTAAGTAATTTTGCCGAGTATGTGATATTGACGTCATATAGAAATATTGATAAACATCATTATTTCGCATACTCTCCCAACCAACCATAAAAAGAGAGCAAAGCGATATTGACAAAAGTTTGCGAGGTTCGAACTCTCGATCTCGATATTGAACAAAAGTTCTGCCAACTCGATTACATTCTCCCGCACCGATACCACTGAGCCACACCACATATTTGTTTTTGATTACTAAAATGTACGATAGTGACATACATGCACATCTTTTATACGTATCATGTTTTTTATTATACACAAAAACAATGCTATGGTATGGTAATTCATCTGCTTTACCTATTTACCTATTTTTGGATTCATCCATTGACCTCCAGCAACTTATTATCGTCTTTCATTTATAACTTATAAGACAGGTAGCAAAATGTATGATAGCAACACTAACATTTTGTGATGCCGTTTTTATTCTAAAGATCTTCAACATTTTATCAACTACCGGTACATTTTGCCAAAGTTTATACCAAGTCTGATTTCTCAAGATATATGTTTATCAAACATACATATCATGTAATCAAATTCAAGAGCGTCAAATAAAAGATCATAATCATACATGTATCTACCGGTATGTACGATCCTTGTAGCCATAATCATAAATATATTTGTGAGTCATGTAAGCATGCAAGGGAGACAGAATATCATAGGATGGAAATCCCCATGGAACATGTGGCAATAATTCCAACAGAAAAATATTTACACAATTCCCTAACATTTGATTGGCTCGTAGCAAGTCTCTGTCCAAAATTTATATCCCAGTAAACTCCCACGCAGAACTACTTTCCGTAACCGTGAGGCGCAATTAAAATAATTCTTAAGAAAACGGAAAATAAACACATTTTCTTGATGAATTTATTTCAAATGCTGGAATTGTAAGGAATGAATGGCCTTTTTGTTGAATTTATCGGGGATATAAACTTGGAAAAGTCGCGGGAATACTGGACGAGGCCTTCCGGCCTTCGTCCAGTATTCCCGCGACTTTTCCAAGTTTATACCCCGATAAATTCCACAAAAAGGCCATTCATTCCTATAATGTTTCTCTAATGCTACCATTTTGTTATCACATCCACAAAATATTTTCCTAAATCGACTGTTAGAACAAATGTTATTGTGGATTTCAATTTTGCGCTTACAAACTTCTTGGTTGTACAAATTTTAGGGAAAGGGCCCCTGCTGGTCTGTTATAACCTTCTGTATTGATACATTACAATTCAGCTCAATGAGATTATTTTGAATATTGAAACATGAATATTCCCCATGTAATATTGGACCCTATAAAAAAAACCCATAAAGTTATTGAAAATAAAGGTTTTGACAAACTTGTGACGGTTGAAAAGGTCAAGGTCACTTTATTTGTGCTATATGTATGACTGTGTCGACTAACCTTCGTACAACTGAAATGTTTGTAAGTGCAACATTATGATATACATGTATAGTCTGTATATTTTACAACGTTTTCTTGTAAACAATTATTAGATTTACATTTATTGATGTTCAATAAATGTAAATCCATCAATTGTAATTTCCAGACGATCCTAAATTTTCACTTACGAACATTATAC
The DNA here is from genome assembly GCA_029237695.1 of Conchocele bisecta. Taxonomy (NCBI): domain Eukaryota; kingdom Metazoa; phylum Mollusca; class Bivalvia; order Lucinida; family Thyasiridae; genus Conchocele; species Conchocele bisecta. The sequence goes on along the minus strand of CM055271.1, from coordinate 24,543,338 downwards.
ATGTAATCGTACAGAGTTTTGTAAAAATTAACGGTGGGGTTCCTCCTTATAGGAATCACGATTTGCCTGGTTTGGCCCTCAGGTACATTTTTATCTTTGGCTCTTTGTTACCTGGGAGTTGAATTGGGTTATTGCCCATTATAAAAGTAGTAAGATTATTACTGATCCTACTGCTTTTGGGAGGGGGCCATGTGTTTCTGGTTTCTGATCGGGGACATAACCATCACACTGCAAGTCTTCTCTGAATACTAGCACAGAAGTAACTGCATTGACCATTAGTTCACCCATTCAACCCTATATAACTGGCATGGACTGTGATATGTTAATTTTCAGACTATTCCATTTTTAAAAAAAATATAAAAATTACTTGCAAAAAGTGTAGATCCTGATGAGACGGCTCGTCACGAGCCGGCTCATCTTGATCTACACTGTTTGCATGCACTGATATAGAGATCTGTTGTGATGAAAATGTTAACATCACTCACCAATCTGTTAACCCTTGATTGGCAGGTACACTCACAGGCATTCGGCGTGTTTCGGCTTTCATCGGTATAACTATATATATGAAAGGCTTCTAACTTTGGTCGGACACAACCTCATATCATAACACATATCATTCCACGATTTTATGAACGCTAATGTGAATATTTTGGCGGAAAGTGCACATGTTCATTTGAGAATTATTGTTATACATGTATTGCTATAATAACGTAGTTAGAACCTATTTATGCAAATAATATCGAATTACAGCTCCTTTTCCTACGTTGGACACAACCTCGTATCATAACAAATGAAATAATGTGTTTAAGGCTTTAACGTCAATATTGTAGTGACAAGTTCGTATGATCATTTGAGAATTATCAATATCCTGCAGAAATACATGGAATGCATAGAAAATTACAATTTTAAACATGCTATTTTGTTATGATACGAGGTCGTGTCCGACCAAAGTTAGAAGCCTTGTTCATATATATATATATATAGAGTTATACCAATGAAAGCCGAAACACGCCGAATACCTGTGGGTACACTGACTACAAAATACTAGTAAATTGTACCTGGAAAGCAGGTTATGATCAAAGGACCATCAGTCTCAATTCATCTTTCAAATTTTCTCAGCCCGTCACACCCTGAACATATTAAGATTAAATTTTAGAACAACATATATTGTAATTAAATAAGGTTCCCAATTTCAGTAGACTGTCCATGGGTTACTGTCCATATTCAGTGCCCTGCCCAGAATCGGCTGTGTCCTATAGGTTTCGATGTTTCGCCCTGTCTGTCACCTATAATTTCTGTTTGCCTTCAGCTTATGTCTTCATATTGCACACATGCATTACTTAGGGATGATACATCCTTCCACATTAATACAATTACCCTTGCTACTGATCGTCCGTCCGTCTGTCTGTCTGTTTATTTCCATGTAAATTGTTCTGCTTGTCCATTGATGCTGTCCGATATTTTCCAAGAGTGGTTCCGCATGTATTCGTATGTTCCCATGGAAATTCTCTAGAATTATATTGTTTATTGATGAGATGAACATTCCCATGACAACTATTCCATGGCCATCGAACAGCGTAAAACAATGTTCAAGTCTTTAAGTGTCTGTAACTCGGAGTATTTTACCTGTACTAATCCCCAATGCTGAGGTAAATGTTGCTGCCTGCTGTTATGCTTCCTTTGCGATAACAAGGGTGTCTTATTTCTTTGCTCTTGAAGTTCCGTCCATTCGTCCGTCACAAATTCGCTGATACACTTAGACATTTTTACCACGTCCGCTTGCGGTCAGCATGATATAGATGCCGCTTTTGGCATGCATCCGGCGTTTGCGTTAAAGTTTTTTGAGTAGCAAATATCTCCACAACCCTAAGTATGATTGACTTAAAACTTCAAATACCTCTTTATCATCATCCATATTTTCATTCTATAGCCAACCCAATTGTGACTCCCATGCCCAAGGTTAAAGTAAAAAAAAAATTCTTTATACTTTTAAATTTGCGTTTAACATTTTTTGTAAAGCTTCATTACCGTATGTTTTACCCCTGTCCGTGCGTGCGTGCGTCCTGTCAATAACTCCTTCACCAATTTCACTAATATTGGCCCACAATGTCTGTCTAGGGATGATGCTTTCTTTCGCATGCGACCAACACCCGAACACCGAAGGTCAAGGTCACTGCGGACTTATGTTCACCTTGTTTGTAAGGCAAATGTGTTAACTCATTAACTCCTTCACCAATTTGAATAATATTTGCCCACAATGTCTGTCTTGGGATGGTGCTTTGTTTCGCATACAACCCGCGCCTGAACACCCAAGGTCAAGGTCATTGGAGACTTCTTGTTCACCTTGTTTGTAAGGCAAATGCGATTAAGTTTTTAATGTTTACTCAATCACTCCTTAACTTCTTCACCAATTTCAATAATATTTTCCCACACTGTCTGTCTAGGGATTACCGTAGTAATAACGATGGCCTTTGACTGTCAAGGCTGCAGGTGGGGGCATCCGTGTTCTATGAACACATTTTCTAGTTTCATTCTATAAATGTCAAATTACTTTAAAATTTGCGTTAAAGATCAATAAAACAACTTTGTTTATTTCTTTAAATTATATAATTTGATGAGATGAAATGAATGCTGAAAACCACATGCACAAATACCAAATACATCAAAAGTTATAAAGGTTTGAAATGTTTAATTAGCTGAAATATGCACTATGACGTCATCAATAATTTTTATAATTATTTATATTAACTCTTGATTATTTTTAGCCAGGTTTTTTGAAAAAAAATCCAGGCTATTGGATTGGCGAAAGCCGGGCGGGCGGGCGGCGTCCACAATCAATGTTAAGTTTTCGTGTTCATTTCTTTGTTACTGTACCACCTAGGACCACCAAACTTTCACAGCTGCATAATCAAGGGGTGCCCACCACATATCACTATATAAACATGTTACTTTTTTTTTGAACTTAACCCATTTTTTCCACGCAATCGACTTAGCCATTTTCAATGTTAAGTTTTCGCGTTTACAATGTTAAGTTTTCGTGTTTAAGTAAATTTCTTTGATACTGTACCACCTAGGACCACCAAACTTTCACAGCTTCATAACCAAGGGGTGCCTACCACATACAACTATCCAACATGTGACCATTTTTTTATCTTCACCTATTATTTCTACGTAATTGACTTAGCCATTTTCAACGTTAACTTTTTAACGTACATCTGGTTAAATTTTTTGGTTAAAACTTTTTTGTTATACTATATCTCTGCAACTGCTTCGCCCATTACCTTGAAACTTCACATGGGTGTTTATCATCATCCATATTTTCATTCTAACCCCCAACCGTGCGGCCCCTGTGCCCAATGTCAAGGTCAAATTACTTTGAATTATTTTGTTAAAGTTTTTTCGTGTACTATATCTCTGCAACTGCTTCACCCATTACCTTGATACTTCACATGGGTGTTTATCATCATTGTCACACCCGCTTGCGGAAAGCGCAATATCGTCGGCATTTTGGCATACGTCCGTCCGTACGTCCGTGTGTCCGTGTGTCCGGTTAAAGTTTTTTCGTTAAAGTTTTTCCATCTACTATATCTATTTTTTTAGTGTCCATGCCTCGCCCCAAGACGCGACATGCAGGCCACGGCCATCTAGTCTACAAAAAGTGGGTATAATTATGTTATCCAAGTGTCTATGCTTGGAAAAAACCTGGCCTTCGTGGCTTTGCCTCGTTTCTTGTCTTACGTGGAATTAACAATTTATTATCACATATTAAAGTAACAAATTAATATTTTTATTTTTTTATTTTCATTAATTATTTTTTTAGTGCAACTAAAAAAGTTGCACTAAAACAATAATTAATGAAAATAAAAAAATAAAAATATTAATAGGGTTGGAAAACATTTGCATAACTTTTGATCGGATTTAAAAAAATGTATGGGTTTTCTGCATGTGGTTTGTGCCATTATCTATCAGTTTACAGAACATATTTTCAAGTTTAGCTTTTCTATTTACATCCTTTTGTAAAATCTGCGTGTTTAGTAATTAGTGTTACCCTTGTCCGTCTGTCCCGTACTTCCGTACATTGTAACTTGTAAAACATTTAAACTGTACTAGCTACAGACCCGAAACCTGGTATGCAGCTTCCTTATGATGAGTAGATGGGCAAAGTGTACATGTACATGTATTTCAATTTTTTATTCGACCCCCGGGTCATGGATTATCTTCCCTTCTTTTGGCTCCCCCTTTTTCCAATTTTGGCTTGAAACATGTAAAAGTTTTAAACCCTAATAGCTACACACATGAAACTTGGTATGTAGCTTTCTTGTGATGAGTAGCTGCGCAAAGTTTATTTCAATTTTTCATTTTGCGTTGTAACTCATAAAACTTTTAAACCGTACTAGCTACAGACCTGAAACTTGGTATGTACATGTAGCTTCCTTATCATCATTCATATTCTATAGCACACCCATGGGGCACCCATGCCCAAGTTCAAGGTCAAATTACTTTGAAATTTTTGTTTAAATCTGTGTTGAAGTTTTGAAAGGTACATATGTCCGCTGAGTAGGCACAAAATGTTCTTTATAGGAATTAAATAAGTGTATACTTGTCACTATTCCACCAGTTCTAAAAATTACGAGTGCCCGCTATACAGATAGAATCATGTAGTAATGTTTATTTTACTGATAGTGACGCACGGTGCTATCAGGCTATTTTCATATGCAAATGAGGCATGCTATTTTTAGCTCACCTGAGCGAAGCTCATGTGAGCTATTGTTAATGTTACCGCAATGTGTCCATCGTCGTCCGTCGTCGTCCGTCCGTGAACATTTTCAAGCGTCTTCTCCTCGGTAACCATTGGGCCTATTGTCACCAAACTTCATTGTCATGGTCCTTAGGTAAGGGGATTACAAAATTGTTAAAATGACGTCATTATTTAATCCAAGATGGCCGCTAAAAATAGCACAAATTATTAAAAAATCTTCTTCTCAAGAACCGCCAACCGGATTTCGACAAAACTTGGTAGGAATGATCGATGTACAATGCTCTTTCAAAGTTGTTAAAATGGTGACCCCAGGTATCAATAAGGCGATCACTCTGGTGCATTTTTCGAAATCGGATGGTTATGTCATCCAAGATGGCCGCCAAAAGGTCGTTCTTTTATTAGAGATTTCAAAACTTCTTCACATGAACCGCTTAGCCCCATGGTAGTCAAACTTGAAAGTTATGGTCCATGGGTGAAGCCTTTTCAGATTTGTTAAAATGGAGGTCATCGCTAATCCAAGATGGCCACCGTCTAAAAATAGCATAAATTCTTAAAAAATCTTCCTTCTCATGAACCGCTGGCTGGATTTCGACGAAACTTGGTAGAAATGATCAATGTACAATGCTCTTTCAAAGTTGTTAAAATGGTGACCCCGGGGTCAAAAATGGGCGTGGCCCTTGGGGTCAAATTGGGGTCAAATTATATTTTTGACCGAATATGGTCATGTCTATATCAAATCGAAATTGTCGAAATTGGATGGTCAATGTCATCCAAGATGGCCGCCGAAAGGTCAAAAGGTTGTTCTTTTATTAGAGATTTCAAAATTATTCTTCACTCGAACCGCTTGTCCCATGGTGGCCAAACTTCACAGTTATGGTCCATGGGTGAAGCCTTTTCAGATTTGTTAAAATGGAGGTTGTTGCTAATCCAAGATGGCCGCCGTCTAAAAATAGCACAAATTCTTAAAAAATCTTCTTCTGATGAACCGCCAGCCCGATTTCGACGAAACTTGGTAGGAATGATCGATGTAGAATGCTCTTTCAAAGGTGTTAAAATAGTGACCCCGGGATCAAAAATGGGCATGGCCCGTGGGGTCAAATTGGGGTCAAATTTTATTTTTGACCGAATATGCTCTTGTCATATATCAAATTGAAGTTATCAATGAGGCGATTGCTCTGGTGCAATATTTGCCAGAATCGGATGATTATGTCATCCATGATGGCCGCCAAAAGGTCCATTTATTCAAGATTTTGAACGTCTTTTTCTCAGGAACCACATGGCCGATGTTTCATAGTAAGTTAAGATCCTTGGGTGAAGCATTTTCAGATTTGGTAAAATGAGAGTCATCACTTAATCCAAGATGACCGCCATCTAAAAATAGCATAATTTTTATAAAACAAATATGAACTCACTGTCACATTCTCCTCTGGTGTTCATGGAGTCAGGTGAGCGAATTAGGGCCATCATGGCCCTCTTGTTTAATTATTTATATAGATTATAAAGTATGAATACAGAGAATAAATACGAATGTCCGTTAACATTTTAAGGAAACACAGTTATCGCCCCTGATATCAATGTGGAAATGTACGTCTGATGTAAAATGTATAATAATGCCAATCAATATGTGGGGTAATGTCTCAGATGATGTCTGTGATATAAAGAACATTTTGTGTCTACTGAGTGGGCATGTACCTTTAAGTACCCAATATCTCCCCACCCCCAAGTCCAAATGACTTTAACCTTCATGTACATGTACCTCATTATTCTCATCCATATTTTTATCCCCTCCCCGATAGGCAAGAGGGGATATAGCGTTAGTCCATGTGTGTGCGTACGTGCGTACGTTAGTAACACCTTTCATTTTACTTCACAGATTTTGATAATAGTTGGCCACAATGTGTGTCTTGGTATGGTGCTTTGTTTTGCATACGACCCACGTCCGTCCGCCCAAGATCAAGGTCATTGAGAACTTATGTTCCCCTCGTTTGTGATGCAAGTGTGTTAAAGTTTTTTTATCTTGTTTATTAACCCTTTCCCTGATAGAGACGACTTTTGACGCCTCTGCAGAAGATGTCTTGAGAAAACATTGTGGGAAAAGGAGAAATTGCTTGTAACAAGCAATTTCTCCTTTTCCCACAATGTTTTCTACTCTATCAGATAATTTAACCATCATTTGACCCAGCATTTGATTCTTTTATTCAGATGTTTTCGATTTGGATGAGTCGAAATATCGCAAAACAGGGAAAGGGTTAAATGACTTCGGAACCTCTTCACTGAGTTGATACTATTTGGCCACAATGTGTGTCAAGGGATGGTGCTTTGTCTAAATGTTGAATATCTCTTGATCTGTTAGTCTTATCATTACAAACCTTCATAAATAGCTTCCTCACACAGATAGCTATCTATTCAGTGTCATTCTGGTGACCTTGACCGTCACCTTGGTGACCTTAAATTTCATGGATGTACGTCCAAATGTTGAATATCCGATAATTACCAATATTTACCATAGCTTCCTCTCTTTCATGGCTATCCACCCAGTATACTGTCATCTGTGTGACCTTGACCTTGGTGACAGTGACATTCATATCAATGATTTTGGACTTCCTCATATTTGCCCTACTTTTTATTGATTGGTCAGTTGAAAGCTAACTGTGAGATTTCTCTGAATAGAATAGAGAAGCAGACTGAAGCAGACTGACAGATTATGCAGGAAGCGGAAACTGTTGTCTGCTGTTGTTTTATATTTTGTCTTCTTTCTGAATAAAAACATGATTTGACAGAACTTTAACTAAAGTGTTGTCAAACCATGTTTTTGATGAGAAAAATGGCAATAATTCTAAAGTATTGTCAAAGCATATTTTATGAGAGAAATGGAAAATAAAAAAGAAACGGCAGACGACAAAATTCAGTTCAGCATTGAAAGGCCTAAAAAAAATGTTTGTTTCCGGTTACCCGAGCCTACAACATATTTATCCTCACACAGATAGCTATCTGTAATATTGTACATTTGACTTGCGCCATACCTGTGCTGAGGTATATTTAAATATTTTCACGCCGACACTAAAAAATATTAATAATAAAAAATTATAAAAAAATCACTGAAATCATCCCATAAAAAGTGTTTGTGTAAACATACATGTACATGTAGTTGTTTCGTATACATGTACACTATAATTATAAACTTAAATAGTTAGCCATCACATGTACTACTCTAAATTGGGTGTGGATGTTGATAGAAGACAAAAAGTTTTTACAACATCAGAACTTTTTCCCACCTACATTAATACCTAATTTATTTTTAGCATAACAGGAAACGGACATTTTTTTTGGCCTAATTTATAAACAAGTGCCAAGTACCAGTTCCTGTGTATGGCAACCCCAATGCCCTGTGTAGAGGAATAGAGGAAATATGTACATTTGACTTGCGCCATACCTGTGCTGTTGCTGAGCTGGAATTGGTCTCGTGCAGAGCCACTTCTGATTCTAAGATTGGTCTAGTGGTTAGCTTCCATAGCTTGCTGTAAACGTGACTCAATGGTGATGAGCTGATAAGTGATCATTTGGGTGCAGCAATGGCACTTGGCACCAGATCATGATCTTATGGATTCAAAGGGATGGGCCGTGGCCTTTAAGCTGTGGTCCTGTCGTTATATGACCTTTGCTGTTGCTGTGATGTTAAACCCTTTCACTTTTTAGCTCACCTAAGCGAAGCTCATGTGAGCTATTGTTACCGCAATGTGTCCGTCGTCGTCCGTCGTCGTCCGTGAACATTTTCAAACGTCTTCTCCTCGGTAACCATTGGGCCTATAGTCACCAAACATTATGGTCATGTTCCTTAGGTAGGGGGATTACAAAATTGTTAAAATAACTTCATTACGTAATCCAAGATGGCCACCGTCTAAAAATAGCACAAATTCTTCAAAAATCTTCTTCTCAAGAACCGCCGACCGGATTTCGACAAAACTTGGTAGGAATGATCGATGTATAATGCTCTTTCAAAGTTGTTAAAATGGTGACCCCGGGGTAAAAAATGGGCGTGGCCCGTAGGGTCAAATTAGGGTCAAATTTTATTTTTGACCGAATATGGTCATGTCATATATCAAATCGAAGGTATCAACGAGGCGATCACTCTGGTGCATTTTTTGTCGAAATCGGATGTTTATGTCATCCAAGATGGCCGCCTAAATGTCAAAAGGTTCTTTTATTAGAGATTTCAAAATTCTTCTTCACATGAACCGCTTGGCCCATGGTAGCCACACTTAAAAGTTATGGTCCATGGGTGAAGCCTTTTCAAATTTGTTAAAATGGAGGTCATCGCTAATCCAAGATGGCCGCCGTCTAAAAAATAGCATAAATTCTTAAAAAACATTTGTTAAAATGGTGACCCCAGGGTCAAAAATGGGCGTGACCCGTGGGGTCAAATTGGGGTCAAATTTTATTTTTGACCGAATATGGTCATGTTATATATCAAATTAAAGGTATCAACGAGGTGATCACTCTGGTGCATTTATTGTCGAAATTGGATGGTTATGTCATCCAAGATGGCCGCCGAAAGGTCAAAAGGTAGTTCTTTTATCAGAGATTTCAAAATTCTTCTTCACATGAACCGCTTGGCCCATGGTAGCCAAACGCCAAACTTCACAGTTATGGTCCATGGGTGAAGCCTTTACAGATTTGTTAAAATGGAGGTCATCGCTAATCCAAGATGGCCACCGTCTACAAATAGCATAAATTCTTAAAATATCTTCTTCTCATGAACCGCTTGCCGGATTTCGACGAAACTTGGTAGGAATTATCGATGTACAATGCTCTTTCAAAGTTGTTAAAATGGTGACCCCGGGGTCAAAAATGGGTGTGGCCCGTGGGGTCAAATTGGGGTCAAATTTTATTTTTGACCGAATATGGTCATGTCTATATCAAATCGAAGGTATCGAAGAGGCGATCGCTCTGGTACATTTTTTGTCGAAATTGGATGGTCATGTCATCCAAGATGGCCGCCGAAAGGTCAAAAGGTCGTTATTTTACTAGAGATTTCAAAAAAAATATTTCACACGAACCGCTTTCCCCATGGTGGCCGAACTTCACAGTTATGGTCCATTGGTGAAACAGAGGTCGTCGCTAATCCAAGATGGCCGCCATCTAAAAATAACAGAAATTCTTAAAAAATCTTCTCATGAACCGCCAGCCAGATTTCGACGAAACTTGGTAGGAATTATCGATGTGCTCTTTCGAAGGTGTTAAAATGGTGACCCCGAGGTAAAAAATGGGCGTGACTCGTGGGGTCAAATTTTATTTTTGACCGAATATGCTCATGTCATATATCAAATTGAAGGTATCGATGAGGCGATGGCTCTGGTGCAATATTTGTCGGAATCGGATCATTATGTCATCCATGATGGCCGCCATTTATTCGAGATTTTGAACGTCTTTTTCTCAGGAACCACATGGCCAATGCTGGCCAAACTTCATAGTAAGTTAAGATCCTTGGGTGAAGCATTATCAGATTTGGTAAAATGAGAGTCGTCGCTTAAAACACATGAACTCAATGTCACATTCTCCTCTGGTGTTCATGGAGTCAGGTGAGCGAATTAGGGCCATCATGGCCCTCTTGTTATGGGTTCAATGTAATCCCTCCCCGCCCCACACATACAGGACACAGGTGCAGGCTAGTTTTACAAAATTTGGACAATTTGTCTGTATATGGTTTCTGTGTTTAAACAAACGTTAAACCCCAATCCAGCGATCAATCTGAAGTATCACAACAGTTTTTGTTGTACAATGAAGACGTTTAACAAACATGTGATTGTTTTGGCATGTTCAGTGGGATAAGATATGACCGTGTGCATCGAAGTTCCATTCCCTGTGGCAGCATGATAGCACAAACACATGCCTGTCATATTCTATTACAGATAAACTGGTTAACTGAAACAAAATTGTTGGCTCATATTCACAAAAGTTCACTTGCAGAATTTGCTTATTGCGCAATAGTCCAGGTTTTACAACATATTTCAAATGGGCATGTAGTGTTAGCATTTTTATGCCCCACCAAGATAGTGGAGGGGATATTTAGTGTTACCCTTGTCTGTCTGTCCGTCCCATCCGTCCATCACAAGGTTAAAGTTTTTGTAAGAGCTTGTATCTTCAATAGTACAGTCGTTTCTGTCAAAATGTTCCGGGTTTATACGTGTACAAAGTGTTGTGCGTTGCGTATCCGTGGAGTTTCCGTTAGTTGTGTTTCAAACCGTGTGTCGTCTACGTGTAATACGTTTTCGGCCATGCGTTGCGTTTCCCCACTCTTGCGCATGCGCGAAAGTCGAACAAACCGTGTTCAACGCATTGAGTTTCAAAAGCGTGTAATCTGTGTACAACGGTTGTAAACGTATACAACGGTTGTAAACAACGCATTGAGTTTCAAAAGCGTGTAATCCGTGTATAACGGTTGTAAACGTATACAACGGTTGTAAACGTATACAACGCTAAGGTAAACCGTTTAAACGATTTAACGCTTTCTTTGACGAACGGTTACACACTTCTACATGTACACAGCACCGTACAGATGAAACCGTGTTATACGTATAACACGTTTCCACGGGTTTTAACGCATTACACGTTTTGGTATGCCAACCGTGTATCGCGTAGAATGCGCATGCTCAGATCGTTCTTCGTGTGTGTATATATACTTCTAGACTCACTGCAGGGCTGCTAAAATTTTCAGTTTTCCGGTTCTGGACCGATTTTTGAACTCTCAGACCGAGATTTGAAAACTAGTCTTAAAAATCGGTCCGAGAAAAATTGCCAGTCGGCTGCTATTTCACTATAAACCTTGTAAATTCACCTGTTTTGACCACCAAGTAATTTATGACACATATCCGGGGGCCATATCCGTGTTAAACCAGTGTGCAGCTCGCTATGTATTCAGTTTCTCCAAATATCGATTTTTCTTAACACACGCCAGGTGCGGATCCAGGATTTCGGGTTAGGGTGGGCGTAACTATTTTGCAATACTTGACTATATTATGGAACGTGCTAGGGGGGTCCGGGGGTATTCCCCCCCCGGAATCTTTTTGAAATCTACATCGCATTTCCTGCGTTCTGGCGCATTTTGGAGCAAAAAAAAACCCCCAATAAACAATAAATTCACAACGCGAACGTAGAAACGTGCCTTGTAACTTGTAAACAATCTTTACTCGGCGAATTTTAGGGGGGGCGCGCGCCGGGTTCGCCCCCCCCCTGAATCCGCCCTTGCACGCGTGGGACATGTGTATAGCGGATTAGTGACTGAAATAGACTGGCTTCAGCGTAAAGATACGAGAGTTCCTAGACTCGCCATTTCTGATGATGTTAAAATAATATAAAGAAACCATGCACTGTGTTTATCTGTATTCGTAATATTTAACCCCAAGTAACTGACACGGACTATCGGCCCGGGCTATTCCATATTAAGTTAGGAACTGTTACATTACACTGTATTAGGGGTCATTTTTGTGTATATAAAATGTACATAGGAATGCCGCAGATCCTGATGAGCCGGCTCACGTGATCTACAATTCTCAAACATTTTGATAAACGACAAGGTACATCTGTCGTGTTAAAAGCGTGACTCATTAGGCATCAGGGATTAGGGATCAATTGAAGTGCTAAATCACACCGCCGATGTACTTTGAACTCGATCTGAGGGTATGTATTCGTATTCGTGTTAAAAAGTTGTAACCGTTGTACACGTTTCAACGCTTTCATATAGCTACACGCTTCCAGGTAAAGCGTTGTACACGTTTCAACTCTTTCACCTCGCTACATATGTATACGCCAAAGCGTGTTATACGCCTTGAAGCTAAACGTATTACACGCTTTAAAACTAAACGGTTTGACAATGTGTATTACACGGGTACGAACCGTATTATACGTTTAAACAACGTATACAACGCTTTTAAACTAAACGGTTTGACAATGTGTATTACACGTGTACGAACCGTATTATACGTTTAAACAACGTATACAACGCTACAGCAAACCGTTGCGTTCGCGTTGCGTTTGCGTTGCGTTCGCGTTGAGTTTGCAAGTGTTGTCTACGGTGGAACAAAAACGGAGACTGCACTGTATTAGGTCTACAGCCACCAGAACCCACTGTGAATCAAATGACAATTTTGTGACATTGACCTACAATTGCAATATGTACATGGTTAAAGTTTTTCCAAGAGCTTGAATCTTCAATAGTATGAGGCTTACAGTCACCATACTTGCACACAATCATGGGTCAGTGATGTGCAACACAGCCAACCCACTGTGAATCAAATGAGGATCTTCACCTACAATTCCAATATTTACATAGATATTTCCCTTGGTTAAAGTTTTTGTTTCACCTTGTCGTTAAATCACCTTAGCTGTTGATAGACCGTTAAATACCAATAAATCAGTCACCTTGTATTTTCAATACTATTAGCAGGCTGTCCATTACCTATAAATTCCTATAAATTCCTATAAATTCCTATAAATTTGGCAATCCCTATATTTTCCCAAAATCCCTATAAATCCCTATATTTTTCAAAAATCAGTAACTAATTTTTGTAAAATGCTCAAAATCAAGTCTGATATTCAACTTACTGGTTTATTCTAAACACAGTGCAAGGTTAGAGATGCATTTGACTAAATTATGATCGTATTTACCAGTTTTCTTTGTTTGCATCATTTTTTATCTCATTGTAAGATGTGTAATTCTGTATTTTCAGCAAACATTTAAAAAATTTGCCATCCTTAGTTTACCGGTAGCTGATTGAGATGATGTAACATTGTGTTTTAAGTCTGTGAGTTGTCTTGCAGTGGCTCAACCTGTTTTAGAAAATAAAAAATAAAAATTAATCAAGTTAATAATTGTAAACCATTTAAAAAACAGAGGAGAGGATACGGAATGGCTATAAGGGGAGGAGGAGGCCATTAATCTATTTTTAACTCGAAAATATCCTTTACGTACACACATACATGCCGTAAAATTGGAAAATATTGAGTTATAAATCCCTATTTTTTTGGCAAAAATCCCTATATTTATCCCTATATTTTTGGAAAAAAATCCCTATATTCCTATATATTTGGAACCGAAAGTGAATGGATAGCCATAATTAGTCATACAGTCATCAAACACTGTAAACACATAACCTTTATGTGACCTTGACCTACTATTGCCATATTTACATAGTTATTTCCCTTGGTTAAAGTTTCTGTTTGAGTTTGTATTTTTGGAATTTTGCAATTGTGCCTCGTTTATTAACAAAGCTGTAGGTGGGGCATCCATGTTCTATGAACACATTTTCTAGTTAAAAAATATGTTACTTTTGCACAGTAAAATAATTTCAAACATAAAAATATCAATGCTTTGTGCCAAAAGTATCCCCATATCTTATATATTCGGGAAAGAGCCTCGGCCACCTCCTTAGACTCTTTCGTAGCCAGTGGCTCAGCCCCCTTATAGCGACTCGCTACGTCAACGACTGTCAGTGCGTACTTGTACGTTTTGCCGCAGTAGATCTGCTTGGTGAACTTGGTTCGACACCGGCACGTCGAATTTCGGGCGTGGAATATTGCCCGGCGCGGGCAAATAGATCTGCCAGATGGCCTGCTTCTTGAGCCATTCCTTGGCAGCGTTTTCGGAAACCTTGGTCGCCGCGGCGAGGTTCTTGATGGCCGCGAGTCCCTACCAGTAACCGCGGGGGCTGTAGTACGTGTTTGCTAGCTTGCGCGCTAGGCGAACCGATAGTTTGGTATCAAGTTTGCGCGTGTTCATCGTATGCGAAGTATTCTAATAGATCGGACCATCTCCAACATGCCCTCGCCAGATCGTCCGGTAACTGCGTCGTTAATAATAAACCTTTGTTGGAAGTACAATTGCGATTGTCGCTGCAACCCCAATCGCGATTGGGTTGGAACAGGAGAGGGAATTCTGGGGAATCTAACTCGGAGGAATCTAACAATCACTTTGCGAAAATGGTGGCCGCTTTTTCGTCCTCGCGCCACGTCTCGAGAGAATCTCGGGCTAGACGAATCATACTCTTTGCACCAGCTATGCGGTGTTTAAGGGCAGTGTAGCCTACATCGATCAAAACATAATAAAGTTTGTCAACTAACATCGTTCTATATATATATTATTTAAAAAGAATTTTAAAATAATTATTGCTTATTGTTTTTCCAATATAGTAGCTGACGAGACCCGTCGCAACCATTCCCACGACGATGAATGCGATCTCGCGGTCTTTTTGGGTCTCTGATGGTACATATAAATCTGAAAGCTGGGGCTCGGGATCCAGCGGTGTGAGACTTTTCTGCGGATATGCCTGCGCGTACTCGCGGATGGCGTCGTCAACGTTCCGGAAAGTTTGCACGGCGTGATTCTCGCGACGAAGATGTTCGGTGAGCCAGTCCAGACGGGCGGTTCGTTTTTTAGACCATGCTTCCTTTGCGCTATTGAGTTGTTCTACAGCTAAATCGTGACGCTTGCGCTCCTCATCCGTGTCCGAGCTTTTCAGTTTCGAGAAGAAATAGTTGCTACCGCTGAAAGCCAATGCGTTCACCACAGCACCACCTAATAGCATTGCGATCAAAGCCATTTTTTCCATATATTAGAGGGTAGAATTCCATCTCTAATTAGGTAATCTCGGGTCCAAACTGCGGCCGCTACATCTAAGGTCACGAGCCCTACATCTCTCACATTGAAGTCCAATTTGGGAGCGGACCCTCCTAAGGCCATTTTTGATAGTCGAGCATACACGATACTGAGACCCGATATCACCACGGCGTGATAAAGTGCATTCACTATCATTTTACCATCATGTTCAGCCATTATAATTATTGCATATAAAAGGGATCGCGACCAATGTTTAAATGGGGTGCATCCAATTGTGATTGGTGTTTCGTAAATTTCTTCGGAACCGCATCCAACAGTGTTGGGGGTTGTTTTTCCAATTTCACCCAATTTGTGATTGGTGTTGATGATTGGTGTAATAGGGGGTATTTCAGCACACACAGGGTGCCCACAACTGCCAGACCACCACCAACAACCCACGGGACGATCCAGGTAGAATTGGTGTAATAGGGGGTAGGAGCTACAGCAATCGGAGATTGCTCTTCCAAATCGTGGATTGGGGGAGAGATTAGGGTGTTTTGCTGTTTCAACAGCAATCGGGGATTGCAACGACCGTTTGGCCTCTCGAAGCTCGGCGAGTATTTTATCTTGTTTAGCTTTTCGGGTGGCAGCCGCTGCCCGCCCAACTGCCTGTCTTTTTGGGTTTTTATGTTGTGTAATCGGGTTCAAATCCAATTTCGATTGGGTTGGAGAAATCGGGATCAACAGTGTTGGAGGTGCAATCGGGGATTGCGGTTCCGTCACTCTCGCAGGTGCGTCTTGTGTCATCATTTATAATATTAATATTAGAGCTTATAGTTAGTGGGCATATATGTCCAAATTGACAGTGTTTACCCGTGGTCAACGCGGTTGTCAGCGGAGCTAAGTACATTCCAAACTTGTGATAAATTGAGTCTGTTCTAAGAGTGTGTCCTATAAAAGGGTCAGTCTCTAGATCGCGAATCAACCCCGCGGTGTTTGGTATAGGGAGAAGTATACTAACAGCGGTAGCGTACAAATGAATAGCCGCCGATCCAAGAGTTTTTGTCATCTCCGCACCTAACCTAGATTCGTATCGCGCATACATTTTATTAACCTCGACATCTGACATTTTATCCACCTGACAAACTGAGAGACGCCTACCAAGATAATGCTCCGATTGTCCCCCAGCAACCAGCGCAGCTAGCCACTCGCGTCGCGCCGCGTTTTCATTCGTATCGGCAGGTGTTGCACTCAACCCAATCAAAATTGGAGTTGATCCCGATTGCTCTTTCGGGATCAACGGAGTTGAGGTTTCAGTTCCTCCCAATTCGCGATTGGAGTTGGGGATAGTCGGCGTTGAGGTTTCTTCCATTAGCTGATCGAGAAGTTCGTTGCAGTTCATTATTGCTAATTTTCTTAAAATTAATTTAACTATTCTTGCAAGTCTCATAAGTCTAAACATATTGCCAAGCGCACCACCAGATACTTATGATCACCGTTATGCTCGCAACAAAGCTCGCAGCGGAGCAACAAATTGTTAACAATTGCTCAGCATTGTTAAGCATTTTATCAGCATTGTTAAGTATTTGTTAAGCATTGTTCAACATTGTTCAGCAATTGCTCAGCATTGTTAAGCATTTTATCAGCATTGTTAAGTATTTGTTAAGCATTGTTCAACATTGTTCAACATTTTCTCAGCATTGTTAAGTATTTGTTCAACATTTGTTCGTCATTGTTCGGCATTGTTAAGCATTTGCTAATTAATTTAAAGAAAATTAATTAATTAATAACTTTATAAACAGTTGGTTGATCAGTCTTTAGCAGAAGCTTGGCGTGCTTAGTTTCCGAAAGCATCTGTCGAACCTCCAGGTGCTCCTCGCGCGTTGGGATAACGTCGTTCTCTCGAAGACATTCATCGAATGAGTCTCGGTCCTTGCAGTGAAAGAGGGCGACCCATTTCGTTTGCTCTCGCAGATCCTTGAGGACGGCGTTGTACTTTTGAGTGGAGATCCATACACTTTGCCCCGCATGGCGACCAGAAAATGCGAGCTCGGAGAGCATGTCCTTCTTTTTGGTCATCGCCGCCTTGGCCGAGCAATCATCAATCACGTATAGGGTGGGCTCTCCCTGGAATCTTTGGTAGAAGACACGCAGCCAATCGTGAATCCTGTCGCCGGGGTCAATAACGTATACCTATGGGTCGGTCCATATCCACGGGCGCCGCTGATAAGTATCGTTGTGCCGCACAGTGGGACACAGGATCACAATGTTACGAAAGGCATCGCGGTAGGAGCCCTCGAGCAAGTTGAGAATGAAAACAGTTTTTCCGCATCCTTTCTGCCCACATATTATGGCAGAGTGGGCATCACCAATTGGTAAATTGGATTTGTTTGAAGGTATTAAATCTTTAGATTATATTTAGTATAAAGCTGAGACATATCGGCCATCTTCGATGTTGAGTTGCGCATCTGTACACGTACAAGTACACGTTCAATGTGCCATTTCCATCCGCCTATTTGGTTATCTGGATCGTCACACCCTCGCTAGCGTTCTCAACTTGGCGTCCGCTACCGTGCATTTGGTTGTCGTCGCTGGCTCGTATGTCTAGCCTTAACGCCTATTTGGTAGTCAGGAACTCCGCGAGGGAGACGGCCGAGAGCTGCAGGTCTTTAGCAACCGTTGCAACCTCCGGGGAACGCTTAGAGCCGGAAGCAAACTGCTTTCTGACTTCGTCCCACTGCTGGTGCGCGCGAAGACCCGCGCTGTAGAATTGATTGGGGACTCCGTCGATCGTCACCTCGACCTTTGTGATTTTGGGGTTATAGAATTTGTCGGTTTTTCTAGCCCCGAGCGCGAACCGACCCTCCTCGAACAGCATCAGTATACCTTTCATCGAGCGGGCAGGTACGTTGACATTAATATTCCACAATGTGTCGCTTTTGTCTTTCGTCATCTTGCAGTGGCGAAGAACTCGGTCGTAAAATATGGCAATGCGCCCAGCGTACTGGGATCTGATCCATCACGCGAGTTCGGGCATCGTGACCATGTCGTACTCCAGAGAAACATTATCGATCGTATACGTCGATGCCATGTCGGTGGCTATGAGAACTCGGCCGTAGTCGTTGAACGTTGGTTCGTATTCAAGGCGGTCAGCCAAAGCACTCTGATAGTAGGGCATGTGACTCTCCAGCAACTCAAAGTCGAGCGGGATGTAGAAGCGGTTGCCGTAAGCGGCCGCGATCGCATTGTCACTCGCGTTGTTATCTGCCTTGTTATCAGCCCCGATTCTAAGTTTGGTTACATTCTTATTTTTGCTGGTGTCAATACCCTGATACTCTTGCGCCGTCTTCCACAGGTCCTGATAGCAATGGTAGACGTCGCTGTCATCGATCGACATCACCTCATTATCAGAAATCTTTATCATGGTCTTCTTGACGATGGCGCGACCCAGGTTCTGAACGACGGTTCGGTCCGCGTCCGTCGATGTCAGCGAAATAGTGAAAGCGAGGCGAACAGTTCCCGGCACAATGACGTCGCTAGCTCCGAGGTTGGGGAAGTGGACTAATAGCTGCTGGTTCTGGTCGATCGTCGATGGGTTGTTCGTAATAATGACACTCTGTCTCTCGCCTTTCGCCCCGAGGGGCTCACACAGTCTGCGGTATGGATTGAGTTTGCTACCGTATTGACTCGAAGACATATTTTCAGTGAAAATAAATAACTCTATTAAACCCGTATGGTTTTGGCTTTAATACATAATTAATTTAATAACGATGACGAAGCACCCTTCATAGAGACTCCAGTTCCAATCCAATCGCAATTGGGGGAAATAGGTGGCGCTACCAGCACCAATAGTCAAAGTCGGGAATTACTCGAGGGAGCTGTAACCGACTACTACAACAATTTGGCAGAAAAAGGTCTTGTCCCATCTGTCGGTCGCGACTACTCCAAGTTAAAATTTGATATGAACGGTACATTACGACTAAAAGCGGCATCAAATCTCCCAATAGTCAACACGAGGACCGGTAGACCCCTAGCGCTGAACATCATTGCCGGAAACCCGGGCGGTGGCCAAATCATAAGGAGCGAACTATGATTCGTAGATTGGAAGAGGGGTAAAACAATTATGTC
Source organism: Conchocele bisecta (assembly GCA_029237695.1). Lineage (NCBI taxonomy): Eukaryota > Metazoa > Mollusca > Bivalvia > Lucinida > Thyasiridae > Conchocele > Conchocele bisecta. The sequence goes on along the minus strand of CM055271.1, from coordinate 24,523,860 downwards.
GGCCCGTGCTGTAGAGGCCCTCCAGTCTACTGACGAAACGATGGCGAAGACAGCAGCCGTGATAGAAACTATCGAGCTCAGCGAGGTCCCTCGAGTGGCCACCGACGCTATTAACACGGTGGAGACCACGTTCAGTGAAAACGAAATACTCAAGCTCGAACAAGGGTCTAACGGTGACCCACCGTTACCTCTTCGCGAACTCCGGGGACTCGATAAGGCTCTGCAAACAATCCGGGGCGAACTGGTCCTTAACCTCTCCAAACTCTCGGCGCTGGATGAACATATCGCACTAGAAGAAAGAAAACTGGAGGAAGCCCGTGATGATAGAGAATCTACCGAGCGAACCGCCGAACACCTGCGGTCTTTGCGGGATGAAAGAGAAGCTCGCTTAGAGGTTGCATCGGCTTGCCGTGAGGTTCTCCGCACCCAAATAAGGCGGATCCGCGAAACAATCTCGAGGGTTCTGCACGAGGACACGACACTCGGTGAACGTCTTCGCACTCTGTTCAGAGAGCAGGGCATCACAATAGTGAGCATCCTCACAGCTTTCGGCATGATTATATCGACCATAGTTCTAGCTTTCACTGGTGGTGCAACTGCACCCACGCCACCACCACCCGCGCCACCACCACCCGCGCCACCATCCGGTGGAGCTAAGGAGTGGGTAAAAAAACAACTAAAAGCCTTAGCCAATCTCTTGGCTAAATTAGCCGGAAATTTGGCTGCCGTGCTGCCTGGGTTGATTGGGGGTATCGTCTCCTTCTTGCTATCTATATTATCAAAAACGGTCGGATGGCTCGCCAAAAATACTTGGGCTTTAATCGTGGCGATCACCTGTCTCCTACTATTCTCCGCCCGAGATTTCCTAAAACCAAAGCGCGAATAGTCCGACCGCCACGAGGGCGACGACGAGCGCTAATTTCTCCTCCTCATGAATTGTGACACTATTTCCGAAGGAATTTGCTGGTGCACTTGGCGCTGGTGCATCAATTCCTATTGTGTCAACATGCTCGGGTTCAACAGTGTTGATGGTGGAACTTGCAGTGACACTAGTTCCGAAGGAACTTGCTGGGGTGCTTTGCACTGGGGTGGGTGCTTGCGGTTTTATGAAATCGTTTCCATGCGCGGTGCGCTTGATGATATCCGCGTTCACGTTCCCGTTGTGGCCGATTTTTTGCTTGACGGTGGCGATTACGATCTGATTATTGTAACCGTCAACCGGGTCGTCTCGTAGTATCATATTGCTCGGTGCCATATAAAGACCTATTCCAAATACATAGTCTACTGGGGTGCTGGCCTTCTGCAAAACGCCTTTATACCGCTGGATCGCAGACGGGAGGTCCACCGGAGATGATATGGAGTCCTCGACATTTGCCAAGAACTGTTTTTGTGCGTCAAATGCCTTCCCGTCTCCTATTATAGAACTGAGCGCTTGCGCTTGTGCGCCGAGGACGGCCCAGACGTATGTGCGAATGGAGTCGTTGAGGCGGGTAACCCCATCCTGCGTAAACCCCAGACCTTTATCTAACATAAATGTGCCCCAAGCGTCCTGGACCGCATCAGCCTGCTGTATGTAATCGACGTGAGCTCGTTTAGGAGGTAACCAATTGCGGGATGAGATGCCACAGTGCCGACCTCCAGACACTTCCGGCCCGAAGGTCATCGTCGCGGGATCAAAATTCCCGGCGTTCCGACTGACGATGTGGTCGCCGGAATGATCGTGTCTAAAATCAGTCTGCGTCCAATTCCCGGACTGGCCCCGAATGAGAACGTCCCCGAGTCCAGTGCTGTTAGGAAATGCTTTCTGTCTCCAATCCGAATCTTTTGAAACGTTAAATTCGTTACACATTCTTTCAAACGCCCTACGGTCGTATGTGTTGGAAATAGGATTCCAGGCGTCGTCTTGAGGTAGTGGAGTACCTAGTTCCTTTAAAAGTCTTCTAATGGTATAATACACATGAAAGTTGTAGACACTTTGGAGCATGACATTCTTGGATGTCAGATGGTCTTGATGTGAAACTCCACATCCGGCTGTTGCGCACCATACAGTGAAATTTAGCTGATTCTGCCAAAACTGCATCGGTGTTGCTTTCCACCCGTTCACAACCTCTATGGTAGTAATCTTGGGCAGCCTATATTGTTCAAACATGTTAGGGAAATTGGTGGCAAAGGCACTGTCCGATCTAACTGTTATAGTTGGGTGTACAAGGAGGTTAACAACGTCTTTTTTGTGTATTTACCACCAACTTTGTACTTTGCATTAGAGTTAAAGCTAAATGCTTTGGTATCCATTGAAAGATATTGTTATGTTTGCTACTATCACTAATGTTCAAAAAGAGAGTTGTGAACTTCAAAGGTCAATCGACAACTGCTGCGGAAAACGCAGGGTAGGCCTTAGATCAATCACCTTCACGGTTGGGTGGCAGAATGTGGGGAAGAGTGAAGGGTTTTACTATGTGAAGGATGAACAACAAGTAGGTGTAAAGCAGCCTCACGGACTGTGGGGAATAAGACAGCTCAAAGATTTTGTCACCTCAGAGCTTGACGGTATAATCAACCTCACAGTATCGAAGGCTACCGGGCTAGCAACAATGACCATCGGCCCTGATAGTAAGGTAGTGGTCTCCCCGGGGTTGGGTATTCAACTCGGTTTTAGATAGACATACTCCGCAAATAAAGGAGTGTTTGCCCCGGGTGAGTACGTCGGTGATAACCCGGTGGACTTCACCTTCACGAAAACTCTCAGGGTGCACTTGGATCGGGTGAACACATCGTACAATGTGGTAGACGGATCCCCCAGCACATTACTGAAAACCGTGCAAGCCAGCGACTGTTTCTTTGGGGAGACGGTGACCTTAGACTTCCCACACCCCGAGATGAAAGTTTTGGAAACGGGGCACATCCACGAATTTATGGTCTCTATTCTCGATGATCAAGCGAGAAAGTTGAATAACTATTACCCGATTTCGGTCGTTATTGAAATTTCCAATTAAGTATAGGTGCCCCAATATTATAATTTAATTTTATTAAAATTAATTAATTATGAGTATATACGGACCAGGTAATTCTTCCAATTCCACTAGTCGAAAAAATAACCGAATTTCGAAAAGAGGCCCGGTTGGGAATTGAGGGAGTCCGAACGGGTATTGATAAAGCCCGAGAAGACCACCAGGCGACCCTTATGGAGGCTTATTGGGTGTTGCGCACAGAGTACTCTCTCAACAGAGAAGCATCACTTACTGAACTAGGCGAAAAAATAACAGAATTTCGAAAAGAGGCCCGGTTGGGGATTGAGGGAGTCCGAACGGGTATTGAGAAAGACCAGGCGGCCCTTACGGAGGCTTATAGGGTGTTGCACTCAGAGGACTCTGCAGCACTTACTGAACTAGGCGAAAAAATAACAGAATTTCGAAAAGAGGCCTGTTTGGGGGTTGAGAAAGTCCGAGAAGACCACCAGGCGGCCCTTACAGAGGCTTATAGGGTGTTGCGCTCAGAGGACTCTCCAGCACTTACTGAACTAGGCGAAAAAATAACAGAATTTCGGGAAGAGGCCCGGTTGGGGATTGAGGGAGTCCGAACGGGTATTGAGAACGCCCGAGAAGACCACCAGGCGGCCCTTATGGAGGCGTATGGGGTGTTGCGCTCAGAGGACTCTGTAGCACTTACTGAACTAGATGGAAAAATAACCAAAGTTTCCGATAAACTGAAACGTGTTCGTAGAGCCGCGAACAAAGCACTTGAGGATACCTCTGAAAAGATTCGTACTTAGGCCCATACCTCTATCGGGGGGCTTGCCGGATTGGTGATAACATTAAACTCGCTGGACGGCCTTCAGGGGTGGTTTTGTTCGTCGGTAACGATCCAATTAGACTTTCAGAAGGTAGTGTTATTAACTTTGTTAAGAACATCGCTGACCCCGCGAGTTCTTCCACTATTGTTACATTGTTAATTGAACTTGATTTGTAAAATTTAATCATGAACGAATCACCGCTTCCGAATACGCTTCCAATTGTCAATACCAATCCATCAACACTGTATCCAATTCACAAAAGAAGTTTAGATTTTAGGTTGGATAATATCGTCGCTATGCAGGATATTTTAGTTAGAGAATGTACAAATAGAAAAAGAAACGCTAAAAAATATAAGCGTGCAGCGAACATAGCTGAAGCATCTAGTACAGTTCTGGCAAGTTTATCTGTAATGAGTGGTGCGGGGACTGCTGCAACACTATCTACAATTGTAACGGTTCCACTTGCTGGGGTTTTGAATGGAATTACCGTTTTATCTGGAATACTTTGTATGGTAATTAGGGCGGCGGGTGGAAAACTCGAGAAAAAATGTAGAAAACATGATAGAATATCCGTTCTCGCCAGGTCTAAGAAAAATAGCTTCGACATTATAGTGTCCAAAGCGTTGACCGATAATGAAATATCAAATTTAGAGTTTGAATCCGTGGTGGAAGAAATGGGGAGATATGAAGAATTAAAAAATGATATTAGAATCAAAGCGCGCGCCACCATGCCCAAGATTGAGTGTACTGATTGGGATAAATTTAGGGTAAAACTTGGAAATAAAGTCGGAGGAAATGTTACAGCACCACCATCCCGAAATTGCGATATTTTAGTAAATAATTTTTAAAAAATTATATTGGTGCAGTAAACAAATTTACATACCGTATTTACCGTATATTTCCGGACACTTTTAATTAATTACTTTTGTCAGTGTCCGAATAATTAGGAATATTAATTAATTCTTAAAAAGTGGTGTCCGAAAATTTAGGTTTTATTTTGCCAAAATGGACGATTTTTTTTTTTTTTTTATGGACCCATAGCCTCCTTTTATCTCACCGATGTGATTGTGCAGCTGATCACGTTTGCACATTTCGTAAATTAATCCGAGCAAACTGGGAATAACATCAATTATTGGTCCCAGTAACAAAGCAGTGCTAATTGTTATGTGCTCGATTTAATTGTTCCGGCATGCGTTCGCGCTCACCATTGGTGGAATATTAATTAGGTGTAAAGGCTGACCAACCGGAGATCGCGTATCAGTGGCGCAGATTAACTCAACCCAGATTAACTAAATTGTTACAGCACTGCCCACGCCCCCAGCGCATGTACACAAATGGCCTTGTTTCGCAAAGTCATAATTGAGCCAGTGCATGAGATAATCAACTTTATTATATAACTGAGATTTTCGCCGAGAATGATTTGACTTTTTTCTGCAAATATATCGGAAAGTTGATAACATTTTCAGAGCAAATGCGTAATAATTACTAATTTAATATTCGTCAACATTCGATATCGTTTACTGAAAATGTACACTATTATCAGATTCATCTTCGTCGAAAATCTCACGTGATAAGCCTGATTACCACATGAACTGGCGCAATATTATAACACGTCGGGCAAAACATGTCTATACAGGTCTGTGGTGTTGAAAGGGTTAAAACTGTGCGTACTCAAACCCACAGGTGAAATAGTCGGACGTGTGACACAAAGAAAATGACCATTACAAAAATATCCACTTGATCTCGTTCTATTATTAACGTCATGTACAGTACGATACCAGGTGGGTGGGATAATGGGATTTTTTAAATAGGAATTTATTTTGGTGTCATGGGTCCGAGTCTTCCACCTGTGCTCACCATATGAGTAAACACAGTTTGCAACGCACGAGCTTGTCACGTGCTGATGGAACAGGATATCGGTCATTGCGTCATCGAATGATGATGGGGCTACACGTCAGGGCTGTACAAATTGATTTTTTAGCCACTTGTCCCGGACAATTGACTTGACAAAAGTGACTTGTCCTGGAAATTATAATTTACGTATACATATTCCGGGGAGTCCACTCATTTGACCGTCTCGAAAATGAAATCACGTCTATATTTACAATATTTAATGTCTATCAGTATGTTCGCGGAACGGTAAATAATAAACTTTTTGAAATTTCAGGTTTTTTTTGTTGGCAACAGCTTTTAATTCGCTAATTACACTGCAGCTCCATTATAACGCGATCGCGTATAGCGCGATCTCCATTATAACGCGGGTCTCTCGTGGATCCCAAACAAATATTTAACAAATAGAGAAGAAAAAGGAAAACAAAGAAAAAAATCGTCGGACGTCGTAGTCATCGTGTAATTAGTTGATTTGTGATTTCTGTAAGTTTATTCAAACAACGACATTCAAAGTACATGAAATAATTATTATTAGTATGTTAGCAAATGTAATACCTTTAATCAGGTAATCATGTTAATATGCATACAGTGCAGTATCCGTGCCAGGGGATATATGAATTCCAAATCCAGATGCGATTACACCCGACACATATTACACAGACGAGATTTGTGTGATGCTTTGTGCAAAAAATCGATACACCCAGCTGTGTGTACAGGTGTTTATTGTATGACCTCATTCAGCACGAGGCTTTTAACTGTGTGACCTTTAGGCTATGTTTTGAAATGTTACTGATTGGTCAGCACGCCTTTTGATGTCCCACAGACGTCGCGAACGTGCGACTTTCATCATCGCATCACGGGAAAATCATGCAGTAACCCATTTCATGCTCAGGATACCCTTATGTTTGCGGACAAATATTTTCCTTCTATGCACTCAGAAGTATATGCCGCGACCACCATTTAATCCGTCTCGTCGAGACGTTTCAAATGAGTGGTCACATCGTATACTTTCATTGAGAAATAACAAAAATAATTTTTTTTTTTTTAATAATTTCATACCCGTAAATGTGTATTCCGAAAGGAATGGATTAAAAAAAACTCATTACGCAGATTATACGCAGATCTGTCGCCATATTTCGCCGATATTGATTTCCAAAATATTTTCCGTAAATGGTGTTGAAAAGTTGGCACAAAATTCAGAGTTCATGCGGAATTGTCGGTGGGATTATGCTTTCAAATTCGAATAAATTAATCTAATCAGGGTCACAGCTAGTATATCACTTTTCTTGCTATATACACAGTATAGCAGCTTCTGTGTAAGTGTGTATCGCCACAGGGAAGCCGACACCCGCCCTAGGCGTTATCGATCGATGAAATGTTACAATTTAGGATTAGTCTAGTGAAGAAAACAGGCGGATATAGCACGGTTCGGATAAGCAACACGGAAGGTTGTATGTCGCCGGACTTGTGTACTAACGGGGTCGCGCTGTACTATAACATAACGTAACATAGTAAACAACTTTAATTAAAAATGTTTTTATTATACCATTCTGGCCTATACGGTGCCGCGGAATGTAAGCGCGAAACAGGAAATGTCAATTTGAGCTACAACAACAACAAATTTTATGGGCGCACTTGCCTATTTTCGTGTCCGAAAATTTACGATTTGAGAATATTATCAAATGTTAGCTTGTCCGAAAATTAAGAGTACATGAAAATAATTAATTTTCTACAAAATGAGCTTGTCCGAAAATAAAGGGTGTCCGGAAATTTACGGTAAATACGGTACCAATACAACATGTGTTTTTCACTGAGAATTACGCCGTAATCGTATAACAAATTCAGCCGAGGATTACGCTGTAATCGCCTCACTAAGTGTTTATAAATAACCTGTGTACACACCGTCTGTGTAAATCGATAGCCGTTTACATACCATCGATAAGGAGAAATACACTCGGCTATAAATATGTGTACACACCGTCTGTGTAAATCGATAGCCGTTTACATACCATCGATAAGGAGAAATACACTCGGCTATAAATAACCGTCTGTTTACTTTGGCTATAAATATATACATGTTCATAACCCATGTAATTGGAACATTGTCTTCTGCTTGGTGCTGTGATTACAACATAAATTAATATTTTATTAATTTTTTAATTAATTTATAATAATAGGGGGTGTTCAGCTTTAAATTATTAATAATTTTTACAAAATTAATAAAATAACGAACCATCCCGGAAATTCGTGAACCTTTCTAAGTGTTTATAAATAATTATAATTTGCACACCATTTGTATGTTGTATAGGAAACTGATGAGCATATATACGTTTTATATGACCTTTCAACAATTGGTCTCATCTCGTGTGTGCCATGTTGTTGATCCGGTATGACGTCTGTCTCGTCTGTTTAATGGTAGCAGTCTCTAAATATGTGTGAATTTGGCGATGTAATTGCATAGCTCAAAGGTGCGGCCTAAAAGATTTCTGCCTAAGAGCTTGCAATTTCGGAAACCAAATTCACACATAAATAGAGACTGTGAGCCAACAGATGCGTGGGCTTAAAGAAAGGTCCCAACACCCCAGTGGCTGAGTGCCGGCTAAGAAATCTACCCAGTCGCTGGGGGTGTGTGCGCGAGTGGAGGCTTTTGCTATTTTTTTTCGTTGTGCTTGTTCAATATATCTTTATAAGCGATATCGTAGAAATGTATATTCGTAAACGAATCATTGGGTTTTAACAATTTTATATAATACACCTTAGTTTCATATCCGATACTCATTATCCGTCTTAATGTTTGTATTTGCCTCTTGTATAGTTCGCATAATTGCCGTTATAATATTGTAAATGCAACGTTTTTATCGGAGCGTAATAAATTACGCTGATATTTCATGTATTCGATATCGCCTAGTGTTTTCAATTTATAGAATTTATATATAGGACTATAACCCCCGTATTCTTCGTAAACTTCTTCAACACAGTCATTATAAACTTTCAATTCACATTGTATTTTATTATCCATTTTCTCTAATAATAGTGGTATAATTGATAGTGTTTTTCTGTTCAATTTCCAATATAATTGGGACTACAATATCATTTTGACTCCCTCTTTTCAAAATTATTTTCTCCAAAATTCATAAATTTGCTGTCGGGAGACAATTTCCTCATTAACCAATTTTTGAATTTTTCGGGGGTGGTGGGGGTAATATAGAGTGTTGGAAATGATAACACCGTAGGTGGTATCATTTTGACTCCCTCTATACTACTCTTAGTTATGTTTTTGTTCAGATAGCAGAACATCGTATATTTTTTTTATCATTTTCCCTTTGCTGAATAACACTTGCCTCTATTAAACGCCCACCCTGGACTTCAGAGCCAGTGGTGATTCTAATAGACACCTTTACGGTATGTGGACATACACGACACACTCAAGCAACCATTAACATGACTTTGACCTTTCTGACCTTCACAAGGTTGCAGAAACAATTAGCATATTTTTACGTCAAAATGTTTGTAACAATTTCTTGATTTTTATACGCCCGTTTGAAAAAACAGGACGCATTATGTATTCATCTTGTACTGGCGGGCGGGTGGTGGGCGGGCGGCGGGCGGGCAGGCACAGCCTGTCCACTCAATAACTAGAATGCTACTTGACGGATTGTAACCAAATTTGTTATACATTTTTATCATGGCAAGCCGAAGAAGCCTATTGATTTTCAAAAATTTCCAGTGACTTATCTCCCCTTGGCGGCCATTTTTATTTTTCACACTCTATCCTTGTCCACGCAATAACTCAAGTTCTATTTCACCGCTCGTAACCAAATTCGGTATACATGTTTAACACGACAAGATGAAGAAGCCTATTGATTTTGTAAAATTTCCGATGACCTATCTCCCCTTGGCAAGTTCTACTTAACGGATCAAAACCAAATTTGGTATACATTTTTATCATGGCAATACAAAGAAGCCTATTGATTTTGAAAAAATTCCGATACTTTTCTCCCCTTGGCAGTCATTTTTAATTTTCGGACTCCGTATCCTTGTCCACGCAATAAGTCGAGTTCTTCTTGACGGATCGTAACCAAATTTGGTTTACATCTTTATCCCGTAAACATGAGTTATCTCCCTTTGTTGAATGGCTTTGCCTCGACGGGCGTATATTGTGACCTTCGGCACTCTTGTTATATGATCAAGTATGCACTCATGTATTATAAACATAATGTCTAGTTTACAGACTGTTATAACACTGCGATGTGAAAGCCAATTTTATACAATACGTTCATGTTACATGTATATATTGCAGGTGGGCAGTTTCAGTCTGAGGAGTCGAGTGGCGGTATTGGCTGCTGTGGCTACGTGCTGTGGTTCCTCTCGCTCATACTCATTGTGCTGTCCCTGCCCTTCTCCCTGTGTCTGTGTATCAAGGTAGGTAACTCCACCTGTACCCCGTCATTGTGCCTGTCCTCTGCCCTTCTCTGTGTCTCTGTATCAAGGTAGGTAACCACCTGTACCCCGTTTGATGCTGTCTCTGCCTTCTCCCTGTCTGGTGGTAACTGTCCACCCTGTACCCCGTCATGTGCTGTCTCTGCCCTTCTCCTGTCTGGATCAAATAGAACTCCACCTGTACTCATTGTACTCTGTCTCTGATTCTCCCTGTTCTGATAAGGTAGGTAACTCCACGTACCCCGTCATTGTACCGTGCTGTCTCTGCCATTCTCCCTGTGCTGTACGGGTACTCATCTGTACCCTCATTGTCTCCGCCCATTCTGCCGTGCTGACAAGGTAGTAACTCAATACCCCGTCATTGTGCTGTCCCTGCCCTTCTCCCTGTGTCTGGTGTATCAAGTAGGTAACTCCCACTTGTACCCCGTTCATTGTGCTGTCTGCTTCTCCCTGTTCTGTGATCAGGTAACTCCAGTCCCCTCATTGTCCCTGCCCTTCTCCCTGTGTCTGTGTATAACGTAGTAACTCGCCTGGTACCCCATCATTGTGCTGTCTTCTTGTCTGTACAAGGTAGGTAACTCCACCTTGTATCATTGTACTGTCTCTGCCCTTCTCCCTGTCCTGTGATCAAGGTAGGTAACTCGCCTGTACCATCATTGCTGTCTCGCCTTCTCCCCTGTCTGTATCAAGGAGGTAAGTACTCAATGGTGTACCCCTCTTGTGCTGTCCCTCCCTCCCTTCCCTCTCGTGTATTCCATGTACGTCATGTGCTTGTCTGCCCTTCTCCCTGTGTCTGTGTCAGGTAGTATCACTGTACCCTCATGTGGCTGCTCTGCCCCTTCTCCCTGTGTCTGTGTAGCAAGGTAGTACCCCTCACTGTACGTCCCATGTATCGTGCTGTCTCTCGCCCTTCTCCCTGTGTCGTGTATCAAGTAGGTATCATGGTACCCCTCATGTGCGTCCTCTCTCCTGTGTCTGGTGGTATCAAGGTAGGTAATCCACCTGTACCACCGTCATTGTGCTGTTGCCCTTCTCCCTGTGTGTGTACGGTGGTAAAACTCCACCTGTACCCTCATTGTGCTGTCTGCCCTTCTCCCTGTCTGTGATAAGGTAGGTTAATCCACCTGTAGTCATTGTGCTGTCTCTCCCTTCTCCCTGTCTGTGTATCAAGGTAGGTCTCCAACCTGTACCCGTCTGTGCGTCTCTGCCCTTCTCCTGTGTGTCAAGTAGGTAACTCCGTACCCCTCATTGTGCTGTCTCTCCTTCTCCCTGTCTGTGTATCAAGGTGGTAAAATCCACCTGTACCCCGTATTGTACGTGCTGTCTCTGCCTTCTCCTGTGTCTGTGTTAAGGTATTCCACTGTACCCGTCATGCTGTCTGCCTTTTCCCTTTGTCTGTGTATCAAGGTAGGTAATCAACTGTACCCCGTCATTGTGCTCCCTGCCTTCTGTGTCTGTGTATCAAGGTAGGTAACTCCACTTGTACCCCGTCTTGTGTCCTTCTCCCTCTCTGTGTTATCAAGGTAGGTAAATCCACCTGTCCCCGCATTGTGCTGTCCGCCCTTCTTCCCGTGTCTGTGTATCAAGGTGGAACTCACCTGTACCCCATCATTGTGCTGTCCCTGTTCTCCCGTGTCTGTGTTCAAGGTAGGTAATACCTGTACCCCTCTTGTCTGTCCTTCTTCCTGTGTCTGTGTATCAAGGTAGGTAACTCCCCGTACCCCATCATTGTCTGTCTCTCCCTTCCCTGTGTCTGTGTATCAAGGTAGTTAACTCGCCTGTACCCCTCATTGTGTGTCCTCCCTTCTCCCTGTGTCTGTATCAAGGTAGGTAACTCACCTGTACCCCGTCTTTTGTGTCTCCCTGCCCTTCTCCTGTGCTGGTATCAAGGTAGGTAACTCCACCTGTCCCCTCATTGTGCTGTCCCTCTCCTGTGTCTGTGTATCAAGGTAGGTAACTCCACCTGTACCCCGTCTTGTGCTGTCCCTCTCCGTCTGTGTCAAGGTAGTAACTCCACCTGTACCCCGCATGTGCTGTCCCTGCTTCTCCTGTGTCTGTGTATCAAGGTATGTAACTCACCTGTACCCCACTCGTCATTGTTGTCCCTCCCTTCTCCTCTGTGTATCAAGTAGGTAATCCTCATGTACCCCGTCATTTTGCTGTCCCTGCCATTCTCCCTGCGTGTGTAAAGAGGTAACTCCCTTGTACCCTCCATTGTACTGTCCCTGCCCTTCTCCCTGTGTCTGTGATCAGGGTAGGTACATGTACCCCCGTCTTGTGCTGTCCCACCTTCTCCCTGTGTCTGTGTATCAAGGTAGGTAACTCCACCTGTACCTCGTCATTGTACGTGCTGTCCCTGCCCTTCTCCCTGTGTCCTGTGTATCAAGGTAGGTACTACCTGTCCCCGACTTGTGCTGTCCGTGCCATTCTCCCTGCGTCTGTGTATCAAGGTAGGTAACTCCACCTGTACCCCGTCATTGTACTGTCCCTGCCCTTCTCCCTGTGTCTGTGTAGCTGTAGGTAACTCCATCATGTACCGCCCGTCATTGTGCATGTCCCTGCCCTCTCCCGTGTCTAAGATCAGATCAGGGTAGGTCAACGCGTCCACGTGGCCACCCCGCTTCTCCCTGTGTCTGTGTATCAGGGTAGGTAACTCCACTGTCCCTGCTCTTCTCCCTGTGTCTGTGTATCAAGGTAGGTAACTCCACCTGTACCCCGTCATTGTGCTGTCCCTGCCATTCTCCCTGTGTCTGTGTATCAAGGTAGGTAACCCCACCTGCACTCCGTCATTGTGCTGTCTCTGCCCTTCTCCCTTTGTCTGTATCAAGATAGGTAACTCCACCTGTACCCCGTCATTGTGCTATCCCTACCCTTCTCACTGTGTCTGTGTATCAAGGTAGGTAACTCCACCTGTACCCCGTCATTGTGCTGTCCCTGCACTTCTCCCTGTGTCTGTGTATCAAGGTAGGTAACTCCACCTGTACCCCGTCATTGTACTGTCCCTGCCCTTCTCCCTGTGTCTGTGTATCAAGGTAGGTAACTCCACTTATACCCCGTCATTGTACTGTCCCTGCCCTTCTCCCTGTGTCTGTGTATCAAGGTAGGTAACTCCACCTGTACCCTGGCATTGTACTGTCCCTACCCTTCTCCCTGTGTCTGTGTAGCAAGGTAGGTAACTCCACCTGTACCCCGTCATTGTGCTGTCCCTGCCCTTCTCCCTCTGTCTGTGTGTCAAGGTAGGTAACTCCACCTGTACCCTGTCATTGTACTGTCCCTGCCCTTCTCCCTGCGTCTGTGTATCAAGGTAGGTAACTCCGCATGTACCCCGTCATTGTGCTGTCTCTGCCCTTCTCCCTGTGTCTGTGTATCAAAGTAGGTAACTCCACCTGTACCCCATCATTGTACGTGCTGTCTCTGCCATTCTCCCTGTGTCTGTGTATCATGGTAGGTAACTCCACCTGTACCCCGTAATTGTACTGTCCCTGCCATTCTCCCTGTGTCTGTGTGTCAAGGTAGGTAATTCCACCTGTACCCCTTCATTGTACGTGCTGTCCCTGCCCTTCTCCCTGTGTTTGTTTATCAAGGTAGGTAACACCACCTGTACCCCGTCATTGTACTGTCCCTGCCATTCTCCCTGTGTCCGTGTATCAATGTAGGTAACTCCACCTGTACCCCGTCATTGTACTGTCCCTGCCATTCTCCCTGTGTCTGTGTATCAATGTAGGTAACTCCACCCGTACCCCGTCATTGTACTGTCCCTGCCCTTCTCCCTGTGTCTGTGTATCAAGGTAGGTAACTCCACATGTACCCCGTCATTGTGCTGTACCTGCCCTTCTCCCTGTGTCTGTGTATCAAGGTATGTAACTCCACCTGTACCCCGTCATTGTGCTGTCCCTGCCCTTCTCCCTGTGTCTGTGTATCAGGGTAGGTAACTCCACCGTCCCTGCCCTTCTCCCTGTGTCTGTGTATCAGGGTAGGTAACTCCACTGTCCCTGCCCTTCTCCCTGTGTCTGTGTATCAAGGTATGTAACTCCACTTGTACCCCGTCATTTGGCTGTCCCTGCCCTTCTCCCTATGTCTGTGTATCAAGGTAGTTTACTCCACCTGTACCCCGTCATTGTGCTGTCCCTGCCCTTCTCCCTGTGTATGTGTATCAAGGTATGTAACTCCACCTGTACCCCGTCATTTGGCTGTCCCTGCCCTTCTCCCTGTGTGTGTGTATCAAGGTAGGTAAATCCACCTGTACCCCAAAGAACTTTTGTATGGCCTTACTATGCCATTTGAAGTGGTTGTCATGTTTATGTCATAAAATTTCATTTACACATGCATGTATCATACAATATTTGTGATAACAATGGAAACAAACTTGACATGTCCACTGTACTGTAAGCTGTACGGGCCGGTATGATAAGACACCCACGAGATGCCGGACGGTAAAAAACATGAAAGGTAAGTGCTTCAATTTTTACTGTTTTCCCCTTTAAAACTAGCAAAAATCACAAACTAAACGTGGTAATCCTGTGTATAAATGTTGTCTTTACCCACAGTTGCTCTTGTCCATCTCTCGCTAATACAAGCAGGAACGACCCAAAAACGTGAACATTTTGAAAATGAAGCGAGAGAACTGTCTTTACCGAGCTCGCATACGGTCATTTCTGCATGAATTTTTAATCTGTCACTTGATATTACATCATTGATTGATGCTCTTTCCGAATATGTGACCCTCGATTCCACACTTTAATTGCAAATATCATTATGTAAAAAATGACTTAGAAAAAATCTCCACTGGACTTAAGTTGAGCTTTAATACGTCTGGACGGTGAAGACATCGACAGTTTCACACGGATTCTGTACGGTACAGACGCTGAAATCTGTACGGTATGGACATTTGCCATGCCTGTCAAATGAGTTCAAAAACATAGTTTATATCAATGTACGTGAATGTATGCTTGAAATATCACATAAAGATGTTTAAATTGTTGAATATTCTTCTTTAGGACATATATGAAACGATTCGGTATTATGGTGGATCACCTCGTTGTGTATTTTGCGATTTTCAAGATGGCCGCCAGGTATCCAAATTTTGTCTTACATATAAGCCGACTTGATTATTATATGGCGTTTGGCACTTACATTATGCGTTTACATACATAGAAATACTTATAAAAACAATTAACCACTGACAAAATCACATAAATACAAGATGGCCGCCAAATATGCAGCCAGACGTGCAGTAAAATAAATGTGTGTGGAATAACAAAAATAAATAGCTACACTTTCATGAACTTTTATACTTTTTTTTCGTTATTATTGCATGTGTTCTTTACAAAAATGAATGAGTCCATGTAATATACTTATTATTTGACCATGTTGGGATATTCAAGATGGCCGCTAAGTATCGCGTAAGCTCTTAGGCACTGTTGGTCGACAAAATAGTAAAGAAAGGGAACATAATTGAAAATCATGTGTAATATTTTAAGAATGCGAGCGAGGCTTGTGTTTCAAACTGTACCGAATGATATTTCACCACAAACAAAGGTAAATCAAAGATGGCCGCCAACATGGATACAATAATGACACGTCTATATTAAGTAGGGTAGTCATCAACGACAAGCATATGATACACCCTAAAATCAATGTTTCAGTGTGAATGGTAATTTAACGATGGGGTTAATTCTTGCCGGGTAGCGCGATATCCCTGGCTTGGCCCTTATTCGCATGTTTAGCTTTCTTGTAGGCCAGAGTTAAATTGGGCTAATTCTGTTATAATACGATCAGTGCTAATCCTACTACGTTTATGGGGAGGGGGGTGGGGGCTAAGTTACTATAGTGTGGTGAAGACCTGACAGTATATCCGGTTTGTCAAATGTCGGGGCTGGATAAGAAATTGTATGCAAATATTCAGTTACCCGCCCTCATCCATGCAGATGAAATGAGCTGTTGATAGTCCGTTTAAAGCCATTAAACATTAAACCGTTTGGAAATCCATCGTTTTATAACCTGACCATGAACATCAATGTTGCATTTTATTATTGCAACAAGTCAGGGGGTCGGTACGTCAGATGGCCCCTCCCCCACCTCTCGTCTTGCCTTGATGTCCACTGTTTCATGCACTAAATTATTGTTAATACGTAGTCATTTTATAATATTGATGCAAGCAATCGTATTATTTGCCCCTGACCCCCCTAGCTGCCTCAGGCCATTGAAGCCCTCAAAAAGTCTGGTTACGGGCCTGTTGCATACATCAAAACCATCAGATACCGGTACATTCCATGCGGATATTGTGTCATTTTCCATTATAACGAAACCTACTATCTATATATGAACAACGATAATCAATTTATTAATGCGGGTACACAAAAAGGTAGGCACAGCTATGTTTATTAACAATAAAATCGCTTTTGGATAAACTATAATATCAAGAAGTAATATACAGGTAGGTATAGACTATGTAAATATGATGGATTTAATGATTCAGTTTTTGTGAGTCACATATGTATGGATATTAAACTATAATGTGTTTGAGATCACTATGTTGTAAGTTCATGATGGAACATGTTGAGGTCATTCATGAGAATGTTTGGTACATAGAAAGAATAGAAGTCATAAAAATATATTATGCGGTCATAATGTAATCTATCTTGAATGCATATGTATGTATATGTATCACAGTTATGAAGGGCGCTGCTTCTGGAGAATACCATACACTGTAATCGTGTATGCTGTAGTCATATAATGTCCTTACATGGTATTGTATAAGTGTCATAACTGTGTATTATAACATATCACAACCATGTGTGTAATATAATATATAATAGTTTACATGCATTAATATGTTACTTTGTTTCAAGTGAACATGGTTGATTATTCTATGCTAATTTAGAACTATATCAGAACGTTCCATCGTCCGTGTCTATGACATATAAATAAGATTGTTAGAGACCAAACAGAGACATTTATTTTCACATGCACGTATTTGGGTAGTAGAGGGTTAAATATATAGAGAATATAATTGTACCCATAGCATATAGTTGTACGCATATGTCTTATATGGCAAATTCAGTTTACGATTCGTGGATAACTAATGTACACACATCAACCAAGCAACCATTTTTCTGTGCAAAACCACAATTCCCGTGTCTGGATGTTCAACTAACCTGGTTTGAGCTAACCTGGAAGCGAAATGTGTAAAGCTAAACATTGACACATATCTCATCTGAGGCCTCTAAATCATGAGCATTCGTTACAAGATATGTTTTATATATGTGGCATGCATAGACGCTGTCAATATTGATTTCAGTGCAGTGCAGGGGACTCCATGTCAATGAAAATATATGTTAATTAAGAATATATTTCCAGTTATCAGCGATGATTAAACATGCAGTCATGCGGAAAGTTTTGCTGAAATAGAATATGCTGATCTGCCTTATACAGACTTATGGTTATATGGGACAATTATTAAATATTTCAGTGTAATTTGAAGGCATGTATATGGGTATATCCACTCGTGGAAGTATGGATAGTCATGCATGGAAACAGAAACTGTAATAAATACTATTTGATAATTTTTGTATTTTACATGAATTATTTTAATGGCACGTTCTATCTTGGTTATAATTAAGTCTAAAGGACACCGCACACCAGCATATAACAGTTCAATATCTGACGGTAATGCGCACAAGGCCGAACTACCGGTATAGCATATGTACCAATCGCAATACGTAGTGTATAAATATATTGCATCATAGTGCAATTTACAATGTACATGTATATGATAACGTAAGACTCAATAAAATACAATATATCTAAAACAAACAGTACAGAAATTTAAAAGTAAATGAAAAGAAACGCGCAATTACCAGTACCACACTATATTAAAATAGCTTAAATGAGGCGACCATTTTTGTCTCGCCCGTGAAGCGGAAAGCGAGACATAGGTTCATCATTCAATGTTAAGTTTTTGTGTTACGGTCATTGTTCAATGTTAAGTTTTCGTGTTACGGTCATTACTTCAACACCTTATCAGCTACAGTCATCAAACTTTATACATACCTTTACTATGATATGTAGATGAATATAGGACTATTAAAAAAAATTCCGGGGTCAAGGTCAAGCTCTATTTCTTTCTATGCTACAAACTGAACATTAATGAATGAAGACCCGTTTTCTCGTACACCTTGAGAGAACAATAGCCTTCTCCAGTTGAACACTTGTGCATGTGCAAGCATGTGCAAATATCCAGATTGACCACTAACTGTCCAGCTAAATTATTACAGGTAATTTATAGAGGTAAATTATTATACCTGGGTATTACATTTCCGTAAACTGTGTTGACAATATTGTGGCAATATGTGGACCTGTGCAGATATGATATGTAGATAAATATAGGACTATTATAAAAATTCTGGGCTCCAGTAGCGAGCATTATTTTTGTTAATTTTTAAACTTATTTTTTTAAAACTTTTTTTCCATTTTTAGCCAGGTTTTTTTGGGAAAAAAATCCAGGCTATTGGATTGGCGAAAGCCGGGCGGGCGGGCGGCGTCCACAATCAATGTTAAGTTTTCGTGTTTTGAGTCCATTTCTTTGTTACTGTACCACATAGGACCAACAAACTTTCACAGCTTCATAACCAAGGGGTGCCCACCACATATCACTATCCAACATGTTACCTTTTTTGTAACCTTTTTTTTAACTTGACCCATTTTTTCTGCGCAGTCAATGTTAACTTTTCGCGTTTACAATGTTATTTTTTCGTGTTTAAGTCCATTTCTTTGGTACTGTACCACCTAGGACCACCAAACTTTGACAGCTTCATAACCAAGGGGTGCCCACCACATACAACTATCCAACATGTGACCATTTTTTTTACCTTGACCTATTATTTCTACGTAATTAACTTTCAACGTTAACGTACGTCTGGTTAAAGTTTTTTTGGTTAAAGTTTTTTGTTATGCTATATCTCTGCAACTGCTTTGCCCATTACCTTGAAACTTTACATGGGTGTTTATCATCATCCATATTTTCATTCTACCCCCCAACCGTGCGGCCCCTGTGCCCAAAGTCAAGGTCAAATTACTTTGATTTTTTTTGTTAAAGTTTTTTCGTGTACTATATCTCTGCAACTGCTTCACCCATTACCTTGATATTTCACATGGGTGTTTATCATCATTGTCGCGCCCGCTTGCGGAAAGCGCGATATAGTCGGCATTTTGGCATACGTCCGTCCGTCCGTACGTCCATACGTCAGTGTGTCCGGTTAAAGTTTTTCTATCTACTATATCTCTTTTTAGCTCACCTGAGCAAAGCTCATGTGAGCTATTCTTATGGCAAAGTGTCCGTCGTCCGTCGTCCGTGAACATTTTCAATCATCTTCTTCTCCCGAACTGCTGAGCCGATGTTGGTCAAACTTTACAGGGATGATATATGTGTGATGCCATTTCAGATTTGTTAAAATGAAGGTCATCGACAATCCAAGATGGCCGCCATGGAAAAGTAGGTCAAATTCTTTGTATGAATGATCGATAGTTAATGCTGATTCAGATTTGTTCATATGGTGGCCCCTGGGTCAAAAATGGGCGTGGCCTGAGGGGTCAAATATGGGTCAAATTTTATTTTTGACCGAATATGGTCATATAATATATCAAATCGAAGGTATCGACTAGTCGATCACTCTGGAGCATTGTCATCCAAGATGGCCACCGAAAGGTAAAAAAGTTGTTCTTTTACTAAAGATTTCAAACGTATTCTTCTTGTGAACTGCTTGGCCGATATTGGCCAAACTTAACTGTAATGGTCTGTGGGTGAAGCCTGTCCATTTTTGTTAAAATGGAGGTCATCACCAAATCCAAGATGTCCGCCGTTGAAAAGTAGGTCAAATTGTCAAAAAATCTTCTTCTCACAAACCTCCAGGACGATTTCGACGAAACTTGGTGTGAATGATTGATAGTTAACGCTGTTTCAGATTTGTTCATATGGTGGCCCCTGGGTCAAAAATGGGCGTGGCCCGAGGGGTCAACTAGGGGTCAAATTATATTTTTGCCCGAATATGGTCATATAATATATCAAATCGAAGGTATCGACTAGTCGATCACTCTGGAGCATTTTTGTCTAAATCAGATGATTTTGTCATCCAAGATGGCCACCGAAAGGTAAAAAAGTTGTTCTTTTACTAAAGATTTCAAACGTATTCTTCTTGTGAACTGCTTGGCCGATATTGGCCAAACTTAACTGTAATGGTCTGTGGGTGAAGCCTGTCCATTTTTGTTAAAATGGAGGTCATCACCAAATCCAAGATGTCCGCCGTTGAAAAGTAGATCAAATTGTCAAAAAATCTTCTTCTCACAAACCTCCAGGTCAATTTCGACGAAACTTAGTGTGAATGATTGATAGTTCGCGCTGTTTCAGATTTGTTCATATGGTGGCCCCTGGGTCAAAAATGGGCGTGGCCCGAGTGGGGTCAACTAGGGGTTAAATTATATTTTTGACCGAATATGGTCATATAATATATCTAATCCAAGGTAACGACGAGATGATCACTCTGGAGCATGTTTTGCCAAAATCAGATGATTACGTCATCCAAGATGGCCGCCGACAGGTCAAAAGGTTGTTCTTTTACTAAAGATTTCAAAGGATTTCTTCTTGTGAACTGCTTGGCCGATATTGACCAAACTTTGTTGGTGAAGCCAGTTCATTTTTGTCAAAATGGAGGTCATCACCAAATCCAAGATGTCCGCCGTTGAAAAGTAGGTCAAATTGTCAAAAAATCTTCTTCTCACAAACCGCCAGGCCGATTTCTACGAAACTTTGTATGAATGATCGATAGTTAACGCTGATTCAGATTTGTTCATATGGTGGCCTCTGGGTCAAAAATGGTCATGGCCCGAGGGGTCAAATAGGGGTCAAATTTTATTTTTGACCGAATATGGTCATTTTATATATCAAATCGAAGCAGTATAGCAGTAAATCACATTCGCAATATATGTTAGATCAGAAGGTACCAACAAATTCTGTGGAACATTTGAAGTTGTAAGTGAAGAGTCTTTGTGAAATCAAGATGACCACTATGGAGGCTTTTAGGTGAGCGATACAGGCCCATTTGGGCCTCTTGTTTTAGTGTCCATGCCTCGCCCCAAGGCGTGACATGCAGGCCACGGCCATCTAGTCTACAAAAAGTGGGTATAATTATGTTATCCAAGTGTCTATGCTTGGAAAAAACCTGGCCTTCAGGCTTTGCCTCGTTTCTTGTTTTTTAGCTCACCTGAGCGAAGCTCATGTGAGCTATTGTTACCGCAATGTGTCCGTCGTCCGTCGTCGTCCGTCGTCCGTGAACATTTTCAAACGTCTTCTCCTCGGTAACCATTGGGTCTATAGTCACCAAACTTCATGGTCATGGTCCTTAGGTAGGGGGATTACAAAATTGTTAAAATGATGTCATTACGTAATCCAAGATGGCCGCGTCTAAAAATAGCACAAATTCTTAAAAAATCTTCTTCTCCAAGAACCACCAAACGGATTTCGACAAAACTTGGTAGGAATGATCGATGTACATTGCTCTTTCAAAGTTGTTAAAATGGTGACCCTGGGGTCAAAAATGGGCGTGGCCCGTGGGGT
The DNA here is from genome assembly GCA_029237695.1 of Conchocele bisecta. Lineage (NCBI taxonomy): Eukaryota > Metazoa > Mollusca > Bivalvia > Lucinida > Thyasiridae > Conchocele > Conchocele bisecta. Next base: position 24,502,129 of record CM055271.1, on the reverse strand, counting down.
CAAATTGGGGTCAAATTTTATTTTTGACTGAATATGGTAATTTCATATATCAAATTGAAGGTATCAATGAGGCGATCACTCTGGTGTATTTTTTGTCGAAATCGGATTGTTATGTCATCCAAGATGGCCGCCGAAAGGTCAAAAAGTCGTTCTTTTATTAGAGATTTCAAAATTCTTCTTCACATGAACCGCTTGGCCCATGGTAGCCAAACTTAAAAGTTATGGTCCATGGGTGAAGCCTTTTCAGATTTGTTAAAATGGAGGTCATCGCTAATCCAAGATGGCCGCCGTGTGAAAATAGCATAAATTCTTAAAAAAATCTTCTTCTCATGAACCGCTTGCCGGATTTCGACGAAACTTGGTAGGAATGATCGATGTACATTGCTCTTTCAAAGTTGTGAAAATGGTGACCCCTGGGTCAAAAATGGGCGTGGCCCGTGGGGTCAAATTGGGGTCAAATTTTATTTTTGACCGAATATGGTCATGTCATATATCAAATTGAAGGTATCAATGAGGCGATCACTCTGGTGCATTTTCTGTCGAAATCGGATGTCATGTCATCCAAGATGGCCGCCGAAAGGTCAAAAGGTCATTCTTTTATTAGAGATTTCAAAATTCTTCTTCACATGAACCGCTTGGCCCATGGTAGCCAAACTTAAAAGATATGGTCCATGTGTGAAGCCTTTTCAGATTTGTTAAAATGGAGGTCATCGCTAATCCAAAATGGCCGCCGTCTAAAAATAGCATAAATTCTTAAAAAATCTTCTTCTCATGAACCGCTAGCCGGATTTCGACTAAATGGTAGGAATGATCGATTTACAATGCTCTTTCAAAGTTGTGAAAATGGTGACCCCGGGGTCAAAAATGGGCATGGACCGTGGGGTCAAATTAGGGTCAAATTTTATTTTTGACCGAATATACTCATGTCATATATTAAATTGAAGGTATCGATGAGGTGATTGCTCTGGTGCAATATTTGTCGGAATCGGATGATTATGTCATCTATGATGGCCACCAAAAGGTCCATTTATTCAAGATTTTGAACTTCTTTTTCTCAGGAACCACATGGCCGATGCTGGCCAAACTTCATAGGAAGTTAAGATCCTTGGGTGAAGCATTTTCAGATTTGGTAAAATGAGTGTCATCGCTTAATCCAAGATGACCGCCATATAAAAATAGCAGAATTTTTTTAAAACACATGAACTCACTGTCACATTCTCCTCTAGTGTTCATGGAGTCAGGTGAGCGAATTAGGGCCATCATGCCTCTGGTTTCAAATTCTTTTTCAATTTTTAGCCAGGTTTTTTTTTTGGGAAAAAAAACCCCAGGCCATTGGATTGGCGGGCGGGCGGGCATACCTTCATCTATTATTTCTACGTAATTGACTTAGCCATTTTCAACGTTAACTTTTTAACGTACGTATGGTTAAAGTTTTTTGGTTAAAGTTTTTCGTTATACTATATCTCTGCAACTACTTTGCCATTACCTTGAAACTTCACATGGTTGTTTATCATCATCCATATTTTCATTCTACCCCCCAACCGTGCGGCCCCTGTGCCCAATGTCAAGGTCAAATTACTTTGAATTTTTTTTTGAAGTTTTTTTGTGTACTATATCTCTGCAGCTGCTTCACCCATTACCTTGATACTTCACATGGGTGTTTATCATTATTGTCGCGCCCGCTTGCGGAAAGCGCGATATAGTCGGCATTTTGGCATACACCCGTACGTCCGTGTGTCCGGTTAAAGTTTTTTGGTTAAAGTTTTTCCATCTACTATATCTCTTTTTTAGCTCACCTGAGCAAAGCTCATGTGAGCTATTGTTATGGCAAAGTGTCCGTCGTCCGTCGTCCGGCGTCCGGCGTCCGTCCGTGAACATTTTCAATCATCTTCTTCTCCCGAACTGCTGAGCCGATATTGGTCAAACTTTACAGGGATGATATATGGGTGATGCCATTTCAGATTTGTTAAAATGGAGGTCATCGACAATCCAAGATGGCCGCCATGGAAAAGTAGGTCAAATTCTTAAAAAATCTTTTTCTCACGAACCGCCAGGTCGATTTCGACGATACTTGGTATGAATGATCGATAGTTAGCGCTGTTTCAGATTTGTTCATATGGTGGCCCGTGGGTCAAAAATGGGCGTTGCCCGAGGGGTCAAATTTTATTTTTAACCGAATATAGTCATGTAATATATCAAATCGAAGGTATCGACGAGACAATCACTCTGGAACATTTTTTGTCTAAATCATATGATTACGTCATCCAAGATGGCCACCGATAGTTCAAATGGTCATTCTTTTACTAAAGATTTCAAACGTCTTCTTCTTGTAAACTGCTTGGCCGATATTGGCCAAACTTAACTGTAATGGTCTATGGTTGAAGCCTGTTCATTTTTGTTAAAATGGAGGTCATCACCAAATCCAAGATGGCCGCCGTTGAGAAGTAGGTCAAATTCTTAAAAAATCTTCTTCTCACGAACCGCCAGGCCGATTTCGACGATACTGGGTATGAATGATCGATAGTTAGCGCTGTTTCAAATTTGTTCATATGGTGGCCCCTGGGTCAAAAATGGGCGTGGCCCGAGGGGTCAACTACTGGTCAAATTATATTTTTGCCCGAATATGGTCATATAATATATCAAATCGAAGGTATCGACTAGTTGATCACTCTGGACCATTTTTTGTCTAAATCAGATGATTTTGTCATCCAAGATGGCCACCGAAAGGTAAAAAAGTTGTTCTTTTACTAAAGATTTCAAACGTATTCTTCTTGTGAACTGCTTGGCCGATATTGGCCAAACTTAACTGTAATGGTCTGTGGGTGAAGCCTGTCCATTTTTGTTAAAATGGAGGTCATCACCAAATCCAAGATGTCCGCCGTTGAAAAGTAGGTCAAATTGTCAAAAAATCTTCTTCTCACAAACCTCCAGGCCGATTTCGACGAAACTTTGTGTGAATGATTGATAGTTAACGCTGTTTCAGATTTGTTCATATGGTGGCCCCTGGTCATGGGCGTGGCCCGAGGGGTCTAACTAGGGGTCAAATTTATATTTTTGCCCGAATATGGTTATATAATATATCAAATCGAAGGTATCAACTAGTCTATCACTCTGGAGCATTTTTTGTCTAAATCAGATGATTTTCACATCCAAGATGGCCACCGCCGGAAAGGTAAAAAAGTTGTTCTTTTACTAAAGATTTCAAACGTATTCTTCTTGTGAACTGCTTGGCCGATATTGGCCAAACATAACTGTAATGGTCTGTGGGTGAAGCCTGTCCTTTATTTTTGTTAAAATGGAGGTCATCACCAAATCCAAGATGTCCGCCGATTGAAAAGTAGGTGTCAAAATGTCAAAAAAATCTTCTCACAAACCGCCAGGGTCCGATTTCGACGAAACTTTGTATGAATGATGGATAGTTAACGCTGATTCAGATTTGTTCATATGGTGGCCTCTGGGTCAAAAATGGTCATGGCCCGAGGGGTCAAATAGGGGTCAAATTTTATTTTTGACCGAATAGGTCATTTTATATATCAAATCGAAGGTATAGCAGTAAATCACATGCACATTCGCAATATATGTTAGATCAGAAGGTACCAACAAATTCTGTGGAACATTTGAAGTTGTAAGTGAAGAGTCTTTGTGAAATCAAGATGACCACTATGGAGGCTTTTAGGTGAGCGATACAGGCCCATTTGGGCCTCTTGTTTAGTGTCCATGCCTCGCCCCAAGGCGCGACATGCAGGCCATGGCCATCTAGTCTACAAAAAGTGGGTATAATTATGTTATACAAGTGTCTATGCTTGGAAAAACCTGGCCTTCGTGGCTTTGCCTCGTTTCTTGTTGTCTAGTAGCACAAGGTCGTAAGTGCTATATGCCGACTATTATCATATACTAAAACAATTATTGACTTGTGAGCCATAGAATATAATCTGATATTCTATGGCTCACTAGTCCATAATTGTATAATATGTTCGGGCCAGTGAAAATTGCTTTCTGGCCCAGGCTCGAGGTCAAGGCGGTGGGACAAGGCGAGACATTTGATTCTTGTTAATAAACAAAACTACAAATGACTTCAAAATCATGTGTATCCAACTTACTGATTTAACCGCCTAACAGAATGAAGAAGTATAAATAAGTAATGCAAAAGTAAACATTATATCCAATAACTTTCAAGTTTTTGGAAAATATGGTGGCCATTTTGAATTAAACATTGTCTTTAAGAAGAGCGTAAATATTGATCTATATTTTTAATATCATATCTCAGATGAAAATCAAACTAATATGTTTACATCTAGCTTAGCTCCAAGACATGGTCCACAGCAGTGTAGATAATGCTACCTGATATTGATATTGGCGTCCATCTTGGATTCATATGGATTGTATAGCCTCCATCTATGTTAAAAATTACTACATGTACATGGTATCAAAAGGTTTTTCTGCATCCATCCGATCAAGCTCTAAGTGCCTATTTGTTTTCATTCATCAAATATGTACACATTTCAGGCTAAATATTGATGCTTGGTGGCCATCTTGAATATGTTGATACTCTCAATGATAGAGACGTCCCAGCAAACCGAATCGCTGTGTATATGCTCCATAAAACAATAATCACCAATAAAACATACTTTATCGGATTTGTATGTAATGTTATGCAAGTACATATTGTATTATCAAAATAGAGTGAGTTTTGAACTCATTTGACCCATTTGCACTTAATGACCCAAAAAAATGGGTGCTTGCCCCCCCCCCCCCACCATGTAGGAATTGCATATTTAAGTGAAATGTTTATTATGCATCAACATGATTGGAGAACACTAACATAACACTACGATCTGTGACAAACAAGGCCCTGCATGTTCCTAGACCTAAAACAGAATTATTTAAAGGTAGTCTGTCTTACTCTGGTGCAATTATATGGAACAGCATTCCATTAAACATTTGAATTGCGAGCAGCGTAAATGTATTCACAGCTCAATGTTCATCATGGATGAAATGTCAGTAGATGCCATTAAATGGACCCACCACCACCATCAGTATCATAAAAATGCAGTCCATAAATTACATGCAAAACAGCCGTAATAACCCTATTTATTGTGACGTCATTTGTTTTGGGAAATCTCAATGAAATATGGAGATTGCCGGAAAGGAATGATCTCCCAATGTGTATGGTTATTATATAACGAGTTACCGAAATAATAAACGAATATGTATTGTGAGATCCTTCCTTTAGAGAGTTCCAGGTTTATAGCTGTTTCAACAGATGAGTCTCCCGGTATTTAGAGAAATTACGATTTGATATGGCAAAAACGGTCTTATTGTCTCGACGAATTGATGTAGACCCTGACCGTCCTTCGCATACGCACAGTCTGATCTGGGTCATTATTGTTTGTTATCCAGTCACTTACAATTAATCACTAATGTCTACACCGAACAGACTGTCGGGATATTAGTATTTGATCATGAGTTTCGGGTCGGTCAGCATCTGCAACTTGCTCGTGTCCGAGACAATTTGCATGGTTTTGTCATAAATTATCATGTTAAAATTGCGTATTGCAAGCAACCCAACGTTTGCCAGCTACGTGTAGCTGGTGGCAGTTGGGTTGCATCACTTGTTTTATACATGCCATAACTTGTAAATATGTAAAATATGTTTTTGTGTTTGAGAGGGCCCTAGGGAAGATTGGTGCATGCCAACTTGGTTACCCTCTTTAAATAAAGAATTTACTTACTTACTTATAATCGAACATTTGTACTGCCTTGCGGTACAAGCCGGCTTTTATAGCGACGGGTAGAGTGTTCGTCTCTCACACAGGTGGCCTGGGTTCGACCCCAGCTGCTGACAAGATATTTTTCACTTTATAACACATTCCCCTCCTACTACAGTCACTCGGTTCCACTGAACCAGGATAGATTAGCCTTCGAGCCAATAGGCGAAGTTCTATCTCGTATGAAGTCTTCCATACAGAATGAACTAAGGAGTCTATGAAAGAACCTCGAGGGAGACATTTGAGAAACAATAGAACCTCGAGGGAGGCATTTGAGAAACAAATGTCTATTTGTAGGAAGGAGGAATGTAGTAGTATGGTTTTGGTAGGATAATCGAACATTTGTACAAGCTGGCTTTAATAGCGACGTAGAGTGTTCGTCTCTCATGCAGGCGACCTGCGTTCAACCCCAGCTACGACATGATATTTTTCACTTTATAACACATTCCCCTCCTACTACACTATAATAGCTACACACCTGAAACTTGGTATGTAGCTTCCTTATTATGAGTAGAAGTTTATTTTTATGCGACACCACGATAGTGGAGGGGGCATATAGTGTTACCCTTGTCCGTCCGTCCCGTCCCGTCCGTCCGTCACGAAACTTTAACGCTCGGGTAAATGTCTCATAATTTCTTCATCCTTTGACCGATCTGCTTCATATTTCATATACACATTGCTCTAATGGTCCTCTACCGCCCTGTACCACGTTCGTCCTGCCTCCGCCAAGCCCAGGGTCAAGGTCACATACTTGGTGCTTCAAAAACTTTAACACTCGGGTAAATATCTTATAATTTCTGTTTCCTTCCATGGATCAGCTTCATACTTCATACACACATTGCTCTAATGGTCCTCTACTGTCCTGTGCCAAATCCACGTTCGTCCTGCCCTCGCCAAGCCCAGGGTCAAGGTCACATACTTGGTGCTTCAAAAACTTTAACGCTCAGGTAAATATCTTATAATTTCTGTTTTCTTTCATTCTTTCACGGATCAGCTTCATACTTCATATACGCATTGCTCTAATGGTCCTCTACCGCCCTGTGCCAAATCCACGTTCGTCCTGCCCCCGCCAAGCCCAGGGTCAAGGTCACATACTTGGTGCTTCAAAAACTTTAACGCTCAGGTAAATATCTTATAATTTCTGTTTCCTTCCACGGATGAGCTTCATACTTCATATACGCATTGCTCTAATGGTACTCTAATGTCCTGTGACAAATCCACATTTGTCCTATCGCCGCCAAGCCCAGGGTCAAGGTCACATACTTGGTGCTTCAAAAACTTTTACGCTCAGGTAAATATCTTATAATATCTGTTTTCTTTCACGGATCAGCTTCATACTTCATATACGCATTGCTCTAATGGTCCTCTACCGCCCTGTGCCCTGTGCCAAATCCACGTTCGTCCTGCCCCCGCCAAGCCCAGGGTCAAGGTCACATACTTGGTGCTTCAAAAACTTTAACGCTCAGGTAAATATCTTATAATTTCTGTTCCCTTTCACGGTCCTCTACCGCCCTGTGCCAAATCCACGTTTGTCCTGCCCCCGCCAAGCCCAGGGTCAAGGTCACATACTTGGTGCTTCAAAAACTTTAACGCTCAGGTAAATATCTTATAATTTCTGTTCGCTTTCACGAATCAGCTTCATACTTCATATACGCATTGCTCTAATGGTCCTCTACTGTCCTGCGCCAAAATCCACGTTTGTCCTGCCCCCGCCAAGCCCAGGGTCAAGGTCACATACTTGGTGCTTCAAAAACTTTAACGCTCGGGTAAATATCTTATAATTTCTGTTCCCTTTCACGGATCAGCTTCATACTTCATATACGCATTGCTCTAATGGTCCTCTACTGTCCTGTGCCAAATCCACGTTTGTCCTGCCCCCGCCAAGCCCAGGGTCAAGGTCACATACTTGGTGCTTCAAAAACTTTAACGCTCAGGTAAAAAAAAAATTCACTTGGACTTTGGCCTCATTTATTATCAAAGCGGTATGTGGGGCATCCGTGTTCTATGAACACATTTTCTAGTTATTTTTTATTCTAGTTATTTTTTATTCACACGTGACCGTGTATCAACGCCGGCAGGGCGACATCGGGCATATTCTGTCATAAACCCCACGAGAGTCTACTCTGACAGAATATAGAACGATAAGTGTAGTTTTAGAAATACTTTTAAAAGTTATATACATGTATCATGTGACACTACTTTACAAAGATTGGAACGAATGTGGCATTAAAAAAGTAGAACAATTATATGACTACAGAACAAAAACATTTATGGAACTTTTAACATTTAAGAATTTATATTTACATAACCATGACTACCTAAAATATTTTAAAATTAATCTAGCTTTTCACCAAACTGGCGACTACGACCAAAAAATGAAAGAATTAACATAGCAAACATAAATTTACAATTCGCTGAAAAAAAATACAAAAAACCAAGCAGTGTAATAAAATGCTTTACAACTTATTTTTAAACAAGCATGATAATATTATTTATCCCGTCAACACAGTGCGTATGTGCCGTGAAACACGGTGCCGTGAAACATTGTTGATATCCAGTCAATACAATTTTTGCATTTTACAGCCTTTTGTAGGATAAATAGAATAGTAGGTTAGTGCCGTGAATGGGAAAAAATATCTGGCGCGGCACGGAAACGGGATGTGCTCGGCAGAGCCTCGCCCATCCCGTTTCCTGAGCCTTGCCAGATATTTTTTCCCATTCACGGCACTAACCTACTATTCTCTATATACAAGGCCAGGACGAAACGGGAAAACAAATTCAACTACGTACAGATAAATTGTGATAAAGTTTAATGCGCATTACATGTACTTTAAAAGAACCATAAGCTCTAAACTCTATAGTTTCAGTATAAATGTTTAACGACAATTATTGTGGCAACAAATGATTATTTATATACATGTAAAATTGTAAATACAAATTTGTGATTTCTGCGCCATGGCGCCAGAATCTAATAAACATCTTTCTTTGGGAATGTTGCAAAGTACAGACTTTAACCGTCATCCAGTTAACCTAACCATGTCTATGTAATAAAACTATATAATACAGTCAAACCTGTCTTAAGAGACCACTCAGCGGAGAATAACTTCTTGGTCTCGTTCAGACAGGTGGTCTTTTAGGAGAGGTGCTATATAAAATTGTATTTTTTTTTTTTTTTATTTCAGTGTATACCATATATATGTACCTGTATGTACATAATATAAACTAATATGGCAATATGTAGACATGTACATAATTAATACAATTCCATATTAAATTTGAACCCCTTCATTTTTCTGTATTGACCGTCTCTATAGGTGCACTGAAGATAACATAACGGTCTTCGTCACCTGTCACCCATAATGTTAATTGTTGTTGGCGAGTAAATTTCAGCCCAAGGCTAAAAACGTGTGTAACACTGAAGTGTAAACAATAACAAATTAAGTGACATCAACTGGTTCCCGTTTATATATTTCCCTTGAATACGTTCTGCTTTAGGATAGCGCATCAACCAAAACACAGGGAACCAGTCCATTTGTGACACAAATCACATGACCGTAGGGTTATCTCCGATGTCATCAAATCATGTCCATTGATCGTATCAGTTTGCGTACTCGTAATGTGATACCGGAAATGTATTAATAGAACAAGATATTTGCACGGATCACAAATTTCAGCGTACGGTCCATTCAAAACAGTCCATTGTAAGCTCTATTATTTATTTCGGACAAAGGTCGGGAGTAAAATATGGTTTGAGTTTAACAAAATAGGCATGACTGACGATTTGGATTAATTTGTCATCCACGCGTAATTGAGTGGCAGCGTAATTGAAAGCGCTTGGCTTGTGAGAAGTTCTTGCCTACGGTTATTAGCCATTCATTACCTGTACAAATCACAGGTGAACACCTTGAAATCAAGGTGTCCCGAATGTGCAGATAACGCGAGTCCGCAAGCTGTGAAGTATGGTGGACGAGTTGATAAATGGGCGAGTTGAGTGGTCGCCCGTGAAAAATAAACGCCGGACATTTCAAGTTGAAAAACAACAACAACAATACGGAAATGGTCGCTGAGTTAAGGATTTTAATGTTTTGGGACCGGATTTTCATGGTCGCTGGTCGCGTTACAGAGGTAGTCGCTTAGTTAAGTTATATTAACTCTCAAAATGTCACGGGAGGAGCTGAGACCGGTCGCTTAGCACAGGAAGTCGCTGAATTCAGGTGGTCGTAAGGGCAGGTTCGACTGTATAGACATTTACACTATAATTTTTTACACTGTCCTTATGGAAACGCCCATTCAACATACAATGTATTGCGTTTATATCCCAGTACATTACATTAGCCCCATGTGACGTCGCGCAACGTTGATTCGTTAAAGTTTGTTTGACGTCATTAAAATACATGACGTTCATCGTCACGCTATTGACCGACAATGATGCTGTTCCAGTAATCGCGACAAAATTATGTAAAACAAGATTATTCTTAATTTTAGCGCCATATTTGCTTATTTACATTTTTTAATCTATCAGAAAATACACTGTAAATATAAGTAATAAAACCATGGACTGTTGCGTTTACTGGGGTTTTACGATAAATTTGGTCTGTTGAATGTTTGTGAGGATGCCCTTTAAACAGAACAAATGTAATATACACCCTAGTAAACGCAACAGCCGATGGTATTATTATTCCCTCGCCGATATGCAAGAGGGGATATAGCGTCAGTCCATGTAAGTACGTGCATGTGTGCGTACGAACACCTTTTCATTTTTCAATAACTCATGAACCGCCAAAATGTATGTCTAGGGATGGTGCTTTGTTTTGCATACGACTCACATCCGACCGCACAAGGTCAAGGTCACTGAGGACTTGCGTTCACCTTGTTTGTAAGACCAAAATGTTAATTTTGTTTTATCTTTTTTCAATAACTCCTCAACCGCTTCACCGATTTTGATAAGATTTGGCCACAATGTGTGTCTAGGGATGCTGCTTTGTTTTGCATATGACCCACGTCCGACCGCCGAAGATAGAGGTCACTGATGACTTATGTTCACCTTGTTTGTAAGACAAAAATGTTAATTTTTTTTTTAATATCTCTTGAACCGCTTCACTGATTTTGATAATATTTGGTCAAAATGTGTGTCTACGGATGCTGCTTTGTTTTGCATACGACCGACGTCCAACCACCCAAGGTCAAGGTCACTGAGGACTTCATTTTCTTTGTATTAAGGCTGCCAGCGAGGGATTAGCTTCGTTCTTGTTCCTTAAGAATTACACAGTGAAGGCAATGATGTTCAAACTTTATCATTCTTCTATCCAAACATTTCTTTGAAATGTTCAAACATACAAATGTACTTACATAAGCATATTGTAAATGTATTGCTAACTGTTATACCATTGCAGCAAATTGTAGGATTGTGAATAATATGTAGAGCATGTGTTTGTATACATGTGTTTAAAAATAAAAAGTAAAAACAGAAAATACAACAAGAAATTATGCAATTTTTCTCATTTCTCATCAAAAGTATATAGTGTTACCACTCAGTTGAACCGTCTTGGAGAGATGGTTCAACTGAGTTAAGAAATAAGAAAATCAAGCAGATCTATCCGCATAAAAATGAGCTAACATCTAAACTCGCCTGTACTGTATATCTGCCATTACAGGTGGTCCAGGAGTATGAGAGGGCAGTCATTTTTCGCCTCGGCCGCTTGTTGTCCGGTGGAGCCAAAGGACCAGGTAACAACGTAATTCATTGCCAATTTGCTCTTGAAAACTTGGGATATATTACTAGATATAGTGGGCCAGCCTATTACCATGTTTTGTGGTGATTCAAAGTACATGTATCATCTCATTAATTTTCCTAATACTACCTCTCTGTAGTACATTAGTATTTCAAATTCAATGCATATTTTACTTCTACAAATGTATTATTGATTTTCTTCCTTATTAAATAGGGAACAAATGATAAAAAATAAAATAATTTAAAAATTCACGTTCACTATTCACTGTTTGCTTTTTGCAGATCAACTATAAGTAAATTTTCAACTTTATTACAGTATTTCCCAACTCAATTTGAAAATCAGTGTGTATTTTCACATTGCTGTGAGTATTTTGTACTCCCACATTCGATAATCAATGTGTATTCTGCTAAGATAATAATACACACCTTATCTGGAGCTCTGGTAGTACCGGGTACTACAGAGAAGTAGTATACAAGACAATACTTTCCTAATAGTTAGTACCGGGTACTACAGAGAAGTAGTATACAAGACAATACTTTCCTAATAGTTAGTACCGGGTACTACAGAGAAGTAGTATACAAGACAATACTTTCCTAATAGTTTAACATTTGTACTTTGTACTTTCTAAATCTGCTTGCTGGATATCTGTATTGGGTACCTTTATGGTACTAATTAGGTCATTCAAAGACAAAGGTCAAATTATATCAACCATTTTGATGTTTTATGTCTCTAACAACAGTAGCTTCATTTTCGGATTTCGTGATAAAATATACGGTCCAGGTCATAAAATGTGGAGAGAGATGCACTTCTCTAGACTGGCGATACGACTTTATCAGCAGTACACTTCAGAAGTGGATGATGACCTACACATTGCACAAAAGTCACAGACATCTACCCCTGCTGCAGAGAGACTATATGTGTCGCCATCAGCACCCTTATCTCCAGTGGCTAACCAGTGCCCCCAGCAGGTGCAGGATCACTCCAACACTGCAATATTGACCCAAATCAGCCAACTCCAGCAGATCAGTAGCAGCCTACAGGATCAGTTACATAACATTAACATGAAACTTGATACCCTGCTCATCAACTGCAAAGATACTGCAGCCAGCCCCAACTCCCCACAGGGATCCCCTTCCAGAACACACACAAATCATGGACTACCAGACACCACCCTGGGAGATGAATTTGTCACACTCAGCACAACTGGTGATGTCTCACAGCTGATGCCAGGGGGAGCCACCTACCAAAAGTAGCCAAACAAGTCCCAGTATCAGGGAAAGATAAGCGAGCCAGGAACCAAGCTATAAGTAGCACAAAGGGAAATAAGCAATCCAATGCCCTAATTAGACCAAACACAAAGGGAAACAACCATGCTGGACTAAACATGGAGAGCCACACGCCAGAAAGACAACAGAGTCAATCCACCTCCCAATTTAACCCCAACATTGTTGATTCTACCAAGAGAACACTGATTATTGGTGATTCCATACTATCAGGTATTAACAGAAAGGGTTTAAGCAAACATGTTGAATGTGTACCAATACCAGGTGCAAGCATCGACTCCGTAATAGACAAAATACAGTTGTATGATCTAACACAATTTCATAATGCAGAGATATATGTAGGTGGAAACAATGCAGCAAGTATAGCGAGTCAAGATGACCTTGAATTCTTTGAAGAAAAATACACACAGCTCATTACAGGTATCAACACCAAAAATCCTGGATGTACAATGTATACTTATGTACCTCATGCCCGCGTGGAGACACTGATGTCAATGAAGTTAACAATGTAATAATGGAACTATGCTGTGAACATGGTCTGAAGTGTATAAATGTTAACTCTACATGCTACGACAAGGAACAACGACTGCGGCATTATTTCTATAAACCCCGTGACAACATTCACCTGTCGCGACCTGGAGTCAAAAGAGTTCTTGGCTCAATACATGAACACATCAAAATCGTTGATGACTTTGAACGCTGTGTATATCCAATTTCCCCTACATACACGAGATCAGATACAAATAATAGACCAGAGTTGACCATAAGAGGGGAGCCGCCTAGCCGACGATCATTGGTTGAAGAGGTACGTCACCCCACAGTGGACACTAACCAAGGACACTGGTATAGTGAACGGACCGTGCCTAGAAATTGGATCGAATATACCAATGATGCCAATAACCATGAAGGTGCATACCGCCAAGAACAAGGTGACAGGCATGAAACAAGATGCCTTAAGTGTGGCCTAATGAACCACAAAACAGACGATTGTCTGCATAAAACCCAGGTGCAATGCTATAAGTGTAAACTTTATGGCCACAAAGACTCTTCAGGACTATGTTGGTGGAGATAGGAAGTAGGCAAATATGCCAAAACAGTAAATGAATGTGCATGCATGAACGCTCTCTCGACACCAAACATTTTCACGCTATTAGAAGATATTTGTAGTAGTTGTAACAAATTAACTTGTGACTGTGTAGTAAATGACACCACAATTGTGGAAACAAGCAGTACATCAACTGCAGCCTACAATACAAGTACCATTGTTGATACGGATTTATCAGTGAATGAACATGTAAATATCAGTGATCAATCAGTGGCCCATAATTTAAAGGCCAGTCCAAAGCTAATCAAAGTGTTCCAAAACCAATGCATATATTAAAATTAGGATCACTGAATGTTTGTGGTCTGAGATCAAAATTACACTTCCCTGAATTTTCTGAAAAAGTACATGAGTATGATATTTTTGGTGTGTTAGAAACAAAAACTGACAATTATGTGATTTCACTTAAGGGTTATCATTTTATACAGCAAAGCCGTAAGCAAAAGTATATCCGAAAGTCTGGAGGTATTGGCATTTTTGTAAAAGAAACTATGACAGAATATGTACATACAATTGACACAGATTCCGATTATGTAATGTGGATAAAAATTGACAAAAAGAGTATGAATACTGTTACTGATGTAGGAATAGGCTTCATATACCAACCGCCTGAAAACTCATGATTTTACACTCCTGATGAAACTGAGACCCTCGATATTGAAATCACATCTATGTGTATTGATTATGAATGTGTGTACAGGGCTGTACAAATTGATTTTTTAGCCACTTGTCCTGGACAAGTGACTTGACAAAAGTGACTTGCCCCAACTTGTCCTGGAAATTATAATGTACGTATACATATTCCGGGGAGTCCACTCATTTGACCGTCTCGAAAATGAAATCACGTCTATATTTACAATATTTAATGTCTATCAGTATGTTCGCGGAACGGTAAATAATAAACGTTTTGAAATTTCAGTTTTTTTTGGTTGGCAACAGCTGTTAATTCGCTAATTACACTGCAGCTCCATTATAACGCGATCGCGTATAGCGCGATCTCCATTATAACGCGGGTCTCTCGTGGATCCAAAAAAAATATTAAAAAAATTGAGTAGAAAAAGGAAAACAAAGACAAAAAATTAAAAAAAAATCGTCGGACGTCGTAGTCATCGTGTAATTAGTTGATTCGTGATTTCTTTAAGTTTATTGAAACAACGACATTCAAAGTACATGAAAGAATTATTATTAGTATGTTAGCAAATGTAATACCTTTAATCAGGTAATCATGTTAATATGCATACAGTGCGACCCCCCTATTGCACGGAAATCCGGCGACATACGACCTTCCGTGTTGCTTATCCGAACCGTGCAATATCCGTGCCAGGGGATATATGAATTCCAAATCCAGATGCGATTACACCCGACACATATTACACAGACGAGATTTGTGTGATGCTTTGCACAAAAATCGATACACCCAGCTGTGTGTACATGTGTTTATTGTATGACCTCATTCAGCACGAGGCAGTAAACTGTGTGACCTTTAGGCTATGTTTCGAAATGTTACTGATTGGTCAACACGCCTTTTGATGTGCCACAGACGTCGCGAACGTGCGACTTTCATCATCGCATCACGGGGAAATCATGCAGTAACCCATTTCATGCTGAGAATACGCTTATGTTTGCGGACAAATATTTTCCTTCTATGCACTCAGAAGTATATGCCGCGACCACCATTTAATCCGTCTCGTCAAGACGGTTAAAATGAGTGGTCACATTGTATACTTTCATTGAGAAATAACAAAAATAAAAATATTTTGTTTAATAATTTCATACCCGTAAATGTGTATTCCGAAAGGAATGGATTAAACAAAAACTCTGGGTTACCGTATACGCAGATCTGTCGCCATATTTCGCCGATATTGATTTCGAAAATATTTTCCGCAAATGGTGTTGAAAAGTTGACACAAAATTATTGTTCATGCGGAATTGTCGTGGGGATTATGCTTTCAAATTCGAATAAATTAATCTAATCAGGGTCACAGCTAGTATATCACTTTCCTTGCTATATACATGTACACAGTATAGCAGCTTCTGTGTAAGTGTGTATCGCCACAGGGAAGCCGACACACGCCCTAGGCGTTATCAATCGATGAAATGTTAAATTTAGGATTAGTCTAGTGAAGAAAACAGGCTTGTGGCGGGACGTTTCAACGGAAAATAGTGACTTGCCCGGGACTAACTTTCAGCATAGAGCCACTTGTCCGAGACCAAAACCGACTTGTCCCGGGCGTCGGGCGTGCCGATTTGTACAGCCCTGGTGTATATACTAGGTGATCTAAACTGTCACACCTCTGACATTGACGAGTTTGTGGAGATTGACCCATTTGTCACAGAACGTTTAACATTGAATGATGAGCATGAAGATCTGACTGAATTCTATAACAAATTTGAGCATTTAGAACAATATGGACTGAACAAGCACAGAGTATCCAAAGATAACAAGGTTAACAACAGTGGTCATCGCTTACTAGATTTGTGCAAGGCAAATAATTTGTTTATTCTGAATGGCAGATGTGGTATGGATAAAGGTATAGGGAGGGGCCTATACATACAGAAGTATGTCAGTGCA
This sequence comes from Conchocele bisecta, assembly GCA_029237695.1. Taxonomy (NCBI): domain Eukaryota; kingdom Metazoa; phylum Mollusca; class Bivalvia; order Lucinida; family Thyasiridae; genus Conchocele; species Conchocele bisecta. Next base: position 24,485,672 of record CM055271.1, on the reverse strand, counting down.
GGATCACATATAGATTATGTGATTACAACAATTGATGGCATATCACATCTTAATAATTTTAAGATCACTGATACCGATGTTCTACTCTCTGACGGTCATGCAATACTAGACATAAATTTGCACTTTAAGAACCCGCTAAATGATAGAAATCTAGCACATTCTCAAAGAAAGATGAAAATAAAGCACGACCTTCGAGGTGGAAACAGGACAAACAAAATGAGTTTGTTTCAAATATTACACAAGTAGAAGTTAATGATATTCACTGTAAGCTTGATCAACTTGCCAAAAACTCACAAACAACAAAAGCTGATATTAATTCAATAACGTTAGAAATTGGACAATTACTCACAAATTCTGCCAAATTAACCTTCGGTCAAAAGCATAGCAAATACTCAACAAACAATAAAACGTGGTTTGGGCCAGAGTGTCTAAGGGCACGAAATACATATCATGAAATGAAGAATAAGCAAAGAGAGGACCCATCCAACATAAACAAACAACACTTAAGACATGCCAGTAAAATTTACAAGGAAACAATGAATACGTATGTTAATAGAACTAAAAGAGAAACACAAAGAAAGTTAAGGACATTGAAACAGAAACAACCAAAGGAATTTTGGAAAAAATTTAATAGTTTAGAGCAAAATAAAGCTGATGACAAAGTAACTCTTGATTTGTTGTACGAATATTTCAAAAATACCAACTCTAACCAGTTAAATAATCAAGAAAATGAAGCAAATTATGAAGTAAATTTCCAACTAAATGACGATGATGAAATTTTAAACACACCCATCACATCTGAAGAAATTGAGAAATGCATACAAAAACTGAGTAACAACAAAAGTCCATCTAATGATTATATTATAAATGAATACATTAAAAATACATCACATATATTTCTTCAAATTCATACATCCCTCTTTAACATTGTTCTTGACATGGGAATTATCCCAGATTCTTGGCTCGAAGGAGTCATACGACCTATATTTAAAGGAAAGGGTGACCTGTCAAAGCCAGAAAACTATAGACCATTTACTCTTGTTAGTTGTTTTGGAAAATTATTTACTTCAATTTTAAACAACAGATTAGATAACTTTTTCGAAAACGAAATGATAATAAATGAAAATCAGGCAGGCTTTAGAAAAGGATATTCGACAACTGATCACATTTATGTACTACATTCACTAATAGAGATTCTAAAGGCACAAAAGAAAAAACTGTTTTGTTGTTTTATTGACTTTAGTAAAGCTTTTGATTCAGTGTGGCGAGTTGGACTTTGGCAAAAATTAGTTAAAAATAATGTAACTGGCAAACTGTTCAGAGTAATATATAACATGTACCAAAATATTAAGTCATGTGTCACTGTAAACAATCAACAGTCAGCATATTTCAGTAGCAATATTGGATTGCGACAAGGTGAAAATCTATCCCCGTTACTTTTTTCTCTATACATAAATGATTTGGAAGCATTTCTTGAGGGTAGTACATGTCAAGGAATTGAACTTCAGCTGAATACGCCAGAATTTTATTTTTACATGAAATTATTAATTTTACTGTATGCAGACGACACTGTTGTTTTGGCCGAAAATGAACATGATCTACAGAAAAACCTAGATTACTTTTACCTATATTGCCAAAACTGGAAACTAAATGTGAATTTCTCTAAAACGAAAATCTTAATATTTGGAGCCAGGAATACTAGCAAGTTTAATTTTTTGTTGGGAGGAAACAAAATTGAAATCCCAGATGAGTATAAATACTTAGGCATTTACTTTTCCAAATCGCGAACGTTTTATAAGGCAAGAAAACATGTAGTAGAACAAGCAAGGAAAGCAATGCATCTCCTATATAAAAGAATACGAAATTTTGATTTGCCAATCGATTTACAACTCCAAATTTTTGACCACACGATACTCCCTATTCTTCTCTATGACAGTGAAATTTGGGGTTTTGAAAATATTCAAGCAATTGAAAAAGTGCAAAACGATTTCCTAAGAGCTATTACAAAACTGAGGAAAAGTACACAAATTTATATGCTATATGCAGAATTAGGTACATTCCCAATTGAAATAAATGTTATATTCCTTGTTATGATCGGTTACTGGATCTGTTTAAGAATGGGAAAACAAACAAAATTGAGCAATCTAACATATGCCGTTATGGCAAACAACTACCCTAACTCCAAATGGATCAGATATATAAAAGGTATATTAGAAACTGTTGGACAGAATGATTTATGGTTGAACAAAGAGATACTATACCCAAAAGCAACAAAGCTATATATACTACGAACATTAAAAGATCAGTACATTCAAAAATGGTCCGGTTCGATGCAGTTATCAACCAAAGGGAAAATGTATCAAATTTTCAAAGAAACAATTGAACTAGAATCATATTTAATAAATTTAACCGACACAAAATATATTCCGCTAATCAAATTCCGAACAAGCAACCACAGATTGCCCATTGAAACTGGAAGATGGAACGACATAGAAGTATCTGAAAGGAAATGTTTAATATGTAACTTAAATACAATAGGTGATGAATTTCATTATCTCCTGGAATGTTCATACTTTAGTAATGAGCATGAATTATACATCCATAGGAAATACTACAGTCATCCAAATATACCTAAATTTCAGCAACTGATGCAATCAAAAAGTACAATAGTATTGTCTAAACTATGTATTTTTGTTAAACTTATAATTGACAAATTTAAAACATAGATCAGCAGTTTTAATTATATACACAGCATCATTTTAGGGAGTAAATAAAATAAACAACAAGTGGTCCGCAAACAGTATTTATAGGTATTTATGCTGTATCCTTCCTGCCACAACTGCCACATCAGATTATCTTACCATCCGTACATTGTACATTACCTTGTCTATATTAATGAATCAGCATGTTCTCATATGCCACTTGCATGTGGCCAGAGGTGACTTTGCTTTTAATAAATGATATGTTCTGTTCTGTTCTGTAAAATATGCCTGTCACATTGACAATCTTAATGACATTTACATATTGTCAAATAGAATTATTTTGAAAAGAATCACATTTATTATATACCTACCCATGAAATACATAGTTATACGATGTAAATAAAAGTCATATGTTCTCATCGATGAAATAAACAACTTCCGGTGAATGAAAATACGACTACTTCCGCTATCTATATTCATAACGCGCATCTGCAGTGCCGGACTGCAAATAGGCTGCAAATACACATTCATTACCGTATAGTCTAAAACAAACTGCTAATTTCCATGGAGCGGTATATAATGAATAGAATATTCATATTTTTGCAACGAATATGACATATATGTTCATCGAGTGGTATGAAATGTCCATATTTCACGAGTGGTGTGAAATGTCCATATGGACATTTCACACGACTCGATGAACATATATGTCATATTCGTTGCAAAAATATGAATATCCTCTATATATTTCGCCTAGCCATTCACACGTAATAGATAATTACAACAACAATATAACAGCACACATCAAGTTTGAAATTATGTATTTACTTTCGGTAATACGGCTATATCAGTTAAATTCAGTGCAATGAATATGACATGCCAGTGCATATAAAATGAATATCCTAACGTTTCGATAAAACCAATTGTACTTAATAATACAGTTTGGTGGCCATTTTGAAAGTTTCTGACAGGTTTCATTTTGTTTCACATACATGTATGTTGGTAAATTCTTGTAGTACTATTTGACGTTAGAACTGCAGATTTAGTGCTTATCCATTTGGAATAAATTTATTTTATTAAATAATAATTTACATCAGTTTTATGTATATAAGCCGTGTAAAGAGGATTGGAACGAAAGATTGCTATCTTATAGAGTTCCTCTCCTTATGCATTTATAGTAGCTGTCCTGAAGTTTAATCATCTATGTTTCCGCTTAGCGTGGATGCACCCTCTAATTTAAATGACCATACAGTGAAATCGAAATGGCTCGAAATGCCACGGGCCTGCATATTTTTTTTCCGAGTAATCGCATCTTTCGAGCCATCGCATCTTGCGATTTTGGTATATTTGTCGACTACTGTACCCGTCGGATTTAGGAAATAACGAAGCCTAATAGAGTGTACCCATGTTTTAGATGATATAGTATTTATTCGCTGATTAAAGTTATCATGTGAAATTAAATATACTGTATTTAAATGTACAGTCAAATCTGTGTTAACGACCACCTGGGAATAGCGACCACCTGTCCACAACGGCCAGTTAAAAATCCCCCCGTCCAATTGTGTTCTTTTATAAGACCTTGGATTAACGACCACCCCCGAACTGCGACCAGCGACCAGCTATTTTCATTCCCACATGACATTTTTGTATGTGAACAGCGACCATATTTGTCAAGTTTTTGTGGCAATCAAAAATAGCACCACAATCGCTATTTTCCTTTCATCACAATATGGCCGCTATCATTTGAATTGTAACCGGTCGTATCCAATTAGTCATCGATTACATTTGCATACATTGGCACAACGCTCTTTTGAAAACATTTACCTTGCCCGATATGGTCGGTGTCATTTTGGCGACATTAAACATTTTCCATGAATAATATTGCATAACTCTAATAACGGTAATTCCTGATATGTATTCCGTGTCTTGTATTCCAATAGGCATAATGCAATTCCGCGTAAGTCATAAAACTCCATCATTAGTTGGCAAACTGTTTTAACACGATTCTGATTCATCTACAGTGACAAGACAAGACTAAGACTTCAAACACACAGCGCTTGTCAAGTGTAAATTTCACACCGCGGGGCACAAGGCCATATCAAAGATCAATACACGCAGTTGCTGACGTCAGTCCACACTAGACTGGTACCCTGTCGGATGCGCAGCCTAGCGAAACAATACTACCGGGAACCAGTCTAAAGTGACACGACAAACGTGTTTATATGAATTGGGTCTCGATCTCCGACAAATCCCGGCTTTGCATTAGAGGCCAGACCAGGCAGTGGATTTGCGTAGTCTGTCCATGGTTTACAATGCTCGCGAATCTCTAATTAAAAACATCAGTAATTACGTCAGCGGACATTGCCAATTCGTCATAGGCTGCTGAAATATTCTGGCTTGATCAGGATACATTGGACAGAAAGCAAATACGCCTGGTGTTCTCTGCCGATTTGGACACCTATCTCGCGTGGGTTACTCGACTTGACACATTCAATGAAATCTTTTTGTAACAAAAAAAACTTTCTATTTTCACAGGCCGCGCCGCATATCGTATATGACCGTTATTAATTTCAACTGATGGTGTGAAATTTAGAATATGAAAACAAAATACTAATGGTCATGCTAATTAAACCACTTACATGTAATTACGACAAGCTATTAAATGGTGCATCAAAGCAAGCCGCGTGATATACTTATCATGAAGATAATTACTCCCCTTTGTATATTAATTTCCAAAGCGAGGCTGGGTTCAGAACAATAACAACAAGATGACATAACAAAATAAATTGACTAATTGATAATTTAAAAGCGGATACACTCCACGATCGTGCAATAGCGAATCGTCAGGTGGAAGTGTATACAGCCAAGACGTTTTCTATGCATGCATATAGATTACAATAGAATGCTAAATACATGGCCGACTTTGTTGTGAAGCCGGGAAAATGTTTGACCCTTGGAACAACGACCACCTGTCAACAACGGCCACTTTGGCCACTTCCCTTTGCCTGTCGTTGTTCACAGGTTCGACTGTATTTACAAAAATGTCTTTATTTCAATTGTTATCAAAGGAGAAAAGCTCCAGTATTTACTATAAATAGTGGCGCACATAATTAATGTTGCAGGTGGTTGTGACGTCACTCAAAACAGTGGTGTATGGGCCCACCTCAAACGATGTTGTTATACGGTGCCCATACAAAATCGTGAATCAGTCATGAATCGTAAAATGTTGTGATGCTACAAAACGTGCTTTACTTAGTTTGTGACCAGTGTAAACGCTGATCAACTTGCAGACTCCTGCCTAACTAGGAAGTGCAGTATTATTAATGGGTGTTTTTTGTTGTAACTCTCGGGTAGCCACACGAATAACACGAGAACCACTAGAACAAGAAGAGTTCCAGCTCGAGTTAAAGAATTTTGACCTTTGAACCTTACTCGAGTAACTTTAATCGAACCCATGCCGGGTGGTGTGTTACTAGGGTTCCAAGCAACGACTCTGGTTGTTCCTGTGATACTAGGGTTATTTGAGTATAACCCGTGAGTTACAACGAAAAACGACCGATGACTTATGACAAGACTCTATTAAATGCGCCGAGTGGCCGAAGCCCAGAATATTTAATAAATCGCCATATATCGTTGATCGCAATCAACAACGTTAACGATCAAATTGCACCACTTTAGGCAATTAACTGCCCTTGAAAAGAAACCAAATTTCATAGCCTTTGATCGTAATAAGTCGGGACGCGGAGGTGTGAAATTTAGCCAAACACAAACTTCTACATGACTTTCGAGTTATCGTACAGCAAAATAGCGAGAAATGAATTTCGAGACATCGCATTTTTCGAGGAGTTGCATTTTGAGTAGGGATGGCATCGAATGGTAAAAATGGTATTCGAATATTCGAATATTCGGAACCACCCAACCTCTAAATCTCCTCACTATTACGGAATTGACACCGGTAGCACGTCTCGGATAAATTGAGTTCCTACGTGCTTCAAATTCTGTTCTTTTATAATTTAATAATCCAACAAACAACATGATACTTTAAAACATGAAAGTGCTTTGCACACGTGTAATGCCCGATTAAAATATGTGTCAATAATATGTGATATCAAACTTCCGTTGTGTGTTCTGTGTATTGGAAATCTCAAATGACGTCACGCATCACACAGCGGAATGATGAGTTCAACACTACACAGTTGATAACTTAAAGTATTTCCAAACTACAAATTAATCAAAATGTGATTATATATAACACTCATATAATCGCTCAAATCCGGAATATTGAGTAATTAATTACTGATTAACCAATATGATGGACATTAGTAGATTCTTTTTCTTTGAAAACATAACATTGGTACGAATCAGAGTATTAATTTATTACTCATTTACTGATTGATTAACCAATGAGAATTCAACAAACTCATAATTTTACCACCATGAAACACCGTGTACCGACAAAGCAGCGGGAGTTCTTTATCAAGGATCAACAATTACGCTATTTAATGCAATTAAACTTTATTAAGGTACGGATTAAACACCTGCAAGCCTTCAGGCTGTCAAAACAATACCGTGTTATTAATTGTCGATATTAGGGACAAACAAACTTTTGACGCGATACCGTATTAATCGTCGAAAATGGACAATACAAACTTTGACACATGCCGGGATCAATTGCTGTATGTGCAACGGTGAGAAATAATTAAACCAAACAATACCTTGAAATAAGTTTTCCATTCGAATACCAAACTGATATTCGAATATTTGGTCAATAAACAAATATTTGAATATTCAAATATTCGTTGCCATCCCTAATTTTGAGCCATCGCATGTAAATTACATTAAACATGTAGGGAAAACTATCGGGACCGCGATGTTATTTCGAGCGAGCCCGTCATGAGCCATCGCATTTTGATCCATCGCGATTTCACTGTACCTACCGGTAAATATTCTTTTAGAGTAAAGAATGAGATACATTTGTTGGGGATAGGGTATATATGGTAGCCATAATGGACAATGAAAACAAACAACACGTAATGGTCTCTATCTGTGCTCATAATATACCGTTACATATAAATATGGCTTAGTTTGCAGGTTACATGGTTTCGGGCAATCCATAAATAATTACTAATCATATATATCTGTATACGGTAGTACATGTATATATTATATGCTTCATTTAATACGCTGTATCATACACATGACTGGAACCAATGTATGGGTCACATGTATGGGTTTAATGTTGCCAGCCTTCAAGAAAGGCCTGTGTAGTTGTAGACATGGGTGGGCCATGACTGGAACTTATATATGACTGTGACTGGAAAAATGGGGTTTATGGAATTTGTTACCAGTGTAGATCCTGATCAGCCTGTGCATCCGCACAGTCTGATCAGGATCTGTACTGATCGCCATTCCACACACCGGTCATGCTTCTAACAAGCAATATAGATTGTTATCAGGTAATAGTAGTGTACTGTTTGGTCTGGATCTACATTGGTCACAAATCCTATAAGCCCCATTTCTCCAGTCACAGACACATACAGTGAAATCGCGATGGCTCGAAATGCGATGGCTCGTAATGTCGGGCTCGCTCGAAATGGCGTTGCGGTCCCGATAATGTTCCCTATATGTTTAATGTATTTTACATGCGATGGCTCGAAATGCAACTCCTTGAAAAATGCGAAACAATTGTCAAGTCCCGCGGACACATTTCTCGCTATTTTGCTATACGATGACTGGAAATTGATGTCGAAGTTTGTGTTTGGCTAATTTTCACACCTCCGCATCCGACTTAATACGATCAAAGGCTGTGCCGCGCTCTACCTGTCTGAAATGTGATTTCTTTTCAAGTGCAGTTAATTGCCTAAAGTGGTGAAATTTGATCGTTAACGTTGTTGATGGCGATCATTTTGTGAATTCTATATTAGATTATTCGGAAACTTTCAACATCATTTGTGGAAACTCTATTTATTGTTATGCTTGTACATTATTTGTGAAATAAAAGTTATTGTATTCTTAATTTGTCGTTGTTTTGTGTCCCATAACAGCTCAACGGCATACGGCGATTTATTAAATATTCTGGGTTTCGTCCACTCGGAGTATTTAATAGAGTCTGTCGTAAGTCATTGGTCGTTTTTCGTTTTAACTCCTGTGTTATTCGAGAGGCTACAACGAAAGTTACATTGAAAAATGCCCATTGAAAAGACCACTGTTTCGAGTGACGTCACAACCACCTGCTACATTAATTATGTGCGCCGCTATTTATAGTGAATAGTGAATACTGGACCTTTTCTCCTTTTCGACTTTGATAATAATTGAAATAAAGACAGTTTTGTAAATACATGTAGTTTATTTAATTTCAAATGATAACTATTCTGCGAATAAATATTATAATCATCTAAAACATGGATACATTCTATTGTGCTTTCTTTATTTCCTAAATCCGACGGGTACAGTAGTCGGCAAATATAACAAAATCGATAGATGCGATGGCTCGAAAGATGCGATCACTCGAACAAAATGTGCGGTCCCGTGGCATTTCGAGCCATCGCGATTTCACTGTATATGGGTTTAATACAATGTATTGTCAGTCTGCGACATTGTTTTCAGGTTTGTTTTTCATCATCCCCTGCATTGACTCATACACAAAGGTGGACCTGAGGACCGTCTCGTTTGACGTCCCCCCGCAGGAGGTGAGTACTTCATTGTCCACCCTGAGAAAACGATTGAGGGGGTTTCGTCCACCCTGAGAAAAACATTGAGGGTGTTTTGTCCAACCTGCTAAAACGATTGAGGGGGTTATGTCCATGTAGTCATTTTTAGGTTAATGGTTTTAGGTGTTTTGTCCGAGGGGGTTCTGTCCGGATACCCTTCTGGACATATAGGTATATAGTTTAGTTGCAATTTAATTTACGGAGATAGATTTCAAAACTCACACAGGAAGGCTATATATATATATAAATATTCTGAATATTCATCTACAATAACAATAATAAACGATCTTGTATTTTGAACATTGATGAAAATGAACCTTAATATGCATGCAATATATATATTTTTAAATTTGTGTATGGTTTGTATATCTTGTCAAATAGCTTGAATGTTTTTCACACCTCTATGTGGACAAAGCCCAATTATATATTGTATTGACCAGAACACAGTGTATTTTAGTGGGGTAGCTCGTTATATATAGTCAATTATGTACAATATGGGAAACTGTGTAGATCCCGATTAGATTGTGAATGCATATTTCTCCTACAGCCAAATGGTTATGCACAAAATGGGGAACCGGGTAGACCCTGATCAGACTGTGATTGCAAATTTCCCCTAGAAGGTATAGCCTCAACAAGTGATTGTTATAAGAAGGCTACACGTCCTGGCGGGCGACACGCGGCTTGTACACGATATACAGTGAGTATGTACAAGATGGAAAACAGTGTAGACCCTGATCAGACTGTGATTGCAAATTTCCCTAGAGGTATAGCCTCAACAAGTGATTATGTACAAGATGGTTACACGACCTTCACACCGTCTCATTGTATGTCAACATTAGAGAGGTTCTACAGGTTTTTATTTGTATTTAAATTAAAAATCATAATTCCCATTTAGCATGTTTAGCCATTATAAAGTGGATTATCTTCCTTGGCTTCCTAGTATTAAGTTTATCGCGGTACTCTCCCTTTATTTCGTATACAAATATTTCCATTTTGCATTTTGCGTATAGCTTTATTTATGAACACATATAGTAATTATATGAAGATTTGGGTAGATTTGGGTAAATCGTGCCACCCCAAGTATAGCTCCTGATTGGCTAACCTCCTCCTGCAATAATGTTTGTTAGAAGCATGAAAGGGAATGAACTGACTGAAATGGCAAACCATATTGACCCAATTCGACCAAACTAATGTGCAGACTGGTCTATGTCTGCAATGATCATTGAGTTCATAGCCAGATTAGCATGTCATTGATAATAAGTATATCATGTAATATGATCCTTTATTATTTATCACATTGGCCAAACACATCAAGTTTTGTTTCTGTATTTACACGGCACATTGGGCAATGTATAGACATGGGATTGAGATACAACTTAATTGTGACTGCGACTAACAAGCAATAGAGATCGTTATCCCACTACAGGAGTGTGCTATTTCATCACGAGCTACACTCGTACAAATAAGCCTCATTTCTCCAGTCAGAGTCACAATTTAGGCAACATTTTCCCCGTATATGAGCGTTAATGCACCTGCGTGCGTCATACTATGATCTGACTTACACCAACAGTACACTTTTAGTACGTGTAGCTAGGTCGGCACTATGATTTTGAAATTAGTAGAGAAAATTAACTTTTTGCATGACTAAAAGATGACACTATTTTCTATTTGCTCCAGTATTTGTAAAATTAGTACTTATTCAAATAATTGCCGGCATTTTCAGTAGCCAAATGACTAATGTGGCTGCCAGTAGCACCAACCTAGTGTACTGTATCCTTCATGTGTATTGACTCAGAGCTCCAGATAAGCTGCGTATTTGCTTAAATAACCAATTAAAATTGCCAAAAACCCAATTGAAATCAGAAGTAGCGAGTATCAAAAGCAATAACAATTTTGTGGTACCTTTATCATGCTGCAAACATAAACCGACCACAAATATAGCATATTTTTCTTATTTTCCAAGGAGACAATTCTAATGAAATGCCAAGACATGTTTTCATTTCGGAGCAAACTATTCAATAATTGCTGTCTGTTGATGTGTAAACAGTAGTGTGATTTTATTTTACCCAATTAAAATCTTGAAATACCCAATTGCTTTAGAAATGATGGAGTGAAAATACTCAATTACTCAATTCCTTATCTGGAGCCCTGTTAACTGTAGGTATTGACCAAGGACTCGGTGACAGTGGCCGTGGATGCGGTCGTGTACTACCGTGTGAAGAACGCGACGACGTCGATCACGAACGTGGAGGACGCGAACCGGTCGACACGGCTCCTCGCGGCCACCACCCTGCGGAATGTGCTTGGCACCAAGAACCTCAGTGAGATCCTGGCCGACCGCGAGGCCATCAGCCACATCATGCAGGTACGCCGCCTCGTCTCACAGCCATGTACATGTACGCGAACTACCTCCGCACTCATACTTGTCTTTTATACAATTGTTTCTTGATGATTTTGCATATATAATCGCTCTGTTATTAAAATACAACTGACGCTACTGTCGTCCTTGACTGGGTATGGGATCATGTGATTTCTGAACGCCGTTTTCCAACATGATGTACTATTTGATGTCAGTTTTATACGCCGGTTGATGTCATTCTTATACGCCGGTTTTAAAAAAAATGGGACACATGTTTTACCATTCGGCAGGTGGGCGGGACGGCGGGATGATAATCATTGTTTGGTGAATATTTTCATATTTCACAGGTATGCCAGTGTGGTAGAATTCATTTTTTGTCGGGTCAGAACTGATTCGGGAACAAAGTCGGGATATAGCAAAAACAAAATCTCACAAAATAATTACATGTTTCCGCTATTTTAGGGGATATAGAGATCCAAAAATTGTCCGTCCGTCCTATCGTCTGTCCGTCACAAAACTTAACGCTGGGGTTGATTCATTATAACTTCTGTTTCCCTTGATGGAATGCTTTAATATTTCATAGATGCATTTGCAACATCATCTCGCATCATTCTATGGAATGGTGCCCGTATGCACAGGTGGAAGACTCGGACCTATGACACCAAAAAAATGCCTATTAAAAAAAATCCCATTACCCCACCCACTTGGTCTCGTACAGTACTATACGTTAATTCAAGGTGACTATAAATAGCGCTATTATAGAAAGAGCCCTCTTTTTTCCGGCTCGCACAAACACAATAAACATCGATTAAATGTATGAAATATGTCTCTGGCAATCGATAAAGGTATTAGGTGTGTGAATATACTCACTTCAAATCGCTGTTTCAAGTATTTATTGAGTTATTCGCGTTTTGATTACCCCATCCAAAGCGAAAGTTTGCTTGTACGAAAGAATCTCACACAGAATCGAAGGCCGTCCGGCGTGGATTATCGGTCATATTTGACCAATAACTGATCGACAGCTCAAACTAAAGTGGTGCACCATGACCATATTATTCTGTAAATTCATCAATATTTATCGATGACAGTGTCCTTTTATGTGGTCTAAACACCATTTTCTTTTCAAAACATGTGGTTTACGAAGCCAAATAAACACAGTCTTGACAGTTCTGAGATCCGGACTTGAACGAATATGAGATTATCTGTGACTTACCAATGAAACTGTTCGTCCCAGTGAATCTCGGCTGACAGAGATCATTCGGGGTTAATCTCTAATAATATGGGTATAAAAGCTCTTGATTTTCGTTACTCGTTGGCAGATCAACTTTGCCAGAATTGGGGGAGGTTCCAAACACCTCCAGAAGTTCAAATACACTGCCAGTCATGTGGAAGATTCAAATTCCACAAACCACTAATTTAACTAGCTAAATCCCACCTGCACTTGATTACAATTTCCCGATCAATACACAACTATTCCTGTCTATTATTGCATAATAAATACACAATTGTGAAACTGTAACAATGATAATAATTGAAATGTATTATCGAGCTGGATTGCCCCATACCTGGGACAATCCTGCGTGATTGTTGAAATTATGTCCGAAAGTCACCTATATATAGTCCTCAGGGATATTCAGTCCCCTTCAGTCACAGTTCAGTCCCCAGTCACACCTGAACACAGTGGTTACATACTGGTACTACCCTGTGTTACAGTGGCACACGGTGATCCTTGGTGTCTCATTTAGTCCCTCAGGGATATTCAGTCCCATTCAGTCACAGTTCAGTCCCCAGTCACATTTCAGCCACACCTGAACACAGTGGTTACATACTGGTACTACCCTGTGTTACAGTGGCACACAGTGATCCTTGGTGTCTCTTTGTCCATCAGGGATATTCAGTCCCATTCAGTCACAGTTCAGTCCCCAGTCACATTTCAGCCACACCTGAACACAGTGGTTACATACTGGTACTACCCTGTGTTACAGTGGCACACGGTGATCCTTGGTGTCTCTTTTAATCCATCAGGGATATTCAGTCCCATTCAGTCACAGTTCAGTCCCCAGTCACATTTCAGCCACACCTCCTGAACATACTGGAACTACCCAGTGTTACAGTGGCATACATAGTGATCATTGGCGTCTCAATTAGCCCCTCAGGGATATTCCAGTCACACTTCAGTCACTCTTTACCCTTACACCCACAACACACCCCAGTCCGGACAAAACAGCCCATAAATCCAAACCTAGGAACGATCACGTGCCTAGGGTATGGATGATCAGTGGTTACCATCATAAAACACAACGCGAAGTACAATCCCAGACAGGGAGCCACACACCATCCCTACCACACTGATATAAATTGGGCGAACACACCTGTTGCTGGTGGGCTTCGTCTGCCCAAGGTTGAGGGCACTAGTGCTAAAAATAGATTTATTAATTTCACATTGTATTGCATATTTTGTGTAATCAACTCCTCAGACAGCTTTCAGTCAATGCATCTGAAAATTTACACACTTTCTGCACATATTGAACATGAGCACCATGGTGTTTTTTATGATGAAAAAATATTTTTTCACAGAAATACGGCCTTTTCAACTTAGCGTTTTCTTTACACTTTTTCATTCAATCCTGTATATGGTATATAGTTTGTATTATCAACTCCTCTGACCACTTTCTGTCAATTGATCTGAAACGTTACACCCGTCTTCTACACATATTGAACATATGCACCAGTCTATAGGGTATAGAGTTTGTGTCGTCAACTCCTCCCACAGCTTTCTGTCAATCAACCACGCGATGGGCATGCATGTAATTTGTGACCGACGGCACTCTTACAATAGATTTTCTTTAAAATATTCCTAGCGAACAATTGTATATTTTCCATTCATATACAGAGCTCTGGACAGATAAGCTGTGTGTCTAAAGAGTATTGTATAGGGAACAGATGATCAAACAAACATAAAACAAAGTGAAACATCACTTATTTGTGTGTATTATTACTTTTGCACTTATTTACACTGTAATAACTTTGAAAAGTTACTTATTTGAGCTGCAAAAAGCAAACATGCAGCTCAACTAAGTAAATTTCAACTTTATTACAGTATTTGCACTACACAATTTGAAAATCAATGTGTATTTTCACATTGCTGTGAGCATTTTGTACTGCCACTGTTGTAATTCAATGCATATTCAGCTAAATAAGTGCATAAAATACGCCAATACGCACCTTATCTGGAGCTCTACATATATTTGTTATAAAATCAAGTTTTATGTAATTAACAATTTCTACCAGTATCATGCTGCAAGAATGTCTATCAGAGTCCATCAGGATACACATTCCAATACAAATGTTTGGTTTGAAATTTATACTGTAAATCCAGTACTTTTATTAGCCGAGCACAGCTCCACTCGACCAATCAAACTTCCTGATCTCTAGCATCAGATTGTGTATGTGTGTGTACATAACTGTGTATAATCATGGGCCCTGGGGCTAAACGAGTCAGAATGGCGGTAATCACGATGTTGTGCTGAATCACACCCATGTCATGATGTGTCAGTCCGCAATCACTGGCTTTCTGTTTCCTGCAGACATCGTTAGATGAGGCCACAGACCCCTGGGGCGTGAAGGTGGAGCGCGTCGAAGTGTAAGTACTCAATGAAACCCACACCTCCCCACGGCTTCAAGCTGTGCATGCCACTCCCTCTACTGAAACCCACACCTCCTCACCCTCCCCACGGCTTCAAGCTGTCCATGCCATTCCCTCTACTGAAACCCACACATCCCCACACCCTCCCCACGGCTTCAAGCTGTCCATGCCATTCCCTCTACTGAAACCCACACCTCCCCACCCTCCCCACGGCTTCAAGCTGTCCATACCACTCCCTCTACTGAAACCCACACCTTCCCATCACTTCAAGCTGTCCATGCCACTCCCTCTACTGAAACCCACCCCACTACTGAAACCCACACCTCCCCACGGCTTCAAGCTGTCCATACCACTCCCTCTACTGAAACCCATACCTCCCTATCGCTTCAAACTGTCCATGCCACTCCCTCTACTGAAACCCACCCGACTACTGAAATCCACACCTCCCCATCGCTTCAAGCTGTCCATGCCACGCCCTCTGCTGAAACCCACCCCATATATTAGGTTTGTATTTTGTTTGGCTAAATATTGTCTCGGACCTCAGCCAGACCTGTGTCAACGTAGCAAGCATCGGCACAATCATATATTAACTTTAAGCCGGTATACGGCGATAGTACCTATGCGCTACCTAAAGCAAGTCAATGAGTGTATCTGCTATTGACAAGCCCTATAAAGTCGTCCCCTGGTCTACCAATAATGGTGAAATCATAATAAATAGTTTAATAGAAAAATGCAGCCTTGTGGACCACAGAAAGGGTTATAACACAGGTGTGTAATAATTGTATACCAACACATTTATTAAGGAAATTTGGTATTATAATTGATAACATAGAACTGTCCACATATATGCAAGGAGACTAAATTATATATTTACCATTCAACCAATACACATAAAGATGTATATCAACTATATATCATATTGCTTCAAAACAGGTTAATTTAGAGTACCATAATGGTAAGTGTACCATGTGGTACGCATGTATCGCCATACATATAAAATCAACAAATCAATAGTGCATGGTTATATGGTAAACTAAAAATATATGTACTATCAGCCAGTGTAAATGCAATGCTTTGCGCTTGAATTGTATATGGTAACCATAGTAACCACCAAAAAACAGGCACAAAACAAATCAAAACATGTCGTTGCTAATATCATATTTGTATGTAACATTCATGTAATATTCTAACTATGATTATTACATTCTAACACCATCTGGTATTATGCATTGTACATGAGTACAAGGAACAATACATGTACATACTCACTCAACACCATAAACATACAATAATACATGCATACCAGCAGACACATGCACATGCATACATATACATGTATATATACGTATATACAACAAACCCCCTCTTGGAACATTATCACATCTCCATATATAAGTATGACAATGACTATGAAGTTCGAGATATGTTGTGCAGGTTCTGCTCTAGTTATGAAATTAAAAGGAATGAATTATAGGTTGTGAACAGTCTATAAACCACTATGTTCAGTAAAAAAGTCTATTACAGTCTACTGAAACCCAACCCTCCCCACGGCTTCAAGCTGTCCATACCACTCCCTCTACTGAAACCCACCATCCCCATCGCTTCAAGCTGTCCATGCCACTCCCTGTACTGAAACCCACCCCACTACTGAAACCCACACCTCCCCATCGCTTCAAGCTGTCCATGCCACGCCCTCTACTAAAACACATCCCTCCCCGTCGCTTCAAGCTGTCCATACCACTCCCTCTACTGAAACCCACCCCTCCCCGTCGCTTCAAGCTGTCTATACCACCCCCTCTACTGAAACCCACCCCTCCCCATTCCTTCAAGCTGTCCATACTACTCCCTCTACTGAAACCCACACCTCCCCGTCACTTCAAGCTGTCCATGCCATGCCCTCTACTGAAATCCACCCCTCCCCGTCTCTTCAAGCTGTCTATACCACTCCCTCTACTCAAATCCACCCCTCCTCGTCGCTTCAAGCTGTCCATACCACTCCCTCTACTGAAACCCACCCTCCCCATCGCTTCAAGCTGTCCATGCCACTCCCTCCACTGAAACCCACACCTCCCCATTGTTCAAGCTGTCCATACCACTCCCTCTACTGAAACCCACCCCTCCCCATCGCTTCAAGCTGTCCATACCACTCCCTCTACTTAAACCCACCCTCCCCATCGCTTCAAGCTGTCCATGGGTGGAAGTGGGTGGATTTATTTTTGTTATTATATACTGTCAGTGAATGCATTTCTGGTGAGAAACCTTTGTTAACATTTTTGTCCATCCTCATTGATTGTTTAGCCTTCTTTGCTGGAACTACCTCCCCATCGCTTAAAGCTGTCCATACCACTCCCGCTACTGAAACCCACCCTCCCCATCGCTTTAAGCTATCCATGCCACTCCCTCTACTGAAATTCACCCCTCCCCGTCGCTTCAATCTGTCCATGCCACTCCCTCTACTGAAATCCACCCCTCCCCGTCGCTTCAAGCTGTCTATACCACTCCCTCTACTGAAACCCACCCCTCCCCATTCCTTCAAGCTGTCCATACTACTCCCTCTACTGAAACCCACACCTCCCCGTCACTTCAAGCTGTCCATGCCATGCCCTCTACTGAAATCCACCCCTCCCTGTCTCTTCAAGCTGTCTATACCACTCCCTCTACTCAAATCCACACCTCCCCGTCGCTTCAAGCTGTCCATACCACTCCCTCTACTGAAACCGACCCTCCCCATCGCTTCAAGCTGTCCATGCCACTCCCTCCACTGAAACCCACACCTCCCCATTGTTCAAGCTGTCCATACCACTCCCTCTACTGAAACCCACCCCTCCCCATCGCTTCAAGCTGTCCATACCACTCCCTCTACTTAAACCCACCATCCCCATCGCTTCAAGCTGTCCATGGGTGGAAGTGGGTGGATTTATTTTTGTTATTATATACTGTCAGTGAATGCATTTCTGGTGAGAAACCTTTGTTAACATTTTTGTCCATCCTCATTGATTGTTTAGCCTTCTTTGCTGGAACTACCTCCCCATCGCTTCAAGCTGTCCATACCACTCCCTCTACTGAAACCCACCCTCCCCATCGCTTTAAGCTGTCCATGCCACTCCCTCTACTGAAATCCACCCCTCCCCGTCGCTTCAATCTGTCCATGCCACTCCCTCTACTGAAACCTACCCCTCCCCATCACTTCAAGCTGTCTATACCACTCCCTCTACTGAAACCCACCCCTCCCCGTCGCTTCAAGCTGTCCATACCACTCCCTCTACTGAAACCCACCCTCCCCATCGCTTCAAGCTGTCCATGCCACACCCTCTACTAAAACCCACACCTCCCCATTGTTCAAGCTGTCCATACCACTCCCTCTACTGAAATCCACCCTCCCGATCGCTTCAAGCTGTCCATACCACTCCCTCTACTGAAACCCACCCTCCCCATCACTTCCAAGCTGTCCATACCACTCCCTCTACTGAAACCCACCCTCCCCATCGCTTCAAGCTGTCCATGCCACGCCCTCTACTGAAACCCACCCCTCTCCGTCACTTCACGCTGTCTATACCACTCCCTCTACTGAAACCCACCCACCCCTCCCCGTCGCTTCAAGCTGTCCGTACCACTCCCACTACTGAAACCCACCCTCCCCATCGCTTCAAGCTGTCCATGCCACTCCCTCCACTGAAACCCACACCTCCCCATTGTTCAAGCTGTCCATACCACTCCCTCTACTGAAACCCACCCCTCCCCATCGCTTCAAGCTGTCCATACCACTCCCGCTACTTAAACCCACCATCCCCATCGCTTCAAGCTGTCCATGGGTGGAAGTGGGTGGATTTATTTTTGTTATTATATACTGTCAGTGAATGCATTTCTGGTGAGAAACCTTTGTTAACATTTTTGTCCATCCTCATTGATTGTTTAGCCTTCTTTGCTGGAACTACCTCCCCATCGCTTCAAGCTGTCCATACCACTCCCTCTACTGAAACCCACCCTCCCCATCGCTTTACGCTGTCCATGCCACTCCCTCTACTGAAATCCACCCCTCCCCGTCGCTTCAATCTGTCCATGCCACTCCCTCTACTGAACCCACCCCTCCCCATCACTTCAAGCTGTCTGTACCACTCCCTCTACTGAAACCCACCCCTCCCCGTCGCTTCAAGCTGTCCATACCACTCCCTCTACTGAAACCCACCCTCCCCATCGCTTCAAGCTGTCCATGCCACTCCCTCCACTGAAACCCACACCTCCCCATTGTTCAAGCTGTCCATGCCACTCCCTCTACTGAAACCTACCCCATTACTGAAACCCACACCTCCCCATCGCTTCAAGCTGTCCATGCCACACCCTCTACTGAAACACACCCCTCCCCGTCGCTTCAAGCTGTCCATGCCGCTCCCTCTACTGAAACCCACCCCACTTCTGAAACCCACACCTCCCCATCGCTTCAAGCTGTCCATGCCACACCCTCTACTGAAATCCACCCCTCCCCGTCGCTTCAAGCTGTCCATGCCACTCCCTCTACTGAAACCCACCCCTCCCCATCGCTTCAAGCTGTCTATACCACTCCCTCTACTGAAACCCACCCCTCCCCGTCGCTTCATGCTGTCCATACCCTATACTGAAACCCACCCTCCCCATCGCTTCAAGCTGTCTATCACTCCCTCTACTGAAACCCAACCCCTCCCCATTCCTTCAAGCTGTCCATAACTACTCCCTCTACTGAAACCACACCTTACCGTCACTTCAAGCTGTCCATGCCATGCCCTCTACTGAAAATCCACCCCTCCGTCTCTTCAAGCTGTCTATATCACCCCCTCTACTCAAATCCACCCCTCCCCGTCGCTTCAAGCTGTCCATACCACTCCTCTACTTAAAACCCACCATTCCCCATCGCTTCAAGCTGTCATGGGTGGAAGTGGGTGGATTTATTTTTGTTATTATATACTGTCAGTGAATGCATTTTATGGTGAGAAACCTTTGTTAAACATTTTTGTCCATCCTCATTGATTGTTTAGCCTTCTTTGCTGGAAACTACCTCCCCATCGCTTCAAGCTGTCCATACCACTCACCTCTACTGAAACCCACCCTCCCATCGCTTTAAGCTGTCCATGCCACTCCCTCTACTGATCCACCCCTCCCCGTTCGCTTCAATTCTGTCCATGCCACTCCCTCTACTGAAACCTACCCTCCCATCACTTCAAGCTGTCTATGCCACTCCCTCTACTGAAACCCACCCACCCTCGCTCATCAAGCTGTCCATACCACTCCCTCTACTGAAAAAAAAAAACCCACCCTCCCCATTGCTTCAAGCTGTCCATGCCACACCCTCTACTGAAACCCACACCTCCCCATTGTTCAAGCTGTCCATCCACTCCCTCTACTGAAATCCACCCCTCCCGACGCTTCAGCTGTCCATACCACTCCCTCTACTGAAACCACCCTCTCCCCATCACTTCCAAGCTGTCCATTACCACTCCCTCTACTGAAACCCACCCTCCCCATCGCTTCAAAGCTGTCCATGCCACGCCCTCTACTGAAACCCACCCCTCTCCGTCACTTTCACGCTGTCTATACCACTCCCTCTACTGAAACCCAACCTCCCTCCCCGTCGCTTCAGCTGTCCGTACCACTCACCCTCTACTGAAACACCCTCACCTCGCTTCAAGCTGTCCATTGCCACTCCCTCCACTGAAACCCACACCTCATTGTTCAAAGCTGTCCATACCACTCCCTCTACTGAAAACCCACCCCTCCCCATCGCTTCAAGCTGTCCATACCACTCCCTCTACTTAAACCCACCATCCCCATCGCTTCAGCTGTCCATGGGTGGAAGGGTGGGTGGATTTATTTTTGTTATTATATTCTGTCAGTGAATGCAATTTTTCTGGTGAGTACATTTTGTTAACATGTCCCATCCTCATTGTTGTTTTTAGCTTCTTTGCTGGAACTACCATCCCCATCGCTTCAAGCTGTCCATACCACTCCCTCTACTGAAAACCCACCCTCCCCATCGTCTTTAAGCTGTCCATGCACCACTCCCTCTACTGAAATCCACCCCTCACCCCGTCGCTTCAATCTGTCCATGCCACTCCCTCTACTGAAACCTACACTCCCCATCACTTCAAGCTGTCTACCACTCCCTCTACTGAAACCCACCCCTCACCCCTCCCGTCGCTTCAAGCTGTCCCATACCACTCCCTCTACTGAAACCCACCCTCCCCATCGCTTCAAGCTGTCCATGCCACACCCTCTACTGAAACCCACACCTCCCCATTGTTCAAGCTGTCCATACCACTCCCTCTACTGAAATCCACCCTCCCGATCGCTTCAAGCTGTCCATACCACTCCCTCTACTGAAACCCACCCTCCCCATCACTTCCAAGCTGTCCATACCACTCCCTCTACTGAAACCCACCCTCCCCATCGCTTCAAGCTGTCCATGCCACGCCCCTCTACTGAACCCACCCCTCCCCCTCCGTCACTTCACGCTTGTCTATACCACTCCCTCTACTGAAACCCACCCCTCCCCGTCGCTTCAAAGCTGTCCGTACCACTCCCACTACTGAAACCCACCTCCCCATCGCTTCAAGTGTCCATGCCACTCCCTCCCACTGAAACCCACACCTCCCCATTGTTCAAGCTGTCCATACCACTCCCTCTACTGAAACCCACCCCTCCCCATCGCTTCAAGCTGTCCATAACCACTCCCTCTTACTTAAACCCACCATCCCCATCGCTTCAAGCTGTCCATGGGTGGAAGAAGTGGGTGGATTTATTTTTGTTATTATATACTGTCAGTGATGCATTTCTGGTGAGAAACCTTTGTTAACATTTTTGTCCATCCTCATTGATTGTTTATGCTTCCATTCTTTGCTGGAACTAACCTCCCTATCGCTTTCAAGCTGTCCATACCACTCCCTCTACTGAAATCCCACTCCCTCCCCATCGCTTTAGCTGTCCATGCACTCCCTCTACTGAAATCCACCTCCCACCCCGTCGCTTCAATCTGTCCATGCCACTCCTATAACTGAACTACTCAACACCCCTAAAGCCTGGTATCACTTCCCCCAGAACAACTCCCCACGTAACTGTCCATTACTCCCTCTACTGAAAACCCACCCCCAACCCACTCCCCAGGGTCATGACACTTCAGTACCCCTCTGTTCACTTTACCACTACCCTCTACTCCCCTGAATCCCTACCCCTCCCGATCAAGCCCCATTCAGCTGTAACCAATACCCCCACTTCAAGCTGTCCATGAAAAACCCACCCTCCCTCACTTCCAAGTAGTCCACCCCTTCCCCGACCACCTCCCCTCTTCAAGCTGAAACCCAACAATCCATACGCTCAAAAGCCATGTCACCCTGCCACTCCCCCATTCTTACTGAAATCCCACCCATCCCCGTCGCTACCTCACGCGGTCTTATCATCCCACTCCCTCATTACTGATACCTTCCCTCCCCATCGCTTCAAAAGCTGTCCATTCCATGCCACCCCTCCCTTCCCAACTGAACCCCATCCCACCTCCCCATTGTTTTTCCAAAGTGGATTTATCCATACTGTCAGTGAATGCATTTTCTGATGAGAAACCTTTGTTAACCATTTTTTGTCCACCTCATTATTGGTTTACCTTCTTTGCTGGAACTACCTCCCCATCGCTTCAAGCTGTCCATACCACTCCCTCTACTGAATAACCATCCCCATCGCTTTAAAAAAGCTGGTCCATGCCACTCCCTCTACAGAAATCCACCCCTCCCCTTCGCTTCAATCTGTCCATACCACTCCCTCTACGGGAAACCAACCCCTCCCCCAACAACTCAAGCGGTCTATGCCACTCCCTCTACTGGAAACCCACCCCGCCCCGTCGCGGTTCCAAGGCTTTTCCATACCACGGCCCTCTACTGAAACCCACCCTCCCCATTGCTCAGGCTGGCCATCCCATGCCGCCACCCCTCTAAACTGAAACCCACAACCTCCCCATTGTTCAAAAGCTGCCATTACCACTCCCTCTACTGAAATCCACCCTCCGATCGCTTCAGCTGTCCATACCACTCCCTCTACCCTGCCCAACCCTTCTGCCCCATCAACTTCCAAGCTGTCCATACCAACTCCCCTCTACTGAAACCCACCCTCCCAATCGCTTCAAGCTGTCGCATGCCCACGCCTCCCTACCCACCCCCCCCTCTCCGTCACTTCACGCTGTCTATACCACTCCCTCTACTGAAAACCCACCCCTCCCCGTTCGGCTTCAACTTGACCTCCCCATCTACTGAAACCCACCCCCTCCCCATCGCTTCAAGCCGCCATGCCACTATCCCTCCACTGAAAACCCACAACCTCCCCATTGTTCAAGCGCCAACCCATCCACTCCCCTCTACTGAAAACCCAATCCCCCCCCATCGCTCAAGCGTCCAACCACCACCCTCCCTCTACATAAACCCACCCCAGCGTCAAGCTGTCCATGGGGTGGAAGTGGGTTGGATTTATTTTTGTTATTAATACTGTCATGAATGCATTTTTCCTGGTGAGAAACCTTTGTTAACATCCATCCTCATTATTGTTTAGCCTTCTTTCTGAACTACCTCCCCACGGCTTCAGCTGTCCTACACCACTCCCTCTAACTGAAACCCAAACCCTCCCCATCGCTTTTAAAGCTGTCCATGCCACTTCCCTCAAACGATATCCACCCCTCCCCGACGCTCAATCTGCCCATGCCACTCCCTCTACTGAAACCTACCCCTCCCCCTCACCTTCAAGCTGTCTAGACTCCCCTAACTGACACCCCTCCCCGTCGCTTCAAAGCTGTCCTACCACTCCCCTCACTGAAACCCACCCTCCCCCATCGCTTCAAGCTGTCCATGCCACACCCCTCTAACTGAAACCCACACCTCCCCATTGATCCAAGCTGTCCCATACCACTCCCTCTACTGAAAATTTCCACCCTCCCCCATCGCTTCAAGCTTGTCCGATAAACCCACGGCCCTCTTACTGAAAAACCCCCCCTCCCCAATCCACTTCAAGGTGTCCAATACCACGCCCTCTACTGAAATCCCACCCCTCCCCAATCGCTTCAACTGTCCCCATGCCACCCCGCCCCTACGGAAACCCACCCCGCTCCGTCACTTCACCGCGTCTAATAAACCACTCCCTCTAAACGAAACCCATTCCACCACCCCAGGCGCTCCAAGCTCCAGGCCACTCCCCTCCACTGAAACCCACACCTCCCCTTCATTGCTGTTTCCTACCCACCCTTCCCTCACGAAACCCCACCCCTCCCCCATCGCTTCAAGCGTCCAGGCCACTTCCCTCCTACTTAAACCCACCTCCCCATCCGCTCAAGGCTGTCCCAGGGGTGGAAGTGGGTGGATTTTATTTTTGTTATTATATACAGTCATGATTGCATCTGGTGAAAAAAACCTTTGTTTAACAATTTTTGTGCCATCCGCATTGAATTGTTTTAGCCTTCTTTGCTGGAACTACCCTCCCCCATCGCTTCAACTCCAAAGACCATTCCCTCTACTGAAACCCCCACCCTCCCCAGCGCTTTAAGCTGTCCATTCACCCCTCTACTGATATCCACCCCCGCCCCTCGCTCATCTGTCCCATGCCCACTCCCTCTACTGACCACCCCTTCCCCATCACTCAAGCTGTTCTATACCCAAACTACTACAGAAACCCACCCCTCCCCGTCGCTTCAAGCTGTCCATTACCAATCCCTCTAACTGAAACCCACCCTCCCCAGCGCTCAAGCTGTCCCAGGCCACACCCTCTACTGAAAACCCACACCTCCCCATTTATCAAGCTGTCCATAACCACTCCCTCTACGAAATCCACCCATCCCGAACGCTTTCAAGCTGTCCATACCATTCCCTCTACTGAAACCCACCCTCCCCTCACTTCCAATTTGTCCATCCCCATGCCACTCCCTCTACTGAAACCCACCCTCCCCAATCGCTTCAAGCTGTCCATTAGCCATTCGCCCGTCTACTGGTAAACCCACCCCTCTCCCGCCACTTCAACGATGTCCCCTATACCACTCCCTCTCTGAAACCCACCCTCACCATCGCCTTCAAGCAGTCGAGCCCTCTCCCCTCTACTTGAAAGCCCACCACCCACTACTGAAACCCACATCACCCCATCACTCCAAGCGTCATACCACCCTTCCCATCTACAGAAACTCAACCCTCCCCATCACTTCAAGCTTGAACATGCCATGCCCTCTACGGAAAACCACCCTACCCATCGCCTTCAACTGACATGCCACGCCCTCACTTGGAAACCCACCCTGCCCACCCCAAATCGCTTCAAGCTGTCCCAACCACGCCTATTACTGAACCCCCTCCCAAATAAGCTGAAGCTTGTCCATACCACTCCCTCTACTTAAACCCCACCCCTCTCCCTATCGCTTCAAGCTGTCCATACACTCCCTCTACTGAAACCCATACCTCCCCATCACTTCAAGCTGTCCATACCACTCCCTCTACTGAAACCCACCCTCCCCATTGTTCAAGCTTTCCATACCACTCCCTCTACTGAAACCCACCCCTCCCCGTCGCTTCAAGCTGTCCATACCACTCCCTCTACTGAAATCCACCCTCCCCGTCACTTCAAGCTGTCCATACCACTCCCATCGCTTTAAGCTGTCCATGCCACACCCTCTACTGAAACCCACCCCTTCCCATCGCTTCACGCTGTCCATACCACTCCCTCTACTGAAACCCACCCTCCCCATCGCTTCAAGCTGTTCATGCCACGCCCTCTACTGAAATCCACTCCTCCCCATCGCTTCAAGCTGTCCATACCACTCCCTCTACTGAAACCCACCCCTCCCCATTGCTTCAAGCTGTCGATACCACTCCCTCTACTGAAATCCACCCCTCCCCATTCCTTCAAGCTGTCCATGCCACGCCCTCTACTGAAACCCCACCCCTCTCCCATTCCTTCAAGCTGTCCATGCCACACCCTTTACTGAAACCCACCCCTCCCCGTTGCTTCAACTGTCCATGCCACGCCCTCTACTGAAATCAACCCCTCCCCATTCCTTCAAGCTGTCCATGCCACTCCCTCTACTGAAAGCTACCCCTCCCCATTACTTCAAGCTGTCCATGCAACACCCTCTACTGAAACCCACCCCTCCCCATCGCTTCCAAGCTGTCCAGCCACTCCCTCTACTGAAATCCACCCTCCCCGTCACTCAAGCTGTCCATACCATCCCATCGCTTTAAGCTGTCCATGCCACACCCTCTACTGAAACCCACCCCTTCCCATCGCTTCACGCTGTCCATACCACTCCCTCTACTGAAACCCACCCTCCCCATCGCTTCAAGCTGTTCATGCCACGCCCTCTACTGAAATCCACTCCTCCCCATCGCTTCAAGCTGTCCATACCACTCCCTCTACTGAAACCCACCCTCCCCATTGCTTCAAGCTGTCGATACCCACTCCCTCTACTGAAATCCACCCCTCCCCATTCCTTCAAGCTGTCCATGCCACGCCCTCTACTGAAACCCACCCCTCTCCCATTCCTTCAAGCTGTCCATGCCACACCCTTTACTGAAACCCACCCCTCCCCGTTGCTTCAACTGTCCATGCCCACGCCCTCTACTGAAATCAACCCCTCCCCATTCCTTCAAGCTGTCCATGCCACTCCCTCTACTGAAAGCTACCCCTCCCCATTACTCAAGCTGTCCATGCAACACCCTCTACTGAAACCCACCCCTCCCATCAGCTTCCAGCTGTCCATGCCACTCCCTCTACCACACACCCACCCTCCCCGTCGCTTCAAGCTGTCTATGTCCACTCCCTCTACTACCCACCCCTCCCCTCGCTTCAAGCTGTCCATACCACTCCCACTACTGAAACCCATCCTCCCCATCGCTTCAAGCTGTCCATGCCACGCCCTCTACTGAAACCCACACCTCCCCATTGTTCAAGCTGTCCATACCACGCCCTCTACTGAAACCCACCCTCCCCATCGCTTCAAGCTGTCTATACCACTCCCTCTACTGAAACCCACCCCTCCCCGTCGCTTCAAGCTGTCCATACCACTCCCTCTACTGAAACCCACCCCTCCCAATTGCTTCAAGCTGTTGATACCACTCCCTCTACTGAAACCACACCCCTCCCCATTTCCTTCAAGCTGTCCATGCCACACCTCTACTGAAACCCACCCCTCTCCCATTCCTTCAAGCTGTCCATGCCACGCCCTCTACTGAAACCCACCCCTCACTGTCACTTCAAACTGTCCATGCTACACCCTCTACTGAAATCGACCCCTCCCCATTCCTTCAAGCTGTCCATGCCACTCCCTCTACTGAAACCCACCCCTCCCCATTGCTTCAAGCTGTTGATACCACTCCCTCTACTGAAATCCACCCCTCCCCATTCCTTCAAGCTGTCCATGCCACACCTCTACTGAAACCCACCCCTCTCCCATTCCTTCAAGCTGTCCATGCCACTCCCTCTACTGAAAGCTACCCCTCCCCATTACTTTCAAGCTGTCAATACCACTCCCTCTACTGAACCCCCCCCCTCCCCATTGCTTCAAGCTGTCTATACCACTCTCTCTACTGAAATCCACCCCCTCCCCTTTCCCCTCCCCACTGTTCCTTGGCCAACCCCTCTACCTAAACCCACCCCCTTCCCCTCGCAACAAGCCCTCATGCCACTCCCATCCCTACCCCTGAAAACGCCCCCCTTCCCATTGCTTCAAGCGTCCATCCCACTCCCTCTACTGAAAACCCACCCCCTTCCCCATTTGCTTCAAGCTGCCATGCCACTCCCTATTGAAACACACCTCTGCTGTTGCTTAAAAGCTGTCCAATACCACTTTCTCTACTGAAACCAACCCTCCCCATCGCTTCAAGCTGTCCCCATACCACCCCTCTACTGAAACCACAACTCCTCCCCCCATTCCTCAAGCTGTCCATTGCCACGCCCTCTACTGAAACCCACCCCTCCCCGTCGCTTCAAGCTGTCCATGCCACTCCCTCTACTGAAACCCACCCCGTCCCATTGCTTCAAGCTGTCCATGCCACTCCCTGTATTGAAACACACCTCTGCCTGTTGCTTAAAGCTGTCCATACCACTTCCTCTACTGAAACCAACCCTCCCCATCGCTTCAAGCTGTCCATACCACGCCCTCTACTGAAACCCAACTCTCCCCCCCCATTCCTTCAAGCTGTCCCATCCGCCACACCCTCTACTTAAACCCACCCTCCCCCCCCCGTCGCTTCAAGCTGTCCATGCCATGCCCTCTACTGAAACCCACCCCTCCCCATTCCTTCAAGCTGTCCATGCCACTCCCTCTACTGAAAGCTAACCCTCCCCATTACTTCAAGCTGTCGATGCCACGTCCTCTACTGAAACCCACCCCTCCCCATTGCTTCCCACAAGCTGTCTATACCACTCCCTCTACTGAAATCCACCCCTCCCCTTTCCTTCAAGCTGTCCATGCCACACCCTCTACTGAAACCCACCCTCCCCGTCGCTTCAAGCTGTCCATGCCACTCCCTCTACTGAAACCCACCCCTTCCCATTGCTTCAAGCTGTCCATGCCACTCCCTATATTGAAACACACCCCTCCCTGTTGCTTAAAGCTGTCCATACCACTTTCTCTACTGAAACCCACCCCTTCCCATTCCTTCAAGCTGTCCATGCCACTCCCTGTATTGAAACACACTCCTCCCTGTTGCTTAAAGCTGTCCATACCACTTCCTCTCTCGGGCCCAGATATCGGATATCTCGATGTTTAATAGATGTGTGAACTCTAAAATACTGATTAGTATAGTTATGTACCATAATATCCCTAAGTATTCGGACATCATTTGTGTTGGGCGAAAAACACTATAAAATAGGGGTTTCCCAAATCAATTGTATCCCATTATGTTGTTATTGCGATAAACCAGTACGACGATACTTACCCTAAACATTGGGGACACTTTATAGTGGGATGTTATATGTGTTTGCTAGAATTGCATCCCAATATTTAGGGTATATGTCCTGGAGAAGGCCACTGATGCAGGTCTGAAATTGCTATGTAATCGGGGAGGTCATCACTGGTGTGAGATTGTTATAGGGTTCAACAATGTCCAGGCGTGGGTAAACGTTAGCCGTGGCACAAGGGAACTGTTTGAATAGTTCCTGAGGCTGCGGGTTCAAACAGTTTCCGAGTGCTACGGCAAATGTTCACCCACTGCTGGACATGGTCGAACGTTATTGTTACATTACAGTCGGAAATATCGTGTAATTTGAGCATATATGCAGTACTTTCGGTACTTTGATAACCAACCCGCTCCATGCAAACAGCTGATTTACACATGCATTTTCCGGGGCCGCAGTGCACGCCGCGTGATGCAGCCGCGTCAATTTCAACATTTCAGTGTGACCGTTGTGAACTGGTCTGGTGACGTAATTGTGCGTTCTAGTAACATCATGAGACACTTGCATTACATAGGGTTTGGCTTGTCCCCGGAATGAGCATTATCTACAGCCATGGTCACACAGCACACACTGAAACAACGGCAGTCATGTAACAATATGTAATCGGGGAGGCCATCCCTGCTGTGAGTTTGCTATGTAAGAGACCACTAACCGAGATTATGATGAGGTAGTTTGTCTGGACAACGTGTTGTTGTGTTACAGTAAGGACGTCCGTCTGCCCGTCCAGCTACAGCGGGCCATGGCAGCGGAGGCAGAGGCGTCCCGGGAGGCCCGCGCCAAGGTGAGTACCCACACCGACTTGTTACCATGGCGGTAAACCCTCAATGCTGGAAACTAATATTGTCGGCTGCTGTAGTTGTGTTTCTGTGATTTCTTACTAAAACTTGTTTTGGTAGCACATGAGAAACGTCTCCAATGGAAACATTTCTTGTGTACTACCAAAACATATTTTGTTAATGGAAGTACAATTATAAACAGGAGAGATCACAATTGATTTCAGCACTGCAAGGGTTTAGCTGCAAGTGGCAATTAGGCTGGGTCATCTACAAGCTATACATGGATCTGGTAATCTGGGTCCGTGAACAGATCAGCTTTGACCCATCAAACTACCTGTATCAGTTACGAGCAGAGAGTACTTGTTCATATAGATGTTCAAACATGGGTCATGGAATAGTCCTCAGTAGAAACGTTTATTGCAACGTGTGACTGGAAGCACATTGAGTTAAATGATCTGGGCGTGTGATTATAAAGCGTTTTGGTCACTTGTTTGGCGACATTTCTAGTAACTTCTGTTTCTTAACAGGGAACACCTTGATATTTCATATGTGCATATAGCATGACCCACCCCCCACCCCTTTCTCCAAGGTCAAGGTCATAAACATAGCACATTTATAAACTTAACGTTGGAGTAAATGTCTTATAACATCTGTTTCTGTACAGGGAACGCTTTAATATTTCATACATGCATTCATCTGATGATCCTCTATCGTTCTACAGCAAATCCATGACACCACCCCCCCCCCACACTTTCCCCAAGATCAACATCATAACCTTAACGTTGGAGTAAATGTCTTTTTTATGCCCCCGCCACCGAATGGTGAGGGGGGCATATAGTGTTACCGGCGTCCGTACGTACGTAACGTACGTACGTACGTCCCGAAACCTTAAATGGCTTATAATTTCTGTTTCCTCGCTCGGATCTGCTTCACATTTCACACACGCATTGCTCCAATGGTCCTCTACCGCCCTGTGACAAATCCACATTCGTCCCGCCCCCGCTAAGCCCAGGGTCAAGGTCACAGACTTGGTGCGTTCGAAACCTTAACGCTGGGTAAATGCCTTATAATTTCTGTTTCCTTGCTCGGATCTGCTTCACATTTCACACACGCTTTGCTCCAATGGTCCTCTGCCACCCTGTGACAAATCCACATTCGTGCCGCCCCGCTAAGCCCAGGGTCAAGGTCACAGACTTGGTGCGTTCGAAACCTTAACGCTGGGTAAATGCCTTATAATTTCTGTTTCCTTGCTCGGATCTGCTTCACATTTCACACACGCATTGCTCCAATGGTCCTCTGCCACCCTGTGACAAATCCACATTCGTGCCGCCCCCGCCAAGCCCAGGGTCAAGGTCACAGACTTGGTGCGTTCGAAACCTTAACGCTTGGTAAATGCCTTATAATTTCTGTTTGCTTGCTCGGATCTGCTTCACATTTCACACACGCATTGCTCCAATGGTCCTCTACCACCCTGTGACAAATCCACATTCGTGCCGCCCCCGCCAAGCCCAGGGTCAAGGTCACATACTTGGTGCGTTTGAAACCTTAACGCTGGGTAAATGCCTTATAATTTCTGTTTCCTTGCTCGGATCTGCTTCACATTTCACACACGCATTGCTCCAATGGTCCTCTGCCACCCTGTGACAAATCCACATTCGTGCCGCCCCCGCTAAGCCCAGGGTCAAGGTCACAGACTTGGTGCGTTCGAAACCTTAACGCTGGGTAAATGCCTTATAATTTCTGTTTCCTTACTCGGATCTGCTTCACATTTCACACACGCATTCCTCCAATGGTCCTCTGCCACCCTGTGACAAATCCACATTCGTGCCGCCCCCGCTAAGCCCAGGGTCAAGGTCACAGACTTGGTGCGTTCGAAACCTTAACGCTGGGTAAATGCCTTATAATTTCTGTTTCCTTGCTCGGATCTGCTTCACATTTCACACACGCATTGCTCCAATGGTCCTCTGCCACCCTGTGACAAATCCACATTCGTGCCGCCCCCGCCAAGCCCAGGGTCAAGGTCACATACTTGGTGCGTTCGAAACCTTAACGCTGGGTAAATGCCTTATAATTTCTGTTTCCTTGCTCGGATCTGCTTCACATTTACAACACGCATTGCTCCAATGGTCCTCTGCCACCCTGTGACAAATCCACATTCGTGCCGCCCCCGCCAAGCCCAGGGTCAAGGTCACAGACTTGGTGCGTTCGAAACTTTAACGCCGGGTAAATGCCTTATAATTTCTGTTTCCTTGCTCGGATCTGCTTCACATTTCACACACGCATTGCTCCAATGGTCCTCTGCCACCCTGTGACAAATCCACATTCGTGCCGCCCCCGCTAAGCCCAGGGTCAAGGTCACAGACTTGGTGCGTTCGAAACCTTAACGCTGGGTAAATGCCTTATAATTTCTGTTTCCTTGCTCGGATCTGCTTCACATTTCACACACGCATTGCTCCAATGGTCCTCTGCTACCCTGTGACAAATCCACATTCGTGCCGCCCCCGCCAAGCCCAAGGGTCAAGGTCACACAGACTTGGTTGCGTTCGAAACCTTAACGCTGGGTAAATGCCTTATAATTTCTGTTTCCTTGCTCGGATCTGCTTCACATTTCACACACGCATTGCTCCAATGGTCCTCTGCCACCCTGTGACAAATCCACATTCGTGGTGCCGCCCCCGCTAAGCCCAGGGTCAAGGTCACAAACTTGGTGCGTTCGTTAATAAATGGCTTATAATGTTTCTTGCTGGATCCTTCACATTTCACACAGCATGCTCCAATGGTCTGCTCAATGTCTTTCCACCCTGTCACAAATCCACATTCAAATATGCCTTGTTTTCTTTGGTTGCCAGCGGGGGCATTTGTGTGCCGACAGGCCACATTTATAGTTATAACTTCTGTTTCTTTACAGGGAACGCCTTGATATTTCATACATGCATTCATCTGATGATACTCTATCGTGCTATTGCAAATCCATGACCCACCGCCCACCCCTTACCCAAGGGTCAAGGTCACAAACTTAGCACATTCATAAACTTAACATTGGGGTAAATGTCTTATAACATCTGTTTCCTTTCATGGAACGCCTTGCTATTTCATACATGTATTCATCTGATGATACTCGATCCTGCTATAGCAAATCCATGACCCACCACCCATCCCCCTTACCCCAAGGTCAAGGTCACAAACTTAGCACATTCATAAACTTAACGTTGGGGTAAATGTCTTATAACATCTATTTCCTTTCATGGAACGCCTTGATATTTCATACATGCATTCCTCAGATGATCCTCTATCATGCCGTAGCAAATCCACGATCCACCACCCAACCCTTACCTCAAGGTCAAGGTCACAAACTTAGCACATTTCATCATGCATTCATCTGATGATACTCTATCGTGCTATAGCAAATCCATGACCCACCGCCCACCCCTTACCCCAGGGTCAAGGTCACAAACTTAGCACATTCATAAACTTAACGTTGAGGTAAATGTCTTCGAACAACTGTTTCCTTTCATGGAACACCTTGATATTTCATACATGCATTCCTCAGATGACCCTCTATCATGCCGTAGCAAATCCACGACACACCACCCAACCTTACCCCAAGGTCAAGGTCACAAACTTCATGTTCATGAACTTTACGTTGGGGTAAATGTTGTGTACAGTAACTTCTGTTTTCTTCGCAGGGACGCTTTGATATTTCATACATGCATTCATCTGATGATCCTCTATTGTGCTACAGCAAATCCATGAACCACCCCCCCCCCCCCACCCCTTTCCCCAAGATCAACATCATCAACTTAACGTTGGCCTAAATGTCTTTTTAGCTCACCTAAGCGAAGCTCATGTGAGCTATTGTTACTGCAATGTGTCCGTCGTCCGTCGTCCGTGAACATTTTCAAACGTCTTCTCCTCGGTAACCATTGGGTCTATAGTCACCAAACTTCATGGTCATGGTCCTTAGGTAGGGGGATTACAAAATTGTTAAAATGACATCATTACGTAATCCAAGATGGCCGCCGTCTAAAAATAGCACAAATTCTTAAAAAATCTTCTTCTCAAGAACCGCCAACCGGATTTCGACAAAACTTGATAGGAATGATCGATGTACATTGCTCTTTCAAAGTTGTTAAAATGGTGACCCCGGGGTCAAAAATGGGCGTGGCCCGTGGGGTCAAATTGGGGTCAAATTTTATTTTTGACTGAATATGGTCATGTCATATATCAAATTGAAGGTATCAATGAGGTGATCACTCTGGTGCACTTTTGTCGAAATCGGATTGTTATGTCATCCGCCCATGGTAGCCAAACTTAAAATTTATGGTCCATGGGTGAAGCCTTTTCAGATTTGTTAAAATGGATGTCATCGCTAATCCAAGATGGCCGCCGTCTAAAAATAGCATAAATTCTTAATAAATCTTCTTCTCATGAACCACTAGCCGGATTTCGACTAAACTTGGTAGGAATGATCGATGTACATTGCTCTTTCAAAGTTGTTAAAATGGTGACCCCGGGGTCAAAAATGGGCGTGGCCCGTGGGGTCAAATTTTATTTTTGACCGAATATGGTCATGTTATATATCAAATCGAAGGTATCTATGAGGCGATCACTCTGGTACATTTTTTGTTGAAATCGGATTGTTATGTCATCCAAGATGGCCGCCGAAATATCAAAAGGTCGTTCTTTTATTAGAGATTTCAAAATTCTTCTTCACATGAAGGCCCATGGTAGCCAAACTTAAAAGTTATGGTCCATGGGTGAAGCCTTTTCAGATTTGTTAAAATGGAGGTCATCGCTAATCCAAGTTGGCCGCCATCTAAAAATAGCATAAATTCTTAAAAAATCTTCTTCTCATGAATGCTAGCCGTATTTCGACGAAATTTGGTAGGAATGATCGATGTACAATGCTCTTTCAAAGTTGTTAAAATGGTGACCCCTGGGTCAAAAATGGGCGTGGCCCGTGGGGTCAAATTTTATTTTTGACCGAATATGGTCATGTTATATATCAAATCGAAGGTATCAATCAGGCGATCACTCTGGTACATTTTTTGTCGAAATCGGATCGTTATGTCATCCAAGATGGCCGCCAAAATGTCAAAAGGTTGTTCTTTTATTAAAAGTTATGGTCCATGGGTGAACCCTTTTCAGATTTGTTAAAATGGAGGTCATCGCTAATCCAAGATGGCCGCCGTCTAAAAATAGCATAAATTCTTAAAAAATCTTCTTCTCATGAACCGCTAGCCGGATTTCGACTAAACTTGGTAGGAATGATCGATTTACAATGCTCTTTCAAAGTTGTGAAAATGGTGACCCCGGGGTCAAAAAGGGGCATATCCCGAGGTGTCAAATTGGGGTCAAATTTTATTTTTTGACCGAATATGCTCATGCCATATATCAAATTGAAGATATCGATGAGGCGATTGCTCTGGTGCAATATTTGTCGGAATCGGATGATTATGTCATCCATGATGGCCACCAAAAGGTCCATTTATTCAAGATTTTGAACGTCTTTTTCTCAGGAACCACATGGCCGATGCTGGCCAAACTTAGGAAGTTAAGATCCTTGGGTGAAGCATTTTCAGATTTGGTAAAATGAGTCATCGCTTAATCCAAGATGACCGCCATCTAAAAATAGGACAATTTTTTTAAAACACATGAACTCAATGTCACATTCTCCTCTGGTGTTCGTGGAGTCAGGTGAGCGAATTAGGGCCATCATGGCCCTCTTGTTATAACTTCTGTTTCTTTACAAGGAATGCCTTGATATTTCATACATGCATTCATCTGATGATCCTCTATTGTTTTACAGGAAATCCATGACCCTCCCACCCCTTTCCCCAAGGTTAAGGTCACAAACTTAGCACATTCATACATGCATTCCTCATGTGAATAGCTATCATGCTGTAGAAAATCACCAACCTAGTGCGTTCATAAACTTAACGTTGGGTTAAATATTGTTTTACTTCTGTTTTCAGGGAACGCATTGATATTTCATACATGCATTTAGTGGGTGGCAGGTCGAAGAACATGATGGGTAATTTAACGATCAGGGTTCATCCTTACCGGAATTCCAACTGGAGTCTTGGTTTGGCCCTCATATACATCTTTGGCATTTTGTATGTGACAGTTGAATCTGGTTATACCTAATTTAGGGGAATGGGCCAAGTGACTTTGGTGTGATATGGACCTGGCACCAGGTCAGGTTATTCTAACCTCGGGGCTGAATATATTTTTTCTCGATGTAAATATTCCATTCTGATTTGGGGATTTTCCCCCCAATGCAGCAGGTTAAAACGGAACCCGTTTGCCTTAGCTGTTGATAGGCCGTTAAACACCAATAAACAAACAAACAAACATACATGCATTCATCTTAATATGCTATATCATGCTATAGCAAATCCAAGACCCACCTTCCACCACTGACCTCAATGTCAAGGTCCACCGCACACCCCTTAACCCAAGGTCAAGTTATATAATATTCATGTTTTTTATACAACTGTGCCAAGTTTGAGTGAAGGCTGCCAACAGACGAGCTTCGTTGTCTTCTAACAACTCTTGTTATGTCAAACAGTTTCTTCAACCTTGACCTTTTTCGTGTTTTAAGCACGCACTTCTCTGAACGTTTTTTGTGATGCTTACTTTAGCACATGTCCATGATCATGTTACGGTCAAATGCCTCGGCAGGCGCGACACCGCTTTAATACATGCTTCAACAATTGAGTATTTACACAAATAAGCATCTCATCTGTAACTGTTTATTTATCTGTGTAGGTGATCGCGGCCGAGGGGGAACAGAAGGCGTCACGGGCACTGAAGGAGGCGGCCGATGTGATCTCGGAGTCGCCCGCTGCCATCCAGCTCCGCTACCTGCAGACACTCAACACAATCTCCGCGGAGAAAAACTCCACGATCATCTTCCCGCTGCCCATCGACCTGCTGCATTCGTTCGTCAGTGGGCGACAAAACACACACTTCTAGATAACTGTTGTATACGTTTGGCGGAACACACTCTTCTAGATAACTGTTGTATACGTTTGGCGAAGGAACACACACTTCTAGAGAATATATATTGTATATGTTCAATAGTGGGCGACAAAACACAAACTTCTGGAGATCATCTGCCTTATGATGAGTCCAGCAAACACACATGTTGAGATCTACTGCATCTGCTTCTGCATCTGTGTTTGTTAGTTGTCGACTAACACATGTCTAGAGATCTGCTGAATATGTATGTTAGTGTCTTACAAACAGATATCTAGAAACGTCTGGTGCACACGCGTTTGTTAATGGCTAACAAATACGCATCTGTCTGTTACATGTTTTTCTGGCGACATACTATTTGATAATAACCATAATATACTATGTGTAAGAACAAAATACATACAAATGTAAGCTTCGATCACCAAAGCCAAAAAGTTTATTTCATTAAATTCTGTAAAATGGTGTTTTCTTTTAAGAATTTAATATAGGCCTAAAGTTGGGTTTAACAAGAAAGATTTTGGTAATCAAATTTGAAGCATATCTATGATAATTGGTTCACAAATTTTAAAATTATTCAAGAACATGTATTTCTTTTGTAATAAAATCAATATTTGACAAATAATTATTTTTTTGGGGAATGTGTTTTTTTTCTATTATTTATGAAAACGTACATAAGTCAATAACTAAATGTAGGTAGGCAGAAACATGTTTAACAGGGAGTAATGTATATGTTTGTTAGTAGCCAACAAACACATCCCACACGCTGCTGATAATGTTGATGTCAAACGGGCAATAAACTTTCAACTGTACTGCCGTCATGTTGTCACTAACCAATCACGGTATATGGAAATTACCGGGCTTGTGTCTTTCGGTATCAGACTAGGCTAAGCAGCTCAGGCATTCCTACCGTTTCTGAGCCAATCTGCAGATTGAAATGGACTGAATACACTCAGTAGTGACGACGTTCCACCAATGAACCATCAATAAACGTATTTATCCTGTCAACGCAGTGCCTATGTGCCGTGAAACAAGGTGCCGTGAAACATATTTGATATCCTGTCAATACGACCTAATCACAATTCATACGCGTCAATCGTGTTGGTGACTACTTTTCCCCAGTATACTTCTTGACTTGACTGAATAGTCTGATGGAAATGGAACTGTTTACAGTGTGAGGGTTAAATTTGGCAAATAAAAACGATATCGCCAGAAAATAAAATTAAGAGCATGCCATTTTCTGAATGTCAAATCAATTTCCATTACGACCCTCAATTTCCAATTACGTTTGCTCTCTACCGATTCCGTACATCATTCAGGCATGACTGACGTCATACTTATATTTACGTCAATAAGTCGACTACGTCATTTAAAATAAAAATGGCTGCTCCCAGTGATTCCAGTCAGGTAAGGAAATAAACGAAACAAAATGGTGTTTGTGTTGTTAATTTTTATTCTGAAGAGATCGCAATCGTTGCAGAATCTTCCCCAAATGGAAATGGATGGGTCTGGTGAATTTTGAGAGTGTATTTCGTTGAAAAGAATCTGTAATTTCACATTGTCGGTGACAAAATATAAAGTATCAACAGAACCTTTATTTGTTGAACCTGCCTGAAGTACACATTTTAATGGTTAATTCGGGATGGATGGTTGCCATTCTAAATAGGATTAAATCGTAAAGCTGCCATCTTGTGTTTTTTTTTCATTTCCATGATTCACGAACGGTGAAAGGAACAGAAACAAAATTGTTGTAACATTTTAAGATTATTCGTGAAATATTTTGATGTGTAAAGTTCCTAAAGTCTAAAACAATTATTGATCAATTTACTGTCATGATTGTTGATTAACGGATTTTTACAACCATATATACTTTATCGAACTATGTTCTGTGTGCCAATAAGTGTTTGATGTAATTCGGTTCTAACTTATCTCGCTTTTGAAGGCTAAATTAACTAAATTAAGTTGATTTAAATGCTATTTTAGAATGTTGACGGGATAAATAGAATAGTAGGTTAGTGCCGTGGATGGGAAAAAATATCTGGCTCGGCACAGAAACCGGATAGGCTCGGCAGAGCCTCGCCCATCCAGTTTCCTAAGCCTCGCCAGATATTTTTTCCCATTCACGGCACTAACCTACTATTCTCTATTTTCGGATTTGCTGTGATACCATGTATCAGTGTCAATACTCGATATAACATTGTTACCAGTCGTTTCACCATGTATTTGGCAAATATTTACACTGTCCTTAAATTCATAATGGAAACGCCCATTCATCGTATTATGTTTATATCACAGTACATTGCATTAGCCCCACATGCCGTAGCACAACGTTGTTGATTCGTTAATGTGTGTTTGATCTTGTTAATATACAAGACGTTGTCGGTAACATCGCGCAATTAACCGTCAATGCCGCTGTTCTATGAATTGCAACATAAAACAACACAATTCTTAAGGACCAACTATATACCTGATCATCGTTTGATTCAAAGATAATTACTTCGTAAATGTGATGGAATATATGTATAACATATATGTGAACACTGCCTCGTTACTGTATCCTATACGGCACATTGGGTGGCCAAGTCGGCCATCTTTGTGTGTTTCAACCGTCAGCCAGTTTCACCTGTTCTACTGTTTGCAAAGAACTCAAAATGTGAAGTAGAACATGTGATGTAATGTAGCTAATCACATGTAGAAAAGCCAGGAGAACGGACTCCCTATCAATTATATTACATCAAACTGTAAAATATTTAGTTTTCTGGACAGGTTTGTGCCTGTGTTTTTAACAACATGAGCCACCATTATAAATAACCTCATGCGCAGAAAATCACACAGTGTATCACTTATACCTGGCAAACCACACAACACATACCATATATACCTACTATATACTCTGTTATTAGCTATCAAATCCAGTGACATGTAAGCAGTTACCTGAGTGTATTGTCCCTGGTCCTTGTCTACTGACCTACTATGACAGTAAATATGGCTTTACCTATTGGTAACGTGTACAGTAACATAGGCTGTGCATCAGATTGGAAAATTTACACATTGAAATTTATTTTGAGATTTATGGCAGAAATGCACAGATATGTCGTCTTTTGTATAGTTTGCTGGCATAATATGTATAGCTTGCCATTGTCATGTCTGTCTATTATGTATTGCACCAAATTTTATTTGGTTTACACTCCTATTATTTGCTGTATATGTGAAACGCACGAAGTGGTGAAACTGTACGATGGCTTGTACATACAAAGATTGCAGAGATGGCAACTCAATGCTCCATTATAGTATACAGTAACAAGACATTATTCACATTATTCATATATCACATCACTCTTATGAAGCAATTATCATTGAAGTCATGTGTATCTATCTATCACCTAATGCCTTAATTGTAACACCATATTTGGTTATTTAAATTTTTGAAACTATCCGAAAATGCAATGTAAATATAAGTAATAATCATGTTAAACAGACCAAATGTTTTTCATACTACAGTAAACACAACAGCCCATGGTTTTATTCCTTAAATGTGCAGCTAGGTTTCTGATAAAGACCAACGTATAGCTGGCGTGCCATAGTCGGTGGTACCAACTAAGTCGCCGTGTCTGATCCAACATTTCACGTTAAGTTTTTGCGTTTAGCTCAGTTTCCAGAAAACTATAAGTCCTACGACCTCCATACCTGGTATACATCAACACTGTGGTGTAACCATCTCACACATAGGGAGCCCATGTGACCTTGACCTAGTTTTCATGGTTCATTGACCTACTTTTCACATGCAGTCAACATTAAGTTTTTGTGTTTAGCTCTGTTTCTAAAACTTAACGCTCATGTTAATTCATTGTAACTTCTGTTTCCCTCAATGGAATGCTTTAATATTCCATACATGCATTTGAAACAACATCCCGCATCATGCTACAGAAAGCCCATGGTGCCCGCTAACCTCAAAGGTCAAGATCACTGACTTATAAATTTATTGGTTTGGAAAATTTAACGTTCGGTTTAATTTATTACAATTATGTTTCCCTTGATGGAATGCTTTAATACTTCTTAGTTGTAAACTATAGCAACATCCGGCATGATTCTACAGAAAGCCCATGGTGCCCGCTAACCCCAA
Source organism: Conchocele bisecta (assembly GCA_029237695.1). Classification (NCBI taxonomy): domain Eukaryota; kingdom Metazoa; phylum Mollusca; class Bivalvia; order Lucinida; family Thyasiridae; genus Conchocele; species Conchocele bisecta. Next base: position 24,444,443 of record CM055271.1, on the reverse strand, counting down.
GGTCAAGGTCACAGGCTTAGAAAGTGCTCAGTTTTGAAAACTTAACGCTTGGGTTAATTTATTGTAACTTCTGTTCCCCTTGATGGTATGTTTTAATATTTCATACATGCATTTGTAAGAACATTCCGCATCATCTGCAGAAAGTTCATGGTGTCCGGTAACCCCAAGGTCAAGGTCATGGACTTCAAAAATGTCTAGTATAGAAATTTAATATCGGTGCCGGGAGATACATGTCCTTGGCGGCATTCTTGTTTGTGTTTAGCTGTGTTTGTTGGAAAATAAGTGTTTTTGTTTCAGTTTATTATCACCTCGCATAGTGAAAAGGGGATATAGGATGCAAAAGTTGTCTGTTCGTCCGTCTGTCTGTCTGTCTGTCCATCACAAAAATTAACATTGGGGTTAATCTGCATTAACTTCTGTTTCCATTGATGGAATGCTTTAATATTTCATAGGTGCATTTGTGACATCACCCTGCATCATTCTACAGAAAGCGTATGGTGCCTGCTAACCCCAAGGTCAAGGACTTAGAAAATGTTTTGTTTCAAAAACTTAATTTACACTTCATTATAACTTCTCTGTCCCGAAATGGAATGCTTTAATATTTCATAGGTGTATTTTTAACAACATCTCACATCATTCTACAGAAATCCCATGGTGCTCACTAACCCCCAAGGTTATTACATGCTCCTTATGTACTATCAAACTGCGCCAGGCGGGACATCTTGCTCCGCGGAGCTCTTGTTAGTTCTGACATCTGTTTTCAAAGAAAACTGAGAGCTATTGTCACCACTCATCTGCATTACCTGAATTTTGGTTAGCAAGCCTCAACTTCACCCTTTCATCGCTCACCACCGCACACCCACCCATTTATGTCATTGACCTACATTTTCCACTTGAATGACTTGCCACTTGCTCTTAAATCCTGGATAACAGTTACATTTTAGTCACTATCTCCACATCTATAGATGTTAATACTATAACTTGGTCACCATTTCATGACATTGGCATGCATCACAATCACCCTCTCACGTTGAACTACTTTTCCCACTTGAATTACAAGAATAAATAAAGGACGAGTGTTTGAATCGTTTTGTGGTACTGTTGTTTTCTGTGCAATATCATGTTAATTTATACATTTATCATGTTTATGGTAGTAGATGCCGTCTATGAGAATTACATGTATATGTATATATAGGCCCACGGCTGAGAAAAGATACCTTATAATGTGTGCAACCAGTATTGCCCGAGATTGGGGCATACACTGTTTGCTATTAGCCACTGAATAGATTTTCGTTGATCAGCCATATAGAGGATATTCCATCGTACATGTTTGAATAGCATGAAATTATATACGATTGTATGTCGACTTCTGCGTAAACGAGTAAGCAAAGCGAACAAGTTGTTTACATGGAAACCGACGTACACAAGTGTATTATTTCAAGCTATTCAAATATCTGAATCTATATTCACCCGAGGCACAGCCGAGGGGGACTATAGCTTCAGACGGGCAATATGACACCATACTGACTTTGTAGAATAACAATAACGTATTTGTCATGCGGCAGATTCTTTATATTTCTCCAGAATTTAGTTTTATATGTGTATTGGTGCATGTTTGATGTCATAGAAATATGGCGCAAAATTATACGACGTCACAAATATTACCCGATGTCATCCAGACATAAGCGAATAGAAATTAATTAATAACTTGGCAATTATTGGACAAATCTTTTAAATCTAACTTTTGTTTTCTTTACTTAGGTAGGTCATTACCAATCCCTATAACGATGTTTCGGAGGTGATTTCAAAAATTGTATTACCCGTCAAGCTGACCAATCGAAACGCAAGAATGGTATCTGCGGTATGACAATGCTAATATTACTACATGAATGTATAAGAGCACAGAGAACTCCCAAGTGTTGCAAATGTTGGTGGTAACTTGTCTCAGCCGGCGGATCAGTTTGTTATATTGTGTGATATATTCAGGTAGTGTGGATTAACTGTGCATGTACTCCACATAGATCAGACCAACCTGCACCTCCAGACAGTGCACGTGTCCTTACGTTGTTATCTTGGCACTTTATTCAACAATACATAAATGTACCTATAGCGTAATGTTTGCAAACAATGCAGATTCTGATGAGCCGGCTCATCACAGATTCTGATGAGCCGGCTCAAAATGAGCCGACTCATCAGGATCTGCACTGTTTGTGTATATTTTTGGATATTTATTTTAAATGTTAGCCTTTACCATTCATGGAATAGAACGTAACGTAGGAATAAACAACAGTTTTATTTGAGAATTGATTGGACCTTTTAAAAGTGCCAATCATACTGGTTGATGTATGTAATGTCTTCAGCCAGTATAGTTGGACGTTTACATGTTTCTATCCTTGATAAATAGCGTACTCACAAATGTTGTTTAGTCATTATAAATCCAACCCAATTCTATTTATTTCAAAGTCCCATTTGTGTACGACATTACTGCTGTTTGGACGTAAAACCACAATCAACAAATCAGTCTGTTACTAAGTGATTAAAATGATTTTAAATCCTATTTTTCATTGTTTTTCCAGATTTAAAGAAACATGTACGCCAACACTCGTGTGCATTAATTTTATGATGTTTCATGTCCAAATCAGTGACATAAGTTCAGCACAGACTGTATGGTGGTAAGCAGAACATTTGCTCACAACAATTGGAAAATGAACAATTTTGGTAATTTCTTCGTATTATTGTGTTTTTCGCATTTCTTATTTCGAATCGATACAAAATGATTTGTTTGCTATTAAGCACGAAAAGCATACAGTACCGTAACCAGGATGAGGCAGACGAGGCAGTCACCGATTTTCTTCTATGCTAAGAAATAAACTCATCACCGGGGAGGTGGCGGGGAGAATGCTCCCTGATCCCCATATCGGTCATGGTTCGCCTTGTCTGGTTTTCATCTGGGGCCCTGGTATACACACTTGTGGCATAAATTTTGTATTCTTTAAACAATAAATTTTCTAGCTGGCACACAGAGTGTGTCTATTCTGTATTTATTTTGTGGTATATCTCGAGTGGGTGGTGGTTGGGCGAATGAGACGGCGTAAATTAACGGTATGGGTTCCTTCTTATGGGAATCACGATTTGCCTGGTTTGGCCCTCAGGTACGTTTTTATCTTTGGCTCTTTAGTTACCTGTGAGTTGAATTGGGTTATTGCCCTTTATAAAAGTAGTAAGATTATTACTGATCCTACTGCTTTTGGGAGGGGCCAAGTGATTCTGGTGTGGCGAGGACCTGGCATCAGATCAGGATTATTCTGATTTCAGGGCTGAATATATAGTTTTGTTATTGTAAATATTCAGTTCTGATTTTGGGATTTTCCCCCCATTTGTACATGTACTTGTACAGGTAATATATGGGATTTAGTACTAAACCCATTGACCCGGCCTTAAATGACCTTAGCTGTTGATAGGCCATTAAACCCCAACAAACAAACAAAACAAACTATATCTCGATCTATCCTACCATGTTATGTCGTTACATCTTGAGTTTACTGTATTCACTGGATGTGCAGACTGAATCTGATCATCATTAACTCTCTGTATCGGTCGACTACAGCATGTTCCTAGTTGTAATTGTTCTTGTTATTTATCCTGTCTTAGATGTCTAACCAAAGTCTACCTTTTTAAGTATTTTAAGTATTTTAGGTTTGGAGGTTGTGATGAAGATTTCTCACCCACCAACTGAGACATATTTATCTACATAGCTCCACCCATGTGAGATATCCTGGGGCCCGTTTCACTAAACTTTGTATGACTAAAATGACTAGGATGCTCAATAAATGTAAATCCATCAATTGAAATTTCCAGACGATCCTAAATTTGCAGTTATGAACATCTTGGTTGTACAAAGTTAAACTGGCCCCAGCGCTTGCCTCACATCTAGCAACGAAAACTTTCCTATTTGGGCAATATGACTATTAAAATTCCCCATAAAATAATGAATAAATAAGTTGATGTTTACGGGTACTGTTTTTATTTTAATGGTTAACATGACTTAGCATCATGACGTCCTTATATTTTTTAATGACGTCGGCAAAATGTAATAAGTCAACATTAATTTTATGGTATTTTGTAAATTATCCACTGAAATGGCATTATAGCATCCAATTCCTGGGTAAAAGCTTAGTTGTAAGTAACCTATTTATTGACATGGAGAACATAATTATTGTTGAACATGTCAAAAGTCGCATAAATCAGTAAGTAAAAAGTTGAGTCTTATTCTGGGTCAGCTAAATATGTTGAGATTCGCAAATATGTTGAAAAATGGTGAAAAAGTATTCATCCTAATGTATGCACTGGCATGAAACCAGGATATTCCACCCTCGTGATCAGAATGCTAGGTTGTTAGAAACTCTCGTTTCTGATGACATATTCCGAGACTGATGGAATAACCTTGTCCCAGACCAGTGCATATAAAGGATACCCTTAGTCTTCACCAGCATCCATATCTTAACCCTTTCAACACTACAAACCTCTTTAGCGGTGTTTGCAAACAGTGTAGATCCAGATGATTATTATATCTTTATACATGTAGCAGCTTATATGAGACAAGCCATGTGAGTTTGTATTTTAGAAGAAGTGCGATATCTCTTGAAAAATATTAACAAACTTTACGGTATTTCCCGTAAATTATGTCAAAAGTTGACGAAATGTTCAGAGCAAATGCAGAATAAAATTCCACATTTGCTATGAAAATTGCATCAACTGTCGACGTCATTTACATTAAATTCACAGTTTCTATAAATATGTTTCATGAGATATCACATTTCTTCGGTACAAAATCTTATAGATCGTCACATATGACGACCATTATGTCTACAGCCAAGATGAATTACATTTTTTTTGGTAAAATCTGAGTTAACGGTTTTAACAACATTATTATCCCCATGCCGATAGGCAAGAGGGGATTTAGCGTTAGCCCATGTACGTGTGTACGTACATCCATACGTACGTAACATCTTTCTTTTTTCAATAACTCCTGAACTGATAATATTTGGCCAATATGTGTTTCTAGGATGGTGCTTTGTTTTGTACACGACCCATGTCTGGCCGCCCAAGGTCAAGGTCACTGAGGACTTGTGTTCACCTTGTTTGTAAGGCAAATGCGTTCAAGTTTTTTTTGTTTATTCAATAACTTATTATCAAGGCTGCCAGTGAAGGGATTCACTTTGTTTAACGATGCGAGTTCTTGTTTCTTTAGCAGTAACTCCATCACACTGGTCTTTTGAAAGGACGTGGGCAGCAAGTTGAGATTAATTTAACGATGGGGTGCATCCTTAACGAAATCATGATATCTCTGGTGTGGTATGAGAGTTAAATCCGGATTGAATTATGAAAGAAGTAGGATTAGTAGTACTAACCCAAGTTCACCTTTATATCTGGATACATACACTCAGAGGCCATCATGACTTGGGTGAAGACAATCTGGTTTACTTGTTTCAACATTTTCTACGCACATGTACAATATAGTGTATACCGTTATGTAGTTTTGCCAAAAAAAATTGCGACATTCTTGTAACCAATGTTTTTTGTTATCTTTAGACCACGGAGAACAAAACTGGGGTTGGTTCCATTTTTTTCGACAATTCCGTTGGCCGCCATCTTGGATTTCAAAATAGCCGCCCTGAAGTGCTGTATTCTTTATATATACACTTCTAATACAGGTATAAGATTGATTTGTTTTTTGGTGATAATCTTCTTTTGACCACAAAGAACAACACCAGTGTTATTTTCATTTTTAACAACTCCCATGGCGGCCATCTTAGATTTAAAAATGACCATCTGAAATTGTATACAATATATTGTAATATTCATATCTACATTCTACATAATACAGATATAAGGTTGTTGTTTTTGGCTATGGCATCTACATACTTAAAATAAAAATGGGGTTGGTTCCAATTTTTCTGATAACTGGTATAGCGGACATTTTGTTTTCAAAATGGCCTCTATGTAAACAATATGTAAACAATTCTTATGTCTTCACTGTGGGTGGCAGGTGGGAGCACGCGATGGGTAATTTAATGATCGGGGTTCATCCTTACTGGAATCCCGACTGGAGACCTGGTTTGGCCCTCATATACGTCTTTGGCATTTTGTATGTGACAGTTGAATCTGGTTATACCCCTTATGTGAGTATTACGATATTCGTAATCCTATTTTAGGGGAAGGGGCCAAGTGACTTGGTGTGGTATGGACCTGGCACCAGGTCAGGTTATTCTAATTTCAGGGCTGAATATATTTGTTCTCGATGTAAATATTCCGTTCTGATTTTGGGATTTTTCCCCCAATGCAGCAGGTTAAAATGGGATCGAACCCGTTTGCCCGGCCTTACATGACCTTAGCTGTTGATAGGCTGTTAAACACTAATAAACAAACAACAAACTTATGTCTTCACTACGTACTTGTCTTTAATAAATGTAGGCTGTGTTGACTGTTTTGGAACGTTCTTGGAACAGACGTTCTTTGTTTCATCAAAGAAAACGTGAGTTGTTCCTATTATTCCAATTTCCAAAATGGCTGCCATGAAAATCATATAGTTCTGATATAATCATGCACAAACCATTTGGACTGATTTATTCCCTGACTAATCATTATTGAATGTAAATTATATATGAATAAAGTCAATTTCAAGTCGCTGTTTATGAAAAACATGTTATATTTCAAAATTGCCACTGTGTGTATGCAGGAATGTTCTTAATTATGGATACAGTGCTTTCAAGCAGTTTCATCACCATCTGCATTAGAGTCTCCATCTTGTTGGTGTTCCTGAAAGGCAGTGCTGGCACAATCACACTCAAAATTGCAGTCAAAGGAGTTGCTTGCATACAATATATACCCTATACAAACTTGTATGCAGAAAAGTGTAGAAGAACTGTTGAAAAGGCAGTATTTGTGTGATTTAAATGACTTTTCGGCATTAAAACACAGTTTCGTAAAAAAAACAAAAACAATATATACCTATATTTGGGTATACTGGAATATCGAAACTCCCATAACCGGCACGGAATGGTCACCTGCACAATTATTGATGGGACAGCGGCTTCTATCCAGTTTACTGACTACTCATGAGCAGGTATTTCCAATACGTAATCCTATATTGCTATCAGATACAGTCATCAACATCACCAGAGCCAGAAACGCTAATATAAAAGCAGAGTAGCTTTAAAATTAAAAGAGCTAAACAATGGCGACCAAGTTGGACGTCATAAAGACAGCAAACTGTTGAGACCAGTTGCAGTCTGCTGGCGCAATGCCAGTACAGGCTCCAGATGGTGCATCATATCGGCGTAACAGAAGCTTTCTCACAGGCAATGTAGAATATGAGTATTTACCTTTGCAATGCAATATACACTACCATAATATACACTTTATTGGATAAAATGGATGATTTGCCACATTTTCTTCTTATGTTAAAGGAAAACACATGTGCTGACCAAAATATCATTTGAAGAAAATAACTATAAGCCACAACAATACGTAATAGATGTAAGTCCTATATATATTGTCAAGTTTAAATGGCAGCCATTTTAAAAATAATATGGCCGCAATTTTAAAATATACTGAAATAATTATGTCAATATTTCTTATCCATACACACACGTTCCAATCACAATATCATTTGAAAGAACATAACTACAGCCACAAAAATACTACAATGTGCAACAAATCTTTGATGTGGCGATGCACATAACACACTTAGTTTCGGTGGCCATTTTGAAGATAAAGATTATTTGTAGCACAATATCAGTTAGAAATAATCTGGGCTTATTGTGTTCAAAGAAATACGTGTATAACCAGAAGGAAAATACAAAATCTTACCATGACATTCAAAAATGTAAAATAAATATTGGATTTCCAATTTTGAAATGGCGGCCATTTTGAAAACCAAAATGGCTGGTATCTCGAAATTTATTGAACTCATTCTGCCAATATTTCTTGTCCATAATATGTGTTTTCCGCTGCAAAAACACCGCACATAATGACTTTGACCTCGAAATATAAATGTCAATGGTGGCCATTTTTAATTTCAAAATGGCGGCCATATGGCTTATAGAAAAAATGGAACCAACCACAGTTTTTTTGTATGTGGTCTATAGATGAAAAAAAACCTTGCTTCAAACAATGTAGCAAAAAATTAAACAAACCCTAAAATAACGACATAACGGAATACGGTACACTAATAATCTTCTCAACGGAGCCTGGGTGGCGAACCCAGGTACCTGCATGTAACCCTTTCAATCCTCAATAATTGGAATGGACTGGGATATGTTAATTTGACTTCCAAACCAATCGTCACAAAATGATTTTCAGACTAGTCCATTTATAAAAGGGGCTACATGTATTTGTAAATAAAATAAAGCTATTGCCATTGTCATTGGGTATTCGTTATGAGCCGGCTCATCAGGATCTACACTGTTTGCAAACACCGCTATAGAGGTCTGTAGTGTTGAAAGGGTTAAGAATCTTACTGTACATTTGTCTATACTTCCCTGTTTTCAGTTATTCGTCCTTGATGGACATATTGTTGATTTTAGCACTTTTGTTTGCTTGTTAAGTTTTATATGTACATGTACTTGCAATGTTTGCCTGTGTCTTCCTTTTATACATACATAATACATGTACAGACATTCTCTGTGTGGTTGGTTGTCATTCTGTGTACTCCTTATCGGTGGGAATAGTTCAATGAATCTCGGTGGCACATTGTCAACAGCGACTTGTCTAGACAAGGCCTCTGTCTAGTTTACTACAGGGTATATTAACCCTTTGTCGTCCGATTGTCCATTTGTATGCCCCCTGTCACAGTAGAGCCGGGAGGCATATAGTGTTTGGACTGTGTGTCCATCCGTCCGTGGGTCTAGTTGAGAGGTTTACAGCAGTTTGTCCAATATTTCACCATGGGCATTTGTGTGCCAACAGGCCACATTTTGTTCTACTCAGTGAAAATATGTTTGGGCAACCTGCGATAATCGTCTACACTCCAAACGATTTTCATCGGCTGCCAAAACATGTTTTTATTGTTTTAAGAAATGGGTTAAAACAGCACACAATATTTGCTTTCAACCTTTTATTATCCCCTCACCGATAGGAACGAGGGGATATAGCGTTAGTACATGTACACGTATGTACGTACATATGTGTATACATCATTTTTCAATAACTCATGAACCGCTTCACCGATTTTGATAATATATGGCCGTAATATGTGTCTAGGGATCATGGTGCTTTGCATGCGACCTGTCTGAACTCGAGTTCACTGAGGACTTATGTTCACCTAGTTTATAAGGCAAATTTTATTTTTTTCTTAAATTATCAAGGCTGCCAGGTGATAGTTAATTTAACGATCGGGGTTCATCAGGGTTTTCTAATTGCAGGGCTTAATATAGTTTTTGGCGGGAGACATACTGTCTCCACGCTATTGGGATCGTGATTCTGGCCGTTTGCACGGGTCTACTTTCGGAAGTGGCTCTCTGTTCATCGGGGGACGTCTCAATAGGTTCAATTTGCGTTCGCAATTAACAACAGTCAGGTGACATTTAAAGTCAGCTAGTGAACTGAAAGCAAGTTATTAATAGCAACAGCAATGCTCAACATTATGTGTAAAATAGTTGGCATGCCCAACTTTACTTTTGAAGAGAACAAATTGCTGTTATTGAGACGCCCCCCGTGTGGGTCTACTTTCGGAAGTGGCTCTCTGTTCATCGGGGGACGTCTCAATAGGCTCAATTTGCGCTTAACAACAGTCAGGTTCGCAATTACAGTCAAGGTGACATAAAGTCGGCGAGTGAACTGAAAGCAAGTTATTAATAGCAACGACAATGCTCAACATTATGTGTAAAATAGTTGGCATGCCCAACTTTACTTTTGAAGAGAACAAATTGCTGTTATTGAGATGCCCCCCATATCGTGTACCACGCAGTCGCAATGCGACGTCGAAGGCCATTTCTTTTTCATTTTGTGGTTTACGGGCGATTTTCGAAAAATTACCCTCTGGGTGAGCGAAACAAAATTCATGAAAACATTTTGCCGTTCATGCAGCATACACGTATGTAGGCCTACGCCCAGTCATAATTTTGAAAAGATTTCACATAATATTATGTCACAATTCCAGAGTTCCTGTTGGGTATGCAATTTGGATTACTCGGTTTGTATCCCTATTCTGCAAAGTGGCGATTGATTTTGGCCAAATGAACATACTAAAAATATGAAAATTTCCCCGGTTTTTTTCTTCACATTACGAAAAACCTATGCTGCCAAAAATATTTTTTGAACAAAATCGATCAAATATTGATTTTATGGGCATCATCTCTATGGGAGAAATTTTCTTCCATAATTTTTGTTTTACTGGGCCGACTTTCACATAATAATTTTTTGTTGTTAGATCATTTCCGAGCTATCTCGCCAGGTTTCGAGATTAATTTCTAAAAAAAAAAGGTTTTTCGTATTATCCATCGGCGCTTTCAGTTGAAACAGACAATATAATAACGTTATGTTTGTTTGTCCAAATTGCATCGGCAAAATGAGCTGGAACAGACCAACCACGTTCTGTCAGAGTGGGCAGGAGAACAGAAGGAGTTGGTTACCTTGGGATTAGCAGACCGTATAAAGGCGTATATCACCACTTCAATTCTGGGTTCTACCCCAATAAATACGTCTGCAATATACCTCGTAAAACGGTTTATTAGTCGGACATAAAGCACATTTGCTTCATCAACCTATTTGTGTTTAGAGCAGGCTGTTTTTTACAAACACCAGTAACTGATCAAGTTCTCCAAATTTGCAGATTGTACATCCAATAATCAACATCGAATATATTTCTAACAAGGAATTTCTGAGTGCAAATTCACAAGTGGCTACCTGTCTCCCGCCAGTCAGTACTTTCAGTACTTTGATTCTTGATGTAAATATTCTGTTCTGATTTTGGGATTTTCCCCCCAATTGCAATACAGCAGGTTAAAATGGGATCAAACCCATTTGCCGGTCTTACATAACCTTAGTTGTTGATAGGCCGTTAAACACCAATAAACAAACAAACAAGGCTGCCAGCGAGGGGATTAGCTTAGTGATAACAATGCCCTTCTTATTTATAAAAAGAGTGGTGGCCCAATTCTCTGTTCAGTTTACTGTGTTTATCAAATTAACAGTCGTGTGTGCTGTATTCAATTATATGGCAGTATCAATAGGGGAGATAACTGAAAAATGGGTTTCCTCTAACTCGTGACTTTGCGAGGGTATGCATATCTTAACAATGAAACCATCTTTAACGATTCATATTTTAGCGGTGAATCTTACTGGAATTCACTCGTGGGGACCAATTGATCAGTTGCAGTGTAGGTGTCTGACACCAGATCATGGCACTGACTTCCAGTGCTGACAAAGTTTATTGTAATTTCAATGCTGATTGTACGGTTCTCCCCCTGACACACGCTTTATTGTCTGTACCGGTATATGGCGTTGCTGCTGAACAGATGAACAACCAAAATCCACCAATCAGTCCCTAATAACTACACCAGTCAATACAACTTGTGAAAAATGGTTGTATAGAATGAAAGTCTACCACTACTATGGGTTGTATAGTATATAATTTCACAACTAAAACTGTTGTGTTTCATAAAGTGTGCTTCCTTGTGCAGTAATTGGGAAATTAATTTCCACAGTATCTCCCATGTGTATCAGTCAATGATGGTATACAGCAATGTCCACTGTATCTCCCATGTGTATCAGTCTATGCTGGTATACAATAATTTCCACTGTATTTCCCATGTCTATCAGTCTATGATGATATACAATAATTTCCACTGTATCTCCCCTGTGTATCACTCTATGATGGTATACAGTAATTTCCACTGTATCTCCCATGTGTATAAGTCTATGATGGTATACAGTAATTTCCACTGTATCTCCCCTGTGTATCATTCTATGATGGCATACAGTAATTTCCACTGTATCTCCCATGTGTATAAGTCTATGATGGTATACAGTAATTTCCACTGTATCTCCCCTGTGTATCCGTCTATGATGGTATACTGTACTTTCCACAGTATATCCCCTGTGTATCAGTCAATGATGGTATGTAGTAATTTCCATTGTATCTCCCCTGTGTATCAGTCTATGATGGTATATAGTAATTTCCACAGTATCTCCCCTGTGTATCAGTCTATGATGGTATACAGTAATTTTCAAAGTATCTCCCTTGCGTATCAGTCAATGATGGTATATAGTAATTTCAACTGTATCTCGCATGTGTATCAGTCTATTATGGTATACAGTAATTTCCACACTGTATCTCCCATGTGTATCAGTCATGATGGTATGTAGTAATTTCCACTGTATCTCCCATGTGTATCAGTCTATTATGGAATACAGTAATTTCAACTGTATCTCCCCTGTGTATCAGTCAATGATGGTATGTAGTAATTTCCACAGTATCTCCCATGTGTATCAGTCTATTATAGTATACAGTAATTTCAACTGTATCTCCCATGTGTATCAGTCTATGATGGTATACAGTAATGTCCACAGTATCTCCCCTGTGTATCAGTCAATGATGGTATAAAGTAATTTCCACTGTATCTCCCCTGTGTATCAGTCTATGATGGTATAAAGTAATGTCCACTGTATCTCCCCTGTGTATCATTCTATGATGGTATACAGTAATTTCCAATGTATCTCCCCTGTGTATCAATCTATTATGGTATACAATAATTTCCAATGTATATACCCTATGTATCAGTCTATGATGGTATACAGTAATTTCCACTGTATCTCCCATGTGTATCAGTCTATGATGGTATAAAATAATTTCCACTGTATCTCCCCTGTGTATCAGTCAATGATGGTATAAAGTAATTTCCACTGTATCTCCCCTGTGTATCAGTCTATGATGTTATACAGTAATTTCCAATGTATCTCCCCTGTGTATCAATATATTATGGTATACAATAATTTCCAATGTATATCCCCTGTGTATCAGTCTATGATGGTATACAGTAATTTCCACTGTGTATCTCCCCTGTGTATCAGTCTATGATGGTATACAGTAATTTCCACTGTGTATCTCCCCTGTGTATCAGTCTATGATGGTATACAGTAATTTCCACTGTGTATCTCCCCTGTGTATCAGTCTATGATGGTATACAGTAATTTCCAATGTATCTCCCCTGTGTATCAATATATTATGATATACAGTAATTTCCACTGTATCTCCCTTGTGTATCAGTATATGATGGTATACAGCAAAGTCCACTGTATCTCCCATGTGTATCATTCTATGATGGTTTACAGTAATTTCCACTGTATCTCCCATGTGTATCGGTCTATGATGGTATACAGTAATTTCCACAGTATCTCCCCTGTGTATCATTCTATGATGGCATACAGTAATGTCCACTGTATCTCCCATGTGTATCAGTCTGTGATGGTATATATTAATTTCCACAGTATCTCCCCTGTGCATCAGTCTATGATGGTATAATGTAATTTCCACGGTATCTCCCCTGTGCGTCAGTCTATGATGGTATAAAGTACTTTCCACAGTGTCTCCCCTGTGTATTAGTTAACGATGGTATACAGTAATTTCCACTGTATCTCCCATGTGTATAAGTCAATGATGGTATACAGGAATTTCCACTGTATCTCCCATGTGTATCAGTTTATGATGGTATACGTTAATTTCCACTGTATCTCCCCTGTGTATCAGTATATGATGGTATATAGTAATTTCCACAGTATCTCCCCTGTGTATCAGTCTATGATGATATACAGTAATTTCCACTGTATCTCCCCTGTGTATCAGTCAATGATGGTATACAGTAATTTCCACTGTATCTCCCATGTGTATCAGTATATGATGGTATACAGTAATTTCCACAGTATCTCCCCTGTGTATCAGTCTATGATGGTATACAGTAATTTCCACAGTATCTCCCATGTGTATCAGTCTATTATGGTATACAGTAATTTCAACTGTATCTCCCATGTGTATCAGTATATGATGGTATACAGTAATGTCCACAGTATCTCCCCTGTGTATCAGTCAATGACGGTATAAAGTAATTTCCACTGTATCTCCCCTGTGCATTAGTCTATGATGGTATACAGTATTTTCCAATGTATATCCCCTGTGTGTCAGTCTATGATGGTATACAGTAATTTCCAATGTATCTCCCCTATGCATCAATCTATTATGGTATACAGTAATTTCCAATGTATATACCCTGTGTGTCATTCTATGATGGTATACAGTAATTGCCACTGTATCTCCCATGTGTATAAGTCAATGATGGTATACAGGAATTTCCACTGTATCTCCCATGTGTATCAGTTTATGATGGTATACGTTAATTTCCATTGTATCTCCCCTGTGTATCAGTATATGATGGTATATAGTAATTTCCACAGTATCTCCCATGTGTATCAGTCAATGATGGTATACAGCAATGTCCACTGTATATCCCCTGTGTATCAGTCAATGATGGTATACAGTCATATCCACTGTATCTCCACTGTGTATCAGTATATGATGGTATACAGCAATGTCCACTGTATCTCCCATGTATATCAGTCTAAGATGGTATATAGTAATTTCCACTGTATCTCCCATGTGTATCAGTCTATGATGGTATACAGTAATTTCCACAGTATCTCCCCTGTGTATCATTCTATGATGGCATACAGTAATGCCCACTGTATCTCCCCTGTGTATCAATCTATAATGGTATACAGTAATTTCCACAGTATCTCCCCTGTGTATCATTCTATGATGGCATACAGTAATATCCACAGTATCTCCCCTGTGCATCAGTATATGATGGTATAAAGTAATTTCCGCAGTATCTCCCATGTGCGTCAGTCAATGCTGGTATAAAGTACTTTCCACAGTATCTCCCCTGTGTATTAGTTAACGATGGTATACAGTAATGTCCACTGTATCTCCCATGTGTATCAGTCAATGATGGTATACATGAATTTCCACTGTATCTCCCATGTGTATCAGTTTATGATGGTATACATTAATTTCCACTGTATCTCCCCTGTGTATCCGTCTATGATGGTATATAGTAATTTCCACACTATGTCCCATGTGTATCAGGCTATGATGGTATACAGTAATTTCCACTGTATCTCCCATGTGTATCAGTCTATGATGGTATATAGTAATTTCCACTGTATCTCCCATGTGTATCAGGCTATGATGGTATACAGTAATTTGCACTGTATCTCCCATGTGTATCAGTCTATGATGGTATACAATAATTTCCACTGTATCTCCCCTGTGTATCAGTCTATGATGGTATATAGTAATGTCCACAGTATCTCCCCTGTGTATCAGTCTATGATGGTATATATACTCAACAAAACTAGAAACGTCCCTGTTTTATAGCCGGTGTAGCTCTGTCTATGTATGTACCACATGTTCAAAGTACATGTATTTTAAACCGTGGCGATGTTCAGAATACGATCGTGTAGAGTTTAGCCGATACACACGGTTTACATAGCGACCAGTGACCGGAACGTTGATTTCCACTTTTTGCACGTGCACGCTATACTTGTCATCGATAAGGTGATTCAGTTCATGTCGTACCATTCATCGCATTGGGGCTATTCGGAAAATTAAAAAACTTTTTAAATTTTTCACTGTTTTCGATATGCCACGGCTTTCCGAAAACGAGCGAAATCAGGCAATTGGGATGCTTGCGGGTGGGATGGCCGCCAGGGCGGTCGCGCCTCGGTTTGGTTGCTGTCGGAAGACGATTGATCGTCTTGCAGCCCGGTACCAGCAGACTGGGGCTGTTCACGACCGGCAGCGACCTGGTAGGCCTCGTGTAACGACGGCTAGAGCCGATCGTTACATTACGTTGACGCACTTACGTCAACGTCGATTGGCAGCCACAGTCACTGCTAGGCGATACGGTGTCTCAGGGCAGACCATTCGCAACCGGTTACGTCGTAACGCCCAACCAATCCGGGCACGCCGCCCGACTGGTCAGATAATGACCCAACGTCACCGTGCTGCCAGACTGTTATGGGCGCGAAGTCATCTGAACTGCAGAAGGGCCGACTGGAACCGAGTTTTGTTCACCGATGAATCTCGGTTCACAGTTAGTCATGCTGACGGAAGATTACGGGTATACAGGCGTAAAAATGAAAGATTCACCGATTGTTGCATTGTTGAGAAGAACAGGTTTGGGGGAGGGAGCGTAATGGTCTGGGGTGGGATCATGGGAAACCGGAAGACAGATTTGGTTGTTGTACAGGGCAACATCAATGCACAACGTTATGTTGCAGATGTGCTAAATGCACATGCCTTACTATTTATCCGTCAGCATGGTCCTGGTGTGACATTGATGCACGACAATGCCCGCCCTCACGTAGCCAGGGTCACCACTCAATACTTACAGCAAAACAACGTCGACGTCATGCCATGGCCCGCGGTCTCCCCGGATCTCAATCCCATTGAGCACATATGGGATGAGCTGGGCCGCAAAGCACGAGCTAACCATCAGATTGACAATGTTCGCGATCTTACACGGGCGTTACAACGGGAATGGAGGGAATTTGCCCAACGCACTGGTATTGCGTAACGTCACGTCGATGCGGCGTAGGATCATTGCATGCATTCATGCAAATGGTGGCCACACTCGGTACTAACGAGATCTACTGAATTTGCCACATTACTTATTGAAAATTCATCTCTAAAACATTAAGTAACACATTTCTGAGTTTTTGTGATTTTTGATTTTGACCCCTACCGCCCTTGGCCGGTTATCTCTCGAATATTTAACAAGATATCCAAATGCAATTTATTGGCTTTGATACAGAAATGAATGAACTTGTTTTTCCATTTTGATTTTTAAAAGTAACCCTTTTGGTTTTTGATGAATCTTTCCTTAAACATGGAGGGACGTTTCTAGTTTTGCTCAGTATAGTAATGTCCACAGTATCTCCCCTGTGTATTAGTCTATGATGGTATAAAGTAATTTCCACTGTATCTCCCCTGTGTATCGGTCTATGCTGATATACAGTAATTTCCACTGTATCTCCCATGTGTATCAGTATATGATGGTATACATTAATTTTAACTGTATCTCCCCTGTGTATCATTCTATGATGGCATACAGTAATATCCACAGTATCTCCCCTGTGCATCAGTATATGATGGTATAAAGTAATTTCCTCAATATCTCCCCTGTGCGTCAGTCAGTGATGGTATAAAGTACTTTCCACAGTATCTCCCCTGTGTATTAGTTAACGATGGTATACAGTAATGTCCACTGTATCTCCCATGTGTATCAGTCAATGATGGTATACATGAATATCCACTGTATCTCCCATGTGTATCAGTTTATGATGGTATACATTAATTTCCACTGTACTCCCCTGTGTATCAGTCTATGATGGTATATAGTAATTTCCATTGTATCTCCCTTGTTTATCAGGCTATGATGGTATACAGTAATTTCCACTGTATCTCCCATGTGTATCAGTATGATGGTATACAGTAATTTCCACTGTATCTCTCCTGTGTATCAGTCTATGATGGTATATAGTAATGTCCACAGTATCTCCCCTGTGTATCAGTCTATGATGGTATAAAGTAATTTCCACTGTATCTCCCCTGTCTATCGGTCTATGCTGGCATACAGTAATTTCCACTGTATCTCTCATGTGTATCGGTCTATGATGGTATACAGTAATGTCCACTGTATCTCCCCTGTGTATCAGTCTATGATGGTATACACCAATGTCCACTGTATATCCCATGTGTAACAGTCTATGATGGTATACAGTAATTTCCACTGTATGTCCCATGTGTATCAGTCTATGATGGTATACAGGAATTTCCACTGTATCTCCCATGTGTTTCAGTCAATGATGGTATACAGCAATGCCCACTGTATCTCCCATGTGTATCAGTATATGATGGTATACATTAATTTTAACTGTATCTCCCCTGTGTATCAGTCTATGATGGTATACAGTAATTTCCACAGTATCTCCCATGTGTATCAGTCTATTATGGTATACAGTAATTTCAACTGTATCTCCCAAGTGTATCAGTATATGATGGTATACAGTAATGTCCACAGTATCTCCCGTGTATCACTCAATGATGGTATAAAGTAATTTCCACTGTATCTCCCCTGTGCATTAGTCTATGATGGTATACAATAATTTCCAATGTATATCCACTGTGTGTCAGTCTATGATGGTATACAGTAATTTCCAATGTATCACCCCTGTGCATCAATCCATTATGGTATACAGTAATTTCCAATGTATATCCCATGTGTATCAGTCAATGATGGTTTCCACTGTATCTCCCATGTGTATCAGTCAATGATGGTATACAGCAATGTCCACTGTATATCCCCTGTGTATCAGTCAATGATAGTATACAGTCATATCCACTGTACTCCACTGTGTATCAGTATATGATGGTATACAGCCATGTCCACTGTATCTCCCATGTGTATCAGTCTAAGATGGTATACAGTAATTTCCACTGTATCTCCCATGTGTATCAGTCTATGATGGTATACAGTAATTTCCACAGTATCTCCCCTGTGTATCATTCTATGATGGCATACAGTAACGACCACTGTATCTCCCCTGTGTATCAGTCTATGATGGTATATAGTAATTTCCACACTATCTCCCATGTGTATCAGGCTATGTTGGTATACAGTAATTTCCACTGTATCTTCCATGTGTATCAGTCTATGATGGTATACAGTAATTTCCACTGTATCTCCCCTGTGTATCAGTCTATGACGGTATATAGTAATGTCCACAGTATCTCCCCTATGTATCAGTCTGTGATGGTATAAATTAATTTCCACTGTATCTCCCCTGTGTATCGGTATATGCTGGTATACAGTAATTTCCACTGTATCTCTCATGTGTATCAGTCAATGATGGTATACAGCAATGCCCACTGTACCTCCCATGTGTATCAGTCTATGATGGTATACAGTAATTTCCACTGTATCTCCCATGTGTATCAGTATATGATGGTATACATTAATTTTAACTGTATCTCCTCTGTGTATCAGTCAATGATGGTATATAGTAATTTCCACTGTATCTCCACTGTGTATCAGTCTAAGATGGTATGTAGTAATTTCCACAGTATCTCCCCTGTGTATCAGTCTATGATGGTAGACAGTAATTTCCACAGTATATCCCCTGTGTATCAGACAATGATGGTATACAGTAATTTCCACAGTTTCTCCTCTCTGTATCAGTCAATGATGGTATACAGTAATATCCACAGTGTCTCCCCTGTGTATCAGTCAATGTTGGTATACATTCATATCCACTGTATCTCCCCTGTGTATCAGTCTATGATGGTATAAAGCAATGTCCACTGTATCTCCCATGTGTATCAATCTATGATGGTATACAGTAATTTCCACTGTATCTCCCATGTGTATCAGTCTATGATGGTATACAGTCATTTCCACAGTATCTCCCCTGTGTATCATTCTATCATGGCATACAGTAATGACCACTGTATCTCCCCTGTGTATCAGTCTATGATGGTATACTGTAATTTCTACAGTATCTCCCCTGTGTATCATTCTATGATGGCATACAGTAATATCCACAGTATCTCCCCTGTGTATCAGTCTATGATGATATATATTAATGTCAACAGTATCTCACCTGTGCATCAGTCTATGATGGTATAAAGTAATTTCCACAGTATCTCCCATGTGAGTCAGTCTATGATGGTATAAAGTACTTTCCACAGTATCTCCCCTGTGTATTAGTTAACGATGGTATACAGAAATTTCCACTGTATCTCCCATGTGTATCAGTTTATGATGGTATACAATAATTTCCATTGTATCTCCTCTGTGTATCAGTCTATGACGGTATATAGTAATTTCCACACTATCTCCCATGTGTATCAGTCTATGATGGTATGCGTGAATTTCCACTGTATCTACCATGTGTATCAGTCTATGATGTATACAGTAATTTCCACTGTATCTCCCCTGTGTATCAGTCTATATGTGGTATATAGTAATTTCCACAGTATAAATCCCCTGTGTAGCAGTCAATGATGGTATACAGTAATATCCACTGTGATCTCCCGATGGTAGTATTTCAGTCAATGATCTGGTATACAGTACCAATTTTCCACATGTATCTCCCAATGAGTATCTTTAGTCTATGATGTGGTATGCAGTCATTTCAACTGTATCTCCCCTATGTATCAGTCTATGATGATATACAGGAATTTCCACAGTATATCCCCTGTGTAGCAGTCAATGATGGTATACATTAATATCCACTGTGTCTCCCCTGTGTATCAGTCTAAGATGGTATACAGTAATATCCACTGTATCTCCCATGTGTATCAGTCAATGATGGTATACAGTAATATCCGCTGTATCTCCCCTGTGTATCAGTCTATGATGGTATACAGTCATATCCACTGTATATCCCCTGTGTATCAGTCTATGATGGTATAAAGCAATGTCCACTGTATCTCCCATGTGTATCAGACTATGATGGTATACGGTAATTTCCACTGTATCTCCCATGTGTATCAGGCTATGATGGTATACAGTAATATCCACAGTGTCACCCATGTGTATCAGTCTATGATGGTATACCGCAATGTCCACTGTATCTCCCATGTGTATCAGTCTATGATGGTATACAGTAATTTCCACTGTAACTCCCATGTGTATCAGTCAATGATAGTATACAGCAATGTCCGCTGTATCTCCCATGTGTATCAGTCTATGATGGTATACAGTAATTTCCACTGTATCTCCCATGTGTATCATTCTATGATGGTATACATTAATGTCCACTGTATCTCCCCTGTGTATCAGTCTATGATGGTATACTGTAATTTCCACAGTATCTCCCCTGTGTATTAGTTAACGATGGTATACAGTAATTTCCACTGTATCTCCCCTGTGTATTAGTTAACGATGGTATACTGTAATTTCCACAGTATCTCCCCTGTGTATCATTCTACGATGGCATACAGTAATATCCACAGTATCTCCCATGTGTATAAGTCTATGATGGTATAAAGTAATTCACACAGTATATCCACTGTGCATCAGTCTATGATGGTATAAAGTACTTTCCACAGTATCTCCTCTGTGTAACAGTCAGTGATGGTATACAGGAATTTCCACTGTATCTCCCATGTGTATCAGTTTATGATGGTATACAGTAATTTCCACTGTATCTCCCATGTGTATCAGTCTATGATGGTATACAGTACTTTCCACGCTATCACCCCTGTGTATCAGTGTATCATGGTATACAGTAATTTCCACAGGATCTCCACTGTGTATCAGTCAAAGATGGTATATAGTAATTTCCACTGTATCTCCCCTGTGTATCAGTCCTTGATGGAATACAGTAATATCCACAGTGTCTCCCCTGTGTATCAGTCAATGATGGTATACAATCATATTCACTGTATCTCCCCTGTGTATCAGTATATGATGGTATACAGCAATATCCACAGTATCTCCCATGTGTATCTGTCAATTATGGTATACACTAATTTCCACTTTATCTCCCCTGTGTATCAGTCTATGATTGTATGTAGTAATTGTTACTGTATCTCCCTGTGTATCAGTCTATGATGGTATACAGTAATTTCCACAGTATCTCGCCTGTGTATTAGTTAATGATGGTATACATTAATGTCCACTGTATCTCCCATGTGTATCACTCAATGATGGTATGCAGGAATTTCCACTGTATCTCCCATGTGTATCAGTTTGTGATGGTATACATTAAGTTCCACTGTATCTCCCATGTGTATCAGTCTATGATGGTATGCAATAATTTCCACTGTATCTCCCATGTGTATCAGTCTGTGATGGTATCAGGAATTTCCACTGTATCTCCCATGTGTATCAGTCAATGATGGTATACAGTAATATCCACTGTATCTACTCTGTGTATCAGTCTATGATGGTATACTGTAATTTCCACAGTATCACCCCTGTGTATCATTCTATGATGGTATGTATTAATTTCAATAGTATCTCCCCTGTGCATCAGTCTATGATGGTATAAAGTAATTTTAACAGTATATCCCCTGTGCGTCACTCTATGATGGTATAAAGTACTTTCCACAGTATCTCCCCTGTGTATTAGTTAACGATGGTATACAGTAATTTCCACTATATCTCAAATGTGTATCAGTCAATGATGGTATACTGGAATTTCCACTGTATCTCCCATGTGTATCAGTTTATGATGGTATACATTAATTTCCACTGTATCTCCCCTGTGTATCAGTCTATGATGGTAGACAGTGATATCCACTGTATCTCCCCTGTGTATCAGTCTATGATGGTATGCAGTAATTTCCACTGTATCCCCCATGTGTATCAGTCTATGATGGTATACAGTACTTTCTACGCTATCTCCCCTGTGTATCAGTCTATGATGGTATACAGTAATTTCCACAGGATCGCCAATGTGTATCAGTCAAAGATGATATATAGTAATTTCCACTGTATCTCCCCTGTGTATCAGTCCTTGATGGAATACAGTAATTTCCGCAGTATATCCCCTGTGTATCAGTCAATGATGGTATACAGTAATATCCACAGTGTTTCCCCTGTGTATCAGTCAATGATGGTATACAGTCATATTCACTGTATCTCCCCTGTGTATCAGTATATGATGGTATACATCAATGTCCACTGTATCTCCCATGTGTATCGGTCTATGATGGTATACTGTAATTTCTAATGTATCTCCCATGTGTACTTGTCAATTATGGTATGCACTAATTTCCACTGTATCTCCCCTGTGTATCAGTCTATGATCGTATGTAGTAATTGCTACTGTATCTCCCTTGTGTATCAGTCTATGATGGTATACAATAATTTCCACTGTATCTCCGATGTGTATCAGTCAATAACGGTATACAGTAATTACCACTGTATCTCCCATGTGTATCAGTCAATAATGGTATGCAGGAATTTCAACTATATCTCCCCTGTGTATCAGTCTATGATAGTACATATATAGTAATTTACACATTATCTCCCCTGTGTATTAGTTAATGATGGTATACATTAATGTCCACTGTGTTTCCCATGTCTATCACTCAATGATGGTATACAGGAATTTCCACTGTATCTCCCATGTGTATCAGTTTGTGATGGTATACATTATGTTCCACTGTATCTCCCCTGTGTATCAGTCTAAGATGGTATATAATAATTTCCATAGTATCTCCCATGTGTATCAGTCTATGATGGTATACAGTAATTTCCACTGTATCTCCCATGTGTGTCAGTCTATGATGGTATACAGGAATTTCAACTGTATGTCCCATGTGTATCAGTCAATGATGGTATACAGTAATTTCCACAGTATCTCTCCTGTGTATCATTCTATGATGGCATACAGTAATTTCCACAGTATCTCCCCTGTGTATCATTCTATGATGGCATACAGTAATGTCCACTGTATCTCCCCTCTGTATCAGTCTATGATGGTATACAGTCATATCCACTGTATCTCCCCTGTGTATCAGTCTATGATGGTATACAGTAATTTCCACAGTATCTCCCCTGTGTATCATTCTATGATGGCATACAGTAATGTCCACTGTATCTCCCCTCTGTATCAGTCTATGATGGTATACAGTCATATCCACTGTATCTCCCCTGTGTATCAGTCTATGATGGTATAAAGCAATGTCCACTGTATCTCCCATGTGTATCAGTCTATGATGGTATACAGTAATTTCAACTGTATCTCCCCTGTGTATCAGTCTATGATGATATACAGTAATTTCCACAGTATATCCCCTGTGTAGCAGTCAATGATGGTATACAGTAATATCAACAGTGTCTCCCATGTGTATCAGTCAATGATGGTATACAGTAATTTCCACTGTATCTCCCATGTGTATCAGTCTATGATGGTATACAGTAATTTCCACTGTATCTCCCCTGTGTATCAGTCTATGATGATATACAGTAATTTCCACAATATATCCCCTGTGTAGCAGTCAATGATGGTATACAGTAATATCCACAGTGTCTCCCCTGTGTATCAGTCTATGATGGTATACAGTAATATCCACAGTGTTTCCTTGTGTATCAGTCTATGATGGTATACAGTAATATCCACTGTGTCTCCCCTGTGTATCAGTCTATGATGGTATACAGTAATATCCACTGTATCTCCCATGTGTATCAGTCAATGATGGTATACAGTAAGGTCCACTGTATCTGCCCTGTGTATCAGTCTATAATGGTATACAGTCATATCCACTGTATCTCCCCTGTGTATCAGTCTATGATGGTATAAAGCAATGTCAACTGTATCTCCCATGTGTATCAATCTATGATGGTATACAGTAATTTCCACTGTATCTCCCATGTGTATCAGTCTATGATGGTATACAGTAATATCCACAGTGTCTCCCCTGTGTATCAGTCTATGATGGTATACCGCAATGTCCACTGTATCTCCCATGTGTATCAGTCTATGATGGTATAGAGTACTTTCCACTGTAACTCCCATGTGTATCAGTATATGATGGTATACAGGAATTTCCACAGAATATCCCCTTTGTAGCAGTCAATGATGGTATACAGTAATATCCAACAGTGTCCATGAGTATCAGGTCAATGATGGATACAGTCAATTTCACTTGCATCTCCCATGTATATTCAGTCTATGATGGTATACAGTAATTTCCTCTGTTATCTGCCCTGTTTATATCAGTCTATGATGATTAGTCATGTAATTTCACTGTATCTCCTGTGTATCAGTCAATAATGGTATACAGTAATTACCACAGTATCTCGAAGTGTATCAGTCTATGATGGTATACAGTAATATCTCATTATCTCCCCTGTGTACAGTATCAATGATGGTGTCAGTAATATCACTGTATCTCCCATGTGTATGTCTATGATGGTTATACAGGATTTTCTCTTGTATCTCACATGTGTATCAGTCAATGATGGTGTACAGTAAGGTCCACTGTGTCTGCCCTGTGTATCAGTCTATGATGGTATACAGTCATATCCACTGTATCTGCCCTGTGTATCAGTCTATGATGGTATAAAGCAATGTCAACTGTATCTCCCATGTGTATCAGTCTATGATGGTATACAGTAATTTCCACTGTATCTCCCATGTGTATCAGTCTATGATGGTATACAGTAATTTGCACTTTATCTCCCATGTGTATCAGTCTATGATGGTATACAGTAATTTCCACAGTATATCCCCTGTGTAGCAGTCAATGATGGTATACAGTAATATCCACAGTGTCTCCCATGTGTATCAGTCAATGATGGTATACAATAATTTCCACTGTATCTCCCATGTGTATCAGTCTATGATGCTATACAGTAATTTCCTCTGTATCTCCCCTGTGTATCAGTCTATGATGATATACAGTAATTTCCATTGTATCTCCCATGTGTATCAGTCAATAATGGTATACAGTAATTACCACTGTATCTCCCCTGTGTATCTGTCTATGATGGTATACAGTAATATCCACACTATCTCCCCTGTGTATCAGTCTATGATGGTATACAGTAATTTCCACAGTATATCCCCGGTGTATCAGTCTATGATGATATACAATACTGTCCACAGTATCTCCCCTGTGTATCAGTCTATGATGGTATATAGTAATTTCCACTGTATCTCCACTGTGTATCAGTCAATTATGGTATATAGTAATTTACACTGTTACTGCCCTGTGTATCCGTATATGATGGTATACATTCATTTCCACTGTATCCCCCCTGTGCATCAGTCTATGATGGTAAACAGTAATTTACACAGTATCTGCCATGTGTATCAGTCTATGACGGTATACAGTTATTTCCACAGTATCTCCCCTGTGTATCAGTCTATGATGGTATATAGTAATTTCGAAAGTATATCCCCTGTGTATCAGTCTATGATGGTATACAGTAATTTCCACATTGTCTCCACTGTGTATCAGTCTATGATGGTATATAGTAATTTCCACAGTATCTCCCCTATTTATCAGTCTATGATGGTATACAGTAATTTCCACTGTATCTCCCTTGTGTATCGGTCTATGATGGTATACAGTAATTTCCACAGTACCTCACATGTGTATCAGTCTATGATGCTATACTGTAATTTGCACAGTATCTCCCATGGGTATCTGTCAATGATGGTATACAGTAATTTCGACAGTATCTCCCCTGTGTATTAGTCAATGATGGTATATTGTAATTTACACATTATATCCCCTGTGTATCAGTCAATGATGGTATACAGTAATGTCCACAGTATCTCCCATGTGAATCAGTCTATGATACTATACTGTTATTTACAGTATCCCACCCCGTGTATCATCTTGGATGGTATACAATAATCCACTGATCTGTATCAGTCTATATGGTATACAGTAATTTCCACAGTATCTCCCCTATCATCATAGGATCAGTAATACCATGTATCTCACCGTCTATCAGTCTATATGGTATACAGTAATTTCCACGTGTCTCATGTATCATCAATGATGGATACATCCACAGTCTCCCCATGTACATATGAGGTATATGTTTCCACGTAATCTCCCCGTATCATTCTTGATGGATACAATAATCACTGTCCCCTGTGTAGCAGTCTATGATGGTACAGTAATTTCCACATACTGTGTATCTGTCTATAGGTATATAGTAATTTCCACTGTATCTCTTTGTATCAGTCTGTGGTTATACATATCATATCTTTCACCGTGTATCAGTCGATGGATGTAATTTCACTCCCCATCACGTACCCCTATAGTATGGTATACAGTAATTTCCACTGTATCTCATGTGTATCATCATTGATGGTATACATATACACATCATTTCAATCATGATCTCCCCTGTGTATATCTCATGATGGTATAATATATTCCCCTAGTCATCTATTTGATGCTACAGTAAAATCCACAGTATCTCCATGTGTATCAGTCAATATGGTTTTTTGTACCCCAGTAGTATACTGTTTTATACAATATGAACCACTGTATCCCCTGTGTATCAGTCTATGATATATAATTTACATACTAAATTCACCCATGTGTATATCAGTCTATGATGTATACAGCTAATTTCCACAGTATCTCCCCATGTGTATCACGTCTATGATGGTAATACTATAGTAAATTTCCACAGTATCTCTTGTGTACATCTATGTGTATACAGGTATCCACAGTATCTCAACCCATGTGTATCATCTATGATGGCTATACTGTAATTTCCACAGTATCTGGGCCAGATGTCTCATATATGATGGGTACAGTATAATGGTATCAATATGACCACTGTATCCCCTGTGTATATCTATAGATATATAATAATTTACGTATCATGTGTATCAGTCTAGATGGTATACCCCTCAGAATTTCCACTGTATCCCATCATGATGGTATACAGTAATTTCCACAGTATTCCCTTGTGTATCATCTATGATGGTATACATCTCCACATGTATCACATGTATTCAGTCATGATCTATGTAATTTCCACAGTATCTGCCATGCTTCATATCAGTCCAATGATGGTATTCAGTAATTTCCAGTATCCCTGTGTATCAGTCAATGATGGTATACAGTAATTTCCACAGTATCTCCCTGTACGTCTGATGTATTCACTCTTTCCACTGTATTCACCCCCTGTGTGATCAGTCTATGATGGTATACAGTAATTTCCACAGTATCTTCCATGTGTATCAGTCTATGATGGTATACAGTAATTTACGCTATATCTCCCCTGTGAATCAGTCTACGATGGTATATAGTAATTTCCACTGTATCTCACCTGTGTATCAGTCTTTGATGGTATACAGTAATTTACACTATATCTCCCCTGTGTATAAATACATGATGGTATACAGTAATTTTCACTGTATCTAGCCTGTGTATCAGTCAATGATGGTATATAGTAATTTCCATTGTAGCTCCCCTGTATATCAATCTATGAATGTATACAGTAATTTCCACAGTATCTCCCATGTGTATCAGTCTATGATGGTATATAGTAATTTCCACTGTATCTCCCCTGTGTATCATTCTATGATGGGCTACAGTAATTTCCACAGTATCTCCCATGTGTATCAGTATATGATGGTATGCAGTATAATGGTATACAGTAATGACCACTGTATCTCCCCTGTGTATCAGTCTATGATGATATATAGTAATTTCCAATGTATCTCACATGTGTATCAGTCTATGATGTTATACAGCAATTTCCACTGTATCTCCCCTGTGTATCAGTCTATGATGGTATACAGTAATTTCCACAGTATCTCCCTTGTGTATCAGTCTATGATGGTATACAGTAATTTCCACAGTATCTCACATTTGTATCAGTCTATGATGCTATACTGTAATTTCCACAGTATCTGCCATGTGTTCATATCAGTCAATGATGGTATACAGTAATTTCCACTGTATCTCCCCTGTGTATCAGTCAATGATGGTATACAGTAATTTCCACAGTATCTCCCATGTGTATCAGTCTATGATGATATACAATAATGTCCACAGTATCTCCTCTGTGTATCAGTCAATGATGGTATACAGTAATTTCCACTGTTTCTCCCCTGTGTATCAGTTAATGATGGTATACAGTAATATTCACTGTATCTCCCATGTGTATCAGTCAATGATGGTATACAGTAATTTCCACTATATCTCCCATGAGTATCAGTCTATGATGGTATACAGTAATTTCCACTGTATCTCCCATGTGTATCAGGCAATGATGGTATACAGTAATTTCCACTGTATCTCCCATGTGTATCAGTCTATGATGGTATATAGCAATTTCCACAGTGTCTCCCATGTGTATCAGTCAATGATGGTATACAGTAATTTCCACTTTATCACCCCAGTGTATCAGTCTATGATGGTATACAGTAATTTCCACAGTATCGCCCTGTGTATCAGACTATGATGGTATACAGTAATGTCCACAGTATCTCCACTGTGTATCAGTCTATGATGGTATAAATCAATTTTCACAGTATCTCCCATGTGTATCAGTCTATGATGGTATACAGTAATTTCCCCCAGTATCTCCCACGTGTATCAGTCTATGATGGTATACAGTAATTTCCACTGTATCTCCCCTGTGTATCAGTCTATGATGGTATACAGTAATGTCCACTGTATCTCCCCTGTGTATCAGTCTATGATGGTATACAGTAATTTCCACTGTATCTCCCCAGTGTATCAGTCTATCATGGTATACAGTAATGTCCACTGTATCTCCCCTGTGTATCTGTCTATGATGGTATACAGTAATTTCCACGTCTATGTTGGTATACAGTAATTTCACAAATATCTCATCTGTGTATCAGTATGATGGTACTGTAATTTCCACTGTATCTCCCTGTGTATCAGTCTATGATGGTATACAGTAATTTCCACTATATCTCACTGTGTATCAGTCTATGATGGTATACAGTAATGTCCACTGTATCTCCCCTGTGTATCAGTCTATGATGGTATACAGTAATTTCCACTGTATCTCCCCAGTGTATCAGTCTATGATGGTATACAGTAATGTCCACTGTATCTCCCCTGTGTATCTGTCTATGATGGTATACAGTAATTTCCACGTCTATGATGGTATACAGTAATTTCCACAATATCTCATCTGTGTAATCAGTCTATGATGGTTATACTGTAATTTCCACTGTATCTCCCCTGTGTATCAGTCTATGATGGTATACAGTAATGTCCACTGTATCTCCCCTGTGTATCAGTCTATGATGGTATACAATAATTTCCACTGTATCTCCCCTGTGTATCAGTTCTTGATGGTATTACCCCGTAATTTCACAGTATTTCTCCCCTTGTATCAGGTTATGATGGTATACCGTAATTTCCCATGGTATTCCATGGATAACTGGTTCTTATGATGGTCTCTCCGTTAATTTCCACAGTATCTTCCCTTTGTATCAGTCTATGATGGTTTAATACATTAATTTCTTACTGTATCTCCTTGTGGTATCAGTCCTATGATGGTTTATATAGTTAATTTCAATTTCCTATCTCCCTGTTGTATCAGTTCCAATGCTGGAATACAGTAATTTCCCAGTATCTCCGGACGTGTATTTCAGTCTATGACGGTTTATATTAATTTTCAATGTTATCCTTCCCTGGGTTTTATTTCCAGTCCTGTGATGGTATACGTAACATTTCCACAGTATCTTTGTATCAGTCTATAGGAGACGTAATTTCCCACTGTACTCCCTGTTATCAGTCTATGTTGGATACAGTATTTCCACTGGACACCCCTTGTATCAGTCTATAATGTAAACAATAATTTCCACCCCTTGTATCATCCCTGTTACATCCTATGATGTATACCGTAATTTCCACAGTATCTCCCCTTTGGTATTCATCTAATGAGGTAATAACCGTAATATTCCACCTGATCTCCCCTGGTATCCATCGATTTGTATACCCGTAATGTCCGCAGTATCTCCCCTTTGTATCTCCTATGATGTATACATTAAGGTTCTACTGGTATCTCCTTGTGTATCATCCTATGATGGTATAATAAGTAATTTCCAAACCTATCTCCCTGTGTATCATCTATCTAATACATAATTCCCCCATATCCCCTCCGACGTGTATCAGCTATGGATGGGGGGTATACCGTAATTTTCCACATATATCATCTGTTGTATCAGTCTATGATGGTATACTGTAATTTTCCACTGTATCTCCCCTGTGTATCAGACTATGATGGTATACAGTAATGTCCACAGTATCTCCCCTGGTGTATCAGTCTATGATGGTATAAACAATAATTTACACCCTGTATAATCTGTGGTATCTTTTTTGTCTATGGATGTATTTACGTAATCTTTCAGTAATTTCTCCACCCCCTGTATCAGTCTGATGGTATACCGTATTTCCACTGTATCTCCCCTGTGTATCAGTCTTATGATGGTATACGGTAAATTTCCACGTATCTCCCCTTTGTATCAGTCTTTATGAGTAATACATTAAATTTTCTACGTATCTCCCTTGTGTTATCCAGGTCTATGGATGGTTTAATTAGTAAATGTCCAATCTAAATTTCCTCCCCTGTGTATCAGTCTATCCCCTGTGTATTGGAAGACAGTAATCCCCCAGCCTATCCCTCCGACCCCGTGTATCAGTCTATGGTCCGGTTTATAGTATTTACAATGTATCTCCCACCCCTGTGTATCAGTCTGTGATGGTATACCGTAATTTCCCCCAGTATCTCCCACGTGTATCAGTCTATGATAGTATTCAGTCATTTCCACTGTATCTCCCCTGTGTATCAGTCTATGATGGTATGCATTAATTTCCACAGTATCTCCCATGTGTATCAGTCTATGATGGTATATAGTAATTTATACTGTATCTCCCCTGTGTATCAGTCTATGATGGTATACAGCAATTTCCACAGTATCTCCCATGTGTATCAGTCTATGATGGTCTACAGTAATTTCCACAGTATCTCCCCTATGTATCAGTCTATGATGGTATACAGTATGATGGTATACAGTAATTTCCACTGTATCTCCCCTGTGTATCAGTCTATGATGATATATAGCAATTTCCACTGTATCTCCCGTATCTTTCGAAGTGTATCAGTCTATGATTGTGTATCTCATGTAATCAATCCCTGTATCTTTCCCATGTATCATCTATGATGATACAGGTAATTTCCACAGTAACTCCCATCTGTGTATCCAGTCATGATGGTCTGATGTCTCCCAGTATCACACAGTATCTCCCCGTGTATAGTCCTATATGTATACAGTATGATGGTATACAGTAATTTCCACTGTATCTCCCCTGTGTATCAGTATATGATGATATATAATAATTTCCATTGTATCTCCCATGTGTATCAATCTATGATGGTATACAACAATTTCCACTGTATCTCCCCTGTGTATCAGTCTATGATGGTATACGGTAATTTCCACAGTATCTCCCATGTGTATCAGTCTATGATGGTATATAGTAATTTACACTGTATCTCCCCTGTGTATCAGTCTATGATGGTCTACAGTAATTTCTACAGTATTTGCCATGTGTATCAGTCTATGATGGTATACAGTAATTTCCACTGTATCTCCCCTGTGTATCAGTCTGTGATGGTATACAGTAATTTCCCCCAGTGTCTCCCACGTGTAACAGTCTATGATGGTATTCACTCATTTCCACTGTATCTCCCCTGTGTATCAGTCTATGATGGTATACATTAATTTCAACAGTATCTCCCATGTGTATCAGTCTATGATGGTATACAGTAATGTACACTATATCTCCCCTGTGTATCAGTCTATGATAGTATATAGTAATTTCCACTGTATCTCCCCTGTGTATCAGTCTTTGATGGTATACAGTAATTTCCACTATATCTCCCCTGTGTATCAATATATGATGATATACAGTAATTTTCACTGTATCTAGCCTGTGTATCAGTCTATGATGGTATACAGTAATTTCCACTGTATCTCCACTGTGTATTAGTCTATGATGATATATAGTAATTTACACTGTATCTCCCATGTGTATCAGTCTATGATGGTATACAGCAATTTCCACTGTATCACCCCTGTGTATCAGTCTATGATTGCATACAGTTATTTCCACAGTATCTCCCATGTGTATCAGTCTATGATGGTATATAGTAATTTCCACTGTATCTCCCCTGTGTATCAGTCTATGATGGTCTACAGTAATTTCTACAGTATCTCCCATGTGTATCAGTCTATGATGGTATACAATACTTTCCACTGTATCTCCCATGTGTATCGGTCAATGAAGGTATACAGTAATTTCCACTGTATCTCCCCTGTGTATCAGTCTATGATGGTATATAGTAATTTCCACTGTATCCCCCATGTGTATAGTTCAATGATGGTATACAGTAATTTCCACTGTATCTCCCATGTGTATCAGTCTATGATGGTATATAGTAATTTCCACTGTAACTCCCCTGTGTATCAGTCCATGATGGTATAAAGCAATTTCCAATGTATCTCCCCTGTGTATCAGTCAATGATGGTATACAGTCATTTCAACTGTATCTCCCCTGTATATCAGACAATGATGGTATACAATCATTTCCGCTGTATCTCCCCTGTGTATTAGTCTATGATGGTATACAGTAATTTCCACTGTATCTATACTGTGTATCAACCTATGATGGTATATTGTAATTTCCACTGTATCTCCAATGTGTATCAGTGTATGAAGGTAATACAGCAATTTCCACTGTATCTCCCCTGTGTATCAGTCTATGATGGTATATAGTAATTTCCACTGTATCCTCCATGTGTATCGGTCAATGATGGTATACATTAATATCCACTGTATCTCCCCGGTGTATCAGTCTATGATGGTATACAGAAATGTCCACTTGTCTCACACCTGTGTTTCATCAATGATGGTATACAGTAAATTCCCACAGTATCTTTCCATGTGTATAATTCTATGAATGGGCATAACAGTAATGTCCACTGTATCTCCCCGGTGTATCAGTCTATGATGGTATACAGAAATGTCCACTGTGTCTCACCTGTGTATCAGTCAATGATGGTATACAGTATTTTCCACAGTATCTTCCATGTGTATCATTCTATGATGGCATACAGTAATGTCCACTGTATCTCCCCTGTGTATCAGTCGTGGATGGTATACAATAATTTCCACTGTATCTCCCATGTGTATCAATCTATGATGGTATACATTAATGTCCACTGTATCTCCCCTGTGTATCAGTCTATGATGGTATACATTAATTTCCACAGTATCTCCCCTGTGTATCAGTCTATGATGGTATATAGTAATTTCCACTGTATCTCCCCTGTGTATCAGTCTATGATGGTATACAGTAATTTCCCCCAGTATCTCCCACGTGTATCAGTCTATGATGGTATACAGTAATTTCCCCCAGTATCTCCCACGTGTATCAGTCTATGATGGTATACAGTAATGTCCACTGTATCTCCCCTGTGTATCAGTCTATGATGGTATACAGTAATTTCCACTATATCTCCCCTGTGTATCAGTCTATGATGGTATACAGTAATGTCCACTGTATCTCCCCTATGTATCAGTCTATGATGGTATACAGTAATTTCCACTGTATCTCCCCAGTGTATCAGTCTATGATGGTATACAGTAATTTCCACTGTATCTCCCCAGTGTATCAGTCTATGATGGTATACAGTAATGTCCAATGTATCTCCCCTGTGTATCTGTCTATGATGGTATACAGTAATTTCCACGTCTATGATGGTATACAGTAATTTCCACAATATCTCATCTGTGTATCAGTCTATGATGGTATACTGTAATTTCCACTGTATCTCCCCTGTGTATCAGTCTATGATGGTATACAGTAATGTCCACTGTATCTCACCTGTGTATCAGTCTATGATGGTATACAATAATTTCCACTGTATCTCCCCTGTGTATCAGTCTATGATGGTATACAGTAATTTCCACTGTATCTCCCCTGTGTATCAGTCTATGATGGTATATAGTAATTTATACTGTATCTCCCCTGTGTATCAGTCTATGATGGTATACAGTAATTTCCACAGTATCTCCCATGTGTATCAGTCTATGATGGTCTACAGTAATTTCCACAGTATCTCCCCTGTGTATCAGTCTATGATGATATATAATAATTTCCATTGTATCTCCCATGTGTATCAATCTATGATGGTATACAACAATTTCCACTGTATCTCCCTTGTGTATCAGTCTATGATGGTATATGGTAATTTCCACAGTATCTCCCATGTGTATCAGTCTATGATGGTATATAGTAATTTCCACTGTATCTCCCCTGTGTATCAGTCTATGATGGTCAACAGTAATTTCTACAGTATTTGCCATGTGTATCAGTCTATGATGGTATACAGTAATTTCCACTGTATCTCCCATGTGTACCGGTCAATGATGGTATACAGTAATTTCCACTGTATCTCCCCTGTGTATCAGTCTATGATGGTATATAGTAATTTCCACTGTATCCCCCATGTGTATCGGTCAATGATGGTATACAGTAATTTCCACTGTTCGTGTATCTCCCCTATGTGGTATATAGTAATTTCAGTTCTCTGTGTATAGTATATGATGGTATAGTAATTTCCACTGTATCCCCCATGTGTATCGGTCAATGATGGTATACAGTAATTTCCACTGTATTCTGTTCAGTCTGATGTTATAGTAATTTCACTGTATCATGTGTATCGGTCAATGATGGTATCAGTAATTTCCACTGTAACTCCCCATGTGTATCAGTCTCCTGATATATAGATCCATATAATCTGTGTATCCATCCAATGGTACGCATCAAGTATCCCATGTGTATCAGTCAATGATGGTATACAGTCATTTCAACTGTATCTCCCCTGTATATCAGTCAATGATGGTATACAATACTTTCCACTGTATCTCCCCTGTGTATTAGTCTATGATGGTATACAGTAATTTCCACTGTATCTACACTGTGTATCAATCTATGATGGTATATAGTAATTTCCACTGTATCTACCATGTGTATCAGTGTATGAAGGTAATACAGCAATTTCCACTGTATCTCCCCTGTGTATCAGTCTATGATGGTATATAGTAATTTCCACTGTATCCCCCATGTGTATCGGTCAATGATGGTATACATTAATATCCACAGTATCTTCCATGTGTATCAGTCTATGATGGTATACAGTAATGTCCACTGTATCTCCCCTGTGTATCAGTCTTGGATGGTATACAATAATTTCCACTGTATCTCCCATGTGTATCAATCTATGATGGTATACATTAATGTCCACTGTATCTCCGCTGTGTATCAGTCTATGATGGTATACAGTAATTTCCACAGTATCTCCCCTGTGTATCAGTCTATGATGGTATATAGTAATGTCCACTGTATCTCCCCTGTGTATCAGTCTATGATGGTATACAGTAATTTCCCCCAGTATCTCCCACGTGTATCAGTCTATGATGGTATACAGTAATTTCGACTATATCTCCCCTGTGTATCAGTCTATGATGGTATATACTCATTTCCACTGTATCTCCCCTGTGTATGAGTCAATTATGGTATACAGTAATTTCCACTGTATCTCCCCTGTGTATCAGTCAAGGATGGTATACAGTCATTTCCACTGTATCTCCCCTGTGTATCAGTCTATGATGGTATATACTAATTTCCACTGTATCTCCCCTGTGTATCAGTCAATTATGGTATACAGTAATTTCCACTGTATCTCCCCTGTGTATCAGTCTATGATGGTATATAATAATTTCCACTGTATCTCCGCTGTGTATCAGTCTATGATGGTATACAGTAATGTCCACTGTATCTCCCCTGTGTATCAGTCAATGATGGTATATAGTAATTTCCTCTGTAGCTCCCCTGTATATCAGTCTATGATGGTATACAGTAATTTCCACAGTACCTCCCATGCGTATTTCCACAGTACCTCCCATGCGTATCAGTCTATGATGGTATATCATAATTTCCACTGTATCTCCCCTGTGTATCAGTCTATGATGGTCTACAGTAATTTCCACAGTATATCCCATGTGTATCAGTCTATGATGGTATACAGTAATTTCCACTGTATCTCCCCTGTGTATCAGTCTATGATGGTATATAGTAATTTCCACTGTATCTCCCATGTGTATCAGTCTATGATGGTATACAGCAATTTCCACTGTGTCTCCCCTGTGTATCAGTCAATGATGGTATACAGTAATTTCCAGAGTATATCCCATGTGTATCAGTCTATGATGGTATACAATTATTTCCACTGTATCTCCCCTGTGTATCAGACTTTGATGGCATACAGTAATTTCCACTGTATCTCCCATGTGTATCAGTCTATGATGGTATACATTAATTTCCACTGTATCTCACCTGTGTATCAGTCTATGATGGTATACAGTAATTTCCACTGTATCTCCGCTGTGTATCAGTCAATGATGGTATACAGTAATTTCCACAATATCTTCCCTGTGTATCAGTCTATGATGGTATACCGTAATTTCTACAGTATCTCTCCTGTGTACATGTTTTGTTTTTTAATAAAAACATAGTTTGACAAAACTTTCTATTGGAAATGATTCTGAAGTGAAACTTTAAAACGGCAGTATATTAAGGGTTAAAAAGGAAATGTATTGTGAAATTGTATGGAATATATATAGACATACTCAAATGCATAATATGTCACATATACACTAGCGGGCTTTAAACACGTCTCATTTTATATATTACATAAAACATTCATTACTCACGTTAGAAATTTGTAATCAAGTATGCCTGCATGTAAACATGATGTTCTGCTGCTCGTTCTAGCCTACTTGGTAACGAGCGCGCTTCTCACCAATGCGGCCCGGGTTCGACCCTCGGCAGGGGCAGTATGCGAGATGGTATGTTGGTCGCCAGATCGGACAAGTGGGTTGGTTTCCTCCGGCTATTCCGGTTTCCTGCCACATTAATGACCGCCCTTACGCCTCCATCTGTGCCAACCAAAGCATTTGTATAAGTGCTCTCTCGCGCTTGTTTGTAATCGTTGTAAAAGAAATAGAGTTTATACTTAGCCTATTCATGATTTATCCTTTTGTATGATTCAATGTTTTATTTACACTTTTCAACACATCATGTACATCGCATAGCAATTGAACATAATGATATCTAATCCATATCAAAAAGACATGTTTATTTGAATATTTATCAATTTCTGTACGTACATATGATGTCTTGCAGAATCTTATTAGACATTAAACCTACCCCACTTGATAATGTGTTGTTCTCGTTTATCCTATTTGTGTAGCTATTTCCTGTTCTATCTGGATTCTGTTCTTCAAGTAATTTACGAATGATTCGAACGTTTTATCGCGTTTTTCATATTTACATTTGAAAATGAAATATTTTCCTAGAATAGCGATGAAATTGTGTCAAAAGTGCATTATCATTTATTCATATAGACACATTTTGAAAGTTCACTATACATGTTATACCCTTATAATTTAGGTAAGTTCTAAGTTGAGACCAAAAATGTTGCACATGCAGAATTCCCAGAAAAAGTATTTTATATTTT
Organism: Conchocele bisecta; assembly: GCA_029237695.1. NCBI lineage: Eukaryota > Metazoa > Mollusca > Bivalvia > Lucinida > Thyasiridae > Conchocele > Conchocele bisecta. The sequence goes on along the minus strand of CM055271.1, from coordinate 24,406,259 downwards.
CAACATACATAGAACAAAAATCACATAGGCTACTACTTACTATATTACAGCGATAAAGTAATTAAATTATCCGCAGACTTCGCATCAGGTATGTTTAAACAACATTTATTTCAAATTATGGCAAGTGAGATATATATATATATATATATATATATATATGTACATACAGTTGAGGATTAGAAAACAGGATTAGAAAACAAGCTTATATACTTATGTGAATTCTTCTCCATTAGGTATTTGTATTGGAAGTTGCGTAATGTGGAATATATAATGCAATTGAAACTTAACGTGTAAATTTGTTTCCAAAATAAAATATCATCTCAAAACACGCTTGTCCATTTTTGTTGAGATTTTATTTCTTCTACATTTGTTTCGGCCGTCTGTGTTACATATAGTATTTTATTTACATATTTGTTACTTTTTACTCTAGACATAAGAGCTTCCGATTGTGGCTGTATGTTAATACATGTATGTTCTGTTTTTATCTTTTCTATCCATAATGGACTTATGCTGTTTAATGTACACGTACTTTGATATTTGATAAAGTCTTCATTTCTTATGTTGAATATCGTTGAACAATCAGTAAATCGTAAAAAAAGATTTACCCGATAATCATATATATTTTCAATATACTTTATGCCCTTATCATATAATACTTATGTTTAAAAATATTGTTTTATTTGGATGTTTTAAATTTGAATTGTTCCAAAGTATTTCCTTTGAAACTATTTCATTGTTTTGGGAATAGTTAACATGTGCACACATTTTCATGATATTATTCAAAAACTTATTTTCTTTTACATTTTCTAGTTTTAAATTTTATATAAAAAATAAATGTTCCACCGTATCTGCTTTTTTCCATATTTATTTTCCATAAATTGATTTCCATTTGCCTATGTTTGTTGAGTCATATATCCTTTTCACCAAACATGCTCTTATTATCTGCAGCATTTTTAAATCCCCCTTTTCAGTTGGTTGAATTCTGATGTTTCTTTTAATTTTATCTGGCTATTAAATAATTTATTTTTAATTCGCTTAATCATATTGTCTGAAGGATCGTGCAACACTTTTAAAAGCTATATCAATTTAGGAGCAGCACATGTTTTAATGACAGTAATATTTCCTAGTAAACTTAAGTTTCTTTGTTTCCATTTCTCAATGCATTGTTCAAACTCTATTATTTTTGGCATAATTTTGTATTCATGAATAGCAGTATTGTCGTTTAAAAAGGTGATCCCTAAAGTATTTATCCTGGGTTTATCCTGTCAACCGTAACGCCATGTGTACTCGGTGAGACACCTTTCCTCCTGAACGCATTTACTGGAAATGTACGTGCCAATGCCAACAGACAATTGGTCAGTGAACACGCAGCACATTATGCTAACACAACAACATGAAAGTCAGATGTTGACAATAGTCGTACAATGTGAAGACTAACTATACACAAGAGCTCCGCGGAACAAGATGTCCCGCCTGCCGCAGTTTGATAGTGCATAAGGAGCTGTAAATAACCGATGCTAAATTTCTATACTAGACATTTTTGAAGTCCGTGACCTTGACCTTGGGGTTACCGCACACCATGAACTTTCTGCTGATGATGCGGAATGTTCTTACAAATGCATGTATTAAATATTAAAACATTCCATCAAGCGAAACAGAAGTTACAATAAATTAACCCAAGCGTTAAGTTTTCAAAACTGAGTATTTTCTAAGACCGTGACCTTGACATTGGAGTTAGCGGGCACTATGGGCTTTCTATAGAATCATGTCGGATGTTGATTTACACTGAAGAAGTATTAAAGGTACATGCCCACTCAGTAGGCATAAAATGTTCTTTATATCAGAGACATCATCTGAGACATTTTCTTGCACAATAAACATTCATTCACCATTTCCCCAAGTATTAATTGGCAGTATTACACAGTTTATATCAGAAGGAAGCTCCACACTGATATCAGGGGCGATAACGGTGTTTCTTTAAAATGTTAACGGACATTACTATTTAGTCTCTGTATTTATGTTTCTATGTGCAATGATCATACTTTATACTCTGTCGAAAATAGTATTGTTTCAGGTGACACATTTAATTAGTATAAATAATTAAAAAATATCATGCCTCATTTGCATATGAAAATAGCCTGATACCACCGCGCGTCACTATCAGTAAAATAAATATTACTAAATGATTATATATGTATAGCGGGCACTTGTAATGTTTATAACTGGTGGAATAGTGACACAATTATACACTTATTTAATTCATATAAATAACATTATGTGCCTACTGAGTGGGTATGTACCTTTAAAGCATTCCATCAAGGGAAACCAAATTATATCGAATACCGAATATTGTTATACCGAATAAATCAACCGAGCGTTAAGTTTTCCAAACCCAGAATTTTCTAAGCCCATGACCTTGACATTTGGGGTTAGCGGGCACCATCTGTAGAATGATGCCGGTGTTGTTTCAAATGCATGTATGGAATATTAAAGCATTCCATTGAGTGAAACAGAAGTTACAACGAATTAACATGAGCGTTAAGTTTTAGAAACATAGCCAAACGCAAAAACTTAACGTTGAATGCATGTGAAAAGTAGGTCAATGAACCATGAAAACTAAGCCAATGTCACATGGGATCCCTCTGTGTGAGATGGTTACACCACAGTGTTGATGTATGTATACCAAGTTTGGAGGTCGTAGGACTTATAGTTTTCCGGACACTGAGCTAAATGCAAAAACATGTGAAAAGTAGGTCAATAAACCATGAAAACTAGGTCAAGGTCACATGGTCTCCCTCTGTGTGAGATTGTTACACCACAGTGTTGATGTATACCAAGTATGGAGGTAGTAGGACTCTGGAAACTGAGCTAAACGCAAAAACTTAACTTGAAATGGTGACGCCGCCGCATATGCCGTCGCAAAAGCTATGCCTATGTCCCGCTTCTGCTAAAGTAGGTAGGTCAAAAATGATAGGCACAGAATTTTTGGATTTTTAGAAGCGGGTATTGTGCAGACCGTGGTTTCCAAGCGATGAATGTGTCCAGATCACCCATAATGCGACTACTACATGTACTAATACATCAGAGTGATGCGTTTTTAAAGTCCGCAAGTATTTCCCAGACACAAAAATATAATCAGGAAAAATTGTTATGCGAATCGGGGAAATCACGGAAACGTCAGGGAATTATTTTTCAAACTGTTGTGGCCACCCTGCATATACAAGAAGTAAAGACTTCGGTATACATTTTTCTTAATTGGTTTGTTATACCCCTTTATAAACACTTATTAAATGAAGCCGGTGTGTAGGTGGCAGCGGCATTCTGCGCACGCTAGCCAGTGATGTCGACGGTGATATTGCCCACACCGTCGGGCTGCAGCATGAGGGAGCCCCACTTGGTGAGGAACTCGCTGATGCCGATAAGGCCGTCACCTGCAACACACGCCAAGCAGATGCTCTTCAGGCACAGGTAAGCAGGATAAAGCAAGCAAATTAGTACTGGTTTTAACCCATTTCAGTCTACATATACGATATCTTTTTGTTGAAAACAATGTCATTATTGTGTTTATTTCTTCACAAAGGTATATGTTGTCATATACGCTGCAGCAGCCTGAAATAGACAAGCGTATTGCGTGATGGCGGGGAGATGACTATACACTGTAGAGATGTGTACACTGCAGCAGTCTGAAATAGACAAGCGTATTGCGTGATGGCGGGGAGATGACTATACACTGTAGAGATGTGTACACTGCAGCAGTCTGAAATAGACAAGCGTATTGCGTGATTGCGGGGAGATGACTATACACTGTAGAGATGTGTACACTACAGCAGCATGAAATAGACAAGCATATTGCGTGATGGCGGGGAGATGACTATACACTGTAGAGATGGGTACACTACAGCAGCCTGAAATAGACAAGCGTATTGCGTGATGGCGGGGAGATGACTATACACTGTAGAGATATGTACACTACAGCAGCCTGAAATAGACAAGCGTATTGCGTGATGGCGGGAAGATGAATATGCACTATAGAGATGGGTACACTACAGCAGCCTGAAATAGACAAGCGTATTGCGTGATGGCGGGGAGATGAATATACACTGTAGAGATGTGTACACTACAGCAGCCTGAAATAGACAAGCGTAAATGGGGATATGAAACTGATTGTAACCACCATTGTACACCAGTCGCGGCTGAAGCTTGCCCAGTAGGCTACCGGCTATCTCTATATATCCCGTATATTCAGGCTGTCACACAGGTCGACTTGTTAGTCTCCCTGCGTGAATGCCAGAAATTCGGGCTACCAGCTACCATTGAAATGATCAGACAGTAAGCAGGTATTGTAGTACTTATCCCACATCATCCGTATGCCCGAGTTATGCCGCCAGAAACCGTACGGGTACAGCGGTGGGTTAAATAACTTTGAGCACGGTTGTCCGTCTGTATGTTTGCGAGCTAATCCGCGAGCTAATGCCAGCATTAGTACCCGGAGTATCGCCTCATACAGGCGGACGAAACGTCTTCTAAATATTAATTATGCGATGGGATTATCTATAGAAAAATGTACAAGTTGCTGCGAATTATGAATTTTAAGGGTATTTTCAATTCCTTTTACTTCTGGGTCGTGCATAGAACTAAAGAAATGACAAGGCAAATGTGGAATTCACGGGACAACTTGAATGGTCAGTAAGCGATGTTTACGGAATACCCCCCGCGTGGGCCCAGGTACCCCTAAATATGTAAACAAAAGTGTGTGGGCTTGTGACATTGACTCTGGGCTCAGCGGGGGCGTCACGAACGTGAATTTAGAGGTAGAGGTCCATTGGAGCAATGCGTGTGTGAAATGTGAAGCAGATCCGAGCAAGGAAATAGAAGTTATAACCGATTTATTTGATGTTAGGTTTTGTAAAGAGACTAAGTATGTGACATTGACCTCGGGATCAACGTGGATTTATCACAGCATGATAGTACAACCTTATAGTGAAATATTACGCATTTTAAATGAAGAAAATAGAAGCTATAACTTATTTCTCTGGATTTGGCGCAGCATGGTACTAGAACCTTACAGGAATGCATGTGTGAAATATTAATAATTTAGATGAAGGAAATAGAAGTTATAACATATTTCTCTGATGTTAAGTTTAATGACGGACGGACTGACGGACGGACGCACGGACGGACGCACGGACGGACAACCTGACTCCAGTATACCCCCCTCCCCCCACAACTCGCTGCGGGGTATAATAATGCGTTGGAGTTACATGTTTAACAAATAGCCACTTTTTACCACTAAATAACACATGTGTGAATGTTATATACTGTATGTATACTTATAATTATGTCTTAATACTGTATTGAGATCAAGGAAGATAGAGCAATATGAGCGAAGCCATATGTGGGCGGGACAAGGGTGGGCGGGACGGGGGCGGGCGCCCTAGCCGGTGATGTCGACACTGATATCGACGGTGCCGCTCGGCTGGGTCTTCAGTTCTCCCCAATGGGTGAGGAACTCGCTGATGTCCACGCGACCGTCACCTACAACAGTCCCGCATTCAACTCATGCTTTCATAAACATATGGCTCATCTGGATCTACTCTGTTTACAAACATTATGATAGAGGCCTGTGGTGTTGAACGGGTTAAGCCGATTTGTATCAGTTGATAGTTAAGTCATTTCATTGAGGTTAGTCATTTTGAAAGGTATTATACATGTAGTTCATACTTTGATCCTAGAAGTGTGGCTATTGCAAATCAGAATTCTCGAGTATGTGTTGTCCACTTTTCAACTGTAATGTGCAAGAGTCCTTCCTATTGCCATATTGTCATGAAAACTGAAGAGGGAAATGAAATACAAATACTTTATATTATGGAAATATCTTATATTAGATTTCCATTTCAAATTTTATAACATATGCAATCCGTTGATGTCGAAGAACAGTTGCAAGTCATGTATCAATTTCGCACATTAGTCTTAGTATGATTGGTGGCAAAGTTAGTTCTGCTATCTTTAATTTTGCCACCAATCATACTAAGACTAACGTGCTAAATTGATGCATGGCTTGCAACTGTACTGTCGTCATACTCTCGTCCCGTAGCCCATGAAATGCAGACCTTGCCCAACTACCATAAGTTTATTTATGAATTTCACAAGGTGGAAACGTGTTCATAGGTTTGTGAGACCGCCACAGAACACGCTCATTCAACTACATGTACGAAACGCCCAGGTAGTACTACATTAACGTGCCCCTCATACATGAATGTCATGTCTCTGATCACACAATCAACCTATAACACATGGATACACATGCACAACTAAAATGGAAGCTCTCTAAACCGGACACCATGGGAGGTCTCCAATGTGTCCGGCTTAGAGAGGTTTCACTGTAAATCAGGCATTTGATCATTCTGAGCCATAGTTGTGTGCTGTGCAATCACTAACAGACAGTATCACCTGAGATAAATGACCAAGAAACTCATAAAAACATAAGATCAGAGGTGTTTTCTTGGTGTCCGGTTTAGACAGGTTGAACTGTATAATAAACACCCACTATGACTGTGTGATTCATCTCCTGGTTGAAAATCGAATTCCCACGACGACAGACACTATTTCCATTTCCAAACATCTGTTCATAATAAGTCATACACATGTATATATATTTGTAGAATTTGTTAGCGGATCCAGGAGTGTTTCTAGCGGACAGTGTGTGTACTATACAACTATAGTGCATTATACAAATATGTATCATATAGATTGTGCCGGACATAAAACCCTCAAAGATCGTCACATATGAGTCATTGACTGTGAAAGAGACCTTCCCTACGTATGCGACTAACGGAAGGGGGTCTGAGATCCGTATAGAGCCTATACTAGCAGCTATTTAAACAATCAAACAGTTTTGGTCAATATGTGATTGTATGAGCATACATAATGGTCATACACGTCATAATGACTATTTTCTCCACCCGCTGCCCGTGTAAGGTGAGTGAGACTATTACTGTTGGTGTCGAAGAATGTGAATATGGCGGGGATGTCCTTGGAGTCGATGACGCCGTCGTCGTTGGTATCAGCGCGGGTAAACAGCGCCTGGGCCTCAGCTGAGTTGCCGATGTCGTACAGGTTCGTCCAGTCCGTCACAAACTCCGTCGGTGTAATTTCGGTGTTGTCTGGAAAATCGCCAACAAACTGCATGTGACGGTCGTACGCCGACCGACAACTGGTCAGTGCGGCTATTGCAATACTTACGAACGATAAACATGATAAATCTTGAAATCTACTCCCGTACCGTCCGCAAATGACGTCATGCCTCCAGATGACATGATTAGGTGGTTTCACTGGATTTACCAATTGACAGTCTCCTCCAATTGTTGCAATTGCAAGCATCTATCTTGCGATATCCACAGCAAAGCAATGTTCATGTCAAAACATGAATTGTGGATGTGACTGGAGAAACGGGGCTTATGGGATTTGTAACCAGTGTAGCTCCTGGTCACATAGCACACTCATGTAGCATGTTAACGATCTATATTGCTTGTTTGAAAGATGGCGGGTGTTTTATTGATGGAATGGCGAACGGTGCTGGATATACACTGGTCGCAACACCCATAAGCCCCATTTCTCAAGTTCCAGCCACATATATATAAAAAATAATACACCTATAATAATCATGTATGCACTTTCAGGACCAGGCAAAATCCTTTCAGATTAATATCTATTTCTACCAACTGTATTGTAAACTGTAATAGACAATACAGTGTATTGAAAATGTTTGAAAATAATAGAAGAGATATCTATTTGGCTTATCCAGATATCTTATTGAAGGAAAGAGATATCGTGTATTGTGAAGTAGATATCTAGTATTTCAAAAGAGATATCTATCTAAGAATTTAATAAAGATATCACTTTTACGCAACAATATATCTATTTGACAGTTCAAGATATCTCTTTGAGTCAACAAGATATATATTTGAGTCAACAAGATATCTAGTTTGATGAAAGAGATATCTATTTGAAGCCTTTCAATAAGATATCTGTTTCGTTTCACTTTTTAATTGTATAAATGAATTCTCCCTACCAGGAAAATATTTCCACCATCCCGCTGATGGACCACACAATCAACTTATTTATTTACTATGTTCTGATTGGACACTACTTATATGACTTGCAGGGAGCACAGTTACTGTTAAGTAGTCGATCAAACAGATATATATATGAAAAAGTCAAATAGATATCTAATTGATTTAACAAGATATATATTTCACCATAGAAGATATCTGTTTCATACAACACGATATCTGTTTGGCTATACAAGATATCTTATTCATAGAAGTAGATATCTGTTTCATTGAATCCAAAGAGATATCTTATTGACTCAAATATATATCTTATTGACTGAAACAGATATATTATTGACTGAAAGAGATATCTGTAACTCTGAAACAGATATCTATATTGTTATTATCATAGATATATCTATTTCAGAGTTACAGATATCTCTTTGAGTCAATAAGATCTCTCTTTCATTCAAGAACATAACTCTTTCAATCAACAAGATATCTCTTTCTGACAAACAGATATCTTATTGACTGAAATAGATATCTGTTTGTCAGAAAGAAATATTTTGTTGATTGAAACAGATATCTTATTGACTCAAAGAGATATATTTTACTATGAATAAATACTAAAACGGCGTGCCATAGATATCTAGTATGATGAAATAGATATATCTTTCAGCCAAGAAGATATCTCTTTCTGACAATAAGATATTTATTTGAGTCAATAAGATATCTCTTTCAGTAAATAAGATATATTCTTCCATCAATAAGATATCTTTTTGACTGAGGAAGATATATGTTACTTATAAAGATATCTTGTTCATGTACTAGATATCTTATTGACCGAGATAGATATCTGTTTGTCTGAAAGAGATATCTTGTTGATTGAAAGATATATCTTATTGACTTAAAGAGATATATTTTACTCTGAATAAATAGTAAAACGGCGTGCCATACGGACCGGCCACGTACTGTTGGTGTCGAAGAGGAGGAAGATATCGTCCAGCTCCACCCGGTTCAACATGTCGTCGTGGTTAGAGTCGGCCTTCTCGAACAGGATTATCTCCCTTTGGCCCTCGTCGCACCTGCCACGGACACACTTTGCATAATTAGCACACTGCATGACACTCACTGGCCGCTACACGATCGGCGAATACACAGATGGCCGGCCTGTCAAGCGAGTACCGTCCTCAGTTTTTTTCGGGCCACATAAGCAATACAGCAACGTCTATTTCTATTTGTATTGTAACTTTAAAGGTACATGCCCACTCAGCAGGCCAAAAATGTTCTTTATATTAGACAACTTTTCTGGCAAAATAAACATTCATTCACCATTACCCAACGTATCGATTGGCATTATTATACATTTTATATTGTAAAAGACGCAAATTTCCATTCATATACTAAATGATTATATCTGTATAGCGGGCACTCTTAAGTTTTTGAACTGGTGGAATAGTGACACAATTATACACTTATTTAATTCCTATAAAGAACATTTTGTGCCTAGGTACATGCCCACTCAGTAGGCACAAACTGTTCTTTATATCAGATACATCACCTGATACATTTTCTGGCGAATAAAACATTCATTCACCATTACCCTACGTATTGATTGGCATTATTATACATTTTATGTCCGACGTAAATTTCAACACTGATATCAGGGGCGATAACCGTGTTTCCTTAAAATGTTAACGAACATTACTATTTATTATCTGTATTTATTTTTTGATGTGGAACGATCGTACTTTATAATCTGTCGAAAATATTATTTTTGCAGGTGAAGCATTTAATTAGTATAAATAATTTGCATATGAAAATAGCCTGATATCACCGCGCGTCACTAGCAGTAAAATACACATTACTAAATGATTATATCTGTATAGCGGGCATTCATAATCTTTATAACTGGTGGTATAGTGAGACAATTATACACTTATTTATTTCCTATAAAGAACAGTTTGTGCCTACTGAGTGGGCATGCACCTTTAAGGTACATTGGCGACCCGTTATAAATAGGTGCAGCTTAAGATCAACTCATATGTTCGAGAAAAGGGAGCAAATCAACTTAAAATTGAACGTATCATGTGTTCCTCACATTTGCCAGATATTGTCCAAAGTCGATTGTTTTCCCTCGTACTGGCGTCTATATTGTTAGCCGCTCTGCTTACTACGGAAGCTTAAAAGGGACATGTGCAAATATTTTTCTATGTCGTTCCCACGACATAGCATCTCGTTACCACGACATAGTATCTCGTTCCCACGAGATAGCATCTCGTTACCACGACTTAGCTATGTCGTTCCCACGAGATAGCATCTCGTTCCCTCGAGATAGCATCTCGTTCCCACGAGATAGGATCTCGTTCCCACGAGATAGGATCTCGTTACCACGAGTTAGCTATGTCGTTACCACGACATAGCATCTCGTTCCCACGAGATATGATCTCGTGACCACGAGTTAGCTATGTCGTTCCCACGAGATAGCATCTTGTTACCACGACATAGCATCTCGTTCCCACGAGATAGCATCTCGTTACCACGAGTTAGCTATGTCGTTCGCACGACATAGCATCTCGTTCCCTCGAGATAGGTAGCCAATGAAAATGAAGCTTAATTACCGCCATTTTAGTCCGACAGCCGGTAGCTTAACATTGTTTTGATTAACATAGTTTTGTTATTGGCGATTTTGCTTGTCCATGCCAACCACATCCAGAATCCGCTAATGACACTCTGTCATCTTTGAGCGTTTTGAGAAATTTGCATAAATTAAAAATGACCGCCAGACAGTTATAGTATGCCGTGTGAGGTATTGAAGTAATTTAAGAGCGTAAAGTGGATTTACTTGACTTATCAGATAAGCGGTCAACATTTTTAATATTCAATTAAATTCACTGTGACATGGAAAAAATCCAAAATGGCCGTCAAATGTAACATATTTTACATATATCTACTCTCACACTATATATTAAAGCAAACATGATAATGATATTGGATATATTGCCACAACAAACGCTTTCGGTACGTTCGATATGTTCGTAGACAAGTTGTTGAACAGGGGAAGTCCAAGATGGCCGCCACATATAGCTATAGTATCATATAACAATAATGTAAACGGACTGATAATTAAGTATATAACTGCATATTAACGCCATATCATAGTAAATTGGTATAGATGTATTGGATTTAGGCATACTCTGAACGTTTTCAGTAACTTAGACACATAATTAAATAACTGTGCCAATAGCAGAAGTCAAAAATGGCCGCCAAATATTTAACAAAAAAGTCACGTTGCCTTATACTGCGCAAATTGCATACTAATTACCGGGGCTATTGATTAGTTTAAGCATATTAGTATACATATCTCAGGTTTATTGACACATTGAACGTTGTATGTAACTTTGAACTTTCAAATGCAATATTATACGATTGTGTCAATAGAAAGAAGAAGCCTTAGATGACCGCCAGATATAAATTACCTGGCAATGACAATCATAATGTGTAATGATTAAAATATGAAATGTCACGTTGACCTATTACAAAGAAAAAACACATATTTATGTCAATCTTGTGTTCTCTTGTAACCTTGTTATGCAATTTATCACGTGTTCCAATAGCAGAAGTCCAAGACGGCTGCCAAATATAAATTATAGCAATCATCGTTTAATAAATAAGTTATATAATTAAGTTCAGTCCAGATCCATAGGGATCACACTGCTATAGCAATAATTTACAAATGTATGTCAATGACGATCGCATAATAATGAAATGATTATTAAAATGGATAGCATAGTAGAAAAGTGAGACCCATAAGAAACCAACGCAATAAATACTTCCTAATAAGCAAATGACATGCGCACCTCGGTGGTCGCAGAACCTTCAACGCGGCACAAACATGCACTCCACGATCAGCGGTGTACGGTCACAAAACGAAAGCAACTGTGCATACACTACATAAACAGTATAACAAATACAGAGCAAGCACAACAACGACTATTCCCCAATGAACTACTGGTAAAGTAACAGGACAGTGCATAAAACAGAACACTTGGATGGTTGAAACTGAACTGTTTGGCAAACCTCCCGCTTACCTCGCCATCAAGCTTCAAAAGGACATCAATATACAAGGCAATCAAAAAACGAATAATATATCATACGATAACGACAAACTAATTAAAACGAAATACAGTATACATGAAATAATGAAAGTTAATATTGTAGATATGACTATAAGAAAAGAAGAAGATGGCACAAATACTCTAGCCGCAAGGGATGACAGTTACGTTGTTTAGCATTGTCATATTAGTATATTAAACTTCGTGACTACTGCATTTCTTATATCAATTGCATTGTACCTTGCATGCTGTCATGTTGTATATATTGGTGTGTACTATGTGTATTGTAGTCTGCAATGACTATAACAGTTATTGTTACCGTGAGTTAGTAGTGGCTCAGCTGGAATGACTGTCGTATATACCATTCCAATGTGTATTAGTTGTGTCCACACTATAATATTTATTCTACATTATCTCAGTGTTTTTCTCAGAATTATTGAATTTGTGATTAAATTTGATTTCTTTGTTCAGCATTTACGTATGTTAACATGTCATATGCATGCACTCCATATTGAGTTGTATGTAATAAAATCAACTGCACATGCATGTCAGACGTTGAATTCCGATTTGTCATTGAAACCAAGAATGTTATAGAAATATTACATTATCTCATCATACACATATACTTTGCTTCACATAATCAATAAAAATCTGAATATATATCAATTGTTTGCAGTTTACCAAATGATAAAGTGATATTAAAAGGTACATAAATCACCATGTACGTACCGCCCTTTAGTAGAATATATGTACCTTTCGCATAAAAAATAACTTGCCAGAATGTAATAATATCAGTGGGAGTCCTTAGTTGCTATGGGAATAACGCTAATGGGATCGTTGACATATATATATATATATAGATGTGTGTTCTCCATTTGTACTAGCTAGGTTAGCCAATTCGTGTGATTTCACAGTGAACTTATTGAGCATTGAAGCGTTTGGAACCAATGATATGAAAGAAAACCTCTTGCATTCATTCACATTAGGAAGTCATTAATGTTTACTGTAAAGTTCCACCCTACATGTTCTTGACAACGCCCACTATGTAAGTTATAATTACATACTTTGGTGTCAGAATATTGTCAGCATGAATGTTGATGTGGAATGGCAAGACAAGAAGGCTTTCCAAAATAAACTGAATAAGCCAACGTATATAACCAAGTGTACTATTTATAAGTATATGATTTGATTACTAGTAGAATGTACTATATTATTATCCGGCGCCCATTTTTACACTTCTGTTATTGAACGTTGTCTAATGGTGTATATTAAGTTAAGAAAACAAACGAGCATCTTGACTTAATACCAGTATTTGGTACAATTACATTCATACGAGTCCAATTATGTAAGCTAATTGCTACAATAATATCAGAATAGTTGGCGGCCATTTTGGACTAAAGCTGCCGAAACAATGATCTAATTGTGTACCTAAGGTACTAAAATCATTGTGTATTTAAATACAATATTCGTATGCAAATTTGCTCTGATATAGGGTCTGAGTGCAATTGTATATGTTTTCTTATGAAGAGATACGATTGCACGTATAATGTATTATATTTATAATTGGCGGCCATTTTTGGAGTTCTGCTATTTAGACAATTATTCAATTACACAGAAAAGTTACAAAAATAAACATTCATTGTTTCAATAAACCCAAGATTATAAAAAGCATACTCTTTGTTGTGACGAACTAGTGAAATTACGTCAAATGGTCACATTTTGCGGCCATTTTGGATTTTTCCCATAGTGCAGTTAAGGAATTGAATTTTAACGTTGCCAATTGTCATCACTATGTCAAATACACCCAGTTTACGCTCTTAAATTGCTGAATTTCCTCATGTTAATGCAACTATATGGCACACTATATCTATTTGACAGCCATCTTGAATTTGTGCAAATTTCTTAAGGGTGACAAGCTTGTCATCCGTTGGATTTCAAAGCTAGAAGGTCTGGACATGCAAAGTTAGTAATACAAAAAAACATGTTATTCAAAACAAGGTAAAACCCAAAATCGGCCTTTGGCTGCCGGACTATATTCAACTATGGCTGAAAGAAAAAATGGCGGTAATTATGCTGCATTTTCATTGGCTACCTATGTCGTGGGAACGAGATGCTATGTCGTGGTAATGAGATGCTATCTCGTGGGAACGACATAGCTAACTCGTGGTAACGAGATCCTATCTCGTGGGAACGAGATGCTATGTCGTGGTAACGAGATGCTATGTCGTGGTAACGAGATGCTAAGTCGTGGGAACGACATAGCTAACTCGTGGTAACGACATAGCTAACTCGTGGTAACGAGATCCTATCTCGTGGGAACGAGATCCTATCTCGTGGGAACGAGATCCTATCTCGTGGGAACGACATAGCTAAGTCGTGGTAACGAGATGCTATCTCGTGGGAACGACATAGCTAACTCGTGGTAACGCGATCCTATCTCGTGGGAAGGAGATCCTATCTCGTGGTAACGAGATGCTATCTCGTGGGAACGACATAGCTAAGTCGTGGTAACGAGATGCTATGTCGTGGGAACGACATAGAAAAAAGATTGCACATGTCCCTTTTAAGCTTCCGTAGCTTACAGCTACAGTCGTCGACGGACAATTAATTGACATGGCTTGAGAAATGGGGCTTATGGTCAATGCGCTCAGTGCAGACCCAGATCAGCCTGCGCATCCGCCCAGACTAATCAAGATCTGCACTGTTCGACATTAAGTCAGCGAAACACGTGTCAACAGTAGAGATCCTTATCAGGCTGTGGGAGTTGCTACTTGTAGCTGATTGAGAGCCAGGGGGCCGTTTCACTAAACTTCGTACGACTAAAATGTTCGTAAGTGCAAAATTTCACATCAACAATGTTTTCTTGTAAATCCATCAATTGCAATTTCCAGACGATCTTAAATTTGCACTTGCAAACATTTTAGTCGTACGAAACGACCCCCAGACTACCAGAGACTGACACAAGCCTCTCCAGTCAAACCACACACATGTGACTATGATATTTGGTGAACGCCCAGCACCCACCCACTTATATTTACCACTTCTATAAATTCATACTGCAAACGCCCATTCAACGTATTGCGTTTACATCCCAATACAATACATTAGACACACGTGACGTCGCGCCATGTTGTTGATTGGTTAACCTTCGTTTGACGTCCATACATTCCACGAGGTTGTCAATAACTGCACGCTATTGACCGGCAACGTCGCTGTTGCAGAAAT
The DNA here is from genome assembly GCA_029237695.1 of Conchocele bisecta. Lineage (NCBI taxonomy): Eukaryota > Metazoa > Mollusca > Bivalvia > Lucinida > Thyasiridae > Conchocele > Conchocele bisecta. The sequence continues at coordinate 24,390,868 of CM055271.1, read as the reverse complement.
CGACAAATTACAGATGATGACGTAAAACAATAGTATTCTTAATTTTAACGCCATATTTGGTTATTTACATTTTTGAAAACGCAGAAAATGCAGTGCAAATATAAGTAATGAAACCATGGGCTGTTGCTATTACTGGGGTGTAAAATACATTTGGTCTGTTTAAAGTTTGTGATGAGTCCGAAGTGTATTATACACCCCAGTAAACGCAACAGACCCTGGTTTTATTCCTTAAATAATCGCGCTATATGTGGCTGGCATCCAATGGGTGTGCATATGTAACGGATGTGACTGGAGAACTGCGACCAGTGTAGTTCCATAATAGCCTGTGCATCCGTACAGTCTGATCTGGATCTGCACTGTTTACCATTCATCAATGAATCACCCACCATACCTCTAACAAGCAATATAGATAGTTATTAAATCAAGTTACGCGAGTGTGCTATCTGATCAGAAGCTACTCTGGTCACAAATCCCATAAGCACCATTTATTCAGTCAATGTAATGTAGAACAGCCCCAGCCCTACAACACACCGTGTGTAGCGATGGGACGTGAACAGAACGTACCTGGCGCCGACAGCCAGCAACAAGCCGAGGAAAACGGAATATATCTGGAATAAACGTTGAATTCATTGAAATATGCATGTACTTTTACACTGAGATGTTTGTACATTATCTAATGAAACGAGTGCGCTGTATTACAGTAAGAATTTAATTATATACAGTATGAAATCATTTTAAAATGGCATTCACGGGATGAAACAACGTAATGTAATTGTATATGGAGCCCCGCAGGGACGTAGAATTCTTTTTTTTATTAATTCGTTCCCACGAAATAACAATTCGTTCCCTCAATTTAACAATTCGTTCCCACGAAATAGCAATATGTTCCCACGGGAACGAATTGTTAATTCGTGGCAACGAATTGTTAATTCGAGGGAACAAATTGTTAAATTGATCGAACAAATTGTCATTTCGTGGGAACGAATTGTTAATTTGAGGGAACGAATTATCATTTCGTGGGAACGAATTGTTAATTCGAGGGAACGAGTTGTTATATCGTGGGAAAGTATTGTTAAATTGAGGGAACGAATTAATAAAAAAAATCCATGTCTCCGTAAATTACTAATTGTAGAGCTGCATTGTTTCTCCGAACCCACGTAGACTCGGGTGCGTAACATGAAACAGTTCGGTTATATTTACAATACTATAAAGTGACAACATGTAGCTTTCTAACTCCATGTTGAATGTTTGCGGACTCATTATGTTTTCATTAATACACTGGGGTTATAATTGCGTATGGTCAGATTCTTCTATGTTTGTTTGAAATGAATACAGGCAATTCCCACCAGAAACTACAAGCTACATGTACGTATATAAATGTGCGTGTATGCATTGGAACCGCTCTAACCCGGACACCCTGGGAGGCATCCAGATTGTACGGTTTTCAGGTTACATTGTACTTCCTGTATATGTGGCTGTGACTGAAGAAATCGGGCTTATGGGATTTGGGACCAGTGTAGTTCCTGATCAAATAACGCACTTCTTTAACCTGATAATGTATCTATATTGCTTGTTAGAAGCATGATGGATGCTTCACTGATGGAATGGCGAATAGTGCAGATCCTGATCAGACTGTGCGCATGCACAGGCTGATCTGGATCCACACTGGTCTCAAAGCCCACAAGCCCCAATTCTCCAGACACAGCTACATATGAGCTAACCAAAGCACGCGGACGTACTTTGCTATCATGAACCTACATTATTGTTGCAAGTACTAAATTAAAGTGAGCCCCAAATTACATACACTCACGTGTTCTGGCTGCCCTGTGCAGAGAGATTCTCCGTAGTTAGTTGGCAAGTATATCCAGTAAATTAATGAATTGTATTTACGAGTTTTCCCCGTCTTTTATAGTATTATGTTTCAGCATCTTAATTGTGACACTCAGTTGCAATTATAATAGTGCTTGACATTGTCATATTGCCCCCCCCTCCCCACCCCCCACACACGTTGCGCGTGATTTGCCCCCATTTGCAGCACAAATCGTGCGGTCATCGCTAAATTTAGTAACAGAGTTAACTCCCCTCCGAATACTCTCCGAAACAAGCGACGCGTTTAACACACAAACTACATCAAGTTTGACCTTCCGACAGCCTATTTTTAAACTCACCCGACACCTGTGTGAAACAAAACTCGCACGTGTAGGTCTAACTGATGTTTAATCCTCATTCTCTCTCTCTATCGATGGATTTACAGCGGATTTTAGTGACATTCCTCAATTCGTCCTGATTGACATGCGTCTATGGTGGCCAATACACGTCAACATGAGTGTCAATTCTACGTTCAAGGGAGGGGGTCAATAAGTCAGTATTTAAGGTGATAACTTACAGTCAGGGAACAGTATAACACATCCAGCGTATATTAATACCCATATTAATGCAAGTACTGAAATAAGACAAAAAAAATCTAACAAGTTTGGGCTTCCATACATTGAAAATGTTGTCAGCGGTTTTCCCAATAACGTCATCTGTATGTTTTAATATACTCGATCCGGGGCTAACCATTTCATTCACAAAACAGAAGTAAACTTGGCGATGTACCGATTAGGCATTTTCAGGCGCGACACCGCTTCCGTGGCGGAATTATTGTAACTATTGCTATTCAAACAGTTTTCAATATATCTATAATGATCATAGATATCTGGAATCTGTATACTTGAATTGATGTCTTGTATATGTGTTACCGTATCTTTCTGATATTGCTATGCATAATCTGTAATGTTGTTGAATGTTTTGGTACATACTGTAGCAGTGCATACTGAACTTTAAGTTGTGCCATATCAATAGTTTACCCCTTAACCATTAAAACGCTGAAAAATAAAATTGCCGTCTGCTCATTTTGTATATTTTAATCTCTTTAAAAACCTGTTTTTGCAGCGCAGTAGAATCGTCTCGGTATGTTTTTGAGGAGAAAATATAAAAATATTTAAAACAGCAGACGACAATTGTCGTTTCCAGCCCTTTAAAGGTACATGCCCACTCAGTAAGCCCAAAATGTCATTTATAGGAATTAAATAAGTGTATAACTGTGTCATTATTCCACCAGTTCTAAACGTTACAAGTGCCCGCTATACAGATATAATCATTTAGCAATATTTAAGCGGTGGTATCAGGCTATTTTCATATGCAAATGAGGCATGATATTTTTTAATTATTTATACTAAAGAAATGCGTCACCTGAAAAAATAATATTTTCGACAGATTTTAAAGTATGATCATTGCACATCATAAAATAAATACAGAGATTAAATAGTAATGTCCGTTAACATTTTAAGCAAACACGGTTATCGCCCCTGATATCACTGTAAATTAACGTCTGATATAAAATGTATAATAATGCCAATCAGTACGTGGGATAATGGCGCATGAATGTTTATTTTGCCAGGAAATGTCTCAGATGATGTCTCTGATGTAAAGAACATTTTGTACCTACTGAGTGGGCATGTACCTTTAAGGGTTAATGAAACTGCAACACCAACAATCAATCAATCAATCAATCAATCAATCTAGTTTAATCTTGTAGTACCCTATGTTCAGTACTTTCAGTACTTCGATTTTATATGTTTAACTTCTGTTCATACAATATTTAGCTGAACGTATTTTCTTTTATAGATTAGCGAGTCGGCCACAAACATAAATTGCGACACCCAAACCTATTCGCTAAAATCTGGCCTTGTCTGTGCGGTATAGACATAAATGGAATAGAAATTAACGATTTCCACACTCTAGACATCAGTTCGCAAACAGTGTAGATCCTTATGAGTCGGCTCGTCACGAGCTGTCTTACAAATATTTTCACAGCTTGTATAGGTGTTCTTTACATTTCTAATTATTTGTATCGTTTGAAAATTAACAACCATTAACTAATACTACTTATGAGTGAAAGGTTCGTGATATATTTTAAATCATTTGTCCGTCTGCCACTTACCATGTCTGTCCTGGCGATCGTATCGGGAAGGAATGACTGTCTGCGATTATGTGAACTCCGTCACTGGCGACAGCCTGGCATGCCACAATGTAGACCCCATCCATCCCGCCACCAGTGTAGAACCAGGACACCGTGGGAGCCGCCAGTTGGAACTCTCCCTACCATAGTCGGCATAAGGCAACGCAGTATAATTATAGCAGCGGGCAGTCGGCGGTCAAGTGTAATACGGGTATCTGGATGCAGGTAGGCCAGCCCGTGCCTCATACACTGGGCACAGTCATGGCACATACAGGCCGCTGTTCCCCGTCCGCCCGCGAGATAAGCACCGACGCCAAGTTCGTCGTCCGGCGCACCCTTAGATAAGACAGAGGTGGCCTCATGTTTGCACCGGGCATTTCAAATACAATATACATAGCTGACAAGAAAATAGAAACGCGCACACACATAGTTGGGACTGTTTGACTTTATACAATTATACAATATAACATCCGGGTTTTTACGCCAATGTTGAACATCTAATGCTTAATCATTTAAATCCAAAATGGGAACAGGTCACAGTGTGAAGATGTCTATGAACATTTAACATGGGATTTTTTTTTAATTTCAGACATAGTGGACCGAGTTTAAAAATGTAACTTTTGTTTTCTTAGTTATATCATTTTCAAGCTATCTAGCCAGCAAGTTTCAGAGTCAATTTCCTTTTTCGTTTTGCGACTCTTACAGATGTCCAGGTCTTTTTCCCCATGATAAATTCCCAATCATTTTGCGATATCGATATTTGACAAAATTTCACGAACTATACATGCTATAAGAAGGCTCATTCTTAAATTTTGCGTTATCGAAAATATTATTTTTTCTAAAGTGTTAGAAATAAAATGTAGGAAGGTTTCGTGAAACGTAATTTTTTTAATTGTACATATATGGCCTTGTTTAACAGTTACATTATAAGGGTGATATGAAAAAATTAGAATTTTATCAACTTTTTATTTTTATATGGATATTGTATAAGGCCATTCGTCTAACACATACCTTAAGAAATATAATTAGTCATACAGTGTTGGTGTATTTATACGTAAGTATTGTTTTCATTTACCCCGATGATAAAGTGGTATGTTGTTTTTTCCGTTTGTTATACAATGGGATACAATATTTTGTTGATGTTAATGGATCAACATTGATCACTATTGCTCAGACCAGTTACATGTGGTCGGATCAGCAGCATGTGCGTTATTTCCACAATGTTCATCAATGAACCACGGCCTTGCCCCTGCACAAGCGGCATATATCTATGTGATCCATACGCCACTCGATCCGCAACGCTTTGCAGAACATGTTTCAGTATAATATCTGGCATGTACATATCGAATGACACACGCCCTGTGATTGTGTATCTACATGTAAGATGGGAATAAGATGGAAACATGTTCATGAAATAATATTTACAGAACATATAGTTTCGGGAATTCACGTCAAAAGCTGCGGAAATATTCAGAATTATATTCTATTCAGCATTAGCTTTGAACATTCCATCAACTATTGACGTCATTTACAGAAACTATCGTAAGGTATGTAATACAATTTCATTAAAAATCGCACATCTTCGTAGGTACAAAATCACATGACGTGTCTCAAATACCAACAAAGCGAGTCTGTTCCCCGATGGAAACTATTTATTAAATGACCCACAGCAGAGCTAATTGTATTTACAACACATACCTACATGTACTATATACATGTACATGCATCATGAGAGAACAAAAATAAGCAGACAAGGGAAAGGAAAGGAAAATAAGAAACAGATGAACACGCCGCCATCAAGCCTACATAGCGTGCATTTATGTGACGCATCATGGTGAAAGACACTGTGTACCTTCCGTAGGCCACTGACTCCTACGGAGCCCTGCAGGGGACGTACAATGCTTTATTTTATTAATTCGTTCCCACGAAATAACAATTCGTTCCCACGAAATAACAATTCGTTCCCTCAATTTAACAATTCGTTCCCATGAATTAACAATTCGTTCCCTCAATTTAACTCGAGGGAACGAATTTTTAATTCGAGGGAACGAATTGTTAAATTGAGGGCCTGAACGAATTGTCATTTCGTGGGAACGAATTGTGAATTCGAGGGAACGAATTGTTATATCGTGGGAACGAATTGTTAATTCGAGGGAACGAATTGTTATAGCGTGGGAACGAATTGTTAATAGCGTGGGAACGAATTGTTAATTCGAGGGAACGAATTGTTAAATTGAGGGAACGAATTGTTATTTCGTGGGAACGAATTAATAAAAAATAATCCATCTAAAGACCCATATACATTTACTAGTTAAGGGAGGTTTGAATTCTTATTTTAGTAACTTATACTTATAACTTAAATTTCTACTAGGTGGAACTTTGAAAAACTGGGCACGAACATTTGGCGGACATTTTGAAAAATCGTCGCACGCTTAGACTATGGAAACATGTGCAATAACATACATTTAGCACACAAAAAAAAGCAAACAAAACATCTATCATACTGAAAAGGCGATCAAGCTAAATTGTTAGAACTGTTTTCTATGGCGTATGATCCGTGCTTTTAAAAAGTTTAACCCACAAAATGTGTGCTGCGACCGGCATAAGCTCATTCGCATAAAGCTTTAAGACATCAAATTTGGATGTTGGTTGTATAGTTCTTCGCTAGCGAATAAATACAATGCAAATATTGAAGTACTGAAACAAGGTTAGCTCCACAAGATGACTAATAAATATTATCTAATTACATAATGATGTTTAATGGCTTATCATCAGCTAGTCATTTTAGGTCGGTTAACAGGGTCAAATCCCATATTTCATGTGTAGGGAAGAAGGAAAATCCCAAAATCAGAACAGAATATTTACAGACAAAAATATACAGTCATGCAGTGTACGTGGCTTTATCAGAAAGAAGTATACAAATAAAGTTCGCCTTTGTTTGTATTTTGACAGACTCAACACCGGAATATGTGTGCCACATGTCAGACAGTTCACGGGAGCTCAATGATGCGCCATTGTTGTTGTACTACGTGAGTCAATTTGAAAACACATGGAAGTGTCTAACGATCTAACTTATATAATCCAACAATTACAATTGAAGTTCACCATCAATCCATTATATTTTAAAATAGTATAGACATTAACTAACTATTTATGAAGACACACACAATGGTGATGTCATCAACAGATTAAATTGACTATTCAAACGTTTCACCGTGTATGAAAAACAACAACTACTAGAGCAGCTTGAGCTGCATCAACGGTTTGAGCCTCAAACATTGATTTCATGTGTAACTAAGCTTTAGCCCAAGGTGTAAACTATCGGTTGCAAAAAAGAATTTCTGAAGTTTTAGAATGAACAGTCCAACATTATTGTGTTCGCATCATCACACCGATGTGGGGCCGGTTAGCTTAGAGGTAGAGCGATGGACTCGGAGCGAGGGATACCGGGTTCGATCCTCAGCCTGGGCGGCTGTTTGTGTCCTTGAGCAAGACACTTAGCCCACATTGCTCAACAGCTGAAGTCTGCGACAGTACTGTACAAATTGGAAAACGTTTGTAAAGACCACCCGTTATCAGCCGAAATTCGGCAAAATCGTTGAAAAGTATGTACATTTTTCAACTTCAAATGCATATAGCTCTTTTATTTGAGCAAATAGCCGAAAACTGTCAGCGAATCTGAGATAAAGAATTTTGTCAGCTTTCCAATGCAAAAAGAATTCTTGAAATCGGTTGGAAAATAAGGAAGTTATAGGAAGTATGACGTCACTTCCGTTTTCGTGGAAAGTAGCATTAAAAGATATCTGAAAATCTGTGAGTCTCTGCTCACACTTGATCCGAATCGGCATGCAAAATTTGAAGTCGATCCGACCAGCGGTTTGGGCTGTAGACTGAACGGCTGAATAAAAAAAAAAAATAATAAAAAAAAAAAATAAACCAACGAATACAATAGGTTTTCGGCCAGCTGAAAGCCGCCTCAAACCTAAATAATCATCCGCTGACTTACGGGCTCCCTCCATCTACACCAAACCGCTGGTCGGATCGACTTCAAATTTTGCATGCCGATTCGGATCAAGTGGTAGTCGAGACTTAGAGATTTTCAGAAATCTCTTAATGCCACTTTCCACAAACCGGAAGTGACGTCATACTTTCTATAACTTCCTTATTTTCCAACCGATTTCAATAGATTTCAAAATTTCTTGCTGCGGTTTCAGTCCTTTAGCTAAAACTTTCCCGCTTTGTGCCCGGCCTATGGTGAAAAACAAACGAAAACTTCACTTGCGGAATATTGCACATATTTAATTTCCGTTTTATTAGGTGTATTTACAAATGGCGTAAACTGCCATTTAAGGGCGATAACTATCGAAAACTAGAGCAGCTTGAGCTGCATTAACGGTTTGAGCCTCAAACATTGATTTCATGTGTAATTAAGCTTTAGCCCAAGGTGTAAACTATCGGTTGCAAAAAGAATTTCTGAAGTTTTAGAATGAACAGTCCAACAGTATTGTGTTCGCATCATCACACCGATGTGGGGCCGGTTAGCTTAGAGGTAGAGCGATGGACTCGGAGCGAGGGATACCGGGTTCGATCCTCAGCCAAAGTTTTAGCTAAAGGACTGAAATATCGATTATAGCAAAAACAATTGAAATCGAATGATAAATAACGAAGCTGACGTCACATCCGTTTGCTCTATTTTGAAAACTTGAAAAAATACGTTCATCTTTGACATCGAATAGAGCCGTTAGTAGTCAAGATATAGCTCTGAAAATTATCATCTGTCATGCGGCTGACACTCCCCTATCACCCTGGCAAGAAATTATGTTGCTGACAGTACTGTACAAATTGGAAAACGTTTGTAAAGACCACCCGTTATCAGCCGAAATTCGGCAAAATCGTTGAAAAGTATGTACATTTTTCAACTTCAAATGCATATAGCTCTTTTATTTGAGCAGATAGCCGAAAACTGTCAGCGAGTCTGAGAATCTTTTCAAAATTATGACTGGGCGTAGGTGTACATACGTGTATGCTGCATGAACGGCAAAATGTTTTTATGAATTTTGTTTCGCTCACCCAGAGGGTAATTTTTCGAAAATCGCCCGTAAACCACAATATGAAAAAGAAATGGCCTTCGACGTCGCATTGCGACTGCGTGGTACACGATACGGGGGGCGTCTCAATAACAGCAATTTGTTCTCTTCAAAAGTAAAGTTGGGCATGCCAACTATTTTACACATAATGTTGAGCATTGCCGTTGCTATTAATAACTTGCTTTCAGTTCACTCGCTGACTTTAAATGTCACCTGCCTGTTGTTAATTGCGAACGCAAATTGAGCCTATTGAGACGTCCGCGGATGGACATGCGACTGCGTGGTACACGATACGGGGTGGGGGGGGGGGGGGGGGGCGTCTCAATAACAGCAATTTGTTCTCTTCAAAAGTAAAGTTGGGCATGCCAACTATTTTACACATAATGTTGAGCATAGCCGTTGCTATTAATAACTTGCTTTCAGTTCACTCGCTAACTTTAAATGTCACCTGACTGTTGTTAATTGCGAACCCAAATTGAGACGTCCCCCGATGAACAGAGAGCCACTTCCGAAAGTAGACCCGTGCAAACGGCCAGAATCGCGATCCCAATAGCGTGGGGACAGTATGTCTCCCGCCAAAAATAAGCTAAACAAATGCTTTACTCCTCCTATACACATTAATGTGTTATAAGATGGAGTCAAAATGTTAGCTTATTTTTATGTCTCACTTATTGATGCTTTTATGTATATTTAAAGGCACTGAACGGCTCAGTATTACAATTTTCCGATTTTTTCAAACACAAAAACATGTTTGCCAACTGATTTAGTACACAAAACTAACATATACTGCCTAATAGATACATCTCAAGTCTTGAGATTTACATCTTGCTCGCAATGTGAACACAACACAAACTTGTTTTGTGTACCACTCAGTGCAAAATGTCAAGATTGACAATTTCATTTCCGTAACCCAACGGCTTCGGCTCGGAAGCGAGTCGATAAACTCCGGCTATCGGAATTTATCGGCCGCGAATCGGGGAGTTGAGGAGTTGACCCGAGCGTCTATCGGAAAATCGATCGGGCTTTGAAACACGCACCTGCTGTTTGTTTATCAACAAATATTGATATTTTCATCGACTACTAACTCATTGTTGTACCAAAATGAATGCAAACAGTTTCAAAGTGTGTGTAAATAGAAACCTGTTGGATTTATATGTGGTAAAACCCAATAGGAGGCCAAATTCGGCAACTTGAGCCGTATAGGGGCTTTAATATATGTATATACCTTGGTTCGTTACTTCAACCTGTGTGTCCGGTGATTCTGCAGAGATCATTAGGCAATATAAAATTAATTTACTGTATGTAATCCACACCCGCCCCTAAACAGTTGAATGCCAGATTATTTTTTTATTTTAATATATTTGAAGATAAATCATTAATTAGTGTTTGTTAACAGTATTTACAACAACTTTTAATAATAAAAAATAAGACATACACACCGCTAATAATAAATTAACTGTATGTGGCCTCACAAGTCGCCACAATGGCTGCCAGGTATACTTTTTACTAAACCAGTGCATACCTCTGGTGACAGTTTAGTTAACTATCGTTTAATGGGACAGTAGGACAAAACATTGACTATAATGTAAATATATATTTAAATAATTCAGACCGGCACTGGCTCGATGACCTTGCATGTCGTCTCCCAATAATAGGAGATAGGAAGGAGGTGGATACAGAGGAAACCGGCCCCAGAGGGCATAGCTCTTATTAGAATAGTCCCCTCTGGTTCTTTAACGTGCCCAGACTCTCCTTCAAATCTAATGCACGGTACCGCCGTCTACTGTCCCCATCTGAAAGGACTAGTAGAGCAGGAAATACAAAGTATCTCAGAAATACTGACGCCCGGGACCTGAACCCTGAATCGAATCCGGGTCGCCAGCGTGGTAGTCCGACCGACATAAACTCATTTGCATAAAAGCTGTAAGACCTCAAATGTGGATGTTGGTTGTATAATTCTTCGCTAGCGAATAAATACAATGCAAATATTGCGTACACGTTTTATAAATAGACGCTATCTCGAACACTGGGACAGCCCGATTGTGGAATAGATATGTTGCTTAAGGATCTGTCTTACTATATTTTTCACATTTCTGAGCTGAGCATTTGGGTAGGATCTAGGAAAACCGGAATTATTTCACTTCTATATGGTGTGGCAGATACTCACATTCGCTGTACACTGAAGACTAACACGAAAAGTGTCCACCCTGATCAGTTAGGGCAGATACACAGCCCCGTCTTCTACAGCTACGTCGAACAGAACAAAATATCAGAGCAATTGTAGTCACATTTCGCAAGTCCTCTAGTACATTTTGTAATGGTCGCTTTTTAACACAACATGTAAACGTATGTACCCATAGCGGAGCATGTGACTGCTTTATCCGTGGGAACAACTTGCGTTGACGCTGTGTTGGCGTTGTGTTAGCATTGGACTGATTATGCGGCTGTGACTGGAGAAATGGTGCTTATCGGATTTGTGACTAATGTATCTCTTGATAAGATAGCACACCCCTGTAGCCTGATAACAATCTATATTGCTTGTTTGCGGATGCACTGGATTATCTAGATCTACACTGGTCGCAAAACCCGTAAGCTACATTTCATAGTCACAGATTGTAATCAGAACGCCAATTTCACGATTTCATTTTCCCCATCAACAGAGTATTCCAACTGAGCAGAAATTGTACAGTTTGTAATAAAGTATGTCTCTACATCAACAGATCAGTAAAATGAACCAGTGCAGATACTGCATGATGAATTGGATGATCTGGAACTACACTAATAAGTCACAATGTAATGGGACTTATTCGTCTCTAATTTTGTAATATTATATTTAACGTCACGCATCTCCTTGTAAGGGATTACATTATTTAAACAGTTTAATCAGGGTATTTAAATAAACACATACATTTCGATAAAACACGGTACAACCTTAACTGTGTTATATTGCGGGCGACCTTGCATATCCGAGATATGATTATCGAAGGGTAGTAGGTAACACACGGTAAACATAGCTATTACTGTATTGTACGCGTTGGGATTTGTGTGTATTTAGACATAATTACAATCGTAATATAGCCTATATATATTGTTCTTATTGTTCGTCCACACACGGATATAGTCTACATACACGAGACAAGCCATGTGATTTTGTACTTAAGAACATGTGCGATTTTTTTATGAAATATATTTACAGAAACTATGATATTTTCTGTAAATAACGTCGAAAGCTGACGGAAATTTCATAGCAAAATTTCCGCATTTGCTATAAAAGATTTCGATAACTTTCGACATCATTTACGGAAAATATAGTCAATTTTGTAAATATTTTTAATTAAGAATCGCACATGTTAGTAGGTACAACATCACATGGCTTGTCTCATATACTGTTCTTAGTGTTTGTCGACGTCTATATACTCGTGCGTGAGCTAGCATGGACGCGTGCGGGAATACAAACACGGCATGCGAGGGTGGAGAGGAAACCGCGTCGGCCGAACAGGAGGAATACTACTGCCAGCCGTGTTTACACGAGGGCGAGTCGCGGAAGGCTCATGTATACTGTACAGATTGTCCGGAGTATTTGTGTAGTGACTGTCACAAGACCCACGCCAAACTAAAACCTGCCGACGGTCACGTGGTTATTGATGTATCGGAACTGCCGCGGGTCGGGCGGGCGGCACCCGAGGTGCAGCGGGGCGGGCAGGCGGGACCCGAGGGGCCACGGGACGATACCGTCACCGCTCCCTGCCAGACACACGACTCCCGTCCCTGCCCGACCCACGGGGACAGGTTGGAGCAGTACTACTGCGGGAGCCACCAGGTGGCGGCCTGTACCGTCTGTGTGACCCTCTACCACAGGACGTGTCCGGATGTGAGACATATACGGGACGCCGCCTCCGGACATGCCCGCTCAAACTGTGAGGAGGCGCGACACAAATTACAAGAGCTGACGGATCGATTGACTAACATTTCCACTGACCCAGCGGGAACACTGGGAACGGTGAGAGAACTAGACGTTGCGCATTCACGGGCCCTGCACACGTACCGTGACGAGCTGGTTGCGAGCGTGGACAGGTGGGCGGCGGAGGCCGAGGCGCGGAAGGACGAGTACGTGCATGTGCGGAGGCGCCAGTTGGCCGAGGTCCGCAGGTCGAGCGAGGAGCAGCGGCGTAGACTGCAGGCCGTCGAGGCCGACATCTCCGAGCACATCCTGACGGGCAACAACAGCGCCCTCTTTGTCGCCATGCACCGGGCGACGGAGGTGATTAACGAGTGCAAGGAGACCATTCCTACGCTAGAAAACGACCTTAATAGCTAATGTGTGACAAACGGTGTGAGTTTGTAAGCAAGAAGATGTGAGATTTTTCACGAAAAATTATCTACATAAACCGTGTTATTTTCTGTGTATGACGTTTAAAGTTGCTGAAATTTGCATAGCAAACGTGAGGGCAATATCGTACATTTTTTAAAACAGTTTGCGTGAGATATCCCACATCGTCGTAGGTACTAAATCACATGGCTTGCCTCAACTGTGTCGTCGTGTGACAGTGAGGTGGTGGGGAAACTAGCCAGTTGACAAGCTCCCACGGAGAAGCCACTTAAATCAACATATACCCGGGGTGAAGTTAGCCTACGCTAATCTTTCCAACAGTTGTCGATTGTTTTCTTTCAAAATGCTTCAATACTGTGCTTGAAACTGACTGACTGACTAAGCCTGAGCTTGAACCAATAAAGCTGCTTGATGGTGAATTGAGTCTGCCAATACTTTTTCAGAAACGTTGACATCTGGGCACGTTTAGCTCAGGCGGTTTTGTAGTCAAAGTGTTGTCGTCTATCTGTCATGTACGGAACTTACAGTATAAATGCATAAGTTCTGAATAGTTGACATCCGGAGCAAACTATTGATCAGAAACTAAAAGCACCATGGCCTGCGACTACGGCAGCTTAAAAGGGACATGCGCAATATCTCGTTCCCACTACATAGCATCTCGTTCCCACGAAATATAATCTCGTTCCCACGACTTAGCTATGTCGTTCACACGAGATAGCATCTCCTTCCCACGAGATAGGATCTCGTTACCACGACTTAGCATCGCGTTCCCACGAGATAGCATCTCGTTACCACGAGTTAGCTATGTCGTTCCCACGAGATAGCATCTCGTTCCCACAAGATAGCATCTCGTTACCACGACATAGCATCTCGTTCCCACGAGATAGCATCTCGTTACCACGAGTTAGCTATGTCGTTCCCACGAGATAGCATCTCGTTCCCACGAGATAGCATCTCGTTACCACGACATAGCATCTCGTTCCACGTAGCCAATGAAAATGCAGCATAATTACCGCCATATTTCTTTGAGCCATAGTTGATTATAGTCCGGTAGCCAAAGGCCGATTTGGAGCTTTGCCTTGTTTTGAATAACATGTGTTTTTTTATTACTGACTTTGCATGTCCAGACCTTCTAGTTTTGAAATAAAACTGATGACAAGCTGTCACCCTTGAGCATTTTAAGAAATTTGCACAAATTCAAGATGGCTGTCAAATAGATATAGTGTGACATATTGTTGCATTAACATGAAGAAATTAAGCAATTTAAGAGCGTAAACTGTGTGTATTTGACATAGTGATGACAATTGGCAACGTTAAAATTCAATTCCTTAACTGCAATATGGTAAAAATCCAAGATGGCCACCAAATGTGACCATTTGACGTAATTTCACTAGTTCGTCACAACAAAGAGTATGGTTTTTATAATCTTGAGTTTACTGAAACAATGAGTGTTTGTTTTTGTAACTTTGCTGTGAAATTGAATAATAGTCTAAATAGCAGAACTCCAAAATGGCCGCCAATTATAAATATATTACATTATACGTGCAATCGTATCTCTACATAAGAAAACATATATACTTCCACACAGACCATATATTAGAGCAAATTAGCATACAAATATTGTATTTAGATACACAATGACTTTAGTACTTTAGGTACGCAATTAGATATTTGTTTCAACAGCATTATTCCAAGATGGCCGCCAACTATATTGATATTATTGTAGCAAATAGCTTATATAATTACGTCACATTATAAGAATGTAATTATACCAAAAACTAGTATTAAGTCAAGATGATTTTTTTTCTTAAATTAATATACACCATTAGACAACGTTCAATAAATGAAGTCCAAAATGGGCGCCGGATAATCATATAGTACATTCTACTAGTAATACAATAATATACTGATATAATATTTAAAATAGTACATTTGGTTATATACGTTGGATTATTCAGTTTATTTTGGAAAGCCTTCTTATCTTGCCCTTCCACATCAACATTCATGCTGAAAATATTCTGACGCCAAATCCAAGATGGCTACCAAACTTATATAGTGGGGCGTTGGCAGGAAGATGTAGTGTGGAACTTTTCAGTAAACTGTAATGACTTCCCAATTTGAATACATACAAGAGATTTTCTTTCATACACTTGGTTCCAAAAGCTTCACTGCTCAACAAGTTTGCTGTGAACTCACAGTTTCTGGCTAACATTACTTGCGCTAAATTTATATCTGGCGGCCATCTAAGGCTTCTTCCATTGACACAATTGTACAATATTGCATTTGACAGTTACATAAAACGTTCAATGTGTTCATAATCCTGAGATATGTATACTAATATGCTTAAATTAATCAATAACCCCAGTAATTTGCGCAGTATAAAGCGGCCAATATTTGGGGGCCATTTTTGACTTCTGCTATTGGCACAGTTATTTAATTATATGTCTAAGTTACTGAAAACGTTCAGTGTATGCCTAAATCCAATACATCTATACTAATTTACTACGCAGTTATACACTTAATTATCAGTCGTTTACATTATTGTTATATTTATATGTGGCGGCCACCTTGGACTTCCCCTGTTCAACAACTTGTCTACAAACATATTGAACGTACCGAAAGCGTTTATTGTCTCAATATATCCAATATGTCACATTTGGCGGCCATTTTGGATTTTTTCCATGTCACAGTGAATTGAATTGAATATTAAAAATGCTGACCGCTTATTTGATAAGTCAAGTAAATCCACTTTACGCTCTTAAATTACTTCAATACCTCACACGGCATAATATAACTGTTTGGTGGCCATTTTGAATTTATGCAAATTTCTCAAAACTCTCACGGATGACAGAGTGTCATTAGCCGGATTCTGGATGTGGATGGCATGGAAAAGCAAAATCGCCAATAAAAAAACTATGTTAATCAAAACAAGCTAGGTTAAGCTGTCGGACTAATATGGCGGTAATTATGCTTCATTTTGATTGGCTACCTATCTCGAGGGAACGACATGCGAACGACATAGCTAACTCGTGGTAACGAGATGCTATCTCGTGGGAACGACATAGCTAACTCGTGGTAACGAGATGCTATCTCGTGGGAACGAGATGCTATGTCGTGGTAACGAGATGCTATCTCGTGGGAACGACAGCTAACTGTGGTAACGAGATCCTATCTCGTGGGAACGAGATCCTATCTCGAGGGAACGAGATGCTATGTCGTGGAAACGACATAGCTAACTCGTGGTAACGACATGCTATGTCGTGGTAACGAGATGCTATGTCATGAGAACGACATAGAAACAAAATTGCGCATGTCCCTTTTAAGCTGCCGTATGCGACTCATTTATAGTTGTGTGTAAACTCGTACCATCCTGAGTGTCGAAGAATGGACAAATCGAAATGAAAGGTACATGCCCGCTCAGTAGGCACAACATGTTCTTTATATCAGAAAAATCATCTGAGACATTTTCTGGTAAAATAAACATTCATTCACCATTACCCCACGTATTGATTGACATTATTATACCTTTTATATCAGACGTAAATTTCCAAACTGATATCAGGGCGATAACTGTGTTTCCTTAACATGTTAACCGACATTACTATTTATTATTTGTATTTATTGTTTGATATGCAATGATCATACTTTATAATCTGTCGAAAATATTATTTTTTCAGGTGACACATGTAATTAGTATAAATAATTATAAAATATCATGCCTCATTTACATATGAAAAGAGCCTGATACCACAGCGAGTCACATAGTAAAATAAATATTACTAAATTATTATATCTGTGTAGCGGGCAGTGGTAATTTTTGGAACTGATGGAATAGTGACACAATTATACACTTATTTAATTCATATAAAGAACAGTTTGTACCTACCGAGTGGGCATGCACCTTTAAGCATGTGACACACAAAACTCGACGTAATGTCACACACAAAACACAACAAGTAGACACAAGTCGGTGTTTTGATTGCAAGAAAACGTAAAATACTGTTCTTATAAATTAACAGTGCAGTGGTCACAATGCCTATTGGAGATCTACATTATATCACATTTACATAAATATCGGTACACCATTTCTGTCATAGGCTGAAATAAAATTACTATTGTTATTATTTACATCCCATGTAAATGACGGTAATGCAATAATGAGCCCTTGTACACATTCAGGTCATATGATCATTAATATGCACAATGCATGCTGCGTTTTATGCCCCGTTGCACTTTTCCATCAACTGAACCTGTGTGATTGAAGTTGATCCCCATAGTATTACATTGTACTTAAATATACACATATGTATGTTCTATTACTCTATTTGTAAACTCCTTTATTTCTTTCATGGAGGTGTATATTTCATGTTTCGTTATTTGATAATATTGCTGTAATTCATGATACTGCAAAACAATTAGGTTCTAAACTGGTTAGACACAGCCCTGCTCCGCCATTTTGTATGTGTTGTTTACACAATCATAAATTGCTTTGTTAAATACTTTTACGTATTACTGTACGATCGGTAACCATGTAATGCATGTCCTTTTAGACACTTTGCCATCGACCTGTGTGATTGCAGTTGTGTTTGTGTTTTCACAACTTCAAATGCCGACATTATTTCATTGTACTTATTACTTAGTTTATTTCATATATATTTGCAGATCGTATAATTAAAGAGATTGAAGAAATTTGGCGTTTACTCCTATATTTGATCCATTAGAACCCGCGTGGGTTATGTATAGGTAGACATGAACTATTATATTGACCACCGCCATGTACGAGCACGTGAGACACAGTCGGTGACAAATGGGTGCCATTGTTTCAGAGAAATCGGAGGTAAATATCCCAAAATATGCAACACAACTTCGATATTGAAGGTAATATTCGCCATGATTATATGTGGCTTGGTGCTTTCGTGCTGAAGGCAATACAACTTATATTAATGTTATTTCATTCGTTTGTTTGCGTTTAGTACATTTGAGATCTGCTTGTTGTAATTGTATTTGTCTTCCTTACATGTCTATTGCATTCTGCCGGTTGCTTTAAATATTCATTCGTCTTATAATAGTGTACTACTTAAAAGAACACATTGAACATGTTGGTCACGTGATGTAAACAGAGCATCCGTGGCCAAATCATGGATAGGATACTAGTGGGGTACTTTCGTAGGAGTACGTGAACCTATTATTTTGTTCATCCAGGTCCAGTGCATATAGGCTGCAGGTAATGTAGAAGTATGTCCCACAGCATACATACGAATAGTGAACAAAGGAGAGACCGTCTTTATTGGGTGGCATTCGGTTAAATTATATAGTAAAAGTAGTTGGCGTGTTCTAACCTCTAAAGCAACGCCTTGCACATGGATGGATACCTGGAGCATATTAAATCCTCTCAGGCAGAATTATTTTAAGTTTTAGCAGCGCACATAGCGTCATAATTTGGGAGTACTCAAGTTATTGTTGCAAGTATTGGTGTCAAGGGGCGTGGCTTAGCGTATACCAAAACAGCGATGCAATAATAAATAATCAAAAACTCCGGATGAAGCATCAAGCCACTTAGAATGTAATCAACACCAACCGCATTTACTCCAATTGAAACAGTATGAATGAATAAAGCATCAAGCCAAATACACATGTAATTTAGACAAATTGAAAACTACATGTACAACCAAGAACATTTCAAATGACATATATACAAATGACGAATACAAATAACATGAATGTAAGTTGTAATGCTATTAGGTGTGTGATATACTCACTTTAGATCGCTGTTTCCAGCATTTATTCAGTTATTCACATTTTGCATACCCCATCCAAAGCGAAATTTGCGTGTACGAAAGAATCTCACACAGAATCGGAGGCCGTCCGGTGTGGATTATTGGTCATATTTGGCTGATAGCGGGTCGCCAGCTGAAACGAATGACGTGCACCATGACCATATACATTAGAAACTCCAACCATACAACTGGTGGTTGTATTATGGAAGATGGTGCATTTTTTACCCGGTTCCATATAATAACGAAATTAGACACCTTCTCTCTGTACGCTGCCACTAATCTATGTATAGGAGGGAAATGATTGTTAGGGGATTAAGGTTTACTCGCTAAAATGTAGGTCTAGCCAGCCTGATCTGTGACTGGAGGAATGGGATTTATAATATTTGTAGCCAGTCCAACTCCTGATCTGTGACCGGAGAAATGGGATGTATGTCATTTATAGCCAATCTGACTCCTGAGCTGTGACTGTAGGAATGGGATGTATGCCATTTATAGCCAATCTAGCTCCCGATATGTGACTGGAGGAATGGGATGTATGTCATTTATAGCTAATCTAACTCCCGATATGTGACTGGAGGAATGGGATGTATGTCATTTATAGCCAATCTAACTCCTGATCTGTGACTGGAGGAATGGGATGTATGTACGAAAGAATCTCATACAGAATCGGAGGCCCTCCGGTGTGGATTATCGGTCATGTTTGGCCGATAGCAGGTCGCCAGCTGAAACTAATGACGTGCACCATGACCATATACATTAGAAACTCCAACCATACAATCGGTGGTTGTATTATGGAAGATGGTGCATTGACCCGATTCCATATGATGAACGAAATTAGACACCTTCTCTCTGCTACTAATCTATGTATAGGAGGGAAATGATTGTTAGGGTATTAAGGTTTACTCGCTCAAATGTAGGTGTGAATATGAACAGAAATACAATGTATTGTATAATTTTCCTCAAACGTTACTCGCAATTCAATGCATATAATTTATACTGTGAAAGTGAGTGGAGAAATGTGGCTTATTGCATTTATGATCAGTCTAGCTCCTGATATATGACTGGAGAAATGGGCTTAGGACATTTACAGCCAGGTTAACTGTTCTGATCAGAGGCTGGATAAAAATGGATTTATGGTATTTATGGCACATGTAGCTACGGATATGTGACTAGAGAAATGGGGTGTATGGCGTTTGTGGCCTGTCTAATTCCTGATCAGTGACTCGAGAAGGTGATGTAGGATTTGTCTAGCCAGCCTGATCTGTGACTGGAGGAATGGGATTTATAATATTTGTAGCCAGTACAACGCCTGATCTGTGACCGGAGAAATGGGATGTATGTCATTTATAGCCAATCTGACTCCTGAGCTGTGACTGTAGGAATGGGATGTATGCCATTTATAGCCAATCTAACTCCCGATATGTGACTGGAGGAATGGGATGTATGTCATTTATAGCCAATATAACTCCCGATATGTGACTGGAGGAATGGGATGTATGTCATTTATAGCCAATATAACTCCCGATATGTGACTGGAGGGATGGGATGTATGTCATTTATAGCCAATCTAACTCCTGATCTGTGACTGGAGGAATGGGATGTATGTCATTTATAGCCAATCAATCTCCTGATCTGTGACTGGAGGAATGGGATGTATCGCCCCGTAATTGCCAGAAGGGCGCAACAACATGTTTGACCAAAATTGACATTTTGACATATTTGAATAGTCTTAGACAATAACTATACTGTAAATAAATTGCATTCCTTAACTCTTTCAACCCTAAGGAACTGGAATGGACTGTGATATGCTAATGTTCCGACCAATCCAATCCAATGGTCACAAAATGATTTTCAGATTCGTCCATTTATGAAAGAGCGTGTTTTTGTTCTAAGAAATATGAAAATTACTTGCAAAAAGTGCAGATCCTGATGAGACGGCTCGTTACGAGCCGGCTCATCTGGATCTGCACTGTTTGCATAAACCGCTATAGCGGGCTTTCGGGTTCAAAGGGTTAATTCTGATAATATTACATGAAAATGTGCATGTCAATGAAATGACTTTTTCACAAATGCAGTGACTTCAAGTTCCAAAAGGGCTCAACTGCACAATCCTGTTGCCAGAAGGGCTCATCATCAACATGTAATGCTGTTGAGCCCTTTAACATGTTATAGATTTATACACACTCAGAGTAATTTCTAACCTCTGGAATTTATTTAGGTACCTTGTGTAATATGATACACTTGTTTCACAGTGTTTCTGTGTTGAATCAAAGCAGCCAATTACGAGAAGTACAGAACACAGTATGCTGGTGTAACTCACTTTTTATAAACGTGAATTGAGTAAGAAGAGCAATATTACAGAACAGGAATACTATCTGGTAAGTAAACATTTATGATATTACACATTTAATTGAAAAAGTGTTTGTTAAAATTTGAACAATGCTGTTATACTCAACAAAATATGAGCAGTGCATGCATTGATGCTGATGAGCCCTTCTGGCACAAAATATTAACACATGCGTTTTGTGATTAATTTTAAACAAATATTCATAATTACAAGGAATCATTCAAATGAAATTAGTAGATTCGTACATCAATTGACCGGTTGTTTATGCAAGACACGAGTGTCTATGGCATAACACATCTCAATTGTTTTTTTAAACGTACTATTTTTGACTACACCGTGCATGAATATCTGATGATTTAGTGAGGTTAAACCTTCTGTAATGGTGTCTCTGTTGATGTTTCCATGTCTTCTATGTCACCAGTGCACACCAAATATATGGCATGTTCCACTAAATCTACTGTAATGTGCATCTTACTCAGTTCAGTTTGCAATTTGTTGTGATCACTGACAGGTAAGTTCGCGAATACTACATGCACCTGTGAATTCATACCCTTACTAAAGTTAGAATATATGTCTGGTACTGACTCGTGGGATAGCGTATCAGTAACTAGTATGTTTTTGCCTGAAACGTGTTTCATCGACAGGCCATATTGCTTGAGCAGCAGTAAAATATCATGTAATATGTGACGACATGAATACAGTATTTATTTCATGGATATGAGAGGCAAATGATCTTACTCCACTTGAACAGTCGGTCCGTACACATAACGAAACCGTTTCCGGCCGAATAACATGCCTCATTATTCATGTTCAATCAGAGCATATTAGTTTTTTTGCCCGAATCAATTTTATGGAAGCATTATTGGCTTGCCTTTGTGGCACACCATAATGCAGTGTCTCTGACTTTGTAAAGTCATATTATGACAATTTCAACATATGAAACGTAATTTTGACCATCAAGGCACTGACCACTTTTGTATTGACACAGGAGTTGTGATCTCTTAAGACCATATGGTAATCGTAAGTAATGATAATGACCATGGAACAATACTGCCTTTTCAACGTAGCCATTTTCTATAGTTTCCTGCATACAATTCTGTGTTTTGACAATCAATCTGAAATAATTTACTCACGTCGTCTACACATACTGAACATGTGCACATGGCGTTTTAATGCCGAAAAGTCATTTAATCACACAAATGCTGCCTTTTCGA
Source organism: Conchocele bisecta (assembly GCA_029237695.1). Classification (NCBI taxonomy): domain Eukaryota; kingdom Metazoa; phylum Mollusca; class Bivalvia; order Lucinida; family Thyasiridae; genus Conchocele; species Conchocele bisecta. The sequence goes on along the minus strand of CM055271.1, from coordinate 24,368,110 downwards.
CAGTTCCTCTACACTTTCCTGCGTACAAGTTTGTATAGGGTACATACTTTATGCAAGCAATTCCTCTGACCGCATTTTGAGTGCGATTGTGCCAGCATTGCCTTTCAGGAACACCAACAAGATGGAGACTCTAATGTAAATGGTGATGGAACTGATTGAAAGCACTGTATCCATAATTAAGAAAATTCCCGCATACACACAGTGGCCATTTTGAAATCTAGCATGTTTGTCAGAAACAGTGACTTGAAATTGACTTTAATCATATATAATTTACTTTCAATAATGATTAACTCTGGGGGAAAATCAGTCCAAATGGTTTGTGCATGAGTATATCAGAATTATATGATTTTCACGGCAGCAATTTTGAAAATAAAATTTAGAATAAAATAGGAAGAACTCATGCTTTTTTGATGATACAAAGAACATTTTTTCCAAGAACGTAGCAACAGTCAGCACAACCTAGCTATAAATACACTTTACTAAAGATAGTACGTAGGGAAGACATTAGAAATATTATTTACATAAAGGCCATTATGAAAACAAAATGTCCGCCATACCAGTTATCAGAAAAAGTGGAGCCAATCCCAGTTTTATTATTAGAAGTATGTAGATGGCATGGCCGAACAAAATAACATTCTACCTGCATTATAAATGTAGATACGAATATTACAATATATTTTATACGATTTCAGTGCGGCCATTTTAAATCTAAAATGGCCGCCATGGGATTTGTTAAAAATGAAAATAACACTGGTAATGTTGTTTGTGGTCAAAAGATGATTATCACCAAAAAACGAATCAATCTTCTATCTGTATTAGAAGTGTATATAGCATGACTATATCATTTCAGGGCGGCCATTTGGAAATCCAAGATGGCGGCCAAAAGAATTGTCGAGCAAAAAATGCAAAACTACATAAGAGAATACACTATGTAGTCTCTATCAATCTCGGAGCATTATTTTGTAATGTGTTTTCTGATTGGCCAGTACTGAGCAATCAGATGGGGTTTAGTTTAGTAGTTAAGTCTCTTTCCCGCTCTAGCAGTGTGTTTTTATATGTTATCTATCTTGAGATAGCATATTGTGTCACGCAAATTACTATGGGGGCAGCCATTGATCGTGCTACGCCTAAACGGCGAGTACGACCAAGAAAATAGTGCCCTGCCAACTTATCATATGGCGTTTTGGTCTGTCTTGCTTTGTATCTAAAACTCTACATATACTATTCTCTATAGTTTTCACAGTTTTGTGCTCAGTTTATCAGTTACATTATGGAAAATACTAATCTAGACATTTCGTGCGTATGAATACAGCAGCTATTATCTTTAGGTCTCATGGGACATACGGGAGCTAGCAATAAAAGGGGATGAACGATTTCAGTACTGACCCTGCAAGTTACACCAGTGTGTTTTACACAGTTAACTTACCCCACACACCGATCAGTTTTTGTGGAGATAACATATTTCAGTACTTTCAGTACTTTGATTCTCAGTGCAATTCAGAAGTTCTGCCTTTTTATTATTTTATGCTCTCAAAAGTTCACATATGTAGCTAGTGTGTAGTATTCATTAGAAGGAGGATACTTGGTGTGAGGCGTGGCCAGATGACGACGGCTGGCTGCGTAGATGACGTGACATAGGAGCCAAGTGTATACATGTACATATTTGAACCACATTCGGGTAAGTTGTTCAGTCATATGACATGTAACTGAATATTGTAATAGATTGGAGGTTAAGCATAGGATCAATCCATTATGGTATCGGGTCATATATAATCATACAATGCATATTATTACGGCTACTGTGAGTTTGTGACGTAATATTTTCTTGAGGGACAGAACCTGAGAAATGGAAAAACAGCAAATCCTGGAAATAACTTTATTGAATGTGGATCCGAATATGATTGCTTGGTAAATCATATAGCTAATCTCGATTCATGTAGTTAAAATGTGAAATAGCGAATACACATATATTCCAGCGTGATATATATATATGGAATGCTTGTATTTACTATTTCACGATTTCATGTTACGGCCTATACTGTTCGCACCTAAATATTATTATCAACTGAATATAGCGCCATTTTAGATACTGTCCTTTACATATGCTTTATCTCAAATTAAAGCGTTTGATCGGGACGGCATATAACATTAGCAGTTCCATTATACAATGGACATTTATACTATACTATATTATATATATATAGAGACGTGCAAAGTGAATTGTGCATATAATTGTTCTTATTTTTAAGTTGCTTCATATGCAATCCACTGGCTGTCGTCGTATCTGAATGGCAAAGTGAACTATATAAGCTATGGTAACATTGCATAATTATAACGTGAGATTTGGGAACATCACGATAATCTGTTACGCCGGTTTTAGTGCATCCGTTGGATTTAGGCGCTTCACGGTAACCGTTTACACAGCGTCTGATTGCCGATGCATGTGGAAGATAGCCTACATGTACTAGGTATCCCACTACATCAGTATTGCATGATTAATGTCCCAATTCCGACCAGTATACATCAAATAGGACTCCAAGTTACATGTGTTTTAAAACATGAGTTATATTTGCCACATTTGTTTAATTGTCGTAGCGATACGATGCGCTAGTCAATGAATGCACTATTTAGAACAGTACTAATTCGCGAACATGTTTACCACTTTCATTTAACACACTTAAAAGTCAGTCAATGAAACAATAAAGAACAGTATAATAATTAGAAATACAGTTGCTGATCAAAAGCGTACAATGTTACATGTATTCATGCAAATTGCTGTTACGCATATACATGTGCATTTGTCATGTTTGTCTATTTGCCATAGCGATTTGGTCGATGCTCGTTAATGCAACATTTATAAGACGGTAATGAATGACAAACGTGCTTACTATGTTCACTGTGTCGACCTGAACAGGTCGTTGCAATAAAACATGTAAGAATAATTATGATAATAAGTAGAAACAGTAGAAAATACATGCGTTTACCGTTTTCATCATATGCGTAGACACATAATACAGTTTACACACATTTAAAACAATAATAATAATAATATTCTTACCTGAGAAATGGAAAAACAGCAAATCCTAGAAATAACTTTATTGAATGTGGATCCGAATATGATTGAAGGATCCACTGGATTTGCCATTTTTATAACCCAAATCTCGTTCGGCAGACCGAAGAAACTGGAGGGCGTGAACATCCATTGTCCAATACATTTTGAATTACTATATTTCTTTGAAATTGTTTCTTCGGGAAAATGCCACTGAAATCTGAGATCGGCATGATAGGTATGACGGGTACCTTGATTTAATAGTTAAAACCGGACACATATAGTCGAAATTGAAATCTCCAATGGTCAATAATTATGTTTGCAGGCAATATGCAGACTATTAATGTAATTGTTTGCCCATTAACTTCCGTCCAGTAGCGCTGATACCGGTCACCTTCAATGGATTGTTATAAATTTCACTGACATGTTAATGAGCCTTTGTTATACTTGAAACACGATGGTAACTTATGCAGATATTGTCGAATTTCCAGAATCATAGTTTATTTGAAATTATGATTTTTTTCAAAATATAGAAAAAATAACTGAAAATGTTACATTTTTAAACAATATATTTGCTTGAAAGTTTGTCTATATGCAGCAGGTTTATTTCGCGTGGACAAAAAAGGTTACTGGATAAACCCATGTGAAATGTGACTCCTTAATAGCTTCTCCGGCCTCCTGTAACTTTGGTCTCCAAAATTGAAATATGTTAATATATAAATGCATGTGAATATAACAGAGAATACAATGAGCTGAAAGTAAACACCCAAATACACATATACTCACACTCATACACCATAATCAAACTGTTTACATGATATGTATCGAGGGTGGACATAGGAGTATTGCAATTGATACTCATTGTGTTTATCTCTTGCACTACATTATCCTCGGACTGTCCGTTGTGTTTGTAGATGGACCTTACATGAAAGTCAACACAATGTAATATTTAACACCTTGTAAGAGCTATCGTTACCACCAATTGTCCTGCACGTCATTTCATATGGTAACTTTTGAACTCTTTATTGTTACCTTATGGTATAATTAATCCATTATATTGTATATGTAAATATACAAATAATGGGTTCTTCATAATTGCACGGAGACGATATGCATGTGCTAGTGTCAATGTGATGCATTCTGTGACCTCGATTTTTGTTCCACTTATAGTGTTTTGAACAGAGAAATCCGGCCACATGAGGGTCAATGTAGAGGAGTACCAAGTGCCATAACGTTAATGCACAAGTTGTAAATATCGCGTGTTCCCATGAAATATTAATATCGAGGTTGAAACGACGTTCCTCTGGTGCTTCAGTTACCGAATGATATATGAACGAAGGCAGAGTTGATGCTTTTATAACATTGGCCTGTTGCAGAACAAGAATAGCTGTTGTTAATTTACGTATTTTGAAAAAAGTCCAAACCAGAGAAATTGTTGATAAAATGCATACTGCCATAGTTGAAAATATAAGAATAGCGTTTGTATCAGGCTATCTGTGTGTGTATCTGACTGGTCGTCAGTATTGTCCTTCTGAGATGGTTGGCTCCTATCAGACTGAGAATTGAACTTATCTCTCTCAGCTGAGTCATCATCGTTGGACGTTGATGGGCCTACATCTGTGTCCAGAGATATTTCACCTTGTAACAATGGGTCAGCCAGATTCTGAAAAATCGTTGCATCCCGTTTAGCAGCATCAGCCATTTTACTTAAACTTAAGTGGCTGTTCTGGTCATTAGCCAATACTGTATTCATTTCATGTTCGTACATTTGAAAATGTGGGACTGACATATTTAAGGGATTGGGTAACAGTGTATTAGCATGAATATCTCTAATAACAGTGTCATCGAAGAACTGTTGCAGTAGTGCTAAGTTAAATGGGTGCAGTTTTGTGATGTTCTGTGTGCTATTGTGACAACCAGTTAACCTAGGTGATATATAATGTCTCGGTGTCGTGACAGAACATAGGCATGGCAAAGTAATGATACAAAAGTCACACCCTTTGAGCATTCGCTGGTGTTGAGATCAACGTAATGTCATTAGTTGAGTCCTGTACACAATAAGAGATGTGGGGCTTAGCTCGACTAGTTTCGGCTCTATGCCATTATGTACAAATCGAAAGTCACACAAGCTATGAATCGCGCTTTTGCTGTTGGAGAATAACGCTAAGAGGCAAGATTCTGTGGTGGTTGGGGTCAGCGGAAGACCAAATGAACAGTGTTTCATGCGCTTACCGTCACATTTCGAGAGTTCTTCGCTGGAAAGTGTGGCATAATATTGTTGGTCGTGAGTGATTATAAAATAGTCAGGGAAGTTTAGAAGTTGTGTTTTATGCTTGGAGGTTGAATTAATTGAGACTGCGTATGATTTGGGTTTATAAAGTTCCATAGGGTGCTGTTGTTGGGTCAGTGGAAATTTGACGGTAATGTATAATTTGTTTTTAGATTTTGCGTACAGAAATTCCCCAGAAGCATATATATTCTGTGGCGAATTGTGAGCCAAATAAAACCCAGGGTACCTAGAGTTCAGGATTCGTTGAATAGTGACGTGATCGTTACAATTGGTGATAATTCTCCTTTTACTAAGTCTATGATGACTAATTTCAATTCATCAAACTGATGGTTGATATGATTGGATTCTGTTATGATATGAGAAGGCTCATCATGTTACTGAACGTCCTTTCCAAAGTTTCAAAATTTGCCTGTACCTGTTGATTCACATATACTAGTGCTGTTGATCCGTACGGCAGTTTCTGTCCTTACCGTGTTAATCTGGGCCAACACATTGTTTATTATAAGACCAAGTGTTATTATCTTTGTGACACGTGCCGACATTAGGCATTGGTATCTCATGTGGACTAATTAGCTCGTATGTATGAAGTCAATATTCGTTGCCGATAGCAACTTGTCCATCCGATTCAAACATGACGCCATAGTTTAGACGTTGTACAGCCTTTTCTGATGCATTCGTTGATCCAGCGAAACCAAGAATAAACATTGTCAGGAATGTAACTATCAAGCCGCTCCGAGACCAACCTGAAACGATACCGGGAGTTAGCAAGGCATACTGCGAGGAACCGGGGTGTAAGTCTTTCAGACTCAGCACATTTAGACAACAAATTTGATTTGTTACGATGGCCCACGCAGTACAGTCTAGCCAATCTCCGTACACTTTCGAAAGCCGGAACCCAGGTCAACATGCAAGTCACATCAAACATGTCTATACTCCGTAACCAAGATACTTACATATATTTAATGTTTGCCTTGAACAAAATGTTTATGGCGTTTCCTTCGTCGCCTACGTTCTCTTTGTTCTGGGCCTGTTCTAATAAGGTACTGTTCTATCGCATACCTGGTTATTTGATTGGCAGGAAGCCATGAATCTGGGCTGCCATCTTCCCATCTAACAAGATATTTCGTACTCTTACCTTTGATGTCTCTCTTTTTTATCACTTCACAGCCGAACCAGACCTGGCCGTCTTTCGTGTCCGTGATTTTTTCCTGATTGTCAGGTGGATTTGCAGGTGTTAAGCTTACCTGTGTATCTAACTGGTCGTCAGTATTGTCCTTCTGAGATGGTTGGCTCCTATCAGACTGAGAATTGGACTTACCTCTCTCAGCTGAGTTATCATCGTTGGACGTTGATGGGCCTACATCTGTGTTAGAAGCGGATGTATTCTGATCATTACGAACGTCAGAGTCATCACTCGTCTAAGACGTCGGAATTATGCCTGACTGAGAATTGGGTTTACCTCTCTCAGTTGACACATCACACTGAGTATGTGATTGACCTAAGTCGGTACCGGAAGCGGACGTGTTCGGATCAGTCCGGCTGTGACTACCATCGCTCTTCTGAGACATCGGATTTATGCCAGACTGAGAATTTGGCTTACCTCTCTCAGTTGACTCCTCACGCTCAGAATGGGATGTACTTAAATCGGTACCGGAAGCGGATGTGTTCGGATCAAGAGGTGTTTGCGTTGCCCCCTCCATTTCGTGTTCTGGTTCGGATGATGCATCCGTAATTTGTCGCACCTTGTACATTTTCATGCGACATGCGTTGATGGAATAAGTGGTCTCTTTATCGGTTTCACAGTGTCGGAGCCGATATGTATAGTTAGGTCCGATGTCCGTTATATAATACGGTCCCGTGAATTTATCGGTCAATTTGGATGAGAGACCAATCTGTGTCGCGTGGTTTTTCAGGAGTACCTTGTCTCTCAATTTATACTTGGGGACTTCAGCATTCTTATCAAATCTCAGCTTCATTTTTTTCTGAGCTACTCGCTTGCTTTGTGATGCCAACTCATAAACTATCTCCAGTTTACCTAGAAGCTCATTGAAGAAAAATCTAGCGTCTTTGCTGAAAATTCGTTTGGGGATTAGCTGTAGATCTACGGGAAGCGGCATTGGTCTGCCGAATATCATCTCGTACGGTGACATCTGCAATGTTTCGTTCGGTGAGCACCGTATGGCCTTCATGACACTCGGAATGTATGTGTGCCAATCATTTTGATGTTTGTTGGTATATGCTCGTAAGGCTTGCGCTATTGTGCCATTCATTCGTTCACATGTGGCGTTTGTCATATGATGGTATGAGCGTGTGTGTGTTTTCTTGATGTCGAACAACTCACATAGTGCAGCTATCAATTTCGACACAAAGTTAGCGCCTCTGTCGGTCACAATCTCATTACAGGGACCAAACCTAGTAAATACCTCATTGTACAGCACGTTGGCGACTTCTCGCGCTTCTTGTGTTCGGAATGGAAATGCTTCAGGCCAGCGAGTTCCGCTGTCCACAAGAAGGAGTATGTGTTGGAACCGTTCTTTCGTTTTGGGGAGCGGACCCATAATATCGATATGATACTTTGCGAACGGAGGTACATTCGGCATCGGATGGAGGCGGATGAGGATGGCGATTTACCTTTGTTTTCTGACAAACGTCACACGTTGAAACTACGTTGCCAAATCCTGGGCCAGTAGTACTTAACTTGTAATTTGTCATATGTCTTGTGTTTTCCAAAATGACATCCACCGGATTTTCCATCATGGTATGCATGCAGAGCTTCTTGTCTGAGAATCTTTGGAAGAGCTAACTGCTGAACTATTCGTGTAAAGTCTGGATGCCCCCTCTTGCGGGTGTAAAACATGCGGTAAAGGACCCCATCCTCCAAGACATAGTATTGTGCGTTCATACCAATCTTTGTTGCAGCCTTCTGATTGTTGGTAGGAAGATCTGTGCCGTCCGATGCTTTATGTGCGTACATATCCATAAAATCTGGACACTCCTTTTGCAATTGTATCATGTCATAGCTATCCGAGAGAATACTGTATTCGGTATTTTCCGGTTCTGGAGATCCGTCTACAGACAGTGCCTGAACCGGACATGACGTACCGTATCCCAGTGTTATTTCTGTTAACATGGTATCCGCCCGGTCCGAGGTATCTTCAGCCGTATTACCATAATGTGGTTATTGAGTTTCTTCGTTATGAGTGCTATCTAAATCTACGGCGCGACTTGTCTCACCAGGGTCAGGGAGATCACACGAAGCAGACATGGTGTCCGTCTGTGTACATGACTCCGTTGGTTGATTTGACTGGCCATCTGTGGTGATGTTTGATTCCACAGAACTCACCTGTACAGTTGGTGTCTGTTCCGTAGTATCATTGGCATGTGGAATCCTGGACAAAGCGTCTGCCTGCATATTCTTACCTTGCCGATATATGACGTCAAAGTCATATTGCTGTAGAGCCAGTGCCCAACATCCAAGTCGACTAGACGTGTCTTTTAAATTATGCAACCATTGGATAGGTCGGTGGTCAATGTACACTTTAAAGGGACGGTGTGATATATAGTGCTTATAGGATCTTATACCATCAAACATTGCGATACATTCTTTTTCTGATACGCCATAGTTACGTTCCTCTGGACGCAATGAACGACCACCATATGCGATGACGTACTCCTTACCATCGTCTGTTTTTTGGCTGAGGATATACCCAATGGCATATCCGGATGCATCGGTTGTCAAAATGAAATCCCGATTCATATGGGGATACCCAAGAATAGGGGCCGTTGTAAGTTTTGTTTTGAGACAGTCAAACGATTGTTGACACTCTCGTGTACAATTAACAGTTTTCTTTGGTTGGTCCTTGTGTAACAGATTGTCCAAATGTGTTGCGATGGCGGAGAAATTTTCTACGTACTTCCTATAGTAGTTACAGAGACCTAAAATGACTTTGCATGTGTCTGAGTCTTGGGTACGGGAAACTGACTGACGTTTGATTCATTGTGTCCTAGATAACGCACATTTTCCGATCCAAAACTGCATTTTTCCGGTTTCAGTGTCAAATTTGCTTCCCGTATTTTTGAAAACAGTTCATTCAGATGGTCTAAATGCTGATCGAATGAGGAAGAAAATATGAGAATATCATCGAGGTAGCACAAGAGGTTTCGCCAATTCAAACCTCTTAGAACATTGCCCATTAGCATTTGCAGAGACATTGCAGCATTTTTCAGTCCGAATGACATCGTAAAAACTCATATACTCCATCATGCGTAACAAACGCTGCTTTGTGGCGGGTGTCTGGATCTAAAAGAATTTGAAAAAAATGCGGATGACAAATCGACTGAACTAAATATGTTTTGCTTCGGCCTCGCCAATGGCGTCAAATGCATCTTCCAGACGAGGTAGAGGATAACATATGGATTCAGTGACATAATTCAATCTACGATAGTCAAGAGCAAAACGGTAAGTGCCGTCCTTCTTTTTTACTAAAACTACTGGAGAGAATTCCACACAGATGTAGACGGTGTAATAATACCTTTATCTAACATTGCACTTACCTGTCGCTCTGTTTCGGCTTTAAGGTTCGGCGGCTGCCTATAGAAAGGCAAATGAACTGGTTTCGCACCTGGCATTGTGTTTAAGGTATGCTGATAGTGATCGGTCTTAACTATATCTGCCAAATATGTCGAAAGTATGTCCTTAATTCGATTCAGCAACGTTGCTAGTCTTACCGTCTGCTCCGGCGTGATGTTAACGTTGGACAAACCAAAATGTATGTCAGAGTCCACCTCATATTTGCCCTCACTCAGGGTATTCACCTCGGGGCAAGGCGACTGAACCGTGTCGCTCAATGGGAAAACCTGTCCGGTGGCTACATTACTCACCGAAGCAATGATTTTACACTTGGGTAAAATGACACTTGAGTCAGTAGTGTTGATAACATTCATTGCTGACTTACCAGTTCTGGCACTGACCAGACAACGTGCGCCTACGAGAAAATGCGAGGCTAGGCTACGAACCGGTTCTAATAGCACTAGGTTTCTGTCGTCCTTCCTAGAATTTTTTACAAGAACGGTAGCAATTTGGTCGGGTTCTAATAGTATAGAGTTTCGGACTCGTGCGATACCACATTTTGTTGTGTTAAGACATTCGTGGTAGAACATTTAGGTACTGAAGATGCAGTTGTATTTCTTTTGGCATGAATGCTTGTGTTTGTTTTGGCATGGATGCCTGTGTGCCCACCCCCAAAGTTGTCAACCTGGCGGGTAGGCGCGAGATCCTATCTACCAGTATTCGGCTGCCTGTGCGAGTGTTTAATACATGTATTGCCGTAATGACCAAACAAACCGCAAACTAACGTTGTTGTGTGTTAAATGAGCTGGCGTCGCCCAGCCCGTTGTTACCATTGAAACGCGTTAGGAAAGCGTTCCGTAGCCCCGGCAAGTCGTTTTTCGTCTGGGAGTGAATCGAACCACACCCTGGCGTGATCTTTCAAGAAGAATGGCATGAGCAGTTTTTGTTTTTCCTCATTATGACCATTCGCATGTGAATACCGTTCATAATATCCCAACCAGAGGTCGTCTCGCTCAGTTGGGTTGCCACCGAATTGCTGTAGTTGAATTCGAGCGGCCATCGTGTGTGTCGGTGTAACAACGGTTGCAACTCCTTCGGATTCTGGGTCTGGCTCGTTGTGTTGAGCGAGTTGTTCGAGAATCTCCTCGTGGTTAATGGAGAATGTGTCTGGTTCGTCGTTGCTTCGTAGGTAGTATGGATTCCTTGGATTTTGCATTGACCGGTCTCTTTTCCTCTGTACTCCACCAGTTTATTACGACCACTGTGAGTTTGTGACGTAATATTTTCTTGAGGGACAGAACCTGAGAAATGGAAAAACAGCAAATCTTTGAAATAACTTTATTGAATGTGGATCCGAATATGATTGCTTGGCAAATCATATAACTAATTTCGATTCATGTAGTTAAAATGTGAAATAGCGAATACACATAAATTCCAGCGTGATATATATGGAATGCTTGTATTTACTATTTCACGATTTCATGTTATGGCCTATACAGTTCGCACCTAAATATTATTATCAACTGAATATAATGCCATTTTAGATACTGTCCTTTACATATGCTTGATCTCACATTAAAGCGTTTCATCGGGACGGCATATAACATTAGCACTTCCATTATACAATGCACATTTATACTATACAATATATATATATAGACGTGCAAAGTGAATTGTGCATATAATTGTTCTTATTTTTAAGTTGCTTTATATGCAATCCACTGGCGGTCGTCGTATCTGAATGACAATGCGAACTATATAAGCTATGGTAACATTGCATAATTATATCGTCAGATTTGGGAACATCACGGTAATCGGTTACGCCGGTTTTAGTGCATCCGTCAGTTTTAGGCGCTTCACGGTAACCGTTTACACAGCGTCTGATTGCCGATGCATGTGGAAGATAGCCTACATGTACTAGGTATCCCACTACATCAGTATTGCATGACTAATGTCCCAATTCCGACCAGTATACATGTGTATTTATCAAATAGGACTCCAAGTTACATGTGTTTTAAAACATGAGTTCTATTTGCCACATTTGTTTAATTGTCGTAGCGATAGTACTCATTCGCGAACATGTTTACCACTTTCATTTAACACACTTAAAAGTCATTCAATGCAACAATAAAGAACAGTATAATAATTAGAAATACAGTTGCTGATCAAACGCGTACAATGTTACATGTATTCATGCAAATTGCTATTACGCATATACATGTGCATTTGTCATGTTTGTCTATTTGCCATAGCGATATGGTCGATGATCGTTAATGCAACATGAATAAGTCGGAAATGAATGACAATCATGCTTACAATGTTCACTGTGTCAACCGGAACAGGTCGGTGCAATAAAACATGTAAGAATAATCATGATAATAAGTCGAACAGTAGAAAATATATGCGTTTACCGTTTTCATCACTCACATATATGCGTAGACACATAATACAGTTTACACACATTTAAAACAATAATAATAATAATATTCTTACCTGAGAAATGGAAAAACAGCAAATCCTAGAAATAACTTTATTGAATGTGGATCCGAATATGATTGAAGGATCCACTAGATTTGCCGTTTTTATAACCCAAATCTCATTCGGCAGACCGGTGAAACTGGAGGGCGTGAACAACCATTGTCCAATCAATTTTGAATTACTATATTTCTTTGAAATTGTTTCTTCGGGCAAATGCCACTGAAATCTCAGATCGGAATTTGAAATTAGTCGAATTTGAAATCTCCAATGGTCAATAATTATGTTTGCAGGCAATATGCAGATCATGATTCGGTGCACGAATACAATCTTCGGTGTCGGTTTCTGTTCTCATAATAACTATGGACCTTTTCGACATTCCGGAAGTGATAACTCGAAATGAACGATCCATATAAGCCGGTACCGGTACCAACCTGGACCGGTACCGTCCGGTACCTCTAAGAAGGTAACTGTAATGCGTGGCTAACGCGAATATGGGACGCGTAGTTGACATCATCATGCTCATGTGGTGGTCAAGTGGTACTTGAAGCTTATAATTATTCAACATAGGGGATTGGCCATACACAATGCATGTGATATTACATATGAATGACTCACTATGTCTCAAGGATTTATATATCCTTGTAAACTCGACAGAAGTCTTATTTTCGAAGTCTTTACCAAAATCTGCTCACATCTTCATTTGGTATTAAAATACGCAAGCCTTAGCTAAACATGGACAACATCTTTAACTGACCGAATGGCCATGAATAGTTCGCTATTTCATATTTTGCCAGAAACACGCCGCGCATCGACTTGTCAACCGTGCCAAAAGTTCCGCATCCATTCTATTCTTCGAGTCTTCAAACTACAATGTATTTGAAACGTTTTACACTCTATATTAATTGTTAGTCTATTTGTCATCCACAAACATATACTGCGAACAATTTCATGACGTTCAGTCCTTGAATTTAAATTGTCCCATTACCAGCACCAGCTAGCCGGGAAGGCTGGTGATGTGTGACATTAGTGCTTACGGAGATTGCACATTGCACCCACAGTGACACCCGTGTTTGGATATCCCTGTGTTTACCGTCTGAGATCTCCCAACCACTAATAATTTACTGCTGAGTCTACGTACGGGGCACCATGCAGGACAGGTTAATTATATGTACAAAACCAATTTTGTCCAGACAAAATTGAGTTTTGTAACACTAAAAATCACAAAATCCAATTATGTAAAATTCTGACACAGAAACCAATTTTGTCCAGACAAAATTGAGTTTTGTAACACTAAAAATCACAAAATCCAATTATGTAAAATTCTGATATACGAAATTCATTTTTGTTATAAAGGAAGTAGTAGTAAGGGAGTCAAAATGATACCACCTACCGTGATATCATTTATAACCCCCACCACCCCCGAAAATCAAAAAATTGGTTAACGAGGAAAATTGTCTCCCGTTTGCAAATTTATGAATTTTTTGAGAAAATAATTTTGAAAAGAGGGAGTCAAAATGATACCACCTCCAACCAAAAGTTGGTGGTGGTATTGTAGTCCCAATTATATTGGTAATTGACTTTTGAAAAAATGGTTATAATAAAATGTTATTAGAGAAAATGGATAATACAATACAATTGGAATTGAAAGTTTTTAATGCTTGTGTTACGAAAAATACGGGCGTTATAGTCCTATATATAAATTCTATAAAATGAGAACACTAGGCGATATCGAATACATGAAATACCAGCGTAATTTATTACGCTCCGATAAAAACGTTGCATTTACAATATTATACTGGCAATTATGTCAACTATACAAGAGGCAAATACAAACATTAAGATGGATAATGCGTATCGGTATGAAACTAAGGTGTATTATATAAAATTATTAAAACCCAACGATTCGTTTACAAATGTACATTTCTACGATATCGCTTATAAAGATATGTATATTATTGAACAGAACTAATTAATTTATGTTGTAATCACAACACCAAGCAGACGACAATGTTCCAATTACACGCGTTATGAAAATGTAAATTAGGTGTCCCACCTTACACGTATATTAAGTGTCCATTTATAGAGAGGTTTACACGATTACGTCTTCCGGGATGGAAAATAAACACACTGTAATATATATTACACACACGGTTATTTATAGCCTTATCGATGGTATGTAAACGGGCTACCGATTTACACAGGTGGTGTACACAGTTTATAAACACTTAGTGGGGGTTATATAGTTCACGAATTTTCGGGATGGTTCGTTATTTAATTAATTTTAATAAAATTATAAAATTATTTATAATTTAAAGCTGAATACCCCCTATTATATAGAAAACATATTAATTAATATAATAAAATAATTAATTAATAATAAATAACAATTTTTTTTATTTCACCAGCAAAGTTAAGTTTATATACGAGAAATAAACACAGTTCGGTGTCGGGACACCGGCATTAATATCTCAACAGTGAGATAAGTTTCGCCACATGTACTTCACTCTGGCCGCTCTGCACATTATAGCGGATGGAGGTAACGATGAGGTGGGGTCCGCGGTATCGGTCCAATGATGGGGTGTAGGAGATGTGAGTGTAACACACCTCGCTAAGCCGAAAAAATAAAAAAATAGAAGAAATTTAAGCGAAAGCTTAGCGGGGTGGACCCAGAAGGGTTTTGCTGGCGCGGGTTCGAGCCTCGGTGGAACCTAAAACTTTTTTCCTTTTTTTTTTCTTTTTAAATTGTTAATAATTTTCCTAAAATTAATTAATAAATTGTTTACTGCATCAATATAATTAATTAATTATATAATTAATTTAAAGAAAATTATAAAATTAATTATTTAATAAAAATATTAATTTCCTCCGACTTTATCTCCAAGTTTTACCCTAAATTTATCCCAATCAGTACTCTCAATCTTGGGCATGGTGGCACGCGCTTTGATTCTAAAATCATTTTTTAATTTTTCATATCTCCCCATTTCTTCCACCACGGATTCAAACTCTAAATTTGATATTTTCTTATCGGCCAACGCTTTGGACACCATAACATCGATGGTATTTTTCTTCGACCTGGCGAGAACAGATATTCTATCATGTTTTCTACATTTTTTTTCGAGTTTTCCACCCGACGCCCTAATTACCATACACAACAACCCAGAAACGGCCGACACCGCACATAAAATCCCCGCTACAGGAACCGTTATAATGGTGGATATAGTTGCAGCTGTCCCCGCCCCACACAACACAGAAACACTCGCCAGAGCCGTGCTAGATGCTTCAGCCATGTTCACCGCGCGTCTATATTTTTTAGCGTTTCTTTTTCTATTTGTATATTCTCTAACTAAAATATCCTGTATATCGACGATAGTATTCAACCTAAAATCTGAACTTCTTTCGTTAATTGTGTTAACAGTGTTGATGGAGTGGTATGACAATTGGATACCGTGTTGATGGAGTGATATTGACAATTGGAAGCGGTGATTCGTTCATGATTTTCAATATATTAGTATTTACAAAATAAGTTCAATTAACAATGAGACAATAGTGGAAGAACTCTCTGGGTCACCGATTTTCGTAACAAAGTTAATAACACTACCTTGGGAAAGTCTAATTCGATCATAACCGTAGAACGAAACCACCGTCGAACTATCTCCAGCGATTTTAATGACTGCAACCCCCCGTCCTTCCCCATCTACTACAATATTTATCGCGACCGCGCCCACAGGTTTACCACTAGCATTAACCGAGCAGACCGCTATTCGGATAACTTCACCTGCAGCTGTCATAGCGTATCCCCCACATTTATTACTGGCTTTAGCACCGAACGAATATTCATAGTGCCCCTCAACCAATGGGCCCCGCTTCTCAGCCCAAACTGTTATGGCACGTTTTAGCGTTTTCATTGTTCGCACTATTCCGGCAAGCGCACTGTTTGAGGTATATGCCTCAGTACGAATCTTATAAGAGGCCTCCTCAAGAGCTTTGGTCGCGGCTATACGATCATGTTTCAGTTTATCGGAAACTTCGGTTATCTTTCCGTCTAGTTCGGTAAGTGCCGCTTCTCTGCTGAGAGAGTCCTCTAAGCGCAACGCATCATAAGCCTCCGTAATGGTCGCCTGGTGGCCTTCTAGGGCTTTCTCAAAACCCGACCGGGCCTCTTTTTGAAATTCGGTTATTTTTCCGTCTAGTTCAGCAACCGCCGCTTCTCTGATGAGAGAGTCCTCTGAGCGCAACACCCTATAAGCCTCCGTAAGGTCTGCCTGGTGGTCTTCTCGGGCTTTCTCAATACCCGTTCGGACCCCTTCAACCCCCAACCGGGCCTCTTTTCGAAATTTGGTTATTTTTTCGTCTAGTTCAGTAAGTGCCGCTTCTCTGTTGAGAGAGTCCTCTGAGTGCAAGGCCCCATAAGCCTCCGCAATCGCCTCCTTGTGGTCTTCTCGGACCCCCTCAACCCCCGACCTGGTCTCTTTCAGAAATTCGGCTATTTTCCCGTCTAGTTCAGTAAGTGTCGCTTCTTTGCTGAGAGAGTCCTCTAAGCGCAACGCATCATAAGCCTCCGCAATGGCCTCCGCAAGGTTCACCTGGTGGTCTTCTCGGACTTTATCAATACCCGACCGGGTCTCTTTTCGAAATTTGGTTATTTTCCCGTCTAGTTCGGCAACCGCCGCTTCTCTGATGAGAGAGTCCTCTGAGCGCAACACCTCATAAGCTTCCGTACGGTCCGCCTGGTGGTCTTCTCGGGCTTTCTCAATACCCGACGTGGCCTCTTTTCGAAATTTGGTTATTTTGTTGTCTAGTTCGGTAAGTGCCGCATCTCTGATGAGAGAGTCCTCTAAGCGCAACGTATCATAACCCTCCGTAAGGGCCGCTTGGCGGTCTTCTCGGACTTTATCAATATCCGACCTGCTCTCTTTTTGAAATTTGGTTATTTTCCCGTCTAGTTCGGTAAGTGTCGCTTCACCGATGAGAGAGTCCTCTAAGCGCAACGTATTATAAGCCTCCGTAAGGTCCGCCTGGTGGTCTTCTCGGACTTTTTCAATCCCCAACCGGGCCTCTTTTCGAAATTTGGTTATTTTTTCACCTAGTTCGTTTAGTTCCGTATGCGTTTCTTCACGACTTTGTGTATTCACAGCCAGGGCATATTCTCTAAGTTGTGATAGTAGACTCTTCTGAATCTCGTCCGTGGCCACCGATATAGTTCTATTGATCAAGGCCTTTGTTTTTTGGGTAGTTAAAAAGTCGCCCTCTGTCGGGATGAATCCCCCTTCTGTCGGTTCCAAATTCTTTGAATTTGTCACCCAATCGGAAGAACTACCTGGTCCGTATATACTCATAATAAAATTAAATTATAATATTGGGGCACCTATACTCAATTGGAAATTTCGAGAACTACCGAAATCGGGTAATAGTTATTCAACTTTCTCGCTTGATCATCGAGAATAGAGACCGTAAATTCGTGGATGTATCCCGTTTCCAAAACTTTCATCTCGGGGTGTGGGAAGTCTAAGGTCACCGTATCCCCAAAGAAACAGTCGCTGGCTTGCACGGTTTTCAATAATGTGCTGGGGGATCCGTCTACCGTGTTGTACGATGTGTTCACTCGATCCAGGTGTACCCTGAGAGATTTCGTGAAGGCGAAGTCCACCGGGTTATCACCGACGTACTCACCCGGGGTAAACACTCCTTTATTTGCGGAGTATGTCTCTTTAAAACCGAGTTGAATACCCAACCCCGGGGAGACCACTACCTTATTAGCAGGGCTGATGGTCATTGTTGCGAGCCCGGTAGCCTTCGATACTGTGAGGTTGATTATACCGTCAAGCTCTGAGTTGACAAAATCTTTGAGCTGTCTTATTCCCCACAGTCCGTGAGGCAGCTTTACACCGAATTGTTGTTCATTCTTCACATAGTAAAACCCTTCACTCTTTCACACATTCTGCCATCCAACCGTGAACGTGATTGATCTGAGGCCCACCCGGCGTTGTCCGTAGCAGTTGTCTATTAACTTTTGAAGTTCACAACTCCCTTTTTGAACATTAGTGATAGTAGCAAACATAATAATATCTTTCAATGGATACCAAAGCATTTAGCTTTAATTATAATGCAAAGTACGCGGTCGGTGGTAAATACAAGCAAAAAGACGTTGTTAACCACCTTGTACACCCAACCGTAACGGTTAGACCGGACAGTGGCTTTGCCACCAATTTCCCTAACATCTTTGAACAATATAGACTGCCCAAGATTACTACGATGGAGGTGGTAAACTGGTGGAAAGCAACACCGATGCAGTTTTGGCAGAACCAAATCAATTTCGCTGTATGGTGCGCAACAACCGGGTGTGGAGTTTCACATAAAGACCATCTGACATCCAAGAATGTCATGCTCCGAAGTGTCTACAACTTTCACGCGTATTATACTATTAGGAGGATTCTCAAAGAACTAGGTATTTCACTACCTCAAGACGACGCCTGGGATCCCATTTCCAACGCATACGACCGTATGGCGTTTGAAAGACTGTGTAACGAATTTAACGTTTCAAAAGACGCTGACTGGAGACAGAAAGCATTTCCTACCAGCACCGGCCTCGGGGACGTTCTCATTTGGGGCCAGTCCGGGAATTGGACGCAGACTGATTTTAGACACGATCACTCCGGTGACCACATCGTCAGTCGGAACGCCGGGAATTTTGACCCCGCGACTATGACTTTCGGGCCGGAAGTGTCTGGAGGTCGGCACTGTGGCGTGTTTTCTTGTAAAATGTTACCTCCGAAACGGGCTCACGTCGATTACATACAGCAGGCTGCTGAGGTTCAGAACGCGTGGGGTACATTTATGTTAGATAAGGGTCTAGGGTTCACGTAGGCCGGGGTTACTCGCGTAAACGACTTCCATTTCGCACGTTACGTATGGGCCATCCTCGAGGGCGACCACAGAAGCAAACTCGCAGTTCTATACTGGGCACGGGAACAGCGTTTGATGCACACAAACAATTCTTGGCACTTGTAGAGGACGCCATCTCAGCTAGGGTGGACCTGGAGAAGGCGATCCAGAATTATCAAGACGTTTTGCAGAATGCCAGCACTCCAGTAGACTATGTATTTGGAATAGGTCTTTATATGGCGTCAAGCAATATGATACTACGAGACGACCCGGTTGACGGTTACAATAATCAGATCGTAATCGCCACCGCCAATCAAAAAATCGGCCACAACGGTAACGTGAAAACGGATATCATCAAGCGCACCCCCAACATGATCGGGTTCAACAGTGTTGAGGTTGTAAGTGGAACCGATTTCATAAAACGCCCAAAACACAAAATGGATACACATCCCTCAACACAATCGAACCCAGTACCCCCAATTCGTAAATAGGATGCACCATCGATTCCCCAAATCCAATCATCAACAACTGTTGGAACACCAATCGAGATTGGAAGCACAACACACGAGGAGGAGAAATTAGGGCTCGTCGTTGCCCTCGTGGCGATCGGATTATTTACGCTTTGGTTTTAGGAACTCTCTGGCGAAGAATAGTAGGAGACCGGCGATTGCCACAATTAAAGCCCAGGTATTTTTGGCTAGCCATCCGGCCGTTTTTGATAATATAGATAGCAAGTAAGAAACGATACTTCCGATCAGTCCAGGTAGTGCGGCAGCCGCCTTTTCGGCTAATTTAGCCAAGAGACTGGCCAGGGCTTTTAGTTGTTTTTTTACCCCCTCCTTGGCTCCGCCGGATGGTGCGGGTGATGGTGTGGGTGCTGGGGCGGGTGGTGGCGCCGCACCACCAGTGAAAGCTAGAACTATGGTCGATATAGTCATGCTGATAGCAACGAGGATGCTTGCTATCGTGACACCCTGCTCTCTGAACAGAGTGCGAAGACGCTCACCGAGTGTCGTCTCCTCGTGCAGGACCCTCGAGATTGTTTCGCGGATCCGACTTACTTGGGTGCGGAGAGCCTCACGGTTTGTCGATGCAGCCTCCAAGCGAGCTTCTCTTTCGTCCGGCAACGACCGCAGGAGTTTGTTGATCCGCTCGGTAGATTCTCTGTCGTCACCCGCTTCCTCCAGTTTTCTTTCTTCTAGCGCGATATGTTCATCCAGCGACGAGAGTTTGGCGAGGTTAAGGACCAGTTCGCCCCGGACCGTTTGCATAACCTTATCGAGGCCCCGGAGTTCGCGAAGAAGTAACGGTGGGTCATCGTTAAGTATTTCGTTTTCGCTGAACGTGGTCTCCATCGTGTTAATAGCGTCGGTGGCTACTCGGGGGACCTCGCTGAGATCGACCGTTTCTATCGCGGAGGCCGTTTTCGCAATCGTTTCGTCGGTAGACTGTAAGGCCTCTACAGCGCGGGGCGGCATAATTGTTTTAACCCTCTTCCAATCTGGGAATCCGAGTTCGTTCCTTATGAGTTGGCCACCGCCCGGGTTTCCTGCAATGGTGCTCAGTGCTAGGGGTTTACCGGTCATCGTGTTGACGATCGGGAGATTTGATGCTGCTTTTAGTCGCAATCTACCGTTCAGATCAAATTTGAACTTGGAGTAGTCACGACCGACAGATGGGACCAGACCTTTTTCTGACAAACTGTTGTAGTAGTCGTTTACAGCTCCTTCGAGTAATTCCCGACTTTGACTAGTAGTAGCGCCACCTAATTCCCCCGATTGCGATTGGATTGGAACTGGAGTATCTATGAAGGTCGTATCGTTATAGTTATCGATGTCACCATCTATGTCATAATCATCCTCATCCTCATCGACGTAATCGTCTCTGCCGATTTTATTCGTGTTAATATCGTAATCATCCATCTAATTTTCTTAAAATTAATTATGTATTAAAGACAAAACCATACGGGTTTAATATAGTTTCACTAAATTATGTCTTCGAGTCAATACGGTCGCAAACTCAATCCATACCGCAGACTGCGTGAGCCCCTCGGGGCAAAAGAAAAGGCGTGAGACAGAGTGTCGTTATTACGAACAACCCATCGACGATCGACCAGAACCAGCAGCTCTTGGTCCGCTTCCCCAACCTCGGAGCTAACGACGTCATTGTGCCGGGGACTGTTCGCCTCGCTTTCACTATTTCGCTGACGTCGACGGACGAGGACCGAACCGTCGTTCAGAACCTGGGTCGCGCCATAGTCAAGAAAACCATTATAAAGATTTCTGGTAATGAGGTGATGTCGATCGATGACAGCGACGTCTACCATTGTTATCAGGACCTATGGATGACGGCGCAAGAGCGCGAAAACGCTGTCTATCAGGGTATTGACACCAGCAAAAATAAGAACGTAACCAAACTTAGAATCGGGGCTGCTAACAAGGCAGATAACAACGCGAGCGACAATGCGGTCGCTGGCGCTTACGGCAACCGCTTCTACATCCCGCTCGACTTTGAGTTGCTGGAGAGTCACATGCCCTACTATCAGAGCGCTTTGGCTGACCGCCTCGAATACGAACTAACGTTCAATGACTACGGCCGAGTTCTCATAGCCAGCGACATGTTATCGACATATACAATCGATAATGTTTCGCTGGAGTACGACATGGTCACGATGCCCGAACTCGCGCGATTGATCAGAACCCACTACGCCGGGCGCGTTGCCATACTTTATGACCGAGTTCTTCGCCATCGCAAGATGATGAAAGACAAAGGCGACACATTGTGGAATATTAATGTCAACGTACCCGCCCGCTCGATGAAAGGTATACTGATGTTGTTCGAGGATGCTCGGTTCGCGTTCGGTGCTAGAAAAACCGACAAATTCTATAACCCCAAAATCACGAAGGTAGAGGTGACGATCGAGGGAGCACCCAATCAACTCTACAGCACGGGTCTTCGCGCGCACCAGCAGTGGGACGAAGTAAGAAAGCAGTTTGCTGCCGGCTCTAACCGCTCTCCGGAGGTTGCAGCAGTTGCCAAAGACCTGCATCTCTCGGCCGTCTCCCTCGCGGAGTTCCTGAATACCAAATACGCGTTATGGTTAGACATGCGAGCCAGCGACGACGACCAAATACACGGCAGCGGACGCCAAGTTGAGAACGCTAGTGAGGTGTGACGATCCAGATAACCAAAGAGTTCGGATGGGAAATGGGCCATTGAACGTGTACTTATATATAATTACAGACGCACAACTCAACATCGAAGATGGTCGATACGTATCAGCGATCTACTGATTTTAATAATTCTAAAGAATTAATTAGCAATCAATACCAATTCACGATTGGAGATGCCCACTCTGCCATAATATGTGGGCAGACAGGATGTGGAAAAACGGTTTTCATCCTAGACTTGCTCGAGGGCTCCTACCGCGATGCCATGCCTTTCGTCACATTGTGATCCTGTGTCCCACTGTGCGGCACAACGATACTTATCAGCGGCGCCCGTGGATATGGACCGACCCTGAGGTATACGTTATTGACCCTGGTGATAGGCTTCACGATTGGCTGCTTGGTTTATACCAAATATTCCAGGGTGAGCCCACCCTATACGTGATTGACGATTGCTCAGCCAAGGCGGCGATGACCAAAAAGAAGGACATGCTCTCCGAGCTCGCATTTTCTGGCCGCCATGCTAGGCAAAGCGTATGGATATCCACTCAAAAGTACAACGCCGTCCTCAAGGATCTGCGCAAGCAAACGAAATGGGTCGCCCTCTTTCACTGCAAGGACCGAGACTCATTCGGTGACTGTCTTCGAGGGAATGACGTTATCCCAACGCGCGAGGAGCGCCTGGAGGTTCGACAGATGCTTTCGGAAACTAAGCACGCCAAGCTTCTGCTAAAGACTGAGCTGCTTACGAAGTTATCAATTAATTTTATAATTAATTAGCAATTACTTAACGCTCGTTAGTAATTGCCGAGTAAATGCTTAACAATACTTAGCAATTACTGAACAATGCTGAACAAATGCTGAACAATGCTGAACAAATGCTTAACAAATGTTGAACAAATGCTGAACAATGGTTAACAATGTTAACAATTTGGTGCTCCGCTGCGAGCTTTGTTGCGAGCATAATGGTGATCATAAGTATCGGGTGGTGCGCTTGGCAATATGTTAAAGTGATAAGACTTGTTAGAATAGTTAAATTAATTTTATGAAAATTAGCAATAATGAACTGCGACGAACTTCTCGATCAGCTAATAGAAGAAACCCCAACTCCGACTGCCAACATCCTGAAAGATAA
This sequence comes from Conchocele bisecta, assembly GCA_029237695.1. NCBI lineage: Eukaryota > Metazoa > Mollusca > Bivalvia > Lucinida > Thyasiridae > Conchocele > Conchocele bisecta. Next base: position 24,344,539 of record CM055271.1, on the reverse strand, counting down.
TGAAACATCAACTCCGACAGAGCAATCGGAATCAACTCTAACTCCAACGGCGATTGGTATTGGGTTGAGTGCAACGACTCCGAATGAAAATGAAAATGCGGCGCGACGAGAGCGGCTAGCTGCGCTGGTTGTTGGGGGACAATCGGAGCATTATCTCGGTAGGCGTCTCTCAGTTTTTCAGGTGGATAAGATGTCAGATGCGGAGATCGATAAAATGTATGCGCGATACGAATCAGGTTAGGTGCGGAGATGACAACAACTCTTGGATCGGCGGCTATTCATTTGTACGCAACCGCCGTTAGTATACTTCTCCCTATACCAAACACCGCGGGATTGATTGACGATCTAGAGACTGACCCTTTCATAGGTCACACTCTTAGAACAGCCTGCTGCTCAATTTATCACAAGTTTGGAATGTACTTAGCTCCTCTGACAACCGCGTTGACCACGGGTAAACACTGTCAATTTGGACATATATGCCCACGAACTATAAGACCTAATATTAATATCATAAATGATGACACAAGACACACCCGCGAGAGTGACGGAACAGCAATCTCCAACAGCGTTGGGGATTGCTCCAACCCAATCGAACGCGATTGCAGCACTTCCAACTCCGATTGATCCTCCAACCGAATCGCGATTGGAGTTGGGGGTTGCACGACATAAAAACCCAAAAAGGCAGGCAGCTGGGACGGCAGCGGCTGCCACCCGAAAAGTTAAACAAGATAAAATACTCGCCGAGCTTCGAGAGGCTAAACAGTCGTTGCAATCGGGGACGGAGACAGCAAAACATCTGAAGACAGAGTTGAGTACAACAACACCCCCAATTCACGAATTGGAAGCACACTCAACACCCAATCGAGGTTGGACGAATCCGATTGAACCCAATTCGTGAATTGGAGTTGGGTTGTTGGTGGTGGTCTGACAGTTGTTGGTGCCCTGTGCGTGTGGAAATATCCCCTATTACACCAATCCTTATCGAAAAAACAACCAGCCAGTGTTCAGAAGAAAGTTACGAAACACCAATCGCGATTGGATGCGCACCATTTAAACATTGATCGTGACCCCTTTAATATGCAATAATTATAATGGCTGAACAAGATGGTAAAATGATAGTGAATGCGCTTTATCACGCCGTGGTGATATCGGGTTTCAGTATCGGGTATGCTCGACTATCAAAGATGACCCTAGGAGGGTCCGCTCCCAAATTGGACTTTACTGTGAGAGACGTAGGGCTCGCGACCTTAGATGTAGTGGCCACAGTTTGGACCCGAGATTATCTAGTTAAAGCTGGAATTCTACCAGTTAATATATGGAAATAAATGGCTTCAATCGCAGTAATAGTAGGTGGTGCGCTTGTAAACGCATTGGCGTTCAGCGGTAGCAACTTTATGTTCTCTAAAATGAGAAGCTCGAACGTGGATGAGGAGCGTAAGCGTCACGATTTAGCTGTAGAACAACTCAATAGCGCAAAGGAAGCGTGGTCGAAAAAACGAACCGCCCATCTGGACTGGGTCAATGAAGAGCTTCGCCGCGAAAATCACGCCGCACAAACTTTTCAGAACGTTGAAGAAGCCAACAGCGAGTACGCGCTGGCATATCCGCAGAAAAGTCTCGCGCCGCTGGATCGCGAGCCCCAACTTTCAGATTTCTATGCACCGTCAGAGCCCCAAAAAGACCGCGAGATCGCGTTCATCGTCGTGGGAATGGGTGTGGTGGGTATCGTCGGCTACTATATTCAATCGAGATTTTAAATTAATTATTTTAAATAATTTTTTTAATAAATATACATATATATATATAGAACGATGTCAGTTGACGAACTTTATTTTGCTATGATTGATGTAGGCTACACTGCCCCTAAACACCGCATAGCTGGCGCAGGGGGTATGATTCGTCTGGCCCGAGATTCTCTCGAGACGTGGCGCGAGGACGAAAAAGCGGCCACACTTTTCGCAAAGCGGGTGTTATATTCCTCCACCAATCCTGGGGGATTGGATTTTCCTTCAGAACTTAACCCCCAATCGCGATTGTACTTCCAACAAAGGTTTATTATTATCGACGCAGTTACCGGACGATCTGGCGAGGGCATGTTGGAGATTGTCCGATATATTAGAATACATCGCATACGATGAACACGCGCAAACTTGATACCAAACTATCGGTTCGCCTAGCGCGCAAGCTAGCGAACACATACTACAGCCCCCGCGGCTACTGGAAGGGACTCGCGGCCGCGTCAACATCCACCGGGACCAGGGGATCGTGGAGCACTTCAATCGAACACTGGCTGAGAGACTGTTCGGACACCAATACGCTAAAGAACTTGTAGACCCTCATTCGCGATCGACCGAGTGGGTGGCCAGACTGCCCGCCGTGGTCTCCGCACTGAACGGAGAGGTGACCAGATTGATAGGTAAGAAGCCTGTAGATGCTATCAAGTTTAAAAGGGTGACGAGCAAGCCCTCTGCCGTCTCGCGCGGGCGACACGTTGGTTTAGAGGAGCAACGGCTTCCATCGGATATTGACGTCCGGTACCTCTATCAACCGGGAGAGCTCGAAGGTGGCAGCCGCCGCGCGACTGATCCCGTGTGGTCTCTCAATGTATATCATCTAGATCGATCTATTACCAAGCCCTCAATTACCAAGCCCGTGCTCTACTATTTGGATGATGGGCCATCTCGAGTGTTTGTTCGCGAAGAACTTCTTATGGTGCCTTCTGACACCCAGCTACCTCCGGATCGTCAGAGTCTTTAGATTGCTAATTTTGTTAATTTTTTTAAAATTATTAATTAAATAAATCATTAGAGATGTTCTGTATGTATTCCGTCTGGTAACACGCGTCTTTTATCGTAGTATGCCGAGAGTCCTAATTTTTGTTGACAGTACGTTTTCATAACGCCGTCTTTCATTTTAAATCCTCTATTTTGTGCTACATCTATAATGTGTTTTCCATCTTCTGTAGTTTCACTTAGTACTCGTTTATATCTATCCCAATTTAAATTGTTAGTTCTCTTGGACATCCCTTTCGCAGAGTTTTTATTAATAGAATTAAATTTTTCTACGAAATAACACTTACTAGATAACGCTATCGCCCTATCTCCGCTAAATTCCATTTTGAAAAGTCCGGGTTCTCTTTGCTCCATTTATCCCAAGCCAACCATTTCTTTTTTTCTTTTTCAAACCCGTCTAGTAAGTTAGGTCTAATCAATTCCTCTATCGTTTTTCCACTAACTCCTATATACATACTATCTGTATCCATCTGTATTAATTTAAAGTCTTCTCTTTTTACGAATTTGTCTAGAAATTCGTAGTAAAATTCCAACATTCTCAATTTAGCTAGTTGATAAACCGTTATTCCACAATGGAATGGTCTCTTTACCGCACACCTGGGTTTTCTTGAAGATATTTCGTACGCATCTCCTATCTCTTCCAAATCGTCAAAAAATGCAGATCTTAATGCTTTGTCAACACAGGTTTCGTTTTGTGTATATGTCGTATTTAAATGTCTCTCCGTTGCCTCTATCATTTTTCCACAACACGAGTTTCCTAATAATTTCATTATGTCGGCTACTGGTTTCTTATTTGGTTCTACATCACCTGTTCGTCTTGCGGCTGTAACTTCTTTTGCGAACCATTCGAATGGTTTTCCGCTAATATAATCTATAACACGATGAACTCCAGTTATTTCTAGGCCATGTTTTAAATACCATTTCAACAGTGGCGCGTACAGCAATACTTTAGTGGCGGTCATAGATCCCACCAATTTTTTTCCATCTCCTCTTGTTCGGCCAGTATCTTTTAAATATTTTAACATGTGTGTGGGAACTTCATCAACCTCTACTTCTCTGTTTATAAATATTGGGGACATTTCAGAAAACTTATCTTTTAAGTTGTGTGGAACTTATCCACCTCCGCAAACCCAAACCAGTCTCCAGATAAAACTTTTACAAAACTTTTTAATAAATTTAGGGTTATGTGGGGTATCTATATGGTGTATAGTTTCTCTCCCACACGACATCTCTTTATTTAACGTAGATAAATATAACGCGTTTGCATCGTACCCCAAAACAGCCTTGCAAGGTTAGGAACCCAATCTAATATTTGAAACACCAGCTTCTGCATATCGTGTAAATACTATTGATGGACCGCCAACTAGAGCGTCCTTCATCATTTCGTATGTTTCTTCTTTTGGTGCATATAGAGCATCCTCCGGTATAATCGTCTTTGAAGATTTTTGTTCTTTAATGGTTCCTCTCAATAATATTGTATAGCTACTCCAGGTAGTGTTACCGCATCTTTGAAAATATCCACACCTCTGTGTTTATAAAATTCACACATTTTTTCCACCGCTTCTAGGAACGGTGCTACATCTAAATCGTTATAATATTTCAACCAATCTCTGAAAGTTTTCATATTATTTTCTTCGAAAATTCTACGACATTTACTTAATTCTGTTTCATCTATTAACATTTTCCCAGATAGTTTGGAATACCAATTCTCTGTATCCGGTAGTCCTGGGTAATCCAGTTTGTCTGGAGAATCGAACCACTCATAAGGAAAGAAAGATTTCTGTCCTTTGCTGCATTCGTAGGCTTTTATCCAACTATCGTAACTTACACCAGGTCCTAGTATATTACATCAAGAAATCTAAACTCTGGAGTAAATAGAAATATTGTTGCGTTTGCACGTTTTCCGACCATTACTTTCTTTGTTGTTGATGCCAGTTCGCCTACTAGGTATTTCTTTATTAAGTTTATATCGTACTTACTGCTGTTAAAACCTATAACCGGTACTTGCTCTATCCACTGTTCGATCTTGGCGATTTGGTTTTTACGTAAATGTTCTGTATTAAACCCATATCTTGACCACACTTCTTCTCTTATAGCTTTTCCCCTGACTTTCAAATCTTCTACAAATTTTTCTATAAGTTTTGCGGGATCTTTATCACAAATATGAGTTACTGTTCCTGAGAAATTATCTCCTATACTAACGCTTACCGGCACGTGCTCGGCTTCGTACTCTAGATTATTACCGAGAGTTTCAAATTCTGGGTTGAGATATGCCTCAAAATCGTATACTATCTGATATGGATAAAGAGTAGTGTCGCAACCGATCTTTATGTCTTTACCCGTTCTTTGAAATTCGCATTCCCACATAACTACTAGGTTGAATTATTTGCTTCTTCTAATAAATGTATCTCTTCTCATAGTGGATGCGCGTTCTTCTTTTCTATGCTTTGCATGAATCTCACACTGTGCCAGTAACAGCCGTGATATTGATATACGGTATTGGTTTCCGTACAGTATCCATCTACTGGAGCTCCTAAAACCCATCTTTCACCCCCGTGTCCACACTGTTCGTGGTGAATGTGAATTCCCTCGCGCTTTTCCACAGAGTACATCCAATCGATCGCCCCATAACTGTTAGAACTTTTTGGGTAGAACGCTTTCTCGAACGACGAACGCGGGCGCTCTAAATAATTACCATCACATATTACTTTTGTCTCACCTTTCATACATGTTGGTCCGTGTCTCTTCATATTACTCGCTTTCGTGAATTTCTGCTTGCAATTATCGCAGGCGTAAATTTTAGATAGGTTTTTAAGTTTTTTTTTTATCAGAAATGCGTGATTATTAAACAGTCCTATTGTCATTGGTTTATTACCTATTGCCTTATAGTGTGCTGGTACCTTTTTCAACCACCATACGTTACATTCGGTGGGGTTGATTATACTTCTATGCCGATTTTAAAAAACTCTTCAACCTTTTTCAGATCTGGAAAAGGAATGTGAAACCACATTACTACCAAAAATATTGCTTACTAAGTTCTTTCGCCTTTTCTGTACATCTGTCGGGTCTTTTATCTGTCATATGCATAGCTAGACACCTGAACAGACAAAGGTCGTCATTATACTTATCTAAAGAATACATACCTTTTTTTATTCTTCAGCCATTCTGGAAGTTCTCCTCCTGCTGCTTCTTTGGATTGTAGTCCCAAATCTATACCCCTACTACCCTGTATTAGCTTTACGAAAACCTCTACCCATCTTACAAACTTCCACTTTGTATTCGGTCTGTCTATTTTATCGGACATTATTCGTGTTTGCTCCTTATCTGACAGCCTTTTTTTAACGGTTTTCATTGATGATAGTGGTTCGCTACCGAGATTTTGTGCATTATTATAGTTACAGGTTTTCCATTTTTAGTTTCCTCCATATGTTCTAGCTTGTAAGAATATGAATATCTCAAATAAAAATTGGTTGTTATATAAGGAGCGAGTTTATCGGACATGCGTTCAAACCCGTTAATGTCAATGTTTTTACGAAAGGATAATGTAACTACCCGTCTTCCATTTTCTTACCTTTTACCAATGTTTCATCGTGAGCCCCCAATATTTCTTCACCTTTTTCCACTATCGCGCGAATATAGATCTTTTCTTATTATTTGGTATTTGGTCACCTGTGTGTCTAATTTGAGACAAATTATTGGTGCTTGAAGGTTTTATTACACTAGCCCTTAACTCCGCAATACTTTCTTTTTTGATTCTGTTACCAACTTCCTCTGCTTTGGATATATCATTAAATGCCCCTCTTTTATAGGCGCGGGTAAACCGCTTCATAAACACCTTATTCTTTGTGGCGTTTATCAGCTTTGTCAACCCCCTAACTCTCAACCGTTTACTATAAGTAATCCCTAGAGATTCGGCTTCTCTTCTCAAACTTTCTATTTCTGCTCTAGTTTCTGGTGTTATCATATTTTCAGTATATACTTTTGTATATATACTTTTGTATAACCTATAAAATTTATCTGTTCAATTGGACGTCAAAAATTTACATAATGTTTTTTTTCACGTCCAATTGAACAGATAAATTTCATAGGTTATATACATATATAATGGAGTGTGTGACTTGTTGTAAGACGTTTACGTGTAAAGACTATCTACGAAGGCATCTAGCGAGACGTAGAAAGTTTCCTTGTGTCCCCCCACAATTTCAATGCCCCAGATGCCCTTGTAAATTCGTTAGTGCCCAAACTCTTTGTAGACATAAGCAACTACGCTGTCAGGTGGCTAAAGGTGAACGTGGTAGACTAGAGCTGGTAGAATTAGTTGCTGATCTGCGAAATAAATTAGCTATATCGGAGGAGAAAAATGAGGTGTTGGAATATAAACTATTGTACTTGCATGAATGATTTCGACTTTTTTCAAAAGTCAATTACCAATATAATTGGGACTACAATACCACCACCAACTTTTGGTTGGAGGTGGTATCATTTTGACTCCCTCTTTTCAAAATTATTTTCTCCAAAAATTCATAAATTTGCAAACGGGAGACAATTTTCCTCGTTAAACAATTTTTGGATTTTCGGGGGTGGTGGGGGTATTATAGAGGGTTATAAATGATATCACGGTAGGTGGTATCATTTTGACTCTCTTACTACTACTAAGGATTCAATTTTGTAAGACAGAATTGAGTTTTGTGAACAAAATTCAGTTTTGTGGGACAGAATTCAGTTTTGTCCACAAAAGTCAGTTTTGTCCACAAAAATTAGTTTGCGTAACTGATAGTCTATGTAATCTCTACGTTGATTGGTTGAGATCGGTCTTAGTCCATTTTACTAGATGGTGGAGTACACTTGCAGGTTTAAATATTTCAATGCGAAAATATAACCCAATATATCAATATTATACTTCTTTATGGACAGTTATTTTGGTTATATTATGATTACAAAATATATACCTCTAGTTCTATCCAATAATTTTATTGTGACTAATCATGTATGCGGATGCCAGGGCGGCCAAATAACAACTAGTTTATATAAACATTTTAACAATAGCATCGTTTTATTTCAAGTAACCAACATTGGGATAGCGTTATTAAATGTATGTACATAATCATTAAATGTATGTACATAGTCAATACATAATTACAATAAACGGTTGCCATGGCAACCAATTCACAAAATGTTATTTTCCATCCAAGTTCCATCATGTTTGTTGCTGATATATTTTTATACATATTATTTAGGCCACATTTTTGTCATACTGTATCTGACCAATGGTAGTCCTTCTTACATGCGTGTGCCATATTTGGGCAACATAATCGAAACGTATGCAAATACGTATACGAAACGTATGCAGAATTGAATTTTGTGACACAGAATTGAATTGAATTTTGTGACACAGAATTGAGTTTTGTGGCACAAAAGTGAATTTTGTGACACAGAATTGAGTTTTGTGGCACAAAAGTGAATTTTGTTGACAAAATTGAGCCATGTCCCACTTGGCGCCCCGTACTACGAGTGTCTATGATATAATATATGTGTTGTAACCACAGAGAATACAATTCAGGAGTCGCTTTGCCCACCATTCAATGTCTGACATGCATAAAGTGTAGTATCACATAATGCAATACACCAATTCAAACGTCAATGCCACCCGAATGACACTGGTGGGATAGCTATCAATGTGGGGAGGATATTGATGAAGCCTGGTAATGCTACGATTAACGTATCACGAGATATTCAACCTGTGTATGGCACGCCGTTTTACTATTTATTCAGAGTAAAAGATATCTCTTTGAATCAATAAGATATCTCTTTCAATCAGCAATATATCTCTTTATGACAAACAAATATCTATTTCAGTCAATAAGATATCTGTTTGTCAGAAAGTGATATCTTGTTGATTGAAAGAGATATCTTCTTGAATGAAAGAGATATCTTATTGAATGAAATATATATCTTATTGACTCAAAGAGATATCTGTAACTCTGAAATAGATATCTCTATGATAATAACAATATTCAGAGTTACAGATATCTCTTTCAGTAAATAAGATATCTCTTTGACAGAACGAGATATCTGTTTAGATTTAATGAAACAGATTTCTACTTCTGTGAATAAGATATATTATATAGCCAAACAGATATCTTGTTGTATGGAACATATATTTTCTATGGTGAAAGAGATATCTTGTTAAATCAATTAGATATCTATTTGACTTTTTCATGTAGATATTTGTTTGATCGACTACTTAACAGTAACTGTTGCTCCCTGCAAGTCATATAATTATTGTCCAATCAGAAAATAGTAAATAAATAAGTTGATTTTGTGGTCCATCAGCGGGATGATGGAACTATTTATTTTTGCGGAGATTTGGGTTATTACATCATCCAAGATGGCCGCCAAAATAGCAAAAGGTCGTCATTTTATGAGCGACTTCAAAAATCTTCTCGTGAACCACTTGGCCGATAGTTACTGTTTGTCATATGCTTTTTTCCCGCCGGTGGCCCATTTATCAATCAGCGTTGACTTCAAAGTTATGGTCCTTAGGTGAAGCATTTTTCAGATTTGATGAAATGGCGTTGTTACATAATCCAAGATGGATGCCGTGGGAAAGTAGGTCAAATTCTTAAAAACTCTTTTCCTCATGAACCAATTAAGCGATTTTGATGAAACTGTATAGGAATAATCTTACACTAATGCTATTTCAGATTTGATAAAATGGTTGCCATGGGGTCACAAATGGGTGGGGCCCAGGGAGGTCAAAGGGGGGTCAAAGTGGGGTAAAATTTAGTTGTTGACTGAATATGGTCATGTTATATATAGAATCAAAATTATCAATGAGCCGATGGGTCTGATACCATTTTTGTCACAATTAGGTCATTGTGTCACCCAAGATCGCCGCCGAAAGGTCAAAAGGTCGTCACTTTATCGTCAACTTAGCACATCTTCTAGTTTGTTTTGCCATATGTATGTGTGATGTTCTCGAAGATCAAAATGGTGTCATCAGGTGAGCGATACAGGCCCATTTGGCCCTCTTGTTTAACTATTCCATTACATCTGAATTCGTATAGGACTTTCCTGGTAGGGCTTCAAATATATATCTCTTTCATCAAACTAGATATCTTGTTGACTCAAAGATATATCTTGTTGACTCAAAGAGATATCTTGAACTGTCAAATAGATATATTGTTTAGTCAAAGTGATATCTTTATTAAATTCTTAGATAGATATCTCTTTTGAAATACTATATATCTTCTTACTTCAATAAGATATCTTAATGAGCCAAATATTATTTCTTCTATTATTTTCAAATATATATCTCTTTCCGAGAAGTAGATATCTAGTATGATGAAATAGATATCTCTTTTGAGTCAACAAGATATCTCATTCTGACAATAATATATCTATTTCAGTCAATAAGATATCTCTTTCAGTCAATAAGATATCTCTTTCAGTCAATAAGATAATCTTCTTCCGTCAATAAGAGATCTCTTTGACTGAGGAAGATATCTTGTTCATTTACTAGATATATTATTGACTGAAATAGATATCTGTTTGTCTGAAAGAGATATCTTGTTGATTGAAAGAGATATCTTATTGACTCACAAAGAGATATCTTTTACTCTGAATAAATAGTGCCATACCTGTGGTCGTACGTCCAAAATTGTTGACGCCTATGTCGTCTCTGACGCCTGAATTGTGACTGCTATGTCTCACTTCCCACTAACGTGGGTGATACAAAATAAAAATGACGTATGCACAGTACTAGTAACAAGTATATTTGTCCATTTGTAAATGCGATGCACGTTTAAAAAGGAGTGTATCATCTTGTTTGCTGATCATTGCAGACAGTGTTTCAGTGTCGTCATTTAGAGCAGGATTTAGATTGAGAAAGGGTGTGTAAAATGCATACTTTTCAGCAGATATTTAATCTGTTTAGACACCTGAGTTACTATTTGGTAATGAGTGTTTAGAACATTATGTTTGATTACGGGAACATAAACATGTTGTAATACTTTAACACCTACTAATATACATTGTCATTGTCACCACCTACTAGTAACTGGGTTATATTTTCTTAGAACTGTCTTTCATAGCCTACACGTAGTGTCGTACATGTTTATACATGCTTGACATTTGTGTTGACATTTGTTGACGCGGACGCAGGCGCGATAAAAATGTTGTACAACTTTTGAATAGCATTTAGTACTTTCAAGACTGTGCAATGTAATGTGAAAATACAATACTAGTATGCTGCACTTTTCGGTAGCCGTTTTAACAACATGTTATCTTTGCATGTTCTTTCTTTCTACTAGTAACTATGAGCGCACTTTCTTCAATATATACATGTGCATGTATTTGACAAAAACATTCTGATAACATGCTATTTAGAATTGTTTTTCTTGCTAGTTTGGTCGTCGCCATCCTTAAATGTTGTGTTAAGAATATTGTTTTCATCTAGCGGATTGCGAAAATGATTGGTTGCCAATAGCTATGGACAACGATTGTTAACTGTAACATTTATTACTTGAGCACAAACAACCAAGGCAAGCAAGATCAAGTAAAGTGGCTGAAACAAAAATGTGATAAAGGGCTATGTCGATGTATCTGTATATTGTATGCTTCTAAGTGTTCGTCTCGTGTATGGGCGATACCACTTGATGGGTGCATTATCGTGAACATACATACTGGGAGTGTAGCATTTCCGTACCCTAGTCTGGGCTAACTATGTGATAACAGTTCTGTCGATCAGCATAACCCGATTGAAACTGAAGCTGATGCATTATGGTGAGTGGTCTGGTATATGTGTATTGAACTACTGATCGGCGACATGTAAAGCTGATTAGCTGAACAATGTTCACGGCTGCTAAGGTGAATAGTCCTATCTTCATCATGTGGCCTACTTTATGTCCCCATCTCAGGCAGGTGATGGGCAATGCGTATGTGGATCATGCTGGACTATCCTCGAGCTTTATCATGGCTGCTCCACTAGTTTTCAGGCCTGTGGAGGGCATTGCTCCTTACTGGATGGTGGTCCAGTGGTTGAACTGATGGTCGCCACCCGCTCATGCCTGGGTAACAGAACGGTTCCTCGGGACAAGAGCAGGATATCCATGCCAGCTGCCAGCGGTTCCCGGACTTAACTCATCCATTGTTGTTTTCTTATACAAACGCGATGCTCGTATAACCCGGAACAACTGACGACGAATTATGTCAGAATGAACAGGTGCAGCTTTTTTGGATGTTGCCTCCGTCATAGAAAATCACCGAGTGATCAGAATGTATGTTGTTATTAGCTATTAATTAAAGGTTTTGATTGGCTCTACACACTTCCATACCCGGACACATAACGAACCCGAATTTTGATGTGTGTGATAAATTTGGCGGGGGTGATGTGGGGCCAGCAGGAACCATGGTACAAAGCAGTTGATAAGCGTGTCGAAATGGCCAACACGGACCAAACTTTTCACGTACATGTAGTTCCGCTTAGTACTGATTAGTGAACTGTGAGACTGGGTCATCTACGATATGACATGTTGTGTGGACCAGGTACGGTTATTTTCGCAACTTGTTGATACAAATGAAATAGTTTTCGGATGCAGCACGGCGCCCTATTGTGATGTTATTAGATTGCATTATTCTATTCAAAATCGGAGGATACAACGGAATTGATACCGAAACGTGCCCTCGTCCGCCGCAGACACGTTCTTGCCAGGAGCATAACTCGGTTACCATTTAGAATATTTTCATGAAACGTCATATATGCATAGACCATGAATCAATGGAGTGTCCGGCGTAAGAATGACAACTTTTGCTTCACTAATTTTTAGAGTTATCACCCTCTGTTTTTTGCGCATTGATTTCTTGTCGGAGCATCACTCGAATATCCTTTGGAATATGTTCATGAAACTTCACACATGTGCAACATTATAGCCGCTGTATCGACTGCTACAGAGTGCTTAATAATATTGTGGCAGGACTCCTCAATGTCGACTGTCGAAAGTTTTCCGTTTATATACGGGAACTTTGTATGGAGTCACTCTGCCAAAAGCGCCGGTCGACGTATTCATTCGACCGAAATTACCCGTCAGCCTCGGAACGTGTAGAGAAAACCCTTGCAGTATTAGAATAGTATTAAAAAACTATGTTTCAAATATATGTAAATATTTATTAATGGCGTTAGAGCATCACAATTACGTAATTATATTCACTGGGATATGTAGCACATAAGTCTGTCCTGCCGTGATAACGCCTTCAAATTCGGATTTCATCAACGTGACAAATGTTGACACAAATGTCCAATACATGACCGTATTTGTTACGTAGATGACATCGGAAATTAAAGTGAATTGTCCACCAACCAATAGTGGGCATATACAAGTGGCGCATTGTGACACAATTGGCCAGGCTATCTTCCAACACCGCCCGAGGACGAGCCACCCGAGTGCAGAACCAGCAGACTCTTCATCTACAACATAAGACGGACAGGGGACAGTTTCACTAAACTTCGTACGACTAAATTTTGCACTTAGGAACATTTAATCGTACGAAGTTTAGTGAAATGGCCCCGAGATGGATAGGCCAGCCGTACAGTACATGCAGCATGGCTTAATACAGTGCAACTTCTCTAAACCGGACACTAAAAACCTGCTATGTGCTTGAATTGTGTGGTTGCCCTTGTCATGAATACATGGTGGGGAGTATGTCAGTTCGTGATTGCCATCTTGGAATGGTCATGTGCCGGAATTACAGTGGATTCTCTCTAAAACGGACACCCTGGGAGGTTTAGAGAGGTTCCACTGTATGATATTTACTGAACCACTTTACTATTTCATAAGAAATGAGGCTGTACCGAAAGGGTTTAATCCCTATCATACTAAATCACCACAACCGTTACATTGTATTTATATAACTAGCGCATTGAAGCTGTACTCTTCACCTCCATTAACATATTTATTGCACTAGCCTAGTACGAAATATAATACTTTATAAATGCGACCCACAATATGTATGGCATCATTCATATATGTTGTACTGATTGATTGAGTCAATGATTGATTATTGATTAACTGATTGATTCGTTCAATAGGCAAGATTATCGATGCCTTTATTACCTGAATTACTTCCTGAAGTGTCATCTTGGCGTCACCTGTAAACATACAAGACATCAGTAACACTCATGTAGGGTGTTCATCTAAAAAACTGTAACGCACTTTCTAAGTGATTTGACCTTGCCCTTGGGGCACGGGGGCCGGCTATGAACACATGCATGATGAGAATAACAATAAGTATCAAGTTTCAAGCGAATCTGACTTACAGTAACAGAGATAGGTAGCGGAAACTTCAACGTAACTCTCGGACAGACAGACGGACAGATAGATAATGTGATGTATATGAGTACCCCGAAAAGATGTGCGATATCTCATGAAAAATATTTATACAATATACGATAGTTTCCGTGAATGGTGTTAAAAGATGATATAATTAATTAAGGACTCGTTCTATACATGATCATCGTTTGCTTCAAAGGTAATTGCTTCGTAAATGTGATAGAATATATGTATAACAGATATGTGAATACTGCCTCGTTACTGTATCCTATACGGAACATGGAGTGGCCAAGTCGGCCATCTTTGTGTGTTCCAGTCATCAGCCAGTTTCACCTGTTTTGCCGTTTGACAAAGAACTTAAAATGTGAAGTAGAACTTATGATATAATCACATGTAGAAAAGGCAGGAGAACGGACTCCTATCAATTATATTACACTGTAAAATATGTCTGTTTTCTGGACAGGTTTGTGCCTGTGTTTTTAACACCATTATAGATAGACTCATACACAGACAATCGCATAGTGTATCACTCTTACTTAGCCAACCACACAACACATACCATATATACCCACTACTGTACTCTGTTATTAGCTACCAAATTATCATTGAAGCTGAGTTTATATATATATGACCTACTACCTTAATATTTAGAGCAAAAGCGTAATTCTATTTCGTCAACATTCGACGTCATTTACAGAAATGTCAGTTTCTATAAATACTGTTTGTGAAAAATCTTCTTAGATACAAACTCACGTGGCTGGTCTCAAATTATGAATGATCATAATGAGGGCGACTGTATACTCACCGTTTGTGTTGTACGTGCTCCACAGGTGGGCGAGGTCCGGCTGTGCCGTGATGTAGTGGTCGTGGTTCGAGTCGAACGTGTCGAACAACATGTTGGCGTCAGACTGCAGGGAAAAGTCGGCGTGCTGCCATCCGCTGTCGAATTCGTGGCGGGAAACCTTGCCGTTATCTATGGACAGTTAACAGATCTGATAACTACGTGCAAATTTGTACACGTTAGATGTGGCTATGACAACACGTAGCTAGGCTACTGTTACATACGATCAGTGTCTAAAGGAGGTATTTCGACTCGCCGTGTAACATACGTTCAGTGTCTAAGGAAGGTATTGTCGACTCGCCGTGTTACATACGGTCAGTGTCTAAGGAAGGTATTGTCTACTCGCCGTGTTACATACGTTCAGTGTCTAAGGACGGTATTGTCAACTCGCCGTGTTACATACGTTCAGTGTCTAAGGAAGGTATTGTATACTCGCCGTGTTACATACGGTCAGTGTCTAAGGAATGTATTGTCAACTCGCCGTGTTACATACGATCAGCGTCTAAGCAAGGTATTGTCAACTCGTCGTGCTACATACGATCAGTGTCTAAGGAAGGTATTGTCGACTCGCCGTGCTACATACGGTCAGTGTCTAAGGAAGGTAGTGTCAACTCGCCGTGTTACATGTATACGATCAGTGTCTAAGGAATGCATTGTCTACTCGCCGTGCTACATACGGTCAGTGTCGAAGGATGCGAGGAAGTTGTTGAACTCGGTGTGCGTGAGGAACTCGTCCTTATTGGCGTCCGCCCTCTCGAACAGCACAGCGAACGCCGTCTCCCGGATAATCTACACACACGGGCCGACTTTAGTCATAAACCACACATGGACACGTTATTACATTAATGAAAAGGTAACATGTGCTAAATACACACGTGTGGGTTACACTTTAATGGAAAGGTAATATGTGTTAACTGATAAACCACACATGAACATACGTGCTTACTTATTAATGGAAATGTACATGTAATAGGTACCAAATCACACATGGACACTTGTTCTTACTACATGTATAACAAGAGTGCCGCAAGTCGAATATGGGCCAGACAGCGAAGATGCAGAAATGTGAAGCTGTCACCAAGGCAAGAAACATTAATGAGAATTTGAAAGTCTATAGCATTATTTCTTCATCTCGTTGTGCTAAACATGTATACTAATTTAGGCAGAGATAGAAAAGTAAAGTGTAAAGTAGAAATGATAGGGAATTGGATACAATAATGTAGAAAAAATGACTAAGTTAAAAAGGTGATATTTTTGTTAAAATATATTTTTCGGCATAAAAACTCCAAGGTGCACATCTTCAATATGTGTAGAAGACGTGTGTATAGTTCAGAACGATCGACTGAACAGTTTCGGAGGAGTTGTGTACACAAACTCTGTACCGTATACAGAAATGTATTGAAAAATGAAGACAAAATGGCTAGGTTAAAAAGGCGATATTTTTGTTACAAAAATATTTTTTCGGCATAAAAACACCAAGGTGCACATCTTCAATATGTGTAGAAGACGTGTGTATAGTTTCAGAACGATCGACTGAACGGTTTCGGAGGAGTTGTGTACACAAACTATGTACCGTATATAGAATTGCACAGAAACATATAGAAAAAATGTCTAAGTTAAAAAGGCGATATTTTTGCTAAAATATATTTTTTTCGGCATAAAAACACCAAAGTGCACATCTTCAATATGTGTAGAAGACGTGTGTATAGTTTCAGAACGATCGACTGAACAGTTTCGGAGGAGTTGTGTACACAAACTCTGTACCGTATACAGAAATGTATAGAAAAATGAAGAAAAAATGGCTAAGTTAAAAAGGCGATATTTTTGTTACAAAAATATTTTTTCGGCATAAAAACACCAAGGTGCACATTTTCAATATGTGTAGAAGACGTGTGTATAGTTTCAGAACGATCGACTGAACGGTTTCGGAGGAGTTGTGTACACAAACTCTGTACCGTATACAGAAATGTATAGAAAAATGAATAAAAAATGGCCAAGTTAAAAAGGCGATATGTTTGTTACAAAAATATTTTTTCGACATAAAAGCACCAAGGTGCACATCTTCAATATGTGTAGAAGACGTGTGTATAGTTTCAGAACGATCGACTGAACGGTTTCGGAGGAGTTGTGTACACAAACTCTGTACCGTACACAGAAATGTATAGAAAAATGAAGAAAAGATGGCTAAGTTAAAAAGGCGATATTTTTGTTACAAAAATATTTTTTCGGCATAAAAACACCAAGGTGCACATCTTCAATATGTGTAGAAGACGTGTGTATAGTTTCAGATCGATCGACTGAACGGTTTCGGAGCAGTTGTGTACACGAACTATGCGCTTTTTCTTCAGCCGCCCACCCGCCCGCCCGCCCGCCCGCCCGCCGTGCGGTAAAACATAATAAGTACTGTTTTTTAAAAACGGTCGTATAATGAAAAGGCAATAACCGCACGTGGATACACGTGCTTACTTTAATAGAAATTAATTGTAATATGTAATGTACTATTTGCTAAATACGCACGTGCACACACATGGTTACTTTTACTACCAATTAATATAGCTGCTAAACGCAATCACATGTCACTGTGTCTGTGTTATCACACGATATCTAGGCAAGGCAATGCCAGGTAAGGCGTAGGAATTGCAAGACTCGCCGAGGAGTGCCTACAGTTCCTGGCCTGAGCCTGATAAACTGAATACCAATTTATCAGGTGCCGTGTTATGCTAATAAACATACTAAATGCGAATGTATAACCTTGATTCTTTTGTTAAAAGAAACGCTGACTTGTTTACATGAAGACATGTCGTAATGATAGTTTGCATGATGCGGATTGACCTTGATACATTTTATCAGCATCGATACCCGATATGTATCCGCATGAAACGAGCTTGATAATGGTCAGCATCGACCAATCAAACTTTCGAGCATGAGAACGGAGTACGCACTCAAACATGTTTCTGTCACACATAACTACTTATATAAAATAAATACACAGACTTATCGTTATCGCTACGCTACGTACGGCAAGACTGTCCTTTATATAAGTCGTCAGCTTAACGGTAAGAATAATCTGTCAAGGCGACTTACTACGGGGCGCCATGCAGGACAGGTTGATTATGTGTACAAAACCAATTTTGTCCAGACAAAATTGAGTTTTGTAACACTAAAAATCACAAAATCCAATTACGAATTCTGATATACAAAATTCATTTTTGTTATAAAGGATTCAATTTTGTAAGACAGAATTGAGTTTTGTGAACAAAATTCAGTTTTGTGGGACAGAATTCAGTTTTGTCCACAAAAGTCAGTTTTGTCCACAAAAATTAGTTTGCGTAACTGATAGTCTATGTCATCTCTACGTTGATTGGTTGAGATCGGTCTTAGTCCATTTTACTAGATGGTGGAGTACACTTGCAGGTTTAAATATTTCAATGCGAAAATATAACCCAATATATCAATATTATACTTCTTTATGGACAGTTATTTTGGTTATATTATGATTACAAAATATATATCTCTATTTCTATCCAAGAATCTTATTGTGACTAATCATGTATGCGGATGCCAGGGCGGCCAAATAACAACTAGTTTATATAAACATTTTAACAATAGCATCGTTTTATTTCAAGTAACCAACATTGGGATAGCGTTATTAAATGTATGTACATAGTCAATACATAATTACAATAAACGGTTGCCATGGCAACCAATTCACAAAATGTTATTTTCTATCCAAGTTCCATCATGTTTGTTGCTGATATATTTTTATACATATTATTTAGGCCACATTTTTGTCATACTGTATCTGACCAATGGTAGTCCTTCTTACATGCGTGTGCCATATTTGGGCAACATAATCGAAACGTATGCAAATACGTTACGAAACGTATGCAGAATTGAATTTTGTGACACAGAATTGAGTTTTGTGGCACAAAAGTGAATTTTGTGACACAGAATTGAGTTTTGTGACACGATTGAGTTTTGTGGCACAAAAGTATTTTGTGACACAGAATTGAGTTTTGTGGCAAAACAGTGACGTTTGTTGACAAAATCAGTATATATTTAATTTTGTTTTGTTTTTGTCAAGTTTATAAGTACAAAAATGAATTTTGTTGACAAAATTGAGCCATGTCCCACTTGGTGCCCCGTACTTACAGCCAGTAATTCTGATCCTTTTATATCAGGCAAGGTTAGGAAACGGGTGAGATTACGAAACTTGCCGAAATCCTACTCAGCCGAGCCTGATAAACTTAATATCATAAGACACTAGGCTGAGCCCATATTGTATTTATCAGGAAACAATTTATACTATGGAATTAATTAGCAGATGTGCGGCGTGAACTTGTACGACGTTATTCAACCAATGGGAAATGGTAGGTACAAAAATGAATTTTGTTAACAAAATTGAGCCATGTCCCACTTGGCGCCCCGTATAATGTCTCAACAAGAGCTAATGTCATACACAGACGGTGTCAAGTCTCGGCCGAAGTACCAGTGTGGTGGAAATACTATGAAAGCATGTTATGCAGAGCGCAAGGAATTAACAATGCTCTACTAATACACGTATATCAAATATTCCCAGTCGGTACACCATAAAACAGACGTACGTCTTCCCACTTTGTGGCGAATTCCTGCGACGACACAACCCGGTCACCTGTGGGTAGAGGAATAGCTATCAGAGAGTGACAGCTACATGTATGCCCGACCGAGGGTGGGGGAGGGGGCTGCAATAAATTTACCCGAGCGTTAGGGTTTTGAATGCACCAATTATGTGACATTGACTTTGGGGGGGGGGGGGGGTCGACGGATCGTGCATTTGTCTCAGCATGCTAGAGGGCCATTGGAGGAATGCATGTGTGAAATATAAAACGTGTGAAATATAAAACAGTTACGTGAATGCAAATATAAACTAAAAGAAATGTACGCGAGCGTTAAGTTTGTGACCGACGGGACGGGACGTACACGTGGTATAAAACGACAATCAAAAAAGGGGAGAAAACTTAAGAAAATAGTAACGCGAGAGTTGCATACATTTGTATGTGTGAATTGGCATGAAATATTCCAACATACCGTAATTAAGTCATAGACCGGACACGAAGTCAGTCTACGATTGACTGATTTATTTATTTATTTATTGGGGATGTACGTTGGTCTAACAACAAATTCATATACATAGAGGATATTCATATTTTTACAACGAATATGACATATATGTTCATTGAGTGGTGTGAAATGTCCATATTACTCGTGAAATATGGACATTTCACACCACGAGATTGTCATATTCGTTGCAAAAATATAAATATTCTATTTATTATATACCGCTCCATGGAAATTCGCAGTTTTTTAGACTGTATACTGTAATGAATGTGTATTTGCAGCCTATTTGCAGTCCGGCACCGTAGGTGCGCGTTATGAATATAGATAGCGGAAGTAGTCGTATTTTCACCGCAAGATGTTTATTTCATCGATGAGAACATATGACTTTTATTTACATCGTATAACTATGTATTTCATGGGTAGGTATATAATAAAGAGGGATATGCACGTGTAGTCACAGGAATTGAGCTTCGACATTCTTTGCTGTTGCTAAGTAAGCAATTCAAGGTTCCAGCTGAGATCGGACACAACACCATATTGTAACTTTTTTGAAGGACTGAATTTATATAACATCATAATTTGACCTTGGCCTGGCCTTGATTTTTATCTTAGAATGAAATAACAAGCAGTCTAATTATAAGTTATCCGTTTCATTATATTCTAATAATTCACAGCATTCAAAAATGTTATGTTAGTGTCGAGATAATTAAAACTTAAACACTAGTATTGCTTGATCTTTGACTTTGACCTGACCTTGACCTTTACCTTTAAAACATGGAATCCCCTCAAAAACATGTATAACTGTGTCAAATTTGGTAATTTCCTAGCACTAACCAGTAGTATATAGGGGATTAGTTCATTACCGCGACCCATGGTAAGCGCGTATGCGCGTGTTTATGTTCCCACATGTATCAAAAAGTATAGCCTGTGAATATGGCGAGAAATATGAAACAAATGCCTCCACCCTCATCCAATATATTGGTGGTTGAGGGTGGATTCATTTTTCCGAATTTTGTAAATTCGGAAAACTGATTAACTCGTAATTATATAATAATTTTATAATTTTTTAAAATTTAATTAATTAATTATTTAATTTGGAAATTATGAGAATCATCAGAACTTAACCGGCAGCTGGGTGTCAGAAGGCACCGCGAGAAGTTCTTCGCGAACAAACCCGCGTGATGGCCCATCATCCAAATAGTAGAGCACAGGCTCATCGGGTTTGGTAATATATCGATCCAGATGATATACATTGAGAGACCACACGGGATCAGTCGCATGGCGGCGACCACCTTCGAGCTCTCCCGGTTGATAGAGATACCGGACGGCAACATCAGATGGAAGTCATTTCTCCGCTAAACCAACAGGTCGCCCGCGCGAGACGGCAGATGGTTTGTGCGACACCGTTTTTGACTTGATGGCATCTACGGGCTTTTTACCAAGCAATCTGGTCACCTCCCCGTTCAGTGCGGAGACCACGGCGGGCAGCCTGCTCACCCACTCGATCGATCGCGAATGAGGGTCTACAAGCTCTTTGGCATATTGGTGTCCGAACAGCCTCTCAGCCAGGGTTCGATTGAACCGCTCCACGATCCCCTGGTCCCGGTGGATGTTGACGCGGCCGCGTCTAACAGAAACGTTGTGTTTAGCCAATAGATGAGAGACCGCGCCCATGAACTCTCGGCCGGGATCGACCTGGAGAAGATTCGGCCATTTGAAAGACTCCTCTTATATATTCGGGAAAGAGCCTCGGCCACCTCCTTAGACTCTTTAGTGGTCAGCAGCTCAGCCCCCTTATACCGACTCGCTACGTCAACGATTGTCAGTGCATACTTGTACGTCTTGCGACCGACGCGATCGTGAGAGAGAAACAGGATGTCTGCTTGGTGGACTTCGTTCGGCAACAGCACGTCGAATTTCGGAAGCGGAATATTGTGAGGCGCGGGTAAATAGATCTGCCAGATAGCCTGCTTCTTGAGCCATTCCTTGGCGGCGTTTTCGGAAACCTTGGTCGCCGCCGCGAGGTTCTTGATGGCCGCGAGTCTCTTCCAGTAGCCGCGGGGGCTGTAGTATGTGTTCGCTAGCTTGCTCGTTAAGCGAACCGATCTCCAACATGCCTTCGCCAGATCGTCCGGTAACTGCGTCGTCGATACTAAATCTTTGTTGGAAGTTTCGTTGCAGCTACTGGTTGAGTTCCAGCTCAGGAGCGGGAACTAGGAGGAATGTAACATTCGCTTTGCGAAAATGGTGGCCGTTTTTTCGTCCTCGCGCCACGTCTCTAGAGACTCTTGGGCCAGATGTATCAGACCCTTTGCGCCAGCTAAACGGTGTTTAAGGGCCGTGTAGCCTACATCGATCAGAGCAAAATAAAGCTCGTCAACTAACATCGTTCTATATATATATATATAATTATATATTATTTAAAAAAGTTCGTTTTTTTAAATAATTATTGCTTATTGCTTTTGCTTATTGCTTTTCCAATATAGTAGCTGACGAGACCCACCGCAGCCATCCCCACGACGATGAACGCGATCTCGCGGTCTTTTTGGGCCTCTGACGGTACATATAAATCTGAAAGTTGGGGCTCGAGATCCAGCGGCACGAGAAATTTCTGCGGATATGCCAGCTTGTACTCGCGCATGGCTTCGTCAACGTTCCGGAAAGTTTGCACGGCGTGACTCTTGCGGCGAAGCTCTTCGTTGATCCAGTCCACACGGTTGGTTCGTTTTTCCGACCATGCTTCCTTTGCGCTATTAAATTGTTCTACAGCTATATCGTGACGCTTTTTCTCCTCATCCGAGTTTCCCAGGCTCGAGAAGAAATAGTTGCTACCACCGAATGACAATGCGTTCGCAACCGCACCATCTATCATCATTCCGATTGCATGAGACATTTATTTCCATATATTAAACAGGTAGAATTCCAGCTTTAATTAGATAATCTCGAGTCCCAACTGCGGCCGCTACATCTAAGGTCACGAGCCCTACATCTCTCACGGTCATATCCAACTTGGGAGCGGGCCCTCCTAAGGCCATCTTTGATAGTCGAGCAAACCCGATACTGAGACCCGATATCACCACGGCATGATAAAGCACATTCACTATCATTTTACCATTGGTTTCAGCCATTATATTTATTGCATATAAAAGGGATCGTGATTAATGTTTAAATGGGGCGCAATCGGTTTCGTAACTTTCTTCGGAACCGCCTCCAACACTGTTGGAGGTTGTCTGGAAAGGTATTTCCCCACACACAGGGTGCCAACAACTGCCAGACCACCACCAACAACCCACGGGATGATCCAGGTAGGAGCTACAGCATTCCACGATTGCTCTTCCAATTGCGATTGGTGTTCCTGCGGAGATTGAACCGCAGCTGTCTTCAGGGTTTTTGGGGTTTCTGCCCCCAGTTCCAATTGCGATTGGCTTGGGGGTGCGGCTGGAGCAGGAATCCCCGATTGCAACGACTGTTTGGTCTCTCGAAGCTCGGTGAGTATTTTATCTTGCTTAGCTTTTCGGGTGGCAGCCGCTGCCCGCCCAGCTGCCTGTCTTTTTGGGTTTTTCTGTCGTGCAATCGTGTTCAACCGCACCAGCTCAGGAGCGGCTGTTGAGGGTTCATCCAACGTGCTCTGGTTCAACCAATCTCGATTGGGAGTTGGAGCAATCGGGGATTGTGGTTCCGTCACTCTCGCAGGTGCTTGTCGCTCCAGTTCCAATTCTTCCAATTTCTCCAATCGCGATTGGTATGTTGATGATTGGATTGGGGGTACGTCTTGTATCATCATTTTCTGAGCTTATACTTCGTGGGCATATATGTCCAAATTGACAGTGCTTAGCCGTGGTCAACGTGGTTGACAGCGGAGCTAAGTACATTCCAAACTTGTGATAAATTGAGCAGCAGGCCGTTCTAAGAGTGTGTCCTACAAAAGGGTCAGTCTCTAAATCACCAATCAACCCCGCGGTGTCAGATATAGGGAGAATTTCACTGACAGCGGTAGCATACAAATGAATAGCCACCGCCCCAAGAGTTTTCGTCATCTCTGCCCCCAATTTAGATTCGTATCGCGCATACATTTTATCAACCTCGACATCTGACATTTTATCCACCTGACAAACTGAGAGACGCCTACCGAAATACTGCTCCGATTGCCCCCCACCAACCAGCGCAGCTAGCCGCTCGCGTCGCGTCGTGTTTTCATTTTCTTTCAGGAAAGATACCGTATCGGCAGTCGGTCCATCTTTCAGGAAAGATACCATGTCGGCAGTCGTGTCATCTTTCCTGAAAGATATATTGTCGGCAGTCGGAGCGACTGTTTCTTCCATTAGCTGATCGAGAAGTTCGTCGCAGTTCATTATTCCAACAGTGTTGGGTGTACTATTCTGACTAGTCTTATAAGTTTAACATCAAACTGTTTGTAATTAATCAAAACAATTATAAAATTAATTATGAGTAACAGCATCAATTCGTGAATTGAAGTTGCAAATAATTCAGTATATATTAGTAGATATTAGTAGATTATTCAGTAATTCAGTAATTCAGTAATTCAGTAATTCAGTAATTAATTGATAACTTCATAATTTGTGGGTTGATCAGTCTTTAACAGAAGCTTGGCGTGCTTAGTTCCCGAAAGCATCTGTCGAACCTCCAGGCACTCCTTGCGCGTTGGGATAACGTCGTTCTATCGAAGACATTCATCGAATGAGTGTCGGACTTGCAGTTGAAGAGGGCGACCCATTTAGTTTGCTCGCGCAGATCCTTGAGGACGGCGTTATACTTCTGAGTGGAGATCCATACGCTTTGCCCCTCATGGCGACCAGAAAATGCGAGCTCGGAGAGCGTGCCCTTCTTTTTGGTCATCGCCGCCTTGGCCGAGCAGTCGTCAATCACGTATTGGGTGGACTCGCCCTGGAATCTTTGGTAGAAGCCGCTCATCCAATCGTGAAGCCTATCACCGGGGTCAATAACGTATATCTCAGGGTCGGTCCATATCCACTTGCGCCGCTGATAAGTATCGTTGTGCCGCACAGTGGGACACATGATCACAATGTGTCGAAAGATATCACGGTAGGACCTCTCGAGCAAGTCGAGGATGAAAACCGTTTTTCCGCATCCTGTCTGCCCACATATTATGGCAGAGTGGGCATCACAAACATTTTATTTAAATCTTTAGATTTAGTAGAGTGCTGAGACGTATCGACCATCTTCGATGTTGAGTTGTGCGTCTGTGATTATATATAGATACACGTTCAATGCGCCAGCTCCATCCGCCTCTTTGGTTATCTGGATCGTCACACCCTCGCTAGCGTTTTCAACTTTGCGTCCAATACCGTGCATTTGGTCGTCGTCGCTGACTCGCATGTCCAGCCATAACGCGTATTTGCTAGTCAGGAACTGCGCGAGGGAGACGTCCGAGAGCTGCAGGTCTTTGGCAACCGCAGCAACCTCCGGGGAGCGCTTAGAGCCGGCAGCAAACTGCTTTCTGGCTACGTCCCAATGCTGGTGTGCGCGAATGCCCTGGCTGTAGAGTTCATTGGGAACTCCCTCGATCGTCACCTCGACCTTCGTGATTTTGGGGTTATAGAATTTGTCTGTTTTTCTAACCCCGAGCTCGAACCGACCATCCTCGAACAGCACCAGTATGCCTTTCATCGAGCGTGCGGGGACGTTGACGTTAATATTCCACAATGTGTCGCTTTTGTCTTTCTTCAACTTGCGATGGCGAAGAACTCGGTCGTAAAGTATGCAACGTGCCCGGCGTACTGGGTTCTGATCAATCGCGCGAGTTCGGGCATCGTGACCATGTCGTACTCCAACGAAACATTGTCGATCGTATACGTCGATGCCATGTCGGTGGCTATGAGAACTCGGCCGTAGTCGTTGAACGTTAGTTCGTATTCGAGCCGGTCAGCCAAAGCGCTCTGATAGTAGGGCATGTGACTCTCCAGCAACTAAAAAGTCGAGTGGGATGTAGAAGCGGTTGCCGTAAGCGGCCGCGATCGCGTTGTCGTTCGCGTTGTTATCTACCTTGTCACCAGCCCCGATTCTAAGTGTGGTTACGTTCTTATTTTTGCTGGTGTCGATACCCTGATAGACAGCGTTTTCGCGCTCTTGCGCCGTCCTTCCACAGGTCCTGGTCACAATGGTAGACGTCGCTGTCGTCGATCGATATCACCTCATTACCAGAAATCTTTATCGTGGTCTTCTTGACGATGACCCGACCCAGGTTCTGAATGACGGTTTGGTCCGCGTCTGTCGACGTCAGCGAAATAGTGAAAGCGAGGCGAACAGTCCCCGGCACAATGACGTCGCTAGCTCCGAGGTTGGGGAAGCGGACTAAGAGCTGCTTGTTCTGGTCGATCGTCGATGGGTTGGTTGTTCGTAATAACGACGCTTTGTCTCACGCCTTTCGCCCCAAGGGGCTCCCGCAGTCTGCGGTATGGATTGAGTTTGCGACCGTATTGACTCGAAGACATATTTAAATACTCTATTAAACCCGTATGGTTTTTTCTTTAATACATCGTTAAAAATGGAGGGTTACGAGATGGAAGAATTCGGTCACACTACGGACGATCGCACTACGGGCGACCGAGACGATTACCCCAATGATGATAACAAAACGCCCGTCATAAAGACTTACAATCCAATCATCAACAATGTTGACGGAAGAATTGGGGGAAATAGGTGGCGCTACCAGAAATGAGGTTAATCTAAATCAGGAATTAGTCAACGCAACTGTAGACGACTACTACAACAGTTTGGCAGAAGAAGGTGAGGTCCCATCTATCGGTCGCGACTACTCCAAATTCGAAGTGGATCGGTATGGTATGTTGCGACTAAAAGCATTAAATGTCCCAATCATCAACACGAAAACCGGAAAACCCCTAAAGCTGAACACCATTGCCGGAAAAAAGGGCGGTGGCGAAATCGTAAGGAGCGAACTAGGATTCGTAATTTGGAAGCGTGGTAAAAGAAATATGTCGCCCCGCGCTGTAGAGAACCTACAGTCTACCGACAAAACGATGGCGAAGACGGCCACCGCGATAGAAACTGTCGAGCTCAGCGAGCTCTCTCGAGTAGCCACCGGCGCTATTCGCACAATGGAGCTCAGTGAAAGCGAGATAGATGGAATAGCCAGCACGATGGATGACCCACAGTTACCTCTTCGCGAACTCCGGGGACTCGATAAGGTTCTACAAACGGTTCGGGGCGAACTGGTCCTTAACCTCTCCAAACTCACGGCGCTGGATGAACATATCGCGCTAGAAGAAAGAAAACTTGGGGAAACCCCTTGCGATAGAGAAACTACCGAGCGGATCAACGACCGCCTACGGTCGTTGTGGGATGAAAGAGCTGCTCGCTTGGAGGCTGCCTCGGCTTGCCGTGAGGATCTCCGCACCCAAATAAGTCGGATCCGCGAAACTATCTCGATGGTTCTGCACAAGGACACGACACTCGGTGAGCGACTTCGCACTCTGTTCAGAGAGCAGGGCGTCACAATAGTAAGCATCCTCACAGCTCTCGGCATGACTATATCGACCATATTTCTAGCTATCACTGGAGGCGTTGGTGCAGCGGCCGCACCCTCGCCAGCACCACCACCCGCGCCATCCGGCAGAGCCAAGGAGTGGGCAAAAAAGCATATAAAAGCCCTCGCCAGTCTCCTGGCTAAATTAGCCGGAAAGGCGGCTGCCGGGCTACCTGGGCTGATCGGAAGTGTCGTCTCCTACTTGTTATCTATATTATCAAAAACAGCCGGATGGCTCGCCGAGAATGGTTGGGCTTTAATCGTGGCGATCGCCGGTCTCCTACTATTCTCCGCCCGAGAGTTCCTAAAACAAAAGCGCGAATCGTCCGATCGCCACGAGGGCAACGACGAGCGCTAATTTCTCCTCCTCATGGGTTGTACTTCCCGCTCCTGTTCCAATTCTTCCAATTTCACCCAATCTGCGATTGGTGTTGATGATTGTCTTGGGTGAACTGGTGGAACCCAATTCTTCCCTCAACATTGTTGATGATTGGATTGGGGGTTTTATGAAATCTTTTTCAAATTTATTTGAATTTCCAACCTCAACTCCCAATCGAGATTGGATGAACCCGACCGTCTTGGGGGGGGGGGGGGGGGGGTGGTGGTGGCGCTTGATGATATCCGCGTTCACTTTACCGTTGTGGCCGATTTTTTGCTTGGCGGTGGCGATTACGATCTGATTATTGTAACCGTCAACCGGGTCGTCTCGTAGTATCATATTGCTCGGCGCCATATAAAGATCTATTCCAAATACATAGTTTACTGGGGTGCTGGCATTCTGCAAAACATCTTGATACCGACTGATCGCCGCTGGGAGGTCCACCGGTTTGTTTATTGCGTCCTCGACATTTGCCAAGAACTGTTTATGTGCGTCAAACGCCTTACCGTCTCCTATTATAGAACTGCGCGCTTGACCCTGTGCCCCGAGGACGGCCCAGACGTACGTGCGAATGGAGTCGTTGAGGCGGGTAACTCCAGCCCTGGTGAACCCCTCCCCCTATCCAAAATGAAAGTCCCCAAGCCGATATCGACGTGTTCGCGTTGTTCTATGTAGTCGATATGGATTGTCAGCTTCAGATGGAAATTCTTTATACCTGGCAAAATTACAGTGTACTGGTGGATCTGAAGACGCGCCGAATGTCATAGTGTTTGAATCGAAACTTCCCCCATTGCGGGTTACGATATTGTTGTTTAGAAATGCATCGCCTAACCCACCACTTTTAGTAACTGTTTTCTGTTTTCAGTATCGAAGGCTACCGGACTTGCAACAATGACCATCGGCCCAGACAGCCAGATAATGACCTCCCCGATGTTGGGTATTCGACTCGGGTTTAGAGAGACATACTCCGCGAATAAAGGCTTTTTTGCCCCGGGGGAGTACGTCGGTGATAACCCTGTGGACTTCGCCATCACGAAAACTCTCAGGGTGCACCTGGATCCGGTGAACACATCGTACAACACGGTAGACGGATCTCCCAGCACATTACTGAAAACCGTGCAAGCCAGTGATTGTTTGTTTGGGGAGACTGTGACCTTATACTTCCCATGCCCCGAGATGAAAGTTTTGGAATCCACGAATTTACGGTCTCTATTCTTGATGATCAAGCGAGAGAGTTAAAAAATTATTACCCAATTTCGGTCGTCCTAGAAATTTCAAATTAATTCAAAGAATTAGACTCAAGTTCGTAAGAGAATTATCAATATTATTGAAAATGAGTATATACGGACCAGGTAGTGGGTGGGTGACAGATATAAATTCAAAGAATCCGAGTAACAACCAAATCGAGATTGGAGCTCCCGACGGATCCAACTATATCGGCGGCCACGGACGATATTCACAAGAGTCTACTATCACAACTTAGAGTATATGCCCTGGCTGTGACTACACAAACTCGTGAAGAAACACATACAGAACTAAACGAACTAGGCGGGAAAATAACCGAATTTCGGGAAGAGGCCCGGTTGGGGATTGAGGGAGTCCAAACGGGTATTGAGAAAGCCCGAGAAGCCCACCAGGCGGCCCTTACGGAGGCTTATGGGGTGTTGCGCTCAGAGACTCGGACGGGGATTGCGGGATTAGGAGCCCGAGTGGTTGAATCTATCCGCGCCGTTGATGAATCACTTGTCGTGGTTGATGATAAAGTAAATCGAGTTCGTAAACACGCGAACAAAGCACTTGAGGAGACCTCTGAAAAGGTTCGTGTTGAGGCCCATACCGCTATCGAGGAGCTTGCCGCATTGTTGGACACATCTGCAGATCAGTTATTGCAAACACAAAAACGTGTCATAACAGTTTGGGCTGAGAAGCGGGGTCCATTGAATGAGGGGCTCTATGAATATTCGTTTGGCGCCAAAGCGAGCAATATATATGGGGGATACGCTTTGACAGCTCCAGGTACACTTCTCCGAATGGCGGTCTGCTCGGTTAATTCTAATGTTAAATCTGTGGGCGTGGTCGCCGTGAATCTCGTACTGGATGGGGAAGAACGGGCGATTGGAGTCAATAAACTCGCTGGAGATAGTTCAGCGGTGGTTTTGTTAGCCGGTGACGATCCAATTAGACTTTCCGAAGGTAGTGTTATTAACTTTGTTACAAAAATCGCTGACCCAGCGAGTTCTTCCACTGTTGTGACATTGTTGATTGAACTAAATTTGTAAAATTTAAATATGAACGAATCACCGCTTCCGAGCACGCTTCCAATACCAACAATGTTGGACCAATCCATCAACACCCCAACGATTGGAGAAATTGGATGATATTGGTTTTGTCGAAAGAAGTTCAGATTTTAGGTTGGAAAATATCGTAGAGATGCAGGATATTCTAAAACGAGAGGGGGAAACTCGGAGGGTAAATGCTAAAAAATATAGACGCGCGGCAAACATAGTGGAGGGGGCGAGCGCCGTGCTGGCAGCAATTTCTATAATGGGTGGGGCCGGAACAGCCGCATTATTGTCCACAGTCGTGGCAATTTCCATTGCAGGGGGTTTGAGCGGGGTAGCCACTGGGGCGGGACTTCTGTGTATGGCGTTGAGAGTAGTGGGAAGAAAATTCGAAAATAAAAGTAGAAAGCACAACAGAATATCGGTTCTCGCGAGGTCTAAAAAAAATAGCATCGACGTTATCGTTTACAAAGCGTTGACCGATAACAATATATCCGACGCTGAATTTGAGTCGGTGGTGGAGGAGATGTCTCGATATGAGGATCTAAAAAAGATTGAGAATACTGATTGGGATAAATTTAGATTAAAACTGGGAGATAAAGTGAGGGGATATGTTACAACACCCACTGACCACCATACATTTTTATAACAGTAAACTGTCCACCATACATTTCTATAAGCGTAAACTGTCCGTACCAGGAAGTAATCATGTTTAAAAGTAAATCAATACACACCGTGGCCTCGATAAGGCGAAATACACTCGGCTGTTCATAACCGTGTAATTGGAACATTGTCGTCTGCTAAAACCGCTGTACCAATCGTGATTGGAGTATTGAGAAAATATCGGTTATATCTTTATAACTGACTTTCTGATTTGAATTATTACTAAACGATAATGCTTGCGAGCACGTAATTTCTTGCTAACCAGTCGATGCTAGCCTGAGTGCATTTCACCTTATCGGTTTGTACGAATACACCATATTGCAATTTGTCATAATTTCTCATAATTTGTGATAAATATGGCAAATTGCCATATTTACGCCATATTGAAGAAGAGACACAATCTCTTTATAATTAATTAATTTTATTAAAATTAATTCCCAGGATTGGGAAAGTATATTTACTAGTATATAGCAAGAGATTATGCCGACTGTCATAAAAAATACGAGACGGATGACGAGGAAATCTAATTTATCTCACAAACTGATCAGTGAGTTAGTAGATGGAAAAAAAACTAAAAAACAAATCTCCAATCAGCTCGGGAGCAAGCAACTAGGGCTTGAAACAGACAAAAAAGTGGTGACCCACCCCCGTAAATAATCTATTAATAACCCCGTAAGGTATTCTCCAACAGCTTCAACGGAGTTGAGGGAGCGTATTGCCCCGCCACAACGGCGGGTACCGAAAACTGCCCTCATAAGACAAATAATAGAAGAGGGGGTGATATTCTGGAATACTACGCACAGACTGAGAAAAAATTTGAAAAGGGCCGCTGCGTGGTGTAGATAACTCGAAAACGAGGCGTTCAGGGAAACATATCGAAACATGGATGAGGTTGCGCCGACATTAACGGGAAGTTTCTATTTGGGATATTCCTTTTCATATAAATTAGCGCACATCGAAAAGAATGACGAGCGAGGGAGGCCAAAAATAATAATATTTCATAGACAACTGCAGGGAAGTTGGTAAGTGGGTTAACGAGCATGAGGAAACCCGGCTGAACATCGACAAAATCGAACGGCCGAACGACAAATTGGACGTTTGTTAGGTGGGTGTGTGTTACGGTTAAAATAATTCTGGCCTCCAAGGCCAACATTGTTGGGGGTATGGGGATGAAGTCTTCAGAAATAGCTGGAGGGCTGCTCCCAGAATGGTTGCGGCACTGTAAGGGGATGAAACCATTAGACACATTCAACGACGACCATTGTCTATTCAGGTGCATAGTTCTCCACACAACTAAACTCCGGGCGGACCGATGCTTAACAGCGAAGCAAGTTTTAGCGCAAGAATATTCAGATTTCTGTAAAAATAAAGGGTGGAAGCGGCCGTCCGGGTCTATACCGTTCGATGACCTTAAAAAAGTGGAGGAGTGGTGTAAGATAGGAATTGTGTATGAGCCGGTTGAGGGCGGGAAATGGAATTTAAGGAAAGTGGCGGCGCACTATGACGAACTCGGGACGAAGAAAATGAAAATAGGAATTTACAACAATCACGCGTTCTTGATTACCGACATGGACAAGGTCACCAAGACATATTGTTGTGGCGCCTGCGATCAGAGATTCACACAATCTAGTCATTTAAAAAGATACGCGAGCACATGTATGCGTGGTGACGAAGCTCACGTGCAAAGGTGCTCAGATCGACAGACCAGCATCTGCGTTCGAAAAGGCCTTTTACCCCAGATCTCACGCGAGTAAGAAGGCAACATGTTGGTTAAACTCGTTCACCGGACCCCATATTCACACTGCATACTGCGGGCACGATGGTGAGAGACTTGTGGCAGGAGCACCAGTCGACGGATTTTGTGGGGAAACCAACACAGCTTACCAATTTCAGGGGTGTTATTGGCACGGGTGTGGCGAGCACTTTGGGTGGAAGTATGCACAACTCAATAAAACTCGCGCGAGAAACGCTGCAATCGCGAAGAGTGTAAATTAATTAAAATTTGGGAGTGCGCTTATACAGGCGACGCTGATCCAAATGTTACGACCCCTCCAACAGTAATTTATCCACACCAGATTGTATACGATTTTGAAGCGTATTTATCGAAATCCAACGAAGGCGGTCCAACCCCCTCGGGAGTAGTTGGGGGGTCCAATTGCAATTGGCGGAGTAAGAAAGGTAATCTCGAGTTTGTAAGCGAGCACGTTCCCATAAGCGTGAGTATCGGCGATACGTTATGCACCGAAATAACTCACATATGTGAAACAGATCCCGCCAAACTGGTGGCGCTCTTTATGGAGGACATACAGAAACGTGGTAAGAATATACAGAAGGAAGTTTTTTTTGTTGGGGAAGAAACATATGCCAACCTATATAGATAAACTTCCAGTTACCCAGCAACGCTAGATCAATAGGTGGATCGATTAAGTTCCCGTAATTGGGTTTAATTGTAGCCGATACGATATAAATCTCATAAAAAAACATTTCGTCGGAGTATTGACCGACACCACACCAAAGGTTATAGTAGGCAAAAAGGCAAACACGACGATATTCCTATTTACACCCGAGTTCAGATTTCTAGACGTAAAATTATACCTCAGTCCAGAAACCTCATACGACAAGTGGATAAAGGCATACGGTTGCGAGGGGCAAAAGTCGTTCTTTCGATACGAATGGTTCGATTCCCCAGATAAATGAGATTATCCGGGGCTACCAGATATCGATCACTGGGGCAACCAACTTAATCCTAAAGAAAAAATAAATGAAGTGCAGATGGAAGAATGTAATAGGATTTATAACGATAAAAATATGAAGACATTCCGTGATTGGTTGAGATATTATAATGATTTGGACGTGTCCCCATTTATAGAGGCGATAGGTAAGATGTCCAATTTTTACAAGACTAAAGGGATCGACATGTTTAAAGACGCAGTTACCCTGCCCGGAGTCAAGCTGCAATCATTATTACGAGGCACGATAAAAGAACACGTAAAATCTTATAGAACTAAGGAAAGTGCGGAGGCCGCCGCAGAATGTGAACCGCTGTATGCACCCTCGGCTGAGGCGTACGAAATATTGAAAGGGCCGCTGGTCGGGGGACCGTCAATCGTATTTTCCCGATACGCGGAAGCCGGGGTCACAAAAATTAGATCAACACCAGAAGGTGAGGGGAATAGTTGTGCCGCGGTATTGGGTTTGGACGCTAATGCTCTGTATCTATTTTCATTAATGCAGGTGATGCCCTGCGGTAAGGAAGTAATTTACGGAGCGCCACAACTCGTGCTGCGGGAAGATGATAGAATCTCCCGAAAAGCATTTGAATATGACGTACACAAAAGACGAGAACCATGTAGACAAAGAGTTAAGATCCGCGTTCTTCCACGATTTGGAGGAGATCGGTGACTCGTACGAGATATATTTTAGAAAAGTTAATGCGGTCATGAATAGACCGTTCCATTGTGGGATAGCCGTGTACCAAATCGCTAAATGACAAATGTTAGCCTTTTACTACGGTTTCTTAGATAAATATATAGATCGGGCAGATTTTGAATTAATACAAATGCATACGGACATTCTATACATGGGAATAAGCAAGAAACCCCGGCGAGGAATGGAGAAATATGGAATTTTGGGACGTATAATAAAACCCCATATGCGCGACGATTATTTAGAAGATAACCCCTATTGGTTGGTGTGCGGTGAATGGAACGCCAGATAGCCCGGCCTTTTCAAGACAGAATTTTACGGAGATCGGGCCATTGCTCTATCGAGCAAGTGTTACTTTGTGGAGAAATTACCGGAGAAAACGGAGGGAAAAATAAAACATTCAGCAAAAGGGTTGTCTGCCCGGCAGAACGCGTTAACCTGGAACCGATATAAGAAAGCGTTGGAGTGGGGACGTGCCGAAGAAGACACCGGGGAACGAGACATGGGTAAAAACCGCGGAATCCGAATGAGGGACGGCGTTATGAAAACATATAGGCAGCAAAAGTTAGGACTATCGGCCTATTACGACAAGAGGCGAGTATAACCCGACGGTATACACACGGACCCACTCTACCAGCACCAATCCGCTCGGGAGCTGATCGCTCGGGAGCGGGTTGGAGAATTACCTATACCATTAATCGAGAATTGGAGGGAAGTGAGGATAATGGGACTTGATGGGTTTATGGGGTTTATTAATTGTTAATCATTTTTCCGAATTTACAAAATTCGGAAAAATGAATCCACCCTCAACCACCAATATATTGGATGAGGGTGGAGGCATTTGTTTCATATTTCTCGCCATATTCGCAGGCTATACTTTTTGATACATGTGGGGACATAAACACGCGCATACGCGCTTACCATGGGTCGCGGTAATGAACTCATCCCCTATATACTACTTAACCCTTACAACACTACACTAATACATTGGGGGTTTACTGATGTATTATTCAGTTGGACGGCAGCATAATATGCATGAGAGTGTAGCAGGGGTGTTCACTTACTGTTCAGGTCGAACACTGTATACATGGGTCCCATGTCGTGGCTGTCGATGACCTTGTCGTCGTTAAGGTCGGCCAGGTGGAAGTACGCGTTTGCCAGCTCCGTCGTCTGGCCAGTGATCGCCTTCCAAATCTCGACAAACTCCTGGTTCGTCACCGTGCCGTCAACTAAACATTACCGAGCAACAAATTACAGAGCAATGTCTTCCGAGCAACGTCTTCCCGAGCAATGTGTAACTGAGCAACGTTGTCCACAGATGCATGGCAGTGACTGCAGACACAAATAGGGGGAATTGTAACAATTTGAACCACGTCTGCTGCACATTTTCGCCTGTGCTTTATATATTTATGTTAAATAAATTTCATGATAACAGCATGTGTCTAAACACATGATATGTGTACGCCAAGGCACACTTATATAAAAAGAAAGAAAACATGTGACCTGTCAGCACACAAATGCCCCCGGTGGCAGATTTGAGAAACTCCGAGACCGGGGGCATACAGAATAACCGCCATTGACTATTTACATGAAGTTATTTATGATTGAAAGGGTTGCACACAAACAGACGTAGTATTTGTTTCAACCTAGACTTGATCCGAGAATGCCGGTGATCCCTGTACTGGCTATTAAAGCGACTGCACAGGTGGAAGACTCGGACCTGTAATGTACAGTACGAGATCAGTTGGGAGCACGGAGTGGGGGGGGGGGGGGGGGGTGGGTTAATGGGCATATTCTTGTGTCACATGTCTCCGAGTCTTCCATCTGTGAGCGAATGAGTACCGTTTTTATCGAAGCCGTGGAAGACGTCGCTGAGCTCGGCGAGCGTGATAGTGCCGTCGATGTTGCTGTCCGCCTTCAGGTACAACATGTTGATCAGGCCGTACATGTCCGGCCGGCTCGGGCTGAAAGCAGACGCGCCCGCGATTTGTGGTACAATGCTGTTGATCATTTCGAAATCAGGCTCGCTGTAAGTGCCACAGTAATAACCCCAAATGAGACACGCCATGTGAATTTGTATATTCGGACAGCTGCGTAATTATTTTTCATAAATTAAGTCATAAGTTTGAATAAATTGGCGTCAGAAGTGGACAATATTTCCAGAGTACATGCGGAATTATTTTCAGAGTATATTCCACATGTACTCTGAAAATATTGTCCACTTTTGACGCCATTTATGGAAATTATTGTAAATATTGTAAACATACTTAATGAAATTACGCAGGTGTCCGAAGGTACAAAATCACATGGCGTGTCCCAAATATTCGGATACAAGATTCATTAATATGTGGTTTCTGACAATTAGGAATGTCAAAATATGTATGGTTAGTATGGTCGTATTAGTTTAATTGGGTTTATAGGGGTACCCAAAACAAATGGTGTCCGAATATGCAGGGTTATTACGGTAAGACTATAACAAATGTAATATTGCGCAAAACCAACTAATAACTTATGATTTAACACTTTCATCCCCAAATATCAAACATTGGTTTATTCATGCTACTTTTTGTGCTATTCTTTTAACGAGAAATAATATTTCTCATTAAAATAATAGCCCAAAAGATAGCATATTACGGATGTTTTATTTTCATAATTGAACAAGCCTGACAACTGCTGCAGATCTTGTGAGACGGCTCTCTTCGAGTCGGCTCATTTTGGATCTACAGCGTTTGCACATGTTGCCTTTATGGTCTGTAGGGTTGAAAGCGTTAATGCGCGTCAAATAATACATATGATGCACCAATCAGGCGAACCGTGGCTCATTTAGGCACAAGGCAAGCATGCTTTGTAATTCATTCATTGGTTCTGAATTGTTTGCCGTACATATACATGTATAAGCTGAATGTCTATGAATGTCCGAGACAGTATCTGGGGGCCGTTTCACTAAACTTCGTACGAATAAAATGTTCGTAAGTGCAAATTTATGATCGTCTGGAAATTTCAATTGATGTAATTACATATATTGAGCATAGGCAGCCTATGCTCAATTAATGTAAGTCCATCAATTGGTTACAAGAAAACAGTGTTAATGTGAAATAACTAGGCGAAGGAAAAAATAACGATTAACGTATATATTAAACGACAAAAACGAAGTAATTATGCAACAAATACATGATGTCCGTAAATCCAAACGATATTATATAAGAAACCTTCATCCACCAATCAGGTAAGCTGTTCTACTGCTACGTCATAGCGGTTATTTTTACAGCGCCACCTCGCGCCAGTAGGTCGCAGTAACAGGAGAGATGAGCGATGACCAATTCATTGCATGGCCCTTTGTCATACCGCAGATAAGTTTCTCGGCTTTTGATAGGCTAGCTTGCCTGGTCATATATATTATATGACCTGCCAATGCCGTCTGACATAGAGAAATTGCGATTACCCTCCAGCGCCTCGCGTCCAATGAAGACACATTTTGAAAGCGTCTAGCTATTGCGAATTGTATTCCTCACCAAACACAATAAAACCCCGAATTGATCAATAAAAGTAACAAATTGTAAACTCAAAATCAGTCTTTATTGTTTATTTTTCCATAAATATTCTTCGCTCATCAAAATATGAGCGAAAAATTAGCCAAAATAACGAAATTTGCTTTTCAAATCTCAACACGCTTGGCTTCGTGACACGCACGAAACGCGGAGTAGCAATGACAGCGAATGTTTGGGAACCATTCGCATTATTCTAGAGGCGCCAAAGGGAGAGCAGATCGATAGAGCAGTGGAATATAAATTAAATTACACGATATAAAAACACCGGGTATGGAAGGTCTTCCAGCCATTTCCCACCCTTAAATATAAGAAAAACAATATAAAAAAACTGCCATAAAGTTGTTTTCGATGGATTTCGTACTCCATATTTAGTTTGTTTTCGTTTAATAAAAAAACAAAATGTTCATTTACGCCTTTATATTAAGACTGACGGTAGAAAATCGAATCTCGAATTATTTTTCTTCCTGAGAAAACGCAAAGATCAAAAGAAGAGATATGTTTATACGGCCAAATACAGGATCTGCGGTATGACAAATACGTTATACAAATACGTTATTGTGATTCTACACAGGCTACATGGTGTAATATTGCCCGTCTGAAGGTATGTTCACCCTCGGCTATCGCCTCGGGTGAACATAAATATCACGAAAAATACAAACGAACCGGAAATCGGTTATTAGGGTCGCCGTTGTTGTTTTTAGCGCGTTTTAGAAGAAAATAAGTGATAGTTTGTAATGTGACCTAATGATACAATTATTCTCAAACATTACATTTCTGAATACTGTTTGAATATGTGTTTGATTAATTTGGAACACAGCTAGCGGCAGACCAGGGGACCGTTTCACAAAACTTCGTACGACTAAAATGTTCGTAAGAGTATTTCATAATTGTACGAAACTCAATGTTGGCTCCGGTTGATGTTGACATCTTAGAAAGTGACAATATGTTCCGTAAGCTTACAGCAAATGCAAGTAAGGGAGATCGGTCTGTAATTGGATGCTAAACATCTCTCACCTTTCTTGAATAATTGACTAACATTTGCCTCGGACCAGTCTTGGGGCACGGTACCTGTGGATAGAGATTGCTGGAACATAACGGTTAGTGTAGCTGCTATCTCATCTCTGAGCTGCTGTAGGATTAACGGCTTGATCTTATCTGGTCCGGCTGCCTTGTGTGGGTTCAGGCCATTGAGTAGCTTGTGAATACCTTGTACAGATATTGTAATTTCAGGCATTGGGTTTAGAGGGCTGGAGTCTTGTTCTGGTAACTTACCTGATTGTCTGTGGTCTAGTATAGCTTGCTCACAAAGCTGGCTAAGCTTTAGTGGAGATTTGGTTGTAAATACTGAGTGGAACTGGTTGTTAAGTATATCAGCCTTGGTGTTAGATTCAGTAAATAGGACGCCATTACGTTTGAGTGGGGCTATACATTGAGAGTCTTGTCTGGTGTTTTTTATCAGGGAGAAGAGTGTCTTGGTGTTGTAGGTATTACTTACCTAGTCTGCATTTTGTTGCACTCCAATAATCTCTCCACTTGATGTCACTCTCCACTTGA
Organism: Conchocele bisecta; assembly: GCA_029237695.1. Lineage (NCBI taxonomy): Eukaryota > Metazoa > Mollusca > Bivalvia > Lucinida > Thyasiridae > Conchocele > Conchocele bisecta. The sequence continues at coordinate 24,305,105 of CM055271.1, read as the reverse complement.
TGATGCATCTTGGTTGATGATGATTCACCGCCTGATCCTGATGGTGGGCAGCTTGTCTATTGTGGTTTATTCGATGCCCAATCAGCTGGACCAATGTATCTGTACTTGTACTGAGTTATGTCCGGACAGTTTTGTCTGTTCGTGCAAGCTCGCTGACGCTGTGGTTTTTTCTCTGTGCACTCCAGTTTTCCTCCACATTAAAAACAGGCCGCGGCCGCCCGGCCAACTCTGTTTCAGCATGCTGGTCGTGTGTACATAGCAATCCCCGTTTTTTCTTGATTATTTTTTCAGACCAGGTACAGGTTAACTGGCGAGTGTCGAAACAATGGTCTCGCAGTCTTTGTGGCTATAGAGAGAATGAGGCTAGATAGAGGTGTAAGGGTTAAGTTGTGAGTTCAATACCGCCCAAGGAATGAAAGAAAAACTTCCATAATACAGTGGAACCTCTCATAGTTTTCTCTTCCCATGGCTGTCCTTTATTCACAGGTTTGACTGTATATGTATAGCGGCCACTCGTAATCTTTAGAACCGATGGAATAGTGACACAATTATACACTTACATAATTCCTATAAAGAACAGTTTGTGCCTACTGAGTGGGAGTGTACCTTTAACTACAACAAGTATATATTTGGCTATATCTTGAGTACATGCACCAACAATAGTATTACAGGTTAAATACAAACATTTCTTACACTTCACCCAGTACAAGGTGTATGATCACGTGGTTACAACAACAACAACAAGTACTGAAACTTCCAGAAGTCCTCTGATTCAAAGTACGTATTCTTTTATTTTGTCCTTATTACGTAACAGATTTTGATGAAATATGGCGCATCAAACGCGTCTTGATAAGCCTGATTTTGGTGGTCTCGGTACTTCGGACCCATACTTGTGTTGTTTTTCGATTTCCGTGTCAGTAGACACGGACATCGAGTCTTCGCAAAAACGACACATGCTTAACCTTGTTTTGATTAACATAGCTTTTTATTGGCGATTTTGCTTGTCCATACCATCCACATCCAGAATCCGGCTGATGACACTCTGTCATCCTTGAGCGTTTTGAGAAATTTGCATAAATTCAAAATGGCCGCCATATAGTGTGCCATATAGTTGCATTCACATGAGGAAATTAAGTAATTTAAGAGCGTAAAGTGGATTTACTTGACTTATCAACATTTTTAATATTTAATTCAATTCGCTGTGACATGGAAACAATCCAAAATGGCCGCCAAATGTGACATATTTTACATATAACTACTCTACATCTAGACTGTGTAATATTTTAACAATTTATATAAATGTATATGAAATGGTTGCATGCTGACCAACAACCAAAGGAGAAAATAACAGTATGCATTACCATGACCATATATTACATTCGCATGTACATACTCTGCATGTATACTAGTATAATAGTACATGTACTTGCAATCAACATACCGGATCCGACAGCTATTTCCAAATGATATTATCAGTAGGAAACCGAATAAATAAGTGGCTGTTTGCTTACATGCCATAACCTTGTCAACCCTCGACAACTTTCTAAACCTGGACAAACAAGTCCAAAAAAGTCAAAATGTTGAAGTGTTTTATGTGATACCATATGTTGGTGCAAAGCGGACATGTGTGTATAAATGTGTGCTGAAATAGGACACTGCATGCTTAGGTCCAGTACGGTTTTGTAATTCCGCGCAGTGTCCCGGTGCACAGGAGGCGAGAAGAAGAGAGGGGGGTAACTGGATAGCACCTGGCACCAGTGATGCATGCAAAACGGGTCCCATATAGAACCAATCCACCCCTGGCGGCACCTGACACACAAGTTGGTGCCATATATTCGGTAAAGACACGTGACACTCGTTCACCGAGCTGTAACATCCCAACAGCACCTCAGCAAGTCGGGACCAAAAGCAGGCATGTGAGAGCAAGCATTCAGTTTAGCACAAGTATAACATAACAATGATATATTGTACTGAACCGGCCTTTACTCCAGTAGGTTTAAATATGTTAAAGCCTATCAGAAGTCGCCTGTTGTGGTGGTAATACGCGGGACGAGTAGCACTTGGTCGGTGTTACCAGGGTCCGTCACATGCCACCTGAACACCGCTACCACAGCACACCATAATATAATAAGAATACATGGTGACGTATACTTATGGCAAACTCGGATCTGTAGGAACCACTATCTAACACCACCAAAGTAACTGCGGATCGAAAGAAATCGGCTCCCAAGTGACAAACTCGGATCTGTTTCAACCAATGGTCCCCGCATAACGGTGTCCTAACGGTTATACATACATGTCTCCATGTGAATCTGAAGCAATGATTCAAAGCAGCCAATAACAATACTAATAAGAAGAAGAATGTGATATTATCTCACCATCTCGGTAGAGAAAACAACGACAACTGACTTCATAAATATAGCTCATGCTCAACAGCATACCAACCACACCGAGCCCACCCAGCCCCGACTTCCTTAGCACATATCCAGGCTGTTACAATCCAGCGAATAAGAATAACACAATAGAAATACGAGTTAATTTCCAATAGTTAAAATGGCCGCCGCCGGTAACCTTGAGGTCTCACGGGTCGGTGTGCAGCTAGGGGTAAAAAGGGGATGGATGATTTTCTAGAAACTTCAGCACCGACCCTGTAAGTTACACCAGTGTGTCTAGAAAAATAGGTTTATGTACATTTCTTGACTTTGTGAGGCTTGAATAGGAATAGTTTGTAAATTTCACATTAACACTGTTTTCTTGTAAGCAATTGATGGATTTAAATTTATTGAGCATAGGCTGCCTATGCTCAATACATGTAATTACATCAATTGAAATTTCCAGACGATCATAAATTTGCACTTACGCACATTGTAATAAAGGATGATCTCAAACAAGTTTCCATTACACGTGGCATATCACAATTATGAAAATAAATTACAACACGCAATGTATCAAAGTTTGCATGTGACAAATTATTTTAAACAATACAAGTACATCATTTACAGAGGCCCTAACTGGAATTATTAAACGACGGGGGTCAACAACAGATGACAGAACTTACCCAGGTACCTGTGACAGGCAACAGGCGGGCAATAACAGGAGGAGCACCACAGGCAGCTGAAACGAACATAACCATATACTGGTGTCAAATCATATAATTGAGTTTCATGTACGAGGTGCACTCATAAAGTTATAGGACTATGTTCATATATAAAGAACTATTTGGTCAAATCAGTCGTGAAATATGTCATTCGAAAGCTGGTTCGTTTCCGCAAACAATAGCATATGAGTTCCATGAAGTAAATCGCATAATTTCGTACAGTAGTCAATTATTCACATGCATCTACATCACCACGGAGCAGTTTGACGTCGTCTAACGTTTAACCACCTCTGTGCGACGGGCCCGATATATCGGCCCAAACAACACCCCCACGTTTGCCAACTTTAACGTCGTTTTAAACGTAATACATTTCACTGAATGAACATCTTTTTTTTATTAATATGTCACATCAACATTATTACCAGTCATAGATGCGATTGTGAACGACGTGTTGGCACACAATAATGCATTAGTAGAGGCTAAAGAGGACACGTCTAGTAAGGTTTTGAAACAGCTCATTGCACAAGTACATCGCTATAAATCCTAAATATATGAAAGAAACACGTTGCAATATGAATTGTGCCGTAATGTAGCATGCTAGCAGGCTACGAATGGCATGTATTTCATTCACACATGGCGCAAGAGTTACAATGAGTAGACCACCTTTGCACTATATCTGAGTAGGTGGGGGTCTTTACCCGATCATAATAGCCACCTGTTGCGGAATACGGTGTTCATTGCATCTATTTTCCGATTTCACAAATTTGAAGTTTAAAGTTTTAAGTTTTATTTATTACTCATGCCCCATATGGGCATCTGAGCTAAGAAAAAAATATAACATATTAAACAAACAAACATGGCATGATGAAAGACACACAAACAATGTGATTCTACATACATGAAGTCAAGGAAGATGATATAACTTAAGACTATTAACATGATAATTAATGAACCCTGTTCTGACAAAACCAGTCTTCGTATCAAGTGAGAAATGAAGATCCCTACCATGACATGATAATTTAATGTAGACTAGTGTTCACTAAGACTGCTTCTGTCAGGACAGGCATCATTTAAATTTTGATATGATAACTTTCATAAACAATGCTAACTTTACTAGCGTTTGTTTATCCGAAGAATTCATACTTATAATAAATTTGAAGGTGTTAGGCGATGTATACAAATCTTTGTGAATATATTTTTTTCTTTCTTGGGAAAAATAGACACAATTAAAAAGATAGTGGAATTCATCACCTAATTCCTATCTATTACATATATTACATAATCTATTATATCTATGTATTCCGAAAAATATACCTTGTTCAATAGGCATTTTATGACTTAAGCATCTAAATTTACTCATGACAGAAACTAATGATGGAGGGAGAATCTTCAAGTATCTTTCAAACTGAAATGTTGACTTGTATATTCTGTAATTTAAACATTTAGCTGAATTACAAAGTTTATTATTCCATTGCTGCATATATTGGTCATTCAAAACAGTTTTAACCTTATGCTTAAAAACCAGAGGATGATCAACTTTTTGAAATAACCAATGGTCAGACATACCGAGACAATCCAATGTATCATGAACAAACTTTATCCACTGTGAATGGTAAACATATTTTATATGCATTGAGTATAATAATGTATACATAATACAACATATGTTGTCCTGTTTGCCAGTGATAATTCTGCTCCAGAAATTTAGAACTCTGCTTTTAACTTTTAAAGTAATATGAACTGTCCCAACTTCACCGGATACCATATCAGTAAACGTCGTCTGTTTGACATCTAGCAGCATTTTATAGAATTTCAGTTGAAACTTATTTATTACATCTAGTGACTCTAGTGACCCCCATACCTCGGATCCATACACTACAATTGGGGCAATCATTGTGTCAAAAAGATGAAGCTACAAATCAGCTGGCAAACATAATGTCCTACAATTCTTAATTACATTGAACATTGCTTTTCGTGCCTGATCTACCAAATGTTTTTTAGTCTTTGCAAATTTACCATGAATTAAATGTTATACCTAAATAACTAAAGTTGTCAACTACATCAAGATTTTCACCATTGAGATAAAATATTGGTTCCGAGGCCTATGTATATGGAAGGTAATATCCGCCATAATTCTATTAGGCTTGATGCTTGCTTGCTGATGACATTCTAAGTTATATCCGTCTTATTACAATTCAATGTGGCTTGATGCTTGCTGACTGGTGCCATTACAACTTACTTTCATGTTATTTTATTCGTTTTTCGTGTTTGTGACATTTGAAATCTTCTTGGTTGTAGTCTAAATTGCATATGCATTTGGCTTGATGCTTTATTCATTCGCACAGTTTCAATGTTTTTGTGTTGATTACATTCTAAGTGACATCCGGAGTTCCATTATTGATTATTGCATCGCTGTTTTGCCATGCGTTTTGTTACCTCGATAAGCCACGCCCCTTGACAACAACAATTGCAACAGTAATTTGGGAACAACCATTATGACGCCAGGTGCGCTGCTAAAACTTAAAATAGTTCTCCCTAAAATGATTTAATATGCTGGTACCCGTCCTACAATGCGTTGCTCTCTAAATTTGTTCCATGTCCCTAACGGTGCTGATGTAGATTGATGCCGCCTTTTCTGTTGCGCCATGTTTAGGTTAAAAGACACCACATAGTTTTACTGTATAATTTAACCGAATCCCAGCCAGTCTTTCATACTTTCACTATTCGTATGGATGTTGTGGGACCAACTTCGTCATGTCCCCCAATATTGTTTACATTATTTGGCCACGGAAACTCTGTTTACATCAAGTGACAAACAGGCTCAGTTTTTTCTTTTAAATGCTTCAAATATGCTGAAAACTGGTGTTAAAACATCCCTTTTCTAACCTTAAACCTTGAGTGTACATGCCAGGCTATAATATAGGGAGACATGTTATTCTTTCAATCTGACATTTTTCTGGCAAAATGATTACCATTGCCAGACGTACTAATTGACATTATTATACTTTTTATTTCAAACTCGAAATGTCAGTTTGATATCAGAGGCGATAACCGTGGTTAAAATGATAACGGTAGCAACTATTTATTCCATTTATTTATTATTTGATGTGCAATATCATACTTTATGATATGCCGATAAAAATATTGATTCAGCATTTAGTTGATATAAATAATTTAAAAATACTGCATCACTTGCATATGGAACTAGCTTGATACCACCGCGAGTCTCTATGAGTACATTAAATATTACTAAATAATTATACTCTGTGTAGCTGGCAGTCGTAATTTTTAAAAGTGGTGGACTAGTTGCAATTATACACTTATTTAAGTTCCATACAGAAAAGTGTGTACCTACTAGATGGGAACCCAGCTTCAACAATAATTAAATCTATATTTTAATTAGTCAAAATCCAGAGCAGAATGGGTGCAGGTTATTAGAAATTAGGTGCCACAAAATCCATAAGAAAAATGAAAGTAGCAGAGAATAGCAAAATGTGTGGTAACGGGTTAGTTTTTAGGGAAAATCAATGGTGGAGGCACACCTTAGTCTGATCCCGGACGGTTATTGGTTTGCATCGGTAACGGGCCAGTTTGACAGTCAACCTGTGTAAGTTACCATATGTGTAACTTACTATAAAAATGTGATTGTTTTCAATTACGTACATATGTAATTTAATTATGAGGATGCATGCATGTATAAAACACATTAGTAAGTCAAACACCATGCATACATATGCAATTGAGGTTAGAGAATAACAAATGGTGCGAAATCGTCAAGACGGTAAAAGTAGTCCGGTATGAACAAAATCGTGCGGGTGTTTTGAGGTCACTGACACAGTTTGCTTGCAAATCTTGATCCATTACTACCCAGTTTCACATGAGGAACATGATGGTCATGTGATGTAAACAGAGTTTCCGTGGCCAAAAATAAAATTTAAACAATATTGGGGGACATGACGAGGTTGGATTTTTCTGTCTTAGGAGTAATTGAAGCTATTGTTTAATATATGCAGAACCAGTACTGACCGGCTGCAGGTCATGTATAAGTATGTCCCACAACATCCATATGAATAGTGAAAATAGGAGAGACTGATCTTATTAGATGGGATTCGGTTAAAGTGTATAGTAAAACTAGTTGGTGTCTTCTAACCTATACTGTGATCATTTGTAGGTGAAATCTTACATCAACACCGGCATTGGAGGTTTGCCTCAAACAGCCAATCACATCTCGTACTATTATTTATTAGTCGGAGGATTCCTAACATTGACAACAGTGCCATCTGGCGTCATAATGAGGCACTACTACAATATATTGCTTGCATCATTCTGCTTGTGGCTTGATGCTTTCTGCTTGCGGGTTTCCGCTTTCGGACTGTGGCTTGATGCTAATTACTTCCTGCGGCTTTGTCCTTACTGCTTTCGGCCTTAATCAAATTGTAATATAAATAAGACGAATGAACAAAGCAATCATCAGAATGGACATGTAAGAAAGACACATACAATTACAACAAGCAGATTTCAAATGTAATAAATACAAATGACGAATGAAATAACATGAATATAAGTTGTAATGTCATCAGCACGCAAGCATCAAGTCACATAGAATTATGGCGGATATTACCTTCCATATTTGTGGTGCTAAATTGGGAATAGCGGTCGCCATTTTATGAATCGAGTTGGTGAACATGACATCATTTTGTTCGAGACATGCAACGTCACACTGGTATTTTTGACGTCACGTTGTTCGCTAAAGATTACGTCACTCTATGCCATTGCAATAAAGTCGGATTGTGACACAAATTGATGGTTAATTATTGATGTTTTGGCCCTCGTTTATCCCGCCTAAGTATGGGTAAGTATGAGTAATTATGCACATTTGTTAAATACGGATACATATGTCACGGTGTGTATGTATATGCATACAATATTTAATGAGCAGAATCTTCTGCAAAGAAAAGTAGCAACATTAGAGTGTTCATTAATATTCTAATACGTGGATCCATATGACTGGAGAATGAGGCTTATGGGTTTTGTGAGCAATGTAGATCAGCATTCGCACAGTCTGATCAGGATCTGCACTGTTCGCCATTCCAGCAGTAAAACACCTGTCCTGCTTCTAACAATCAATATACGGTACATGCAGACTGTTATTAGGTTACAGGAGAGTGCTATTTGGTCAGGAGCTACACTGGTCACAAATCTGATCAGCCCCATTTCTCCAGTCACTGCCACATATTTGATGGCGATTGTCACTGGAGAAATGTGGCCTACGACATCTGTGTCGGTTTAGCTCCAAGTGGCTGTGACCGGAGAAATGGAGTTTATGTCATATATCTGTTGCCTGTCTAACTCTGTGACTGGAGAAATGGGGCTTACTTAGGTCATCTGTGTCAGTGTAGCTCTGTGTGGCTGTGACTAGAGAAATGGGTCTTATGACATATATGGCCTGTCTAACGATGTGTGCCTGGAGAAATGGGGCTTATGACATATATGGCCTGTCTAACGATGTGTGACTGGAGAAATGTGGCTCATGGCAACAGTTTCCTGTATAACGCTGTGTACATGTACATGCATATAAAACGAAATGTGGGGTCCTAAATAATGTTGGAAATGTTTTAAAAAGTGCTTAAACTTGCTAAAACAGCAATTTATTTATAACATAATTATTTCTATTGAATTAAATGTTATGGATATATATATATATGATATATAATCAACTTAATACTTTGTTTAATTAATTTTAACCAAAGTGTAGGGCCCTTCAATGAGAAAATTATGTTTAAAAATACTAATGAAAAGTCTGAAAAAGTTACCTAAAACATGAGCATCATTTTAAAGATTCAAGTGAAATAATTAATATTTTTCCAATATATAAATGTATTTATACAATATTTAAACTTTTTAAACACTGGCAGTATTACTACAATTTTTAGCAATCCTTTGTGCCTTCAAATGGGAAATAATATTTAAAACCTAGAACAACACTAAAAACAGCTAAACCATTAAATAAATAGAATGCATATGAAATGTTTTTTATATGATTTACTTTTTAAAGATGTATCTAGGCCTATACAGTAGTTAAGAAAACCACACAATTATACTGATTGTTCAAGTATTGTAATTTCGGACACTAAAATGGGAAATTGTGTTTAATAGTGTGAAACAGTGATTGGCAAAAGTTAATTTCATTAAAATTCCATTTTTGGCGGGAGACATACTGTCTCCACGCTATTGGGATCGTGATTCTGGCCGTTTGCACGGGTCTACTTTCGGAAGTGGCTCTCTGTTCATCGGGGGACGTCTCAATAGGCTCAATTTGCGTTCGCAATTAACAACAGTCAGGTGACATTTAAAGTCAGCGAGTGAACTGAAAGCAAGTTATTAATAGCAACGGCAATGTTCAACATTATGTGTAAAATAGTTGGCATGCCCAACTTTACTTTTGAAGAGAACAAATTGCTGTTATTGAGACGCCCCCCCCCCCCCACACCCCCCCCCCCCCCCCCCCCCCCGTATCGTGTACCACGCAGTCGCAATGCGACGTCGAAGGCCATTTCTTTTTCATATTGTGGTTTACGGCCGATTTTCGAAAAATTACCCTCTGGGTGAGCGAAACAAAATTCATGAAAACATTTTGCCGTTCATGCAGCATACACGTATGTAGGCCTACGCCCAGTCATGATTTTGAAAATATTTCACATAACATTATGTCACACCTCCAGAGTTCCTGTTGGGTATGCAATTTGGATTACTCGGTTTGTATCCCTATTCTGCAAAGTGCCGATTGATTTTGGCCAAATAAACATACTAAAAATATGAAAATTGCCCCGTTTTTTTTCTTCACATTACGAAAAACCTATGCTGCCAAATATATTTTTTGAACGCACAAACTTTTTGGCAGAGGGCACCTCTCACCATTTCCGTATAAAGGCGTATATCACCACTTCAATTCTGGGTTCTACCCCAATAAATACGTCTGCAATATACCTCGTAAAACGGTTTATTAGTCGGACATAAAGCACCTTTGCTTCATCAACCTATTTGTGTTTAGAGCAGGCTGTATTTTACAAACACCAGTAACTGATCAAGTTCTCCAAATTTGCAGATTGTACATCCAATAATCAACATCGAATATATTTCTAACAAGGAATTTCTGAGTATGCAAATTCACAAGTGGCTACTTGTCTCCCGCCAGTCAGTACTTTCAGTACTTTGATTCTGCCTTGTCAAACTGTTTTGTCTGCTGTGTCCGCCATTTTAAAATTCAGTGGGCACCTGTCTGTGCTTTGCATTATGGGATATGGTTAAACGTTAACTGAACGGTTAAGAGTTAACATATCCAGTTAACTAACGGATCCGTTAAAATGTTTTCAGCAACCGATATTTAACGGATTGTTAGTTAACCATCCGTTAAGGATTTAATAGATCAGTTAGACTAACAGTCCGTTAGCAGTCCGCTAACAACCGGGCCCAGGCGAGCAAGCGAGACGCCCTGCCAAGTCAGGCTGGGGCGATGAGCAGAAGAAGTCCTCAGACATGGATAGATTATAGTCTATATTAGCAGGGGCGGATCCAGCATTTGGGGAACGGGGTGTGTGGGGGGGGGGGGGGAGCCTGATGTCCTTTTTTCGAGGGGGTCCGGGGGCATGCCCCCCCTCCCCCCCACCAGGACAAATTTGAAATAGATGTCCAGAAATTAAATTTACTGTGTTTTACGGCATTTAAATTCAGACTCCAACTGGTGGTAAACTGGAGGCAAATTTAAATTCAGACTCCAACTGGTGGTAAACTGGAGGCAATAACATTGTAGCATTAGTCCAGCAGATGCTCGTTCGTCGACCGAGCGGATCGAGGGAGTCAGGGGGCACCCCCCACCCCCCACGTAAAGGTTTTGAAATATACATCTCATTTCCTGCATTTTGGCGTATTTTAGAATCGTGAATACGTTTTGAAATCATAGAGAATGGCAGAATAATTGATGATATATACCACATGGGGCTTGTTCCCCGGGGAAAACCACTAGGCACAACAGTACATGTCACGAATAGTCGAATCACGATCTGCTTTTATAACGAAAGCATAACATAATAACATTTTTTTTTAAATTTAAAAATCGGCGTGCCTCAACGTGGCTACGGCGCTGACCAAGATCACACCAAGCTACACAACCAAAATTAAAAAAAAATAATGTTTCAAAACAACACACGCCTCACAAGACCCACCCGATCAAACCCCATTACATAGAAACAAAACAGTTAATAAAAACACGGTCATGGACAAAAGTAATAACGTGCTGAAATAAGTCACACGGAATCGTATCAGAGAGGAAACTGGCTAGGGGCGGTCAGTGAATACAAATCTGCCTTATTATCCGGTTTCCATTTGGTATGGGATTTACGAAACGAGTCGCGCACAATTTATGCACTGAGCCTCTAGCTATCACATGTCATCACACAACCAAGGAACAGCATACTTTGGAGATATCCAAAACGTTTCCGTGAGAAGACGCCATTGACTATTTTCCCCTAAAGGCGAAAAATAGTTTTAATACTAGCAACATATATATTATAAATATGCCATAGCATAGGCTCCCGTTCTTTGTAAGCACTCCGTATTACCCAACGGGAGCGCATTTAACGATTGTAGTTATTTTATAGCGTCACCGACGCTTCTAGTGACGTTTAAAGCAGGATGACGTTAACGTCAAAACAACGTTGCTTTGTCGCACCTTTAGGGACGTCAATTGGACGTCTTCCTTTTGTTCGTTTGGCAGAACGTTAGCGCATAATACGAATACGTAATTAGGGTGATGCGGCCAGCCAATCAAATTAGCTGCAGGTGTTATTACACGTGTGTCATATCATATTTATGAAATGGGTTACAACACGTCATAACAAGGTTTTCATGTGATAAGTAATATTACTGTAGACGATCCGTTCTAGCCGATAAAATTGACGTCTAACGTGAAAGCTGAATGACGTTACATTGGCGTCAAGTGAAGACGAACGCAAGAATGAAAACCTCGAAGCTTAATCTCACCGCCAAACGAATGTGAAAATAACATAATAGTGTCCGCAAATATTTATTCAGACATTGGTGTCGAGGAACGTGTTGTGAAGATCGACCGCGCCCACAGGCTCCCGAGTAGGACTTCTCCGCGACCTATTATTGTAAGATTCCCCTTGTACAAGGACCGTGAGAACTGTACTAAAGCTTTTCGACAGCACCGCCCGACCCATAATGCACCTGGAGATGGCCAGGATGTACGACGTATCCCGATAACGGAAGACTTTACTGATCGCGTGACGAAGCAGCGTACTGTTTGTTTTGTTTCCATTTATGAAACAAGAACTGGAGGCGAGCTGTTCGGCGTACTTACGCTATGATAAACGTATCATGCTTATTGTGGATGGCGTTGTGTATCGGTAAGATGAAGAAACCCAGCAACCAATTCAGGTGGACAGCTAGGGGTCAGACCGAGGCCTTGATAATTCATGTAACTATTGATTCTCACACTGATAATCTAAATGCATCTATACATATATTCCTTGTTGTACGTGCATGCACGATGAATAGTGAGGGGTTTGCAAAGTATAAACACGATAACGACTTTTCAGACTTTACGAATCAGTTTGATAGTTTCGGTCTATGCGAGACATGGGGCAGTTATCACAATGAGTTCGACAATACTTTGTTAGATTATCAACATTTTTATTATATTCGTAATTTTAAGATCGAGACACGCCCGTCGTAATTCCGATGGAGTCACTGTGTATGTGTTAAACAATGTTTTGTAAATTCAGGCTGTGTCAAACGTATTTTTGATAATATAAATGACTATATTGTTATTTAATGGGGTTATGTTGAATATATTGCATGATATTGGTATGATATGTGTGTATGTGTCGCGTGAAAACTGTCCAGAAATTTATGATAATAATAGCGACGGAATGGAGCTATTAAATACTCCTTGAAATTTCAATTTCCGTCTGCAGATATATTTTAGCTGGTGACTTGAATATTCGTATAAAACTGCTTCTTGATTACATTCCGCATGCTACGTTTGACCACATTTTTGATGTGGACGTGAGTTATCCATCTGATGCATGTACGTTTTGTATGCCAAGGCAGTCTAAACACAATACTGTACATAACTAACGTACGGTCTCTCACTCTAAATGGTAGAATTTTCAACCCGCTGGCGAATGTTTTGCAAATAATGGTGCAAGCGCAGTAGACTACATGCGTCATCAAGTGTATTTACATATGTTACAGAGTTTGGTGTAAGTGAAAACATTTGTACATTTAGTGCTGGTGATACTCGTCCTACTGGTATAATATGTCACCGATTAGTGTAGATAATGTGCAAGCCTATGAGCGTATTACGTGAAAAGAAGATTGTAAAGATTATTGTCTTACCCAGTTGTAAAGATTATTGTCTTACCCAGTTGTATAGATTATTGTCTTACCCAGTAACTGCTGCCGATAACATGTTATCTAAACCTAATATATCAACCAGTAAGACACATGTTAATTCACAGCCACATTGGCGGAATACTGATTGTACGTGTGCTAAACATACCAAGTTTCGGTTACTAAGACAATTTAGGGTTTCAAATGACATGGCTGACTTACAGCTATATAAAACCGCATGAAATATGTTTAAATCATTTTGCAGAAAAAGTAAATCTAGTTATTAGAGAACTAACAGAAACAACGTTGTAAATGTTAGGAAAAGTCCTAAACCATGTACCGAGCTCTAAATGGGTTGACCATTTTGGAGTATTATTAAACCAACCACAAGCATCGGATCCGTTTGTCCCTGATGACACATTATCGAATATTCATGTTAATGGTCCAAATGATGACCTAAATGAAAGCATTACAGAATCTGAGATATTACCTGCTATAAAGCAAGTACATACTAACCGTTGCCTCGGTCCGGATGGAGTTGGTACAGTATTTTACAAAAATACTGCCACCTTGATTGTACCGTACCTACATAGACTTTGTAATGATGTATTTTCTAGCGGAAACTTTCCAGATACTTGGGGTGAAAGTATAACTCCTATTCATAAAACTGGTCTTAAGTTGGACCCAGGCAAGTATAGAGGTATTTCGTTAATTAATGGTCTATCTTAGATTTGTACTTGTATTTTTAATAATAGACTGCAATCTTGGTGCAATGATAATGCTATTCTAGATGAATCTCACGCTGGTTTCCGTGAACATTTTTGCTCTAATGTATGTCGCACAAACATACTTGTCGAGGCCGAGAGGTCGCTTTTATTGCATATTTATTGATTTAACAAAGGCATTCGACGACATAATATTTGATGGAATGCATTACAAAGAAAGTCATTTGATGGTCAAATGTTGATAGTCTTGAAATTCATATATAACACGTTAACACCCTGTAATATTTGTCTTTTTTTATAAATGATTTCTTGCATACTTAAGCAATACATTTGATAGAGGTATATTTATTACAGAAGATATATGTGACCCACTTGCACTGATGTATGCTGATGATGTTTCTTGTTTTAGTGAAACAGCCATCCAATTACAGCGACAAATTTATTTTATTTCTAAATATTGCAATACAGTAAGTATGAAAATTAATTTAACTAAAGTAACGGTTTTTAGAAATGGTGGTGTTTTGCGTAACCACGAGATATTATAAAAACAAACTGTGTCCTCTTATAAATGTATAGGTATGTACATGACACCATCAGTAGTATGATTTAAATCACACGAGTATGCATCCAAACAAGCACAGAAGGCGATTGCATGTATATTTCGATATCGACGCTCATTTTGATAATTTCATCATGCTGATATGTTTAAGCTACTCGATTGTATGGTTAAACCTTTACTTTGTTATGGTGCCGAACTCTGGGGTTTCAATACATAGACCGTATTGACAAAGTGCACATAAACTTATGTAAACAATACTGTGGTAACCCCAGCAGACTGGAAACGTAATTTTGCATACGGCGAATTTGGCCGTCTACCCATGTGTACAACATATATGCCACGCTGCAACTATGGTTAACTATGTTACGTATGGGTCACGACAGTTATCCACGTCAATGTTATACTATGCTCAAGCAGGTGGACGATAGTGGTAGCAAAACATGGGCTACTAGTATTAGATTAATTCTTATTCCTTTGGATTCGGTTATATTTGGCTTTCACAAGATGTAGGAAACATTGACTATTTTCTTGATGTTTTCAAGCGAATTTTCTTGACGTTTTTAAGCGATGAGTATCTGATTGTTATCTACAGAAATGACATGACATGTAAAGCTGATACATATAGTGGTTTAAAGACCGCACTAACACCGGAACAGTACTTATCGATTGATCTATCGTATCCTTCAAACACGTTTTAGCTAAGTTCAGATGCTCGACGCATAGTTTACTAATTGAAACGGGTCGTCACATCGGCATTAATAGGAATTTACCGTCATTGTCCAATGTTTCGACAAGATGACATACTCGTGGTTGAGACGGAATACCATTTTTCTTTGAATGTAGGGCTTATGAACATCTACGCTCACAATTTGTAAGATACGAAACTACTGTATTAGAAACAGAAATCATGATTAATTTAAAAGAATAATGGCGAGTTCATATATACCTGATATACATAATATTGCTAAATTCATATTGCTAGCGTTTGAGCAAATACAATCAATTACACAAGGTAATTAAAAAGATATATGTGTATGTGCTATATATATTGATAAACACATTTCATATATATATGTATCACAATAGTACACTGTAAATTCATGTGACAGATCGTGCGCATGAGCAGATTGTTCTAGTTCTACACTGGTCGAAATATGTCTGGATTCCATTTCGCATGCCGCGCGCACTCTTATGCATGTGTTAACATAATTTCAATATACGTTATGTAATGTACCTGCAGTGATATGTCAACACCGTGCCAGAATGCACTCATGTGAGTTGGAGTCACAATGCATCCAAACACAGAAATAACCAATGAACTTTGCTGCGTCCAATTACGTTACGTCATAAATGTTGACGTTGAATTTCCTGCAATACCCGCACCTGTTTATATATTATGTTTGTTTTTGAACGAACGAAGACAAAACTTGGCCGGGGGCATAGTTCAGACATTTCTTTGATGGAAAGATCAATACAGTTGGTGTCCGGCACCGTATACTGCGTACAACTATGACATACTGCAACTATGACACTCGAAACACAGCTATTTCATGAAACGTTGGAGTTTTCAACTGCTCCGTAGTGACGTTTTTTCGTTGCTATAGTTACGTATTACGTGCGAATAGTTTGTCGACATGTATGTCTTTAGTTTCAAAACAATTAAATTAAACCACATTTAACTGTCGTATAAAACTGGACAATTAGAGTAGTGGCCAACCCCAAATTAAGGCCTTAGTTAAGGAGTAACCCCTCCCCACGGTAGAACAAATTGAAACAACATTTTTCTGAATGCTTTCGATATGCTGAGTCCGAAAATCGTTCTTGTGGTTGCCGGAAATGAGTAATAATATGAAAAATCTGTATATTGTCTATATTTATTAACTATAATATACATTTGAAATATAGAGTTCATATTTAGTTAGATTTGCATAACGACATTTGTCATATGACGTCATAATCCAAGATGAAACAAGTATTGGAACATGAGCTCGCTGCAGTGCCACCAGCTCTCTTCAACGATGATGGCTCTATGCGTAAGGTCAACAAATCCGAACTGGCAAAGAAACTGGAATCTCTATGTGATGAAATGCATATTTTGCCTGATATGTCGGGTGATGACAACACAACCGCGTACATAATAGATGGAATGGCAGTTTTCCACTCGCTAAATGACTCGCTATGCAAGACATTCGATCAGTTGGATGAATGTGTCATGAAGAAGGTGTTACGGTTGTTAAAGGCTGATGAAGACGCGACGGATAATATCACAATTGTCTTCGACAGGTACGACAATCCAAATTCTATCAAAACAGAAGAACGCCATCGTCGGGGAAGCCACGATATATCCCCCAGCCATCTAATAACAGGACCCCGCGACGTACCCAACTACAGAGCATACCTGAGCAGTACTGCTAACAAGTCAGCTCTAGCTGCCTTTGTTAGTGAGTACATATCTGTCAATGCACCATCGCGACTCTCGCAAAAGAAGTCGACGTTATTGCTGGTGGATATGGTGATGGTAGAATCGTAAAATCAATTAAAAAGCATGGCATAACGTTGCTTCATGACTTATATTCAACACACGAAGAGGTTGACACGAGAATGTTGCTTCACGCAGTCGACCTGACCCACTCGAGGATCCTGGTACGATGTGACGACACCGACGCATTGGTCCTGTTACTATATTACTATAGCGTAGGTCTTCTGGCGTCGGAGATTTACATGCACGCAGGCCATGCTGGGAAAGTGGTAACACGGGAGAGAGTTATCCCTATACATTCTATCGCAAATCGCTTGGGTGACAAAGTGTGTTCCTGTCTTCCAGTGGTACATTCACTAACCGGAAGTGATACGATAAATGGCATGTACACAATTGGAAAACGCACTGCATTCAAGAAGCTTTCGGAACTCACTGACGAAGTTGAATTGTTGTCCGAATTCGGTGTCTCCTTGTCACAGGATACAGCAGTGAGCGAAGCCAGAAAGTTTGCTCTACTCCTGTACAGTAAGGAGAAGAAGCCTGATGGAACACTAGGTGAATTACGATACAGACTGGCATCAACGACAGATAAAACTGGGGCCATGCTTCCTCCTACAGAAGACGCGTTCAGACAGCATGCACTGAGAGCTTAATACCAGACAAGCATATGGTGTCAAAGTCACGTTGAAGCGCCAGTATTGAAAGATCCAACAGAGTGCGGCTGGGTGAGAGATGAAAACCAACAACTGACGCCCAAATTGTATAACAAGGAATGTGCTCCAGTGCAGTTACGTGACATCACACATCTGTATTGCAATGACTTGTACACATCACACATCTGTATTGCAATGACTTGTACACATCACACATCTGTATTGCAATGACTTGAACTGTACATTGTCGCGTACATGTGCCTGTCTCTTGGCTGGTTTGCCATGTATTGATATCTGTTCCTGTACAGATTGTTCGAACACTTCCACTGTTGAGAACGTTTCTGTTGAAAGTGATTGTGATGATATCAGATAAGATTAACTATCTGACAATTATGAGAAAGTCTACAACATATATTTTCACTGTGTGTCTGAATAGTCTGTGCATACTGACTAATACACTGACATAAACTTCGAATCGGTCTTACTTTAGAAATACTGCTGTACCCCTGGCGATGATTCGACGTAGGTCAACATATTCATTAATGTGGTATTTCTTAAAATGGTAAGAAAATGAGAAGGCTAACTATTTTTTCAGAGCACATTTCTAATCCGAAAAGTATGTCATATTTCGCCGTAAATTATGAGATATATTAAGTAATCATTTGTCCGACATGCATTCACAAATAGAATGACCAATTTGAAATTGTGTATGTGTATTTATCATATGCAGTGACATCCATCGTTCCCATCACATGACCGAACGAGCGTTACATATTTATAGTGTATACAAAATGTCTGCACCATTCTAATTTAATTGTATTGTTAAGTGCTTATATTGTATTGTCGTAGTGATGGACCAGACTGTTAATCTGGAAGTGCGCTGTTCGATACTCGGTAGATCATGAGTTTGTATTGTGTATGACATACTTTAATAGTAGGATCCATCCCCTGATCGTTTGGATGAGTCACCGTCTGCATATGACATGAATGTTTTGGAGACGTAAGCACATACACTATCATATTCGGTTACATCATGATATTGTGTTGGATCAATGTTGGTAATATAATAATTATGCGGTTAACGTCTTCACATAGAATATGCACATGTACTTGATCATGCATGCACTACTGTTATTTCTCAACCAAATAGTTGAAGCATATATACTATGCATACATGCATACTACGTGCATATACTTGTACATAACACAGCAATTGAGGGATGTTGATACTGGTTTACATTGTACGCATACAAAACAAATGTTAAGGCAAAATCAATTTGTATTCAAAACAAGTTTAATATCGGAACTATCTTTAATTACGGGTGCACGTACGATCGAACGCAACAATCCTCAAATTCACTATACATTACCGGGTACCGATTATGTACAGTGAATGTGCGGATATCTGCTGCTACATGACTTTTGGACAGAACTGTATGATAATTAGTAGGAATCACTACATGGTCTGGAAGCATGCTTCAGATAGTTATTACCTAATCCAATATACATGTCCACCAATTGTTGTGTTTAGTATATTTCAATTAATCTGGTTATTTAGTAATCCCTGTTGTGACAATGCTAATTAATACATGGAACATATCATATATACTCAGTTTTCAATGCATATACATGTACATGTATGAATCAGAATGTTAAATGACTTTGAATGCAATAATGACTCTTATTTTTGTCATACCAAAGGTTGCTATTTCGATTCCCGTCTGGAGCGGAAATAATTATGCAGCCTACCATTGTTCTATTGCACAGATGCCACTTTCTTAAACATGCCTCATTACCATCGACCATTATGACTGGAGACATGAGTTGCTGGGCCGTAATACCTCATAATCTTCATTATGTACTTCTTATCAGATCATTGAAATTGGAATTTACATGAAAACTATTGAGAAACTGCTACTGGCAGTGGAATGTCAAGTTTAATAAATGATCCATTACGTTCAGTCCAGATGTAGTTTTTTTCTGATTTATCAATAAATACTACAAACTAATCAGACAGATTATTTATATTATAGTATTGACTTTATCATAGTCAAAAACCTGGGTATTGACACACAAATCACAATTCTAAGGTCAATGGTTTTAAAGATCTTCCAGTACGAAGAATGACTTAATCAAGAATGGCGGCCATCTTGAATTTAAGCTAAACGGGTACATGCTACACTGTTCTAATTAGTTTTATTGACTTTATTTTGGTCCGAAACCATGGTATAGACACCAAAATCACCATTATAAGTATATCCGTTCAAAAGTTATAAGCACTTGTATAATATACGCATTATGTGGGCGGCGGCCATCTTGGGTTATGACGTCATAGGGCAAATATCTTTATGCAAATCTTACTAAATATAAACCCTATATTTCAAATGTATATTATAATTGAAAAATATAGACACTGTACAGATTGTTCATATTGTTACGTCTATTGACATGATGTGTTTTGCATTTTCAGCAGTATTTTTTTTATAAAATGCGAACAAAATGCATTTTTTGCCCAAAAATATATGTAAGCTAGCAATTTATGTTATGGTCACGTATAGCGCTATGTTATGGTCACGTATAGCGCTATCAATGTGGGTCATTTTTCTACCATTTGTAGAAGATTATGATGAAAAACAAAACAGATATAGTACAGCTGTTAATCTCTCATATCATAAGCATTGTGCAAAATATGACTAAAGCATGAAATTTCTACCAGTGTTAGTACATGCCATGAGCTTCATTTTCAGAATGGGAGGTAAGGCAGATTGACCTCTGAGGACCGTGAGAGGTCAATAACCTCGAAGTACCAAAATATTGATGTTTGGCGTCATTGGTTAATGGAAAACATGTTTATGATGTACAATGTACAAACCATGCATTTGTGTTACAATGAAAGTTTCTACGTATTCCACAGAGCGTTGGTAATTATTAGTAGGTGTTTTCTTCTTCTACTTATGCGTACGCAGGCTATTACCTCCCACGAGCGCCCCAAACAGGGTGGATTTGAGGACAGTGACAGATCAGTTACCTCAACATATCAAATATTGATGCCACTGAATGCAAACTGTGGTGGCTGGTACTAACACTATGCTGTTACGGACAGCTTGTTTGGGGACGAACTGACATAGGCGCGCTAATATTTCTCGATTACCTCCTCTGACGAGTTGTTTCCGCCATTTGAAAAAGCACACCTGAAACCTTTGGTTCACCCAACTAGTTGTTTGGGTTTCAATTTCCAATGTTGACACACGCACAGCCCCCCTCCCCCCCCCCCCCACACTGTGTAAGAAACTTATTATTTCTTCTTTGTATGTTGTTACAATATTGAAACATGTATTTTATTATCAACTGTGGCCCAGTTTCACGATGTCATTGGTTTTCGTGTTGATACGACCTGTGTGGATATTGTATATAACGTGTACAATTACGCGTCTATAATTTTAACATTCGTTGAACACGACTACCTTATATCTATATATGTTATTCATATTACACTATCCTCTCTATGCTGAGATATATGAAGCATTTCGGTTCTGTATAGCAACAATATTCTTGTAACCATGGTAACGGGTAAAGCAACCTTTGTATGATTTCTAGCACAATTTGTTCGTATTGTTTATATAACAACGATGTGTTTACATGCTTTCATAACATGGCAAAGTTCATTTGGGTCATATAGTGGCCAATAATAAAAAAATGACCTTACAACATATGCAAACATTGTAGCTCTAGAACAGCGTGCAGGGCCTACACATTTTGCAACTCGGTTGATTACGTAGCATTAATAAATACAGTAATCAATCGATATAGCTCTGTGTTTTCACTGTTTTGTGTTTTGTTTCAGCTTTTTACCGTATCATCGTAGCTACATGTCGACAACAACAACAACATTAAACTCGAATACACGGTTAACTAAGTTACAATTACTTTCGGGCCCCCCACTGTAAAGGCAGCAAAAACACAATTGTTGTTCTTGTGTGTTGCAGGATCCCTGCCTGATGGTCGAAGCGAAGATATAATACAAGCATCCCAGACCTGATCGTCACTATGGCAAAGCGTCATATCCTCATAGACCCAGCCCAGCCCTCTACGTCCAAGCAACCAAGACCACCCCCAAGAACTAACGGGGAGCTTTGTATTATTTGCCAAGCAGAGACATATGAACCTTTGCAGTGCCCATTAAGATCTAACATGGCTATGCATCATTTTCAGAAGACCTCCTCCAGTTTAAGGGACTTTGCCACATGCCAATGGACCTCAACGTGAACAGACTGGATGATGGCGATGGCGTAGAAGCTACCTTGAGGAGACACAGTGCTCAGTGGCACAAGCAATGTCGTTTAAAGTTTAACAAAAAAATGTTTGACCAGCAGAGCAGAGCAGAGCAGAATCAGCTTCAGGACAACAATCTAGTACCGGTACTCCAACCGTGCGCACACGATCAGCAGCTGCCCACAGGCTTCCACAGTCAACCGAGCCTATCTGTTTCTTCTGCAATAAGCCAGCTGGCACTGAAGACTTGCACCAAGCAGCTACAAAGGACATTGACATGAACTTTCGGAGATGTGCCACTGAATTAGGGGACACTGAACTGCTGGCCAAGCTGTCTGCAGGAGACATGGTTGCCATCGAGGCAAAATACCATCGCAACTGTCTCCGTGCATTATACAACAAAATCAAACCCGCCGCACTCAAGGATGAGGATGGGGATCGTCTGCAAGGCATAGCCTTTGCTGAACTGGTGGTATTCATGGAGGACATGCATGCAGATGAGGACAATGCCCCTGTATTTAAACTATCAGACGTGGCTAACCTCTACAAGACGAGACTGGAGCAGCTGGGTGCCACTGTAACCGACAGAATACACACAACCAGACTCAAAAACAGACTTCTTTCTGTGATTCCTGATCTGAGAGCTCATTCTCAGGGCAGAGATACACTTCTCTTGTTTGAGAAAGATATAGGTCCAGCCCTCAAGAAGGCCTGTGATCACGACACTGATGCCATGCACCTAGTAAGAGCAGCACAGGTAGTCCGTAGAGAAATGTTTGGGACCAGGTTGACCTTTGATGGTGTGTTCCAAGCGGATTGCCAGAAAGATTCTGTGCCATCACAACTCCTTGCTCTGGTGAACATGATCCTAGATGGGGCGAACATCAAGCACCAGACTCAGTTGAGCACCACAAGCACCACAACTGCTGCTCTTACAATATCGCAGCTACTGGTGTTCAACAGTGTTAAGCATGCACGGAGTGTGGAGTCAACCTCAGTGCGCCACAGCCGCGAGAGAGAAACCCCACTCCCACTCTACTTGTCCCTCAAGATTCACCGTGTGACCAGGAGCAGAGGTCTGATTGACACACTGTTCAGCCTAGGGATGTGTGTGTCATATGATAGATTACTACAACTCACAGCAGACATTGCCAATGGTGTCTGCCAACGCTTCAACATGGAAGAAGTTGTTTGCCCACCCAAGCTGCGCCAAGGACTGTTCACTACTGGGGCTGTCGATAATATTGACCATAACCCTAGCTCTGCGACGGCCAAGGATTCTTTTCATGGCACTGGTATATCCCTCATGCAACATCCATCACACACAAATGGCGGACTCGACCGTGGTGTAGTGGTGATTGGGCAAGACATCTCTTCCGCCAAGTCGGTAACACCTCTGCCATCAGTGTACACAAGTGTGCCACCTGCTTCCATGAAGACAAATAACTTCACTTCACCGGCTGTACAAGGTCCTGCAAAACCTCCCGACTTCCTTGCTGCTGAAGCTGCCGTGCAAGAAGAGTATGGATGGCTGAGGACAGTGAAGACAGCTCTAGAGAAGCAATCCATAGATGAATGGGTGTCATGGTCTGCCTACCATGCCGATGTCCAGCAAGCAGTGATTCCACCTGCCGCGATCAATGCACTGTTGCCTCTGTTCGTAGACAGCGCACATTCAGTGGCAATGATAAGACATTCCATGACCATCGTCAAGGCAGCAATTCAGCACATGAACCCTGGACAAGTACCTGTACTTGCTGCTGATCAGCCACTCTTCGCCCTTGCCAAGGAAATACAGTGGACCTGGACAGCCACACATGGAGAGGATCACTTTGTCATCATGTTCGGCGGTCTGCATATCGAGATGGGTGTGTTGAAGCTGCTGGGAGACTGGCTGGAGGACAGCGGCTGGACGAACGCCCTGGTACAGGCCGACATTGCCAGCCTGGGACTGCAAATTCCTTCATTCGAGCCACTCATGTTACCAAGACCCGCCATGCACACCAAGTCACAGCTGCAACCCTCCACACACTCCACAGGCATACAGCTACGACTGACTGCACACCTGATGATGGCAACACCACTCAGCCAGATGATGAGGTCTTTCAGAAGTGGTGCACACAGCGAGCAATGGCCAGTGTGCACTTTGACTACTGGCTCAAGACCCTGTCACTGGAGGTTCTCTTGCTGGTGTATATCCGATCACTCCGTGAAGGGAACTTTGAGCTCTATGTGCAATCCCTGACACAGATCATGCCCTGGATGTTGGCCTTAGATCACACTAACTATTCCAGGTGGCTTTCTGTACACATCCGTGATATGATGAACCTCATTGACAAACACCCAGATGTCCTGGCAGAATTCAAGTCTGGGAAGTTTGTGGTACACAAGACCAGCAACAAATTCTCTGCCATGGCAATTGACCAATGTCATGAACAGAACAACGCTGTGGTCAAAGGGTATGGTGGAGCTGTTGGACTGACAGGAAACCCTGGGGCACTCAGACGCTGGATGGTGGTAGGGCCAGAAATAGCCAGGATCACTACAGAGTTTGAAGAGCAGGCGATAAGAGGACGTGGCGGTGCTCACGACACTGGCCATCTTCACCATGATCAGAAACCTGGAGTGCAAGCAGCCTTCATGAAGGATGTCAGAGGACTTATAGCAGTGTTTCAAGAGATGGGGAATCCCTTCTTAGAGGACACTCAAAATCTACTGGTCCTTGACACGAGATACATCATGGAAACCCCAGTGGCAGAAACTGTGAGAAATTATTGAGTCCCTTGGGGAAGAGCAGTACACAAAGTTTGTTGAAGAAAGACTGGAACTATGCACGAAGCCAGTTACAGACACGCTGCACAAGAACAAGTTGCCACTCTTCAGTCGGCCACAGACCAAGACGCAGTCAAAGCAGCAGATGCAACGCACAGCAGTGAAGAGTGACTGTAGTCTCTTCTCAAGGCTGTATATTGCATGTCAATCACGTGATGGGGATCTTGACCAGTTCTTCTGCCACGAGAACCAGGCAGCCCCACCTGCATTATCAACAGGAGGAAAACTGCGCCTTGGAGTCAAAGCAGATCTACTACACTGCCTGAAAACAGACCAACCCGAAACCACAAGTGCAAATGGGGTTGATGCCACAATCCTTGACGGAGCAGCTATTGTTCAAATGCTCAATCCTGTAGCGGCAAAGACCTTTCAAGACTTTCAAGACATAGTCTTTGCACCTTACATCTCCACTCAACTGGAAAAGGTCCACAGTTTGGACCTTGTCTGGGATGTATATCTACCTGACAGCCAGGAAAAGAACTGGAAGGACTTCCTTCTTGTTGATCAAAACAAGACTGAGCTCTTTGGTTTCCTGTCACGAGAGGTCATTCGTCTTCCAATAGCTGATGGCAAGGAAATGTATGCAACATGTGGAACTGGGGTCCTCTGCTCTCCTGCCGAGTCCGACTTGACCAGCCTCGCTCCATGTTCACACGAGGAGGCGAACACTCGCATGCTGTGCAGAAGGGGATCAGGAAGGTGGCCATACGCACTGTGGATACTGATGTTGTGGTACTGGCTGTGGCTTCATTCAACGACATCAATCCTGACGAGCTGTGGATAGCTGTTGGTACTGGATCCAGCTTCCGGTACATAGCTGTTCACCAACTGGCTGCCGCCATGAACCCAAGACAATGTGCTACTCTCCCCATCTTCCATGCCCTCACAGGGTGCGACACTGTGTCTTCTTTCGCTGGCAGAGGGAAGAAGACTGCTTGGGACATTTTGAAAGTGTTCCCAGAGGTGACTGATGCCTTTGAAGAACTCTTACGCATGCCAAGTGATGTCGGTGAGGAGTCAATGTCACTGCTGGAGCGCTTCATTGTGCTGATGCATGACCGCGCCAGTGACATCATGGAAATGAACGATGCTAGGAAACAGCTCTTCGCTCACAAGTCTAGGGCTCTAGATAACATTCCCCCAACGCAGGCAGCACTCCAGCAGCACATCAAGCGTGCATGTCTCCAGGCCAACTGATGGAACCAAACTCTGGTCCTAAATCCTGAGTTGCCAAGCCCATCTGACTGGGGCTGGACAAAGGAAGCCTCTGTGGGGCAGCCTCTTTGGACGACACTGCCAGAGGCATAACAATTTTGTCACGAACTGATCCACTGTGGCTGCAAGAAGGGATGTACTGGCCGCTGCAAGTGCACCAAGGCTGCACTCAAATGCACTGCATTATGTGCATGTTCGGGAGACTGTTAAGTGAAATCAGACACCTTTGAATATATGCGTTAATATGGATAATGCATGTGTTTTACATGTACCGGTATGTATTATACATGTGTCTGAGGTCACTGACCTCACTTTAAGCTACAGACTTTGTTCAGTGCAATTACAGTTGCACAGATTATCTTACAACACGATTTCATGGAAGGTATTCTGGGCACCACAATAACCTAAATGTGCATTTCAGTAGATTTGATTGCTAAGGTCACTGACCTCATTTAAAGCACTTGTTCAGTCATGGTTGCATCCTGTGATTATGCATAAAGGCTCTCCAGAAGATAAAGTGACCAACACATGCAAAATACCTTTCTAATGATTCCCAAAACAGACATACTGCGCCAGAATCGTGAAAAAATGTCAATTTCAATGTAATTGAGGTCACCGACCTCTCACGGTCCTCAGAGGTAAAATCTGACTTACCTCCCAATCTTAAAACGAACCTTATGGTATGTACTAACACTGGTAAAAGTTTCATGCTTTAGTCATATTTTGCACATTCGTTATGGCTATCTGCTGTACTAATATGACATATAAACGATTAAGAGGTACATGACTTTTAAATGAAGGTCATGCTCCCATTTCCGGCAATCACAAGAATGATTTTCGGACTCCGCATACCAAAAGCATTCAGAAAAATGTTCTTTCAATTTGTTCTACCGTGGGGAGGGGTACCCCTCCATTTTGCTGCAACGACCACTACCCTAAATGTCGCAATCAAAATCTATCTGCAAGAGCCTGAAGAGAAATGGCCGACGTTTACTGGTCACATGATACACAAACAAATACCCGGTTGTAAGACAGTTTCTGATTGGTCGTCTGGTAACCTCTGCTTACCAAACAATCAGAAAACATATAGAAGTCGGTGATTTTACGCGAGTCATGTGATCAACAAATGTAAACAAATGTGTTGCAAGTCTTCGAGATCAGATGCTGATCAGAAAATAAATAAAGGTACATTTTGACTGTATTTCTGCATTTGACATCGATAACTTGTATTACTTTATTGAAAAATCTCGAGGATTCTTGAAATCCCGATCTGGTTTGTTCAGTTTAGTCCACAGGCATTCGGCGTGTTTCGGCTTTCATCGGTATAACTCTATACTACTCTTGTACCGATGAAAGTCGAAACACGTCGAAAGCCTGTGGTTTAGTCTTGAGAGTTTGAGTGAAATCACGATACGAACTTGTGTCTGACATAGCGTAGTCGGGTGACTTGTGTCAGGTTTTCGGGCTGTTGCAGCTTCTGCGTGTAAAATGATGATCATGTGTCGGTTTATTAGGCGCAGTTGGGCCTTAGCTCTGTGTCGGCACTAGGAATAATGGGATTTTATCAGAAATAGAAAATATATTACTTCTTGAAACTGGTGATGGTGAAATTGAGGCACACAGAGTTTAAAGCATTGATTATATTAATTTGAATATAGAATGACTACATTTTTTCCTACACGTCTAAAAAATATAAAACACTATCCTATCAACATGTTGATCGACTATGGTTTCATCACTTTCTCGGCATATCTGAGACCTACATGTATACGGTTGTTAAAACATGACTAAATTTCACTTATTGACATCTCAACCTTGGATTGTGGCGTACTGGGGCCCGTTTCTACGGCAGCTTAAAAGGGACATGCGCACGGGACATGAGATAGGACCTCGTTACCACGAGTTAGCTATGTCGTTCCCACGAGATAGCATCTCGCTACCACGACATAGCATCTCGTTACCACGAGTTAGCTATGTCGTTCCCACGAAATAGCATCTCGTTACCACGACATAGCATCTCGTTCCATGGGCGGATTCAGGGGGGGGGGGGGACAGACCCGGCGCGCTCCCCCCTAAAATTCGCCGAAGAAAGATTTCTTACAAGTTACAAGGTACGTTTCATGCCAAGTGTATTCTATGCATTTTTCGGTCGTTGTCTTATTGTTTCAAAATGTAAACGTTTTCAATCAGAAATCATGTCTAAACATACTGTGACAGTGTCAATATTTTTGCTCCAAAATGCGCCAGAACGCAGGAAATGCGATGTAGATTTCAAAATATTTCCGGGGGGAAAATGTCCCCGGACCCCCCTAGCGCTATCATGAGCTCCGCTCGGTCGACTATTTTGCAATACTTGACTATATTATCGAACGAGCTCGTTCGATAATATAGTCAAGTATTGCAAAATAGTTACGCTCGCCCCCCCCCCCCCCCCCAACCCGAAATCCTGGATCCGCGCCTGCGTTCCCACGAGCTAGCATGTCGTTACCACTAGTTAGCTATGTCGTTAACACGACATATAGCATCTCGTTCCCTCGAGATAGGCAGCCAATGAAAATGAAGCATCATTACCGCCATATTAGTCCGAGCTTAACCTTGTTTTGATTAACATAGTTTTTTTATTGGCGATTTTGCTTGTCCATGCCATCCACATCCAGAATCCGGCTAATGACACTCTGTCATCCTTGAGCGTTTTGAGAAATTTGCATAAATTCAAAATGGCCGCCAAACAGTTATAGTATGCCGTGTGAGGTATTGAAGTAATTTAAGAGCGTAAAGTGGATTTACTTGACATATCAGATAAGCGGTCAACATTTTTAATATTCAATTCAATTCACTGTGACATGGAAACAATCCGAAATGGCCGCCAAATGTGACATATTTTACTGACATATAACTATTCTCACACTCTATATCAAAGCAAACATGATACTGATATTTGATATATTGACACAATAAACGCTTTCAGTACGTTCGATATGTTCGTAGATAAGTTGTTGAACAGGGGAAATCCAAGATGGCCGCCACATATAAATATATTATCATATAACAATAATGTAAACGACTGATAATTAAGTATATAATTGCATATTAGCACCATATCGTAGTAAATTGGTATAGATGTATTGGATTTAGGCATACACTGAACGTTTTCAGTAACTTAGAAATATAATTCAATAACTGTGCCAATAGCAGAAGTCAAAAAGGCCGCCAAATATTTAAAAAAAAAGTCACGTTGCCTTTTACTGCGCAAATTGCATAATAATTACTGAGGCTATTGATTAATTTAAGAATATTAGTATACATATCTCAGGTTTATGGACATATTGAACGTTTTATGTAACTTTCAAATGCAATATTAGACAATTGTGTCAATTGAAGAAGCCTTAGATGGCCGCCAGATATAAATTACCTTGCAATAACAATCATAATGTGTAATGATTACAATATGAAATGTCACGTTGACCTACTTCAAAGAAAATACACATATTTATGTCAATATTGTGTTCTTTTGTAACCAAGACGGCTGCCAAATATAAATTATAGCAACCATCGTTTAATAATTAAGTCATATAATTAAGTTCAGTCCAGCTCCATAGGGAGCACACTATTATAGCAATAGTTTACTTGTGAATAAAGTAACATGTTCTATAGCTCCTTTATACATGTACGCTCACACATGTGCCACTACATGTAGCAAACTTCAAAGTTGGTATTCCAATATAACTAGATTACCTTATAGTAACAATCAAATCGTTTTTAATAGCTATTTTTCTTTTTATCATTTTGTGTGTGGAAATAATGCTTTTCTTAAGCAAATATATTAGTTATCATACCGATGAACCTGTCAGCCAATATAACCATTCAATTGCATACGTTATATATCAAAAGTGCTTTATTTTATAAAAAAGATAAAATCGGACAAATGGTGTAATGTTATCTGCCAACACAGGTATTGACAAATAAATGTTCAAATCGAATGTTTTCACAATGCTTGTGTTTCATTTTTCTGGCGAACACCACATGCATCCACTCAATTGGTTCAATGAATTCACTTAGCCAAGATGTTATTAATTTATGTACCCGATGTATGTACGCACAACTGCGTATTAAGCGCTAACCTATGTTTAGCTGTTGAGTAGTTTAATGTGTAACATATGGCTTATCATGTCAAGATTGCAACATTTCTACAAATGTATGTCAATGACGATCGCATAATAATGACATGATTATTAAAACAGAGAACACAGTAGAAAAGTATAAACCCATGAAAAGAAAAAACCAACGCAATAAACACTTCAAACAAATGACATGCGCACATCGGTGGTCGTAGAACCTTCAATGCGGCACAGACATGCACTCCACGATCAGCGGTCTACGGTCCCAAAACGAAAGCAACAGTGCATGCACTACATAAACAGTATAACAAATGCAGAGCAATCACAACAACAACTATTCCCCAATTAACTACTGGTAAAGTAACAGGAAAATCAAATCCCAATAAAGTACAGTACACGGAGACATGACAAGAAGGATGCCACCTTGTACAGGACAGTGCATAAAACAGAACACTTGGATGGTTGAATCTGAACTGTTTAGCAAACCTCCAGCTTACCTCGCCATCATGCTTCAAAAGGACATCAACATACAATGCAATCAAAAACGAATAATATATCATACGATAACGACAAACTAATTACAACGAAATACACAGGTTACATGAAATGAAAGTTAATATTGTAGATATGACTATTATAAGAAAATAAGAAGATATGATGGCCCAAAAACTCTAGCCGCAAGGGATGACAGTTACGTTGTTTAGCATTGTCATATTTGTATATTAAATCGTGATTACTGTATTCCTTATATCCATTGCATGTTACCTTGAATGCTGTCATGTTGTATATATTGGTGTGTACTATGTGTATTGTAGTCTGCAATGACTATAACAGTTATTGTTACCGTGATTGTTATTGTTACCGTGGCTCAACTGGAATTACTGTCGTATATATCATTCCAATGTGTATTAGTTGTGTCCACACTATAATATTTATTCTACATTATCTCAGTGTTTTTCTCAGAATTATTGAATTTGTGATTAAATTTGATTTCTTTGTTCATCATTTACGTATGTTAACATGTCATATGCATGCACTCCATTTTGAGTTGTATGTAATAAAATCAACTGTACATACATGTCAGACGTTAAATTCCGACTTATCATTGAAAACAAGAATTGTATAGAAACATTACATTATCTCATCATACAAATATAATTTGTTCTACATAATTAATAACAATTTGAATATATATCAATTACTTGCAGTTTACCAAATGATAAGTGATATTAAAAGGTTGTACATAAATCACCATGTACATACCGCCCTTTAGTGGAAAGTATGTACCTTTCGCAGAAACAATAACTTGTCAGAATGTAATAATATCAGTGGGAGTTCTTAGTTGCTATTGGAATAACGCTAATGGGACCGTGGAAATATATAGATGTGTTCTCTATTTGTACTAGCCAGGTTAGCCAATTCGCGTGATTTCACAGTGAACTTGTTGAGCATTGAAGCGTTTGGAACCAATGGTATGAACGAAAACCTCTTATATTCATTTAAATTAGGAAGTCATTAAAGTCTACTGTAAAGTTCCACACTACATCTCCTTGGCAACGCCCACTATATAAGCTATAATTACATAATTTGGTAGCCATATTGGATTTTGTGTTAGAATATTGTCAGCATGAATGTTGATGTGGAATGGCAAGACAATAAGGCTTTCCAAAATAAACTGAATAAGCCAACGTTTATAACCAAGTGTGCTATTTATAAGTATATGATTTGATTACTAGTAGAATGTACTATAGTATTATCCGGCGCCCATTTTAGACTGCTGTCATTGAACGTTGTCTAATGGTGTATATTAAGTTAAGAAAACAAATGATAATCTTGACTTAACACCAGTATTTCGTATAATTACATTCTTAGATGTGACATCCGAGTGTAATTATATAAGCTAATTGCTACAATAATATCAAAATAGTTTGCGGCAATCTTGGACTAATGCTGTTGAAACAATGATTTAATTGCGTACCTAAGGTACTAAAATCATTGTGTATCTAAATACAATATTCGTATGCACATTTGCTCTGACATAGGGTCTGAGTGCAATTATATATGTTTTCTTATGTAAAGATACGATTGCACGTATAATGTAATATATTTATAATTGGCGGCCATTTTTGGAGTTCTGCTATTTAGACTATTATTCAATTTCACAATAAAGTTACAAAAATAAACATTCATTGTTTCAATAAACCCAAGATTATAAAAACCATACTCTTTGTTGTGACGAACTAATCAAATTACGTCAAATGGTCACATTTGGCGGCCATCTTGGATTTTCCCATAGTGCAGTTAAGGAATTGTATTTTAACGTTTTCATCACTATGTCAAATACATCCAGTTTACGCTCTTAAATTCCTGAATTTCCTCATGTTAATGCAACTATATGGCACACTATATATATTTGACAGCCATCTTGAATTTGTGAAAATTTCTGAAAACGCTCAAGGGTGACAGCTTGTCATCAGTTGGATTTCAAAACTAGACTGTCTGGACATGCAAAATCAGTAATAAAAAACAAGGTAAAGCCCCAAATCGACCTTTGGCTGCCGGACTATACTCAACTATGGCTGAAAGAAAAAATGGCGGTAATTATGCTGCATTTTCATTGGCTACCTATGTCGTGGGAACGAGATGCTATGTGTGGTAACGAGATGCTATGTCGTGGGAACTACATAGCTAGCTCGTGGTAATGAGATCCTATCTCGTGGGAACTAGATGCTATGTCGTGGTAACGAGATGCTATCTCGTGGGAACGACATAGCTAACTCGTGGTAACGAGATCCTATCTCGTGGGAACGAGATCCTATCTCGTTGGAACGAGATGCTATCTCGAGGGAACGAGATGCTATGTCGTGGGAACGACATAGCTAAGTCGTGGTAACGAGATGCTATCTTGTGGGAACGAGATGCTATGTCGTGGTAACGAGATGCTATGTCGTGGGAACGACATCGAAAGAAAATTGCGCATGTCCCTTTTAAGCTGCCATACGTTTCACTAAACAGCATATACGACTAAACAGTTCGTTACATTTGTTTTAATCGTTCTTACGTCCATGATAACAAATATTTAGTGGATCCGTTCATGGTTATTGACTTACACATGTAGGTGGTAAATAGTAGCATTAGTCAAGGATTTAGTGCATATCTCTCTGAATTAGTGAACCACATAAGTGTGACAAATAAATTCATGCATTTCTTCGAAAACATTTTCTTTATCGTACGAGGTTTAGTGAAACTAGCCATATGTACATTCTATGTACGACTGGTTGTAACTGTGGAAGCTGATAGATTCGGCTGTCCGAGTCCATCTCCGTGGATGTGGACAGATGACCACACAAACGTTGAATGAAAGACCTTATATGTGTGTCCACTTTTACAAACGGTGTATAAAACATCATCAGATTAATTGAAAGGGTCAGTGGAATAAAGGGTTGGCGTATTCCTAATGCACTGACCCCTTCAATTACTAACTCACCATGCTTGTTCCACGTGTGTGTAATCTACAGCTGGCAGTCGGGCCAGGTTATAAAGGACGGACGAGGCGGTCATAGGGAGGCCCTATCATGTGTATGTGATTAGTAATTGGGAAGCGCGTATACTAGGTAAAGGAAAGTAATTCATATGAGACACGCCATGAGTACGGAGCCCCGGACATGGATTGTTTTTTCTTAATTCGTTCCCACGAAATAACAATTCTTTCCTTGGGGGATTTTTCATGGTATTATATTTACAAAAACTGGGCTATTTTCTCTAAATGATGTGAAAGCTGACGAAATTTTGATGGCAAATGGCGAATTTGGTATGGAAATTTCGTCAATCTCATTTACGAACATTGTGTAAATACTTCTCATGAGATATCGTACATGTTCAAAATGTACAGGTACAAAATCACATGGCGTGTCTCAATTATATGGAGCACACTACTCTGTGACTACATTGTGTTTATGCTATTTGACAGACATTTATTAAGTAGTAATGCTACAATCACATAGTAAAGGTACATACCCACGCAGTAGGCACAAAATGTTCTTAAAAGGAATTAAATAAGTGTATAATTGTGTCACTATTCCACCAGTTCTAAAAATTACGAGGGACTGCTATACAGATATAATCATTTAATAATATGTATTGTAATGATAGTGACGTGCGGTGGTATCATGCTAGTTTCATATGCAAATGAGGCATGTTATTTTTTAATTATTTATACTAATTAAATGAATCACCTGAAAAAATTATATTTTCGACAGATTATGAAGTATGATCATTACACATCAAAAATAATTACAGAGAATAAATAGTAACGTCAGTTAACATTTTAAGGAAACACGGTTATCGCCCCTGATATTTGTGTGCAAATTCATGTTTGATATACGAAGCATAATAATGACAATTATATCGTCGGGAAATGGTTCATGACTGTTTATTTTACCATAACAATGTCATATCTAACGAATGGACGAAAAAGATATGCCTCCCTATATTATAACCTGGCACGTGGGCATGTACCTAATTCATGGGATTTGAGCGAAAGCATAACTTGTCGCGGTCATCTCCCAACAAACATTTGGTCATATATTTTCATTATTCATGAAAGATTACAATTCAACAAAAGTAAATCAAGTTTGAATTTTTCATTGCGCTCTATAATAATGGTTGCCGCACGAGGCTACAGGTTTACTATTTATATCCGCTGCGACTTTACGTTAACTCATACATGTATATGAGACACGCCACGTGATTTTGTACCTTCGGACATCTGTGTAATTTCATTAAATACGTTTACAAAATTTACAATATTTTCCGTAAATGGCGTCAAAAGTTGACAAAATATAATTCGCATGAGCTCTGAAAATGTTGTCAACTTTTAACTTGATTTATGAAATATATTGTAAATTTTGTAAACGCATGTACATATTTTGTAAGAGAGGAACTGATCGTTTCGCTGTTTCTTATATAAATACGTCAACATTGAAGAAAACGGATAGGACGTCCACTAACGTTTTGACTGCATCTCGCATTTCTACGTAGCATTGTTATAATTTCCACATACATATTAAATCAAATGACATCTCGTAGTTATAACTTCGAGTGCCATTTTCTATGACGCCATGGACCTCCTCATGAGTAAGTCCGTGTTATCTGTTCGAAGACTGGATCTAACCACATACATGTAGTAAGATAAGGGAAGATCACTGAAAAGTTGTGCACATACAGTACATATAATAAGTATAATATACATATACATGTCACTGTAGACGGAACGGGCGAAGTCAGTTTACAATGATTTGCAATGTAAAACTTATCTTTCTAAATCTGGTTGCGTAATTAACTTTGATAACGTCGTGTGCCATGAAGTAACGGATCAATGTTTATAAATGCATTAAATATGCCTAAAAGTATCGATAGGTGGGAAAAAAATAAGTTTAACAAAATGTTTACTCCCTGTTAGAACACATTAACAAGCTGCATATGTGTTTTATGGTCCATACTCAGACAGCCTCGAGACAACTGACCCTCACGAAACAGTCAACCGGTTTATATCATTTCCGCCAATTGCAGAAGCTAGGCAAATGGTAGCCCTCCGCAACGACATATTCCCCGATGTGCTATGTCAACACGTTTTCGAGCTAGAGATTATTTTATTCAACAAAAGTCCGCATTTGTCTTTAGTAATAAGACATCTGTAACATTTTTCGGGTCGATACTACTATATGACAGCGCAAACATCTGCTTCAAACTACACGTTTACGTCGTCCGGGTCAGATAAGAAACATTTTGCAACGAAACAACATTGTTTCCAATCGAACATTTGATGAAATCTACATGTATACCCGTCCAATGCGTCACGACAAACACTTCAATCACACCAACATTTCTATCATTTCTCGGGAAGCCATATTGTCTAAGTGTTGATGGGTTTTCCCGATGACGTCATCGCTAAGCTTATGATTGGTTGAGATTCGCGGAGTGCCATGCATAAGCGTCATGTTACACTGACTGGTTACCAGCCGGTGACCTTGTAAGCGAAGCTATGAAACGGTACCTGCTGACAAAGAGGCAAATGCGGGTTTTGTTGGAACAATATACTACATAGCCCGACAACGCGTTGACATAGCACATCGGGGAATACATCATTGCGGAGCACTAACATTTGCCTAACTTCTGCAATAGGGTAACATATGATATCAAAGGACTGAAAGTCCTGAAATCCTTCGCAGTTGCGACAAAAAGTATTCTCTCAAAGAGTCGTCACAGACTGGAATGCACTCCCTAGTGATTGTGTAAATTCGAACACACTAAATAGTTTCAAAAGTTCACTCAACTCCGCCTGGAAGAATATATTAAGAGACCCAGCAAATTCAACACGTGAAAATATTGTACAGACATTTTAACCATGATTTAGTTGCGCTCTCCCCCCCAGTTTCAAAGACAATTATCCAATTTGACGTCGCTAAAATAGGCCAGTACAAGCCTAGCTTACAAGAAACGGCCTTCAACCAAGGTAGAACCAAGGTAGGTAGAAAATAAAAAAAAAAGTACTTGCCCAGGTCAAAAAGTTACTTGCCCAGTTTTTTTTTAAAATAAATTGCTTTTTCCAGTTTTTGTAATGTTGCATCTTATTTATAAAAAAAAAGGCTTTTACATATGATCATTACCAAAACGTATGAGACATATTCACTATTATTGTTATTTATATTTTAAGTATTAAATGAACATAAACAAACAAATAGCAGCGAATTTGCTCAGAGGCTTGCACACTTCTTATTTTCTATAAGCGTTGAGTGACATAGATTTAGTTTAATTTATAGTGGCTATGTTTGCATGCGCTGCGTGCTGCCTTAATTACTAAATTCAATGGTTTCGGACCAGGCGCCGACCGTTTCGTCCCAAGCCGTTATGTCCGGCGTCTGAAATGCGCGTTAACCCAACTGTATACGAGACGATATATGTGGCCGCGTATACACTAGTCTATACTCGCAGTCCTATTATTTGTTAGCCCGGCCACGTAAAGCCGACAAATAATCCGTGAATTAAACTTGCCTGATATGGACCGTGTTCAAAATCGCTAGAGATTCTACCCGTAACCGTGTACATAGACACTGCTTGAATCTTACTTCCCGCAAATTGACGTAAACTGTAAACAACAAATGGTCGCTGAATTAATACCATTTGTTGGCCGTTATCGATGGAATTAATTGGCAATTTCTTCCACAAAAAAAATCCTGACCAAATATTTCACTCGCCAAACTGGGCGAGTGCCTGTAGAAAGTACTCGACCGCCTCAAAAAGCACTCGCCATGGCGAGCTGGGCGAGTGAAATTTCAACCCCTCATTATTGTATCGATTCAGGTGCGCGAAATGACCTTGTCAATTTGCATAAACTGAAGCCATCACAGGCGCTCGGATTGTTCAACAACAATAATAGAGAGTCGCATTTCATCACACTATCGGATTATTTAATGATTAGGATGCATGTTTTGTTGAACGGGTATATAATAAATAGGTTTTTGGATTTGTACGGAAATATATTTCGGCGTACTCGTTCGTATCGGCGGAACCTAAAATTATTCAAACTCTAAGACAATGTTTCCTTTGTGAAGTGTATCGTACTGCATTTTCTGTGTAACGTCATTATAGATTAGTTGATGTTTTAAGTAAAATGGACACTGATTAATAATATCGATGGCTCAAGATGATTATTTAAAGCATGCGGTATGTAACTGTCAAAAAACAATGTTTCTGTTTTAAATCATCATCATTTCGCTGTCCAATGTTGGATTTTATCGAGCCATTAACCTATGACTATGTAAACGATTCTGTAATTTGTCGGCATAAAATGGCGGAAACTACTTTTCATGAGACACGAGGTTAATTGTATCATTGCGCGTGAAAAATAATATACTCAAATTAATACATGTCAGTTTATATTATATTAAATCAGATAAACATTTTGTAATATAAATGTCGTACAGAAAAATTAACAACACATGTATTACACTACACAATATAATGTTAGCTCACTATCAGAACTATTTTTCATGGCGTATAACACGTATAAATTACATGTGGAGCGGTCGATCATTGCGCTAAAAATATAACCTTCCTAACAAAATATTTATTATGAAACACGACAGTTAATATTTTATAAAATCACAAACTGTTTTTAAAAATATAACTGTAGCTGAAAAAAAATGTAGCTGGCCAAAAATGTGAGTGACACGTTCATAATGCACCGCTCGCTTTGGAACTCTCTCACGTGGCGTAGCTAGAATCATGAAGCATGAAGTACGTTCGTTGGTCGACAATTACTCATTTGCATAAAACATGTGAGGTCTCAAAAACCGTATAAGGACTATATCCAAGCAAATATGCTTGGATAATAAATCGGTTAATTGTTTCCTGA
Source organism: Conchocele bisecta (assembly GCA_029237695.1). NCBI lineage: Eukaryota > Metazoa > Mollusca > Bivalvia > Lucinida > Thyasiridae > Conchocele > Conchocele bisecta. Next base: position 24,266,326 of record CM055271.1, on the reverse strand, counting down.
GAGTCCGTTGTCTCGAGGTTGTCCGAGTACGGCCCATAAAATACATAGGAACATTGGTAATGTGTTATAACAGGGAGTAAAAAAGTTTCACTTACGTTGTTTTCACTTATTGATTCGTGTAGGTACATGTATATTTAATGTATAGTTAATGTATGTATAGACCTTGCTCCGTTACTTCAACCTGTGGTCGTGTGATGTTCTACCGACCACGGAAACGTCAGCGAAAATAGCTAGCAAGCCGGTGCATCGCTAACGATTCCTGACATCCAAAATTTCATTTTAAAGATCGTTATATCAGTAATTTAATGGTATGTGTTTTAGTGAAGTAGTGTATTAGTTCAGATCATATTAATGGTAAAGGACCATGGACGAAGTTGTTCACACCAAAAACGTCTGTCCCGTGTAAATTCGGCCACACATTTTTATTGCGGAACATCATTTAGCACATGAAAACATTATTATGTCGTGTTTTAACCCATTTCATAAATGTGATGACACACGAGTAATAAAACCTGAAGCGAATTTGATTGTCTGGCCGCATCACCCTAATTACGTATTCGCATCACGCGCCAAGGTTATAAATACAATAGAAATGTTCCAACTGACGTCCGTAATGGCGGAATTGCTGCAACCGACACTCCGTAGTCGCATCGGAAGGTATAAGTGCATGTAGGCACACATGGAACTAAATAGATGTACCGCGCAGCATGTAGACATGTCGGGAAATAGACAGAATCGATGGTGAGTAACTCGTCTGGAAATATGTAGATATACGTGGAAGACAGATAGACGTGTAGACATTTTAATTCTGACCCTTTACTTCCCCTTTCCACAGACGACATCACGTTGTCAATCGGAGCATCCTGAGCAAAGTTACATCACTATAAGTGCCCGTACACAGAGGGGGTGCGACGGCCCCTTAACCCTTTCAACACCACAGACCTGTATAGTGGTATTGTCAAAAAGTGTACATCCAGGTGAACCGGCTCGTAACGAGCTCATCAGCCGGCTCATCAGGATTTGCACTTTTTACAAGTAATTTTCATAATTTTGAGAACAAAAACACCCCATGTTCATAAATGGACTGGTCTGAAATTCATTTTGTGATGATTGGATTGGTTGCAAAATTAACATATCAACATCCATTCCAGTTACTTAGTGGTGACATGGCTTATTTTCCGCACAGGTGGAAGACTCGGACCTAGGACCTGATAAATTGCTCATTTATAAACCGTTACCCCACCCACCCACCAATTTCCTTACAATAAACACTATAGCGTTTGCAAGGTAGGAAAGAGCTTGGGAAAATGTCGTAGTTTCGGACTCGCTCAAACACCACACATTTCGAGTTTTCTGCTGACGTATGTCTCTGGTAATCCATAAATGGCTTAGGGCTTCAAATATATTCACTTCAATCATCTGCTTTATAGTAGGGTCAACGTGGGAAAAAATTTCCGCTAACCCTAAAAAAATTGCAAGAAAACGTTTTATGGTGTTTTTCTGTACTACTAGGTCTGGAGAAGAACATATCAAAAGTTGGCCGAAATCTAACCACCGGAAAGGGTTTAAATGTGACGCCGCCATTGATAAAAAATGACTAAAATCTCTCGTATCTGTTAAATAAAACACTTTCTTGCCAAATAACGTGTGAACATTATTGCTGATATTCATTGGTTTTTTTTAAGGTATACTTTGTTGTTATGATATCAGTGGTTCATATGACGTCGAAAATGACGTAATGACGTATTTATGTAGGGTTATAACACTTATATTCGTAATGTGGTAAACAGTATATATATATGGTGCATAAATGAATAAAAATTTACAAAACGGGGCCCGTAAATTGTCAGTTTAATTAATAAAAGAGCCAATATATGAGAAAGCCGACCTTATCACACTTGAGATTGTTGACGTAGACATTCGGCTTTTGTAAATAAAGTAGAAAGTTGAGGAAAATTCCAGAGCAAATGCGGAATGTAAATTTCCTTATGTTTGCGGAAAATGTAAATTTTCGAAATAATCTACGAAAAAAATCTCAAATGTGATAAGGTATGTTTTTTCATGCCCTGCGTCAAATACAAATTCAGAAACATAAACATTTGTTCCGAATCTTTTTTATGAAAAAATCCGTTTCGCGCTTACCTGAAACTAATTAGTGGCTGAATATACTGAAATAATGCTGTGCTTTTACTGTATGCCCTTTATGTCAGAAGGAATTAGGTTCTAAATAGAAAGTTGAGATCGGTAATAAAGGAGCTGAAGGCATCAACAATGCAAGTGTTGATAGAGGTGACGACATTATTGTGACGCCCGGAACCGTGGTACATATGTCGTATGACATTGAGACGCATAGGAGAGCTACAGTTGCGTCCACAGCATCAGTTAAACGAAGTGCACGACTCTCTATTGGACCGTTTGATAGTAAAACAGACTGCTTATTATGTGGGAACAAAGTTATTACAAGCAAAATCAATGCTGATTACGATGACTATAGCTGTGTTAGAACATACAACTTTGTGGAGAAGATACAGGCACAATGTAAAACACGAACTGATGAATGGGCGTTAACTGTTAAGGGACGCATTGAATACTTCAGTGGAGACATCCACGCTGCAGACTCATTGTACCATCATTCATGTGATATAAACTTTCGCACTGGTCGAGATATTCCGATGTACCACAGGTCAGAATCTACATTTAGTAGTAAGCGAAAGAAAGTTGGGCGCCCAAATGACACTGACCAGGAACAAGCATTTCTAAGGACGTGTTATGACTTTGAGGATAATTATGAGGAACAATTGACAGTTACCGACCTTGCCAGTAAGATGAAGGAATACTTACAGGATAATGATTCTGTCCCGTACGGCAATCAGTATCCGAAATCCAAACTTTTGGAACACTATGGAGATTCTTTATTTGTGGCTGAGGGTGAGGGGCTTCATGACATAGTGACATTTCGAGAGAAAACAAGCCGAATATATTACGCAATTACTTGCCGAATAAGGAAGACGAGGAAGGTCATAAGAAAGCGATAATAGAAACTGCCGCCAAATTCATCAAAAGTGATATCAAAACCATTATTTAACATTTAACGGACGAGTATCGGAAAGCTACAGACATTGAACCCGAATCTGCTTTAGGATACATTGCGCTTAGTTTGCGCTGTCTGCTTCAAAATATTTTCGTTGGAAAGGACACCCGTCAGAAAGAAGCGAGTATTGGATAAGCACTTGTTCAAGCATTTCGTCACAGGGCTTTAATTACGCCGTTATAAATCGGGCTCGCTGTTCAAATGCATCATCACTTCCGATCAAGGTTTTTGATAGACATCCTGTCCACCATGGGGTATTGCTCCTCATACTCAGAAGTTCAACGATTTAGTCAACCATTACCAAATTGGCAAGGCATGATGCACGTACTGCACAAGCAATTAGACCATCCTGGAAAGTCATCGATAGTCTTCCTTCCAATGATCGACATGTACCCGGGCGACAAGACATGTATCTTCTCTACTCTTCAGTATATTTGCAAGCTTTCATCTAAGTATAACGCCCCACCGGTTGTTACATTTGACCAGCCACTCGTCTGGAAAGCTTCCGAGATAATACACGAGGTTCCTCACAATAGTCTAATACGAGATACTGTGCTGTTATTATGAAGCTTCCACACATTTATGAATTTGATGGGTGCTATAGGAACATTAATGGATGGAAGTGGGCTCAAAGAGGCGATATACGGCGAAAATGCAGTCGTACACATGATGAGCGGAAAAGCTGTGCAGCGCTCATTTCGTGGACATCTCCTTGTCAGTCAGTGTCTTACGCAATAGATCGCAGCCAAAGCCATTGAAAGCGTACCGTGATAATCACATACATGAAGTTCAGTTCATTGCAAATACTGAGCAATATGTACTTCTTATGCTTCCTTCACGTCCAATCTATATGGCAATGCCACCATTGTCTTTGATGGATACAGTGGAGGATCAAGTACAAAGGACAATACGCACCAGCGTCGAACAAACACAATTTCAAATAAGGTCAACATATCAGATGCAACACAATTTGTTGGGAAAAAGGAAGATTTCCTCTCAAAAGACATGAACAAACGGGCCCTCATCCACCTGATCGCGGACCTTTTGCGACAGAAAGGCTGCCATGTCATCCACGCTGAAGGAGACGCAGATGTAGATATAGTGAAAGCAGCAATTACAATGCCGTCTTACAAATCAACAACCCTGATTGGAGAAGACACCGACTTATTGGTATTGCTATTGTATCACGCAACAAAAGACTGCAATGATCTTTTATTTAGGTCCGACAAAGATAAAGAAAAATCAAATGTGTATAACATCAAAGTTCTGAAACAGTCGATTGGTGATGATGTCTGCTCTGGCATATTGTTTGTATATGCGTTCTCTGGCTGCGACACTACTTCAAGAATATTTGGGGTCGGCAAGAAGTCTGTTTTCCAAAAAATTGTCAAGGGCGATTCTGTCTTGTGCGCATGTTCAAAGATCTTCTGTACACCAAATACAGACCAAGCTACTGTATAAAGTATTGGCTGCATGGCAATGGTCTCCCTGTTCAATGAAACCCAATCTGCGTCTCTAGTGTCATTGCGCTATGATTACCTTTGCAAGAAAGCGTCCGGACATACTTACAAGTCATGCAGTGGATGGGCAATAATGAAGGCATGGATCCAACTAAATGAGGCTAGGAGGTACAAGGGGGTAAACTTGTTCCACTCATGATGGACAATAGTCCCGCACCAGACCAACTGCTTAAAATGATCAGGTGCAGTTGTTCCTCGGGATGCAGCACACTGAAATGTAGCTGCAAAAAGCATGGACTTGAATGCACCACGGCTTGTGGACATTGCCAAAATGGCAACTGTGACAATGTGTCCCAAGATTCAGTTTCAGATGACGATGAAATTAAAGACAGGAGTGACTGATATTTAAATTAGAACTAAACCACGTCATGCCGTCATTCTTCATGATATGACGCTATTCTCGACGTCATGACATCACATGTAACACTTTTATCACCTTCCGGAATTTTTCCTTTGACAAAATAATGAATAGTATAGTTAATATTCACACTTAAATGTGTGAGAACTTGTTGAATTTAATAGTTAGGACTAACGTTTAGCCATTTTTAAACATCTTTTATGACGTCATATTTCGACACTTTCTGGTGGTCCGATTTTGGCCAACTTTTGATATGTTCTTCACCAGACCTTATACTACAGAAAAACACTATAAAACGTTTTCTTACAATTTGTGTGTGGTCATGTAGCAGTTTGACCCTACTATTAAGCATTTCGTTAGTTACGGGCAAATTAGCTACCACAGCCAAGGTGATAATTGGGTGTACGAAAGAATATCACACATTTTTGTGGGCTGTGGAAGGATACATTACGTGTAAAATCTGGCTGAAATCCAATTACAGTCTCAACATATTGACGTGAATCACTGAAATAAGCATCAGTAAATCCGATGTTACAATTTGTGACAAATAAGTGTCATTCACTAACCTTGCATGATCTAAAACATGCGTTTATTTTGATTTGCGTCCCAACATTTCGACTTAACCTTCCGTGAACTTTACTTTCGGATTGCCTTTGTTATATTCGCAGAATGATAAATAATGACGTCACAGGAAAAACCTAAACTGGAGCGTTACAAATACTACAGCCAATCAGGTGGCGATGTGTGTATGGGATTCTTTCGGAAAGAGATATTTCTCTGTAACGTTGGTAGCTAAAACGTGTGTAACTAATAATGTACTAAACACAGATGTTTAAAGTGAATATATTTGGTGACCTAAGGCATTATTATTTGCCAGAGGCGTAAGTCAGCAGAAAATTTGAAACGTGTGATGTTTGAGCGAGCCCGAAACTAAGCTTGTCTAGGGCATTTTCCCAAGCTGTTGCCCACCTTGAAATGCTATACTGTATATTGTAAGGAAATGGGTGGGTGGGTTAACGTTTTTCAAATGAGCCAGTTATTGTGTCTTCGGTCCGAGTCTTCCACCTGTGAACTGCCGAGGTCTGACCGTGGATGTGCAAGATAAAAAGTTTGGCCATTCGTGTCATCGATAACGCACGCCCCTCCACCCCACCCTCCCCCTCCCCCAAGTAAAATCCTGCGTACGGGTCTGCGATATGTCCACACCACACATATGACGACTTAATATACTTATACGTACGTATCTTTCGTAATTGACATGAAAAAGTAAGCGCGAGTACTTTACAACAACAACAATGGTTAAGAAGTGGGAGGATGAATTAAAATGTCGGGAAGCGAAATCTGCTGACGTAGTGAATACATTTAGATGGCTGGAAGAGTACCTGGCTAAGACCGAAGCACGGAATGTTGAAATGGACAAGACGATACGTACACTCCATAGGAAAATAAGCTTATTAGAAAGTGAGAGGAAACCAGAACACTCACAAACAAATAGAACATATGACTATACGCATCTTCATATCCATCCGATCACCAAGCATCATCGGACGAACTATATAAGTATAGGTGTAATTAAGGGACCAGGTCATGCGGTTCATACTACGGAAAGTATCTCAGCATAATTTCAAGCTATCAGATGTTACGCATACACCACCAGCCCAATATAGGCGTTTCAATCAGGAGCCACAGATTATAAACCAATCAGACAATGATAAAGCAGGCTTGACAATAGATGCACAGCAACCATACATATAAGCCTACCGACAGTCACAGAGGGTATAACAATATGACTAGTTCACACAACGTAAATGCACGGTGTAACAGCGCATCGGTGGCAGCCTTCCGATACCATGTGCTAAGTCATGTGTGGCTAGTCATGCTAGTAGCGTGCATAACCTAAATACCAGTTATAGTATCGCAAACACTGATCAGCAGAACACTCAAGCCGATCTGGGTCGGTGTGAAGCTAGGCCACATAACATACCTGTAGCCACCAGAACTAAGAGAGAGCAGCCAGGACATAATTCGCAGTATTCAACCGATAGACATGTCGGTGGCCAACCTTTATACTATACGGCACCACAAAATCACCCGGAAGCTCATAACCACGGACAGACTTTTTTTATGACCGGCTTATCATCACAGACTGAGGTGATGGCACAGCGAGAGGTAACTGTGAAGCACCAGGCGGCGGGGGGCGGGGGGGGGGGTGGAGGGGAGGGGGGGATTATTATAACTGTTAATTGTAAAAAGTTGAATACAGCCACTAGCGCAATACATGACTTATCACGGACGGCATATGTCATCATGCTGCAGGAGCACTGGTACTACGATTGTCAGCTGACATGTTTGGAATCCACGCACCCGCAGTTTATGTACAGGCGTTGGGAAGGCAGTGGATACAGGAGACCGAGTGGATATGGCGGTGTAGCGATGCTATAGAAGAAGGATATCGCTCATTTAGTGACTGCTATCCCAGGCGGGGGAAACAGGATACAATATGTAGAGGTGGGAGTCGAAGTTCCAATGTTGCTGGTGTCTGTATACCTGCCGTGCAGAGGAGTAAATGACAATTATGCTGAATTTTGCGATGTCCAGACCAACTTCATGAGATAATACTAAAGTACTGTGAAACTCATATTATTATGATAGGGGGGGGGGGGGGAGGGGGGGGGGACTTCAATGAGGACTTAGTTAATAAGAAGCAGTCACGTAGAACCGACGCGCTACTGACCTTTATGGATGAAAACCTACTGAGGACCTCTACCACCCCGAAGACATGTAATGGTCCGGATGGAGTGGATGTATCGACAATAGACTATATCATGTATAGGAAAACACTGGCCAGCAGAATGCTTACAATGGATAGAATTAATTGATGAACTCCATTCAAATGTCTCTGATCATTACCCTGTACAATGTTGTTTGCGTTACACGCTTAGGTCAGCTGCTCCGAAGAAGATGTTTATAAATCCTTCAAAAAATAAGTGGGAGAAATTAGATAATGACCCTTTTACCGCAACCTTTGCTCCATGTAGCATAATAAAGGGGGTTGGATAACTGCTGTTTATATCTGAATTAACCTAATATACCTGAAGTAGCCTAATATACATGAAGTGCCGTTTTTGCCTTTATTTTTTCACCTTTGACCCCTAATCATGGCCTCTGATTGAGGGGGTGGGGGTGAGGCGATTATATTATAACTGTTAATTGTAAAAAGTTGAATACAGCCACTAGCACAATACATGACTTATCACGGACGGCATATGTCATCATGCTGCAGGAGTATTGGTACTACGATTGTCAGCTGACATGTTTGGAATCCACACACCCGCAGTTTACAGGCGTTGGGAAGGCGGTGGATACAGGAGACCGAGTGGATATGGCGGTGTAGCGATGCTATAGAAGAAGGTTATCGCTCATTTAGTGACTGCTATCTCAGACGGGGGAAATAGGATACAATGTGTAGAGGTGAGAGTCGAAGTTCCAATGTTGCTGGTGTCTGGATACCTGCCGTGCAGAGGAGTAAATGGCAATTATGCTGAATTGTGCGATGTCCAGACCAACTTCATGAGATAATACTAAAGTACTGTGAAACTCATATGATTATGATAGGGGGGGGGGGGGACTTCAATGAGTACTTAGTTAATAAGAAGCAGTCACGTAGAACCGACGTGCTACTGACCGTTATGGATGAAAACCTACTGAGGACCTCTACCACCCCGAAGACATATAATGGTCCGGATGGAGTGGATGTATCGACAATAGACTATATCATGTATAGGAAAACATTGGCTTACAAAGGATATAATTAATTTATGAACTCCATTCAAATGTCTCCGAGCATTACCCTGTACAATGTTGTTTGCGTTACACGCTTCGGTCAGCTGCTCCGAAGAAGATGTTTATAAAGCCTTCAAATATTAAGTGGGAGAAACTAGATAATGACCCTTTTACCGCAACCTTTGCTCCATACAGAAGGGGGTTGGATAACTGCTGTTTATATCTGAAGTAACCTAATATACCTGAAGTAGCCTAATATACATGAAGTGCCGTTTTTGCCTTTATTTTTTTACCTTTGATCCCTAATCGTGGCCTCTGATTGGTCAGTCGCAACAGCAAATTCAAGATGGCGGCGAATTTTAAAATAGAAATCGTTGTCGGTTCAGCTGAATGTTGTCCATTGTTACAGTACATGCGATGTAACCAACGACATGGCCGGATATGTCCATTATGATTAATTGTAATGTTTATTATGACAACTGTGTAGTCTAAAACCAGCCAATATTGAAGCTCATCTTAAATAAATCGGAGATTTAATCAGATACAATAACGAATCTACCTAGTGTGGACGCCACCATTTTGCTTTGAATGACGTCGTTAGATTTGTGACGTATGGCGAGAGAATGACGTCAAAACATGACGTCACGCACGTTCAACAATAAAGTTTAGTATGCGGTATAAATTAAATACATGATTAGTACCGTCGAATATAAAATATATTCGGTTTCGCCCCGACAAATTTATAGGGGCGAGCTTAAAGCTGTCTAAGGCTCAACCGAATATATTTTATATTCGACGGCACTAACCATGTATTTACTATATATGTCGCATTGGTAAACGATGGAATTGGTACGGTGAACACAGACAAAGACTCACTTGGAGCATTATATAATGCTATTTTAACATTGAATTATAGGGGTCAAACGAGCCAACTTGGAAAGCAACATTAAAGGTATGGTCAACGGATATACGAATAGCAATAAACAATAAAAAGGAAGGATTTTATGCAAGGAAATATGTCGTCAGACCTATACGGTATACGGACAAATCGCATAGATTAGTGGTAAATAAGAAGAACACTAGTAAAGAACTAAGACAAATATGTAGGTTAGAGTTCGCAAATACCAAGAGGAAAGAACGACAATAAATGTTAGACGCAACATACCATGATATGGCCCTGCTTCACAAACGTATCAACAAGCAGTGAGGTAAACTTAAGAACTGTATCAATGAACTTCACGTCGATGATCAAGTGCATACAACTCCAGAGGCAATCATTGGCGGATGGCACGACCATTTTCAGCAGCTTGCAAGTACTATATAAAGACTCGGATTCTTTTAACCATGAATATAACAAGTTAGTCGTGGAAAAATTGCGATAACTTAAGGATATATACAATATACTCAAAAATCAATTTCGACGGGTAGACATTCAGCAAATACGTAGAGCAATATGTGTACAATCACTATAATATATATTATAGATACGGGAAAAACAATGGAAGAATACGGAGTATCAGTGGAGCACTTCAAATTTATAATATATCCAGTGACGAACATTATTAATAACATTTTAGAGTGTGGTGAAGTCACAGAATCAATGAAACTTGGTACACTGTCACCCGTCTTGAAAAAAAAGGCAGCCCGCTGGAAGCCAAGAATTATCGAGGTAACAATAACACCAACGCTATCAAAACTCTGCTTGAGATAAGGTATTTACATGACGACGCTAAAACATAGATGAAGTGGGATGGACTATAACGTCACAGCCCTTTGTATGCAAACAAGGGTGTATCTTAAGCACATACTTATACAAAGTTTGTATCAATGCAATCTTTCCGCAATGATACACTTAATATGTTAAAAGTGAGTTCCTGGTTTTTGCAGAATTGTTTGTATTAATAGACTATTAAATAGTCTGAACGAAACGCAGAATGGCGGGAAAATCGGAGAGATTAACTGTGTAATTACACCAACATGCGCTGACGTCAACATCAACGATGCAGTGATTATATCTGATGATCCGAAACTTTCAATCTCTAGTAAACATAGCAGCAGCTAGTCGACTACAGTAAAATGGAGCAATATATATACTCCAACCTACAAGAAGTGTAATACTAACAATAGAGGCGCGGATCCAGGCGCGGATCCAGGGGGGGGGGGGGGGGGGGGGGGGGGGGGGGGTCCAGGCAAACAAAATAAAGAAAATCTACAATACTCGAATAGCTTGATGACTTTTTTCGTGGCCTAGGTGTCAGGAAATCGCATCTGCGGCGATCTGGCATTTAAGCATTTCATGGGGGACGACCCCCAAACCCCCCGACGATGCTCGCGGAGGTCGGCTAAGTCGACTTCTAATTACAGAACTTGCAATTATTTATGTATCCGTGCCTGAATAGATACGACTTCCAAGAAAAATAAAGTAACTATATATATATATATATATATATATTATCTGTGACAATACCTATTGAAGCAACAATAATACATAAAAGGGCATGCACTGACTTTGTATTGAAACATATGTATTTGCCGTCTCACAGAAGATTCTCTAGAAAAACAATTAGCGAATAGACACTTGAATGTTACAAGCTTGTGCAGTAATAGCTTAATTAATTGTTCATAATGGTGAAAAAAAGATAATGTTGAAATATGAAATGATATAATTTTAAATAGATCGATCGATCTTTGGAGCTACTGAATAATCCACCATCAAAACTACATTGGAAAAAAGACTGTCAATAGTACAATAAATAACTTCTGGAAGAACACAATTACAGAAAATGCAGTACAATATTCCAGCTTGAAATACATCAACGTAAATATCTATGAACCTGGGAAGAGATACCCATTGCTTCAAAACGTAACCATGGTGCAGTGATCGAGAAATAACACGCATAAATACAAAGATGAAACTGGTGACGGGAACGTACATCCTGCAAGTCAATCGAGCTGCGTTCAACCAGAACTCGCCGGACCCCAGATGTATCATGTGCAAAACAGAAGATGAAACGATCGAACATTTCCTGCTGGTATATGCCCTGAACTCGGTGCTAGCAGACAACCAATACTTAACTTTGTGTTAAATGCGTGCTGTGGCTTACAGCTTGACACGTCTAACCATAACACATTAACTCAACTAATACTGGACTGTACATTGTTATTACAACCCGAAACCATAAACATCAGAGACATAGAATTCCACTCCAGACGATTGTTATTTGCACTTCATGCAGAACGATATAAAAAGTTGTCACTTGTACCACGTAAGAAACTGAGGGGAACACGCCGGCACACACCCGTATAGACTCTCATCTAGTTTTTGTCAAGTCGAGTATGAACCTGTATATATGGTGATGGGAACTTTTAGTGTGCCTAATATACTTTGTGCAATAACTACTACCGCTGTACTGTACAGTGCAAATAACACATTGTTTAGTTATACTCAGAATAGTGCGGTCCCTTAACAAATGTATCTATACCTGCCGGCCAAAAGTGCCATTTTTTCACTGAATCAAGATATGATGATGTACAATTAAATAAATAAGTGGCTCCAAAAAATCTATCCACTGTGCCACCTAAAAAGTCAATAAATTCAAAATGGCCGCCAAATATCAATATATTTCTATGTAGGTGCAAATCTGTGTTATATTTAGCACAATTAGTATGCTATAATGACACACATTCACACAATGATTAATTCAGATGGCCATCATGTACAATTTTATTATTTTGTAATTGCCATAGCTCCAAGATGACCGCCAAATATCAATGTTTTACTCTATTTTGCACTGTGGATGTCATATTGGAATGTTAACCGCTTAAAAGCATTATTGTGCACATGTGCAGCTGCAAAGGTCAGTACATATAAACCCAGCATTTGTGCACTTGCAGCTGATGCATCCTCTGGCAGACTTACAACCATATATGATCAGTTCGCTGCAGGCTCGTGCAGCATCTGAAATTGTCATCCAGACAGGGGTCCATGAAGAGCTGTCCATTGCCCATCCCATTCGTCTGGTGATGGGATTGTCTAATATCCATCTACTATTTTGTATAATATTGTGGCATATCAGGTTGTTCACTAGATTCAATGCAGCCCAGAAGGTTAGACTTGTCGTATCTTACCAAAATCAGACAGCGAAGGCGGAGTAGATTGATTTTCATGGGAGGAAAACGTTGCTGGATATCCATCACGTTGTTGATTAGCAATGTTTAGTCGACCAAATAGGTTGCTGTTTTGCCGCGTTGTACTTTAACAGCCTGCGACGATTTTGAACTTGTCTTTGATTTGGGGGATTTCAGTAGTGGAAGTGAGCTTTTCTCGATTGGATTCTAAATTGGTAAGTCTCTGGTCTCAATCACATCTTTCATATAATTTAGATACTGCGTTCTACCTAGCGATGCATTTTCAATAGCCGCAGAGAGGGACTTCATGTCTCGAATGTGAATTGAGATTCAGCGTGCATAGTTGTAGTGATCAAATGCAAATAAAAAGCAGACAAGTGACTCAAGTGCTTCAACATACAAGTCAAATTTGTTTTCTCTTTGTGCTCTCAGAAGGACAATGATCATTTTTATATGGCTATAACAGTATCCCAAAAATGGAAGGTAGGACTGGTGATAAGCATGCATTTTCTCCATGCCTCAAATGTTTCATCAGTTTCATTGGAACTCTTTGAAAGCTCAATTGCACGTTGTTGGAGAGCTGATAACGCTACAACAGAGACTTGATGTGCATGGCGAGTCCGTGTCAGATGTGCTGCTTTCAGGAAACCTTCAGGGATTCCAGATGTGGCAATTTCAGCCTCTACAACTGCTGTTGTCCAGCCCAAACCTTGCAGGTAATCCACGGCCATATTCCACAGAGCCATTTCTAGATGCAGACCACCAAACATTATTACAAATTTGTCCTCCCATGAGAGTCTGGCCATGTCCATTGAATATATTTTGCCTTTGAAAATATAGGGCAGTCACATGCCACGACAGGGATCTGACCAGGATGTAGAAAGGCAGTGACAGATTTGATTACATTCATGCCATGTTTGATAATTGCTGGTGTGTCAGCCTTTTCCATGGAGAGAGGCAGTAAAGCCATTATAGCTGCTGGGTTCAACATGGGAGATACGTTTTTAGCATGAAAGGCAGCCCACACAATTGTTTTATTAGTTAGTCTCTCGTCAAAAGTTCACTGGCATTCTGTAACCAGACATCTTCAAGTGTCATTGCTCCGTATAATTCACCTTTAATTTGTTTGGTATGAACAACAGGAACCGTTATCTTAGATGGATTCATTGTTACTATAGGAACTACTGAATATGAGAATGGAAGAAGCAATTTCTCTGACTCTATGTCGGATAACGGAAACGGGTCTTGGGGTTTACCAATAGTATGTTCTGTTGAAAACTGCATGATACTGATGCCAGTGCCATGGAACGATGAGTGGACCGTTGTGGATGACGGATTGTGGTCAATATTGTCCATAACACCAACTACAAATAGTTCAGATCTCCGCTGTGACGTACAAACGACACCGGTAGCAGCAAAACGTCTGCACATGCTTATTGCGACTTTACTTTCCAGCTGCTGCACGCGTGCATATGCAATGCAAACACCCATTTTGTGCAACAGTTTAATTAGTTTTTTGCTTCGTGTTAGCGAGTGAATGTTCAACCCAAGATATACGACAAGAGGTGACTCTCGTCCAACGGTATGGCCGTGTGTTAGTGTTTCTTGCTGGCATTGTTTTCTTTGTGTTGAAGAGCATCAATTGTGATAAAGTCAAACAGACTTGTGATAACTTGGGCTGTTTGTCATTCATAGTTGGTCCATTTACTATGATTGACACAAGGGCATTGAGACTGTTCGGTACTGCTGTAGATTGACAATCAGGAGAAAAATCACCCGAAAACTGTCAGAATCAAAGATGTCTCTGCGGATAGTTTTTGCAACTTTAGCCATTTCTAATGCCTCAGATTTGTAATCACTTACAGTTAGTGCATCCTTTAACATTTGTTGTATGCCTTCAGGGAATACTAACACTGACCGCTTTCCATCTGTATGTTCTTGAATCCCATTGTTACAAAAGTGTTCAAGTATTTCATTATTTAGACGAAAAATGTTGGTTGTTACATCTAGACCTATTTGTTGTTATTGTTGCTATTTATGAAATCCCGCGCTTTATTTTCAGCACCACCATGTAATTATGGGTAAATAAAAAAATGGGATATTACAATTTATATTCTAAAATTGTGTATATACATGTATTTGCATAAAACGAGGCTTGAGCAATATAGTTGTGTAAATATTAGTGTTACCGGACATATTATATATACAGTTTTTATACATATAGGCATATAGTGGACATTTCAAATCGATTTAAATGAGGTAAATCTCCAGTTACCTTGCAACAGTACACAAATTGCCATTTACTATTGACTAAACCAAATCAGAAATATTAAATGAATGTATATAGCCTTCAGAAAGCAAATGTATGGCAAAATAATGAACTGTGGTGGCCATCTTGGATTTATACAAATTAGTAAAATGATTCAGTTATATTTTGATGTTACTCAAATACATTGTTGCATCCAACAATCGCATTCCTGGGGGTTAAAGTGCTCAAACATATCAATTGAGTATAATCATAGGCCATACAATTAATATTTGGCGGCCATCTTGGATTTCTGCATTTTAAACGTGTTTCGGTTGTCTTTTTATTTGGAGCCACTTATTTTAGGAATCGGTATGACCTTAGCTACGTCCCACAAAAAAATGGCACTTTTTTGAAGTTAAGGGACCGCACTAGAAGAGGTGTGCCATTTATGGCAGAAGATATACAACAACAACAACAACAATGGCGTCTCCCATGTGGGCAAAAATATTCTGTCAAGGTTGCAGACATTTATCTCGGTAAATAAACATTTTACTGACTGTTTTAATAGTTGTCTTACATTTTTGCAGCGGCTATATTCCAGAATAACCCCAGCATTTGGCATTGAAGGGGGAGTAATTCAAATTAATGTCGGCCTACATGGCTACAGCTCGTCAACCTGGAACAGTACTCGATCAATCCAGTGCTCGATCAATCAGCAGTAACCGTAAACAGGATGAGGCAGGCGAGGCGCTCGCTTCATATGTCATTTTGGCGATTTTCTTTAATGCTAAACAAATCCCGAGGTGGTGGATGGGAAATACATTTAATAATTCTACTATTACAGGCCGTCGAGTATCCCCCTACTTTTTCCTTTTTATTTTTAGCAATAATTCCTATTTTGTTCCTATTTTCTGACAATTTTTTTTTTTTTATAATTTCTGTCTGTTCATTTGTAACATTTGCGTGAAAGTTTTCAGTACTTTATGTCTCTGCAAACCCGTTACCGATTAACTTTAAAATTGATAAGCATATTTATCATCCTCCATATATTCATTGGCCCTCACATACGTCTTTGGCATTTTTGTATGTGACAGTTGAATCTCGTTATACGCTTTATGTGTATTACGATGATTATCCCCTCGCCGATCGGCAAGAGGGGATATAGCGTTAGTCCATGTATGTACGTACGCACGTACGCACGTACGTACGTTAGATCTGCATGGCATAATCCTTGCAACTTGTTTATTCTGATAGCTGTTGTTGCAAGGTTATGCAGTTGTAACGGAAATGGTACCATGTGTAATCATGAGTTGAATGTGGATATAAATATACCGATCGAGAGCATCGTGCTCCGGTAGCGCAGTTGGTTAGCGCGTCCCGCTGGTATTGGGAAGGTCCCGGGTTCGATCCCCGGTCGGTGCACATTTTTTCTGTTGCATTTCCCCTATCTGGTTACATTTGGGGGCTCGTCCAACCCTCATGAGTGTCGGTGGGCTCTCTAGAGGGGTGAACTTAGGGTGAGTTTCTTCGTAATTGACGAAACTCAAAGATAACGGGGGAGGAGTGTAACGGAAATGGTACCATGTGTAATCATGAGTTGAATGTGGATATAAATATACCGATCGAGAGCATCGTGCTCCGGTAGCGCAGTTGGTTAGCGCGTCCCGCTGGTATTGGGAAGGTCCCGGGTTCGATCCCCGGTCGGTGCACATTTTTTCCGTTGCATTTCCCCTATCCGGTTACACAGTTAAGCTAAACTTTACGGGCGCAAAACAAATAAATCTACAATTTCAAAATATCGTAGTTCCGTGTGGAATACTACTATAAAATCATAAAAACTTACAATACAAACGTTATGGCAATGTTCAATTTATTGTAAAAGGAAGGTATCTGATCTAATGACGATTTTAAAACTGGATATCAAATGTGTGAAATATTTCCGTCCATTTTGGATGACTTGAAAATGCAAACAGCAAGTATTAACGAAACAAATTTATACTCATTTTATAACGAGCAAAACATTATGAAAATAACAACAACAACATTTTCAACGTGGGAACAATTTGTTTACACGGCACATTTGTTTTAATTGTTACAGTGTATACTCGATATTGAAATTAATACCGTAATAGCGGTATAAAGGTATAATTAAGGATATAATTACCCCAAGTCAAAACGCAGCAAAGTCAAAACGAGCTGTGGTCAAAGCGCACCCAAGTCAAAACATACCCAAATTAGTCACAACGTACCTAACCTTTGGTCAAAATGTAACCATTTTTTGTCAAACTGAACCTTTAAGAATATGTAGTAGAGTTATTAGGATGTAAAACAATTAACATGGAGTGGAATAAATACAAGGAATACTTTACATACTAGTAACATAGGAAAAGTGACAGTGTTTTACAAACATTTTGTACCGATATCGGTGAAAATAGAAACCACCCAGCGGTCCTAGTATCGTCATATATCTTCAATTAAACCACTTTACACAGGGCCAGGATGAAAACATATTTTTATTTTTTTAAATATTTAAAATATTTAAAACTTTGGCTATGAAATGTTTTTGTTTTGTTTTTAAATTATTCAACATATAGCACAGTTTTGGACGGAAACTGAAATTTACATTAACGGTTTAAATATATATATGTTGCATTGCTGTAGGTAACTTTAAATGTGTACTTTTTATTCATACATTCGGTTAGGCGTCGTGCAATATATATTTAACCAACATGTTACCAAACTTACTTATTTTCCATTTTGTAAAGTAGCAATGCTATACTATTGACCAAATAATACATGATTTTCTAGATATTTTCTTCAACGCGGTGTGCCGAATCATGTGGTCTTACCAATAGCAATGTGCTGTGAACACTCATGTGAACAGTATTGCCCACGCCTGAAAGTCAGACAGTTCGTAAATGAGTGATCACAAAACATTCAGACAAGAAACTTAATATGGAGACACACCATAATAAACTTCTTCACACCCATAGGAAGGAATCACAATAATAACATTTAATATAATATTCTATAAACAAAATTCAGCAAATTACCTTCATCGGGTATAGAAAATAGAGCATGACTACATATAACGGCGTTGCTAAAACCAGCTGTATGTATGTATGTTATATATGTAACTATATTTTATATATCAGATGAAAGCTATTGGCCGGAAATTTGTTCATATAGTATAGATTTGAAAATGGCACATAATATAGTTATAATTGAAGAAATATCATGAAAATCCTGGAAGAAAAATAAATTGACCACATTATCTGTTGATTTAGAGGAAATATCTTATAATTATTGTAAAAGGTATACATATCGATAAAGAATCAGGTGCGGCCCTAATGAGCTTCTGTACATACGTGTTGCACGTACCACAAGTCAAAATGTACCAATGTTTTTTTTATCAAACGTAGTTTTAACGTACCCATTCTTTGGTCCAAAAATGCCCATTGGAGAAGTAAAATAGTAAAATATATCCATTTTATTTGCTTTGAATAGTTTTCAGTTAAATGGGCATTATAGGATATAGTGTTATTTATGGTTTTGAAATTATATCCATCTCAGCATCAACAGTAAAAATAAATACCAGATATACTTTTTTATTAACTAACTAGAAAAAGTCGATGGCGCGCCATCGCAATATACCCACTTTCCCCAAATGCTAAGTCCGAAAGGGGGAGGTAATCCATGATGGAGGGTCGGATAAAAAATCCGAATTCACTTTGCGCATCAGCACATCAAAACGAAGCTACGAACCAAATATCAGACGCGTAGGTATTAAGGTGAAAAAGTTTTTTGACCTACGAGGAAAAATAGTGAAATTCTAAGTCCGAAAGGGGGAGATAATCCATGATGGAAGGTCGGATCAAAAATCCGAATTCACTTTGCGCATCATAACGAAGCTACATATCAAATATCAGAAATGTAGATATTAAGGTGAGAAAGTTTTTCGACTTACAATGAAAAATAGGGAAATTCTGAGTCCGAAAGGGGGAGATAATCCATGATGGAGGGTCGGATCAAAAATCCGAATTCACTTTGCGCATCTGCACATGATAACGAAGCTACATACCAAATATCAGGCGCGTAGGTATGAAGGTGAAAAAGTTTTTCGAATTACAAGGAAAAAGTGGGAAATTCTGAGTCCCAAAGGGGGGAGATAATCCATGATGGAGGGTCAGATCAAAAATCCGAATTCACTTTGCGCATGTGCACATGATAACGAAGCTACATAGCAAATATCAGGCGCGTAGGTATGAAGGTGAAAAAGTTTTTTTTCGAGTTACAAGGAAAAAATGGGAAATTCTGAGTCCGAAAGGGGGAGATAATCGATGATGGAGGGTTGGATCAAAAATCCGAATTCACTTTGCGCATCTGCACATGATAACGAAGGTACATACGAAATATCAGGCGCGTAGGCATGAAGGTGAAAAAGTTTTTCAAGTTACAAGAAACGTGACGGACGTACGGACATATGGACGGACGGACACTCGTGACGAAAACAATATACCCATTTTTTCCAAAAAAAGTGGGTATAATAATCACATGCATTAATTGCTGTGGGTATACTGTTAAAAATAAATAAATAAATATATTTGTGTCTTTCAGAACATTCAGCCTGGTATCAATTCAATGTGTACCGATGACGATTGGTGCTCATTAATACCATTTTTACAAACAAAGGAAACTAACCCTGCCTGGGTATAATTTAGCAACATATGTATCCGTTTATTTAATTACGTCGACGGGAACATGTGTTGATATATACCTTGCCGGTCTCAAGCCCAGAAATTGGGAGAGGTTTACATGTACCTTCTAATTTCTTTGCATCTTATATATTGTGTAGGAGTACAACTGTATGTGTACGTCACATGTCGGTATACACAGGTGACCAGTACCTTAGAGTATGGAGAGTGTGAGATAGCAAGTTGTATTATAGACAGTATGGACAGAGGGAGAGAGAGAGTTGTATTATAGAAATTATGAGAGAGAGAGAGAGAGAGATTGGGAGAGAGGTGTTGTATATAATAAATGTTTCGTGATGCTGTTTGCAATATTAGGACGGCGTGCACTTCCTTTGAGTCGATGCGGTCGTTAAACGTAAGCATCGGTCAGTTTGCAATATCAATTGAATAATATATTTTGTTTCGTTTAAAAAAATATAAAAATTCTAAAAATACATACACCATATCAATCATGTGTGTCATTTCGTAATCAGTTTGACACAATTTCAGAATGTTGTTGACCGTCTCCATATATTTGACGCTTTTAAAAGAAATATATGCTGCAAATTCGTAAAGGTAAACTGTAATAGAACTTATTAATCAGTTACCTAATCAGATTCCATGAAATGTTTGTGATGCAATACTTTTAAATGAGAGAAATCTGCTTTAGAAAACCCGCCATGAAATCAGGTCGGGATTTTGCGCCCGTAAATTAACTATGGCAAATAAAATGAAAAAAAAAAGATAAATAAATTTGCCGAAGTTATATCACATAGAACTAGTACGTACGTTAGTAACACCTTTCATATTTCAATAACTCATGAACCACTTCACCGATTTTAATAATATTTGGCCACAATGTGTGTAGGGATGGTGCTTTGTCTTGCATACGACCCACGTCCGACCGTCCAAGGTCAAGGTCACTGAGGACATTATTTTTTTTATTACGACTGCCAGCGAGGGGATTAGCTTTGTTTAACGATGTCAGTTATTGTTTATCATCCTATTACTTGTAGGGGAAGGGGCCAAGTGACTTTGGTGTGGTATGGACCTGGCAACAGGTCAGGTTATTCTAAGTTCAGGGCTGAATATATTTTGTATGCCCCACCACGATAGTGGAGGGGCATTTAGTGTTACCCTTGTCCATCCGTCTGTCAGCAACCTTGTTAACTCATCAAACTTTTAAACCGTACTAGCTACAGACATGAAACTTGGTATGTAGCTTCCTTATGATGAGTAGATGCGCAAAGTTTATTTAAATTTTTTTATTCAACCCCAGGTCATGGATTATCTCCCCCTTTTTTATTTGAATTTTGCCTTGTACTCGTAAAACTTTTAAACTGTACTAGTTACAGACCTGAAACTTATGTAGTCACCCCGGCGTCGGCATCGACGTCACCGTCACACTTTGGTACAGGTTTTTAGTCAACCTTGTATATGCAATACTCCTGGCCCTACACCCACCATACTTGGACAACTTCATCTCCTAATGATGTACATCAACAACCCCTGACCTATATTTGACCTTGACCTACATTTAACCTTGAATTACTTAGTTAATTCCCCTTGGTTAAGGTTTTTAGTCAACCTTGGTTAAGGTTTTTAGTCAATCTTGTACATGGAATACTATTGTGCATACAGACACCATACTTGGACAACCTTTTCTCATAGGGATGTACATCAATAACCCCTGATCTATATTTGACCTTGACCTACATTTCCTCTTGAATTACTTAGTTAATTCCCCTTGGTTAAGGTTTTTAGTCAAGCTTGTAGATGGAATACTCCTGGCCCTACACCAACCATACTTGGACAACTTCATCTCCTAGTGATGTACATCAACAACCCCTGACCTATATTTGACCTTGACCTACATTTAACCTTGAATTACTTAATTAATTCTCCTTGGTTACGGTTTTTACTCAACCTTGGTTAAGGTTTATAGTCTAGCTTGTATCTGGGCCTACAGCAACCATACTTGGACAACTTCATCTCCTAGTGATGTACATCAATAATCCCTGACCTCTGTTTGACCTTCACCTACTTTTACCCTTGGATTACTTAGTTATTTCCCCTTGGTTAAGGGTTTTAGTCAAGCTTGTATATGGAATACTCCTGGGCCTACAGCAACCATACTTGGAAAACTTCATCTCCTAGTGATGTACATCAATAACCCCTTACCTATATCTGACATTGACCTACATTTAACCTGGAATTACTTACTTAATTTCCCTTGGTTAAGGTTTTTAGTCAACCTTGGTTAAGGTTTTTATGCAGGCCGCGGCCACCTTGTTTGTCAAGCTATGTGTACATCGACAACCCTCGTAGTCGAGCTATGCTGTTCTCCTACAGCTCTTGTTTGATTAGCATTATGAGGCAGCAGCCAGGGGGTATAGGTGAGCTCCAGCTCAGTTGCTCTAGTATTTTCAGGCAATAAATATAGGATATGTGGTTCAGGTAATCCGACCTATCCTAGTTTTTAGGACCCAATATTCAGCATGCTCATTAATAAAATATTTTTTTTAATATATTTTCAAAACATAAAGACATGGGTGGATGGGGTTGGCTGAATGGGACGGTATGGAGGCCAACACATATGTACATTACTTTAATTATTAGAGTACAAGTAATGTGTCAAAATCATGTTTTTGGATCTTGAAGCAATTAATAACGTGAATAAAAAAGTAAAAGTTATAGTCTTTGAACAGTACACATTATCAATAAAAAATATTTGAAAGATCAGGGTGTCCATAAAATGTGTTGGGAAGGCATTTTAAAGTACAATGTGTATTTTATTCCTATTTTAGACTATCTTTTCCTATTTTATTTCTATTTTTTCCCCGTCTGAATTCCTATTTTCCTATTTTTAGCTCACCTGAGTGGAGCTCATGTGAGCTATTGTTACCGCAATTTGTCCGTCGTCCGTCCCGTGAACATTTTCAAACGTCTTCTCCTCGGTAACCATTGGGCCTATCGTCACCAAACTTCATGGTCATGGTCCTTAGGTTGGGCGATTACAAAATTGTTAAAATGACGTCATTACATAATCCAACATGGCCGCCGTCTAAAAATAGCACAAATTCTTCAAAAATCTCTTCTCAAGAACCGCCAACCGGATTTCGACAAAACTTGGTAGGAATGATCGATGTACAATGCTCTTTCAAAGTTGTTAAAATGGTGACCCCCGGGGTCAAAAATGGGTGTGGCCCGTGGGGTCATCGAAGGTGTTAGAAAATTAACGAAGGCGGATCCAAACTATGCAAATTATTTTTGACGATAGGTCAGTCTATATCATCGAAGGTATCAACGAGGCGATCACTCTGATGCATTTTTGTCGAACTTGGATGGTTATGTCATCCAAGATGGCCGCCGAAATGTCAATAGGTTGTTCTTTTATTAGAGATTTCAAAATTCTTCTTCACATGAACCGCTTGGCCCATTGTAGCCAAACTTAAAAGTTATGGCCCATGGGTGAAGCCTTTTCAGATTTGTTAAAATGGAGGTCATCGCTAATTCAAGATGGCCGTCGTCTAAAAATAGCACAAATTCTTAAAAAATCTTCTTCTCATGAACCGCCAGCCGGATTTCAACGAAACTTGGTAGGAATGATCGATGTACAATGCTCTTTCAACGTTGTTAAAATGGTGACCCCGGGGTGAAAAATGGGGGTGGCCCGTGGGGTAAAATTTGGGTCAAATTGCATTTTTGACCGAATATGGTCATGTCTATATCAAATCGAAGGTATCAGAGAGGCGATCGCTCTGGTACATTATTTGTTGAAATTTGATGGTCATGTCATCCAAGATGGCCGCCAAAAGGTCAAAAGGTTCTTTTATTAGAGATTTCAAAATTCTTCTTCACACGAACCGCTTGGCCCATGGTGGCCAAACTTCACAGTTATGGTCCATGGGTGAAGCCTTTTCAGATTTGTTAAAACGGAGGTCCTCGCTAATCAAAGATGGCCGCCGTCTAAAAATAGCACAAATTCTTAAAAAATCTTCTCATGAACTGCCAGCCGGATTTGACGAAACTTGGTAGGAATGATCGATGTAGAATGCTCTTTCAAAGGTGTTAAAATGGTCAAAAATTGGCGTGGCCCGTGGGGTCAAATTTTATTTTTGACCCAATATGCTCATGTCATACATGTATATCAAATTGAAGGTATCGATGAGGCGATTGCTCTGGTGAAATATTTGTTGGAATCGGATGATTATGACATCCATGATGGCCGCCAAAAGGTCCATTTATTCAAGATTTTGAACTTCTTTTTCTCAGGAACCACATGGCCGATGCTGGCCAAACTTCATAGTAAGTCAAGATCCTTGGGTGATGCATTTTCAGATTTGGTAAAATGAGTCATCGCTTAATCTAAGATGATCGCCATCTAAAAATAACACAATTTTTTTAAAACACATGTCACATTCTCCTCTGGTGTTCATAGAGTCAGGTGAGTGAATTAGGGCCATCATGGCCCTCTTGTTTCCTTTATCACAGCAATCCATGACATGGACAGTAGAATATGCTGTGGTGTTTAAGAACGCGTACTGGGCAGCAGTATTTGAGATGAACTCGGTGCACACATGACACAAAGTCGCATTTCCCCCGCGTGGCAAATTCATCATATGGCAGCTGGTTTAAGCATCAGGAAAATTATTTCCACAAACGCAGCACAGATCTGTTGCATTGTACTCTGATTCGTCTGAATATGTTGCCGAATCTTGTAGTACATATACGTGTGTTTGAACTCCCAATGGGCCTGTTTTGGGGCTTTCACTAGAAACAAAATTGCTACCCTCCTCCATACCTCTCGCGAGGGTAGAAATTTAACCCCATCTCTTTAATGTAACGCATGGAAGAGTGATTTTTGCAATCGGTTATCCGGCGTGTTTAATATGTTAGCAATATAAAACTGTCAAAGCTGTATCAATAAATTATTAATAAAGAACATACACATGCAGAAATTGGTTATTTTTCAGGCGTAGATTCTGCAGCAGCGTGTCTGAGGACACGGCGTCCGTGTCGATGCGGACCCCGCTACTGGGCCTGCCGCCCCCGATATACGCGTCACCGAGCACGGAGAACCATGTGACACAGGTGACCACGCTGGAGAATGGCCTGCGTGTTGCGTCCGAGGAGAAATACGGCCAGTTCTGTACTGTCGGCGGTAAGTGCTACCAAGCAGAGGCGTGTCCGCCCTCTAACATTTGCTGTGGTTGCATTTTAACTCATTTTTGTAGCGCCTACTTTAACAGAAGGCACGACTATAGTCGCCTCTTTTTCCGCCGCCCGCGTTGTCATCGTCATTTGAAATGTCCAAATGATACATGTGAGCACACTCATGCCCCCATTAAAACGACCTTGACCTTTTTAGCTCACCTGAGTGAAGCTCATGTGAGCTATTGTTACCGCAATGTGTCCGTCGTCCGTCAACGTCCGTGAACATTTTCAAACGTCTTCTCCTCGGTAACCATTGGGCCTATAGTCACCAAACTTCATGGTCATGGTCCTTAGGTAGGGGGATTACAAAATTGTTAAAATGACGTCATTACGTAATCCAAGATGGCCGCAGTCTAAAAATAGCACAAATTCTTCAAAAATCTTCTTCTCAAGAACCACTAACCGGATTTCGACAAAACTTGGTAGGAATGATCGATGTACAATGGTCTTTCAAAGTTGTTAAAATGGTGACCCCGGGGTCAAAAATGGGCGTGGCTCGTGGGGTCAAATTGGGGTCAAATTTTATTTTTGACCGAATATAGTCATGTTATATATTAAATCGAAGGTATCAATGAGGCGATCACTCTGGTACATTTTTTGTCGAAATCGGATTGTTATGTCATCCAAGATGGCCGCCGAAATGTCAAAAGGTCTTTCTTTTATTAGAGATTTCAAAATTCTTCTTCACATGAACCGCTTGGCCCATGGTAGCCAAACTTAAAAGTTATAGTCCATGGGTGAAGCCTTTTCAGATTTGTTAAAATTGAGGTCATCGCTAATCCAAGATGGCCGCTGTCTAAAAATAGCATAAATTCTTAAAAAATGTTCTTCTCATGAACCGCTATCCGGATTTCGACTAAACTTGGTAGAAATGATCGATTTACAATGCTCTTTCAAAGTTGTGAAAATGGTGACCCCGTGGTCAAAAATGGGCGTGGCCCATGGGGTCAAATTTTATTTTTGTCGGAATCGGATGATTATAACATCCATGATGGCCGCCAAAAGGTCCATTTATTCGAGATTTTGAACGTCTTTTTCTCAGGAACCACAATGCCGAAGCTGGCCAAACTTCATAGGAAGTTAAGATCCTTGGGTGAAGCATTTTCAGATTCAGTAAAATGAGAGTCATTGCTTAATCCAAGATGACCGCCATTTAAAAATAACACATGATCTCAATGTCACATTCGCCTCTGGTGTTCATGGAGTCAGGTGAGCGAATTAGGGCCATCATGGCCCTCTTGTTTATACCCCTATGCGATAGTAAAGGGGGCATATTGCGATGCTCTTGAGGTTCCGTTTGTCCATACGTACGTCTGTCCGTGTACATTTACGTCAAAATGTCGAAACGTTTAATATTTGGACAGTTCATTCACCTGAACATGTGTGATGCACTCTCACCGTCAATGACATCACCTTGACCTTTGTGACCTTCAAGATGGTGCTGAAATACTTAGCCATTTTCTTATGTCGAAAAGTTTGTAAGAGTTTCTCCATCATGTAATATCTTCAATATTGCTTTATAACTTGAAGGATTGCTTTAATATTTGGTCAGTTCATTCACCTGAAAACGTGTGACACACTCACACCACCAATGACATGACCTTGATCTTTGTGACCTCCAAAATGGCGCTGAAACCTTTAGCCATTTTCTTACGTCGAAAACTTTGTAAGAGTTTTTCCAGCAGGCAATATCTTCAATATTACTTGAAGGATTGTTTTAATACTTGGACAGTTCATTCACCTGAACATATGTGATGCAATCGCATCACCAATGACAAGACCTTCACCTTTGTGACCTTCAAAATGGTGCTGAAACACTTAGCCATTTTCTTATGTCAAAAAGTTGTAAGAGTTTCTTCTTTTTGTATACACAATCTCTAGTTGAGTTCAGTAGGCCATGGGGGCATATCCATATTTTACAAACATAATGTCTAGTTAAGTTACCTCCACATTTTTTCAGAAACATGTAGCCATTTTTTTCGTCAAAAAGTTTGTGAGAGTTTCTCCATCATGTATTATCTTCAATATTACTTGAAGGATTGTTTTAATATTTGGACACTTTATTCACCTGAACATGTGTGACGCAATCACACCACCAATGGCATGACCTTGACGTTTGTGACGTTCAAAATGGTGCTGAAACATTTATACATGTACGTCAAAAAGTTTGTAACACTAACTCTCAAATGACTTTGTGAAATTTGTGTAAATTTAAAGTTTTCTTTTTTTTCTACACATAAGAGTCCATTATGTCATGTGGCATGTCCATATTTTAAAAACATAATTTCTAGTTTTATATACAAAAGAGGCAGGACATTTTTAAAGTATATCATTTAAATGCGTCACCTGAATAAATATTTTATCAACAGATTATAAAGTGTGAGCATTGCACATACATACATAGAAAATCAACTCCCACCAACAGGGACCTTACGACATTTGGAACAAGGGTAGTGAGAGGAAGAGAAGAATCGTCTGACTGCTCTTGTTCCAGATGTTGTAAGGTGCCTGGGGCCCAT
The DNA here is from genome assembly GCA_029237695.1 of Conchocele bisecta. Taxonomy (NCBI): domain Eukaryota; kingdom Metazoa; phylum Mollusca; class Bivalvia; order Lucinida; family Thyasiridae; genus Conchocele; species Conchocele bisecta. Next base: position 24,238,729 of record CM055271.1, on the reverse strand, counting down.
TTCTCTAAACTTTGTATCACTAAAATGTTGGTAAGTGCAAAATTGTGATAGTCAGTAAATATCACATTAACACTGCAGCTTATGCTCAATAAATGTGAATCCATCAATTGAAAGTTCCAGACTACCCTAAATTTGCACTTACAAATATTTTAGTCGTAAGAAGTTCAGTGAAACGGCCCCCAGTTCCTTGATGGTGGTCCACCTGCAGTATCCACAAACACTGAGAGTTGCCCGTTGCTTCTATTTCGGGAGGGCATTTTTGTCGTGCCTGCATTAGCAGAAGGCGCGACTATAGTTGCCGCTTTTTCTGTCGTAGTCCGAAATGTCAAAAAGTTTGTACAAGCGTTGTCATCATGGTATAAATTTAATATTACTTGACGGATTACTTCAATATTTGGAGGGATGGGCTGTTGCCTATGGGTTACAACACCTGACTTCCGATCCAGAGGTTGTGGGTTCAAACCTAGGCAAAAAATACTTTCATAGTATTTCCATCCCACTGGTTTGTCGGATGACCCTTTAAACTGTGATCCCGTCTCTATATGACCTTAGCTGTTGCTGGGACATTATACCCTTTCATTTTCAATATTTGGACACTTGATACAAGTGAGCATTTGGAACACACTCATCCACTATTAACATGACCTTGACCGTGTTATGCCCCACCACGATAGTGGAAGGGGCATTTGGTGTTGCCCATGTACGTCCGTCACCAACCTTGTTACTCGTAAAACTTTTAAACTGCACTAGCTACAGCCTGAAACTTGTTATGTAGCTTTCTTGTGATGAGTAGATAATCAAAGTTTATTTTGATTTTTTATTCGACCCCCGGTCACGGATTATCTCCCCCTTTTCGTCTTATGATTTTCCTATTTTGCCTTGTAACTCGTAAAACTTTCGATTCGACCCCTGGGTCATGCATTATCTCCCCCTTTTCGACTTAGAATTTTACAATTTCTTGTAACTAATAGGTGGAGGCTTGATGCTTGGTATGTAGCTTCTTTATGGTGTGTAGATGCACAAAGTGAACTTCTGTTTTAGCTTTGACACTGAGCCATGGATTATCTCCCTCTTTTGGGCTTAGAATGTTGCCTCGTTTACTATCTAAGCGATATGTGGGGTATCCGTGTTCTATGAACACATTTTCGAGTTTACCTTCACATTTTTGCGGAAACTCTTTGTACGTTTAAGCTTCTTCATCACGGTATTATTTGACGGATTGCTTCAATGTATGGACACTTGATACATACATGTATGAGCATTGGGAACACACTCATGCCACCATCAATATGACCTTTACCTTTTTTACCTTCACATTTTTGCGGAAACAGTTAGCCATTTTTTTTGCGTCAAAAAGTTTGTACATTGTTTCTTCATCATGATATAACTTTAATATTTCTTGACAGAATGCTTCAATATTCGGACACTCGATACACGTGAGCATTTTGAACAGACTCGTGCCCCCATTAATCATCATATAACATTAATATTAAAATTATTATGAATGGTCTATAGTTGAATATTCAGTGACAAACCAGACATCATGGGAGGGCCTCAGAATTTCTGGCCTAGAGATGCTGATAATAGACCCCATAGTCAATCTCAAAATTGTAATTTGTCTTTGTAACTTGTCTCACAATTTTCAACTCTGCGTTGCAGTTCTCCTAGACTCGGGTTCGCGGTACGAGGTGAACTGCCCCAGTGGTATCTCCCACTTCCTGGAGAAGCTGGCGTTCTCCGTGAGTATCGCCAGTAGACTCAAAGGCTAATACCACTCCACTGTAATCTTCTGCCAGGGTCATCCATATAATAGTGAAAACGAATATGTAAGTTGATACTGTGTATATCTGCATGAAATTTGGCATACCGCTTAGCGACTATATTAACACTTCGTCAATGGCGTGACATATTTTGTCACAACGTTATATGACGTCATCGTGATGTGACGTCATCATCACACACGTCAAGCGTCATGGACGCGGTGATGAGCAACTAGAAAAATTATTTGGTAAAAACATTGTGTTTAAGCGAGAAACCCGACATAGAAAGAAATGAACAATATGTTGGTAGAACGTTGCGACATTCTTGGTCGTGTATTTTGTATGACTGATTTATTGGATTAAAATCGGAAACACTTGCATTTTTAGTGAACCCCTCTCTGGAAATAAAATGAAAAAGTCTCAGACTTTATGTAGATCTATAATAAAAAAGTTATTATTTGGTATTGCAGAGATTCCGCTGGGGAAAATAAACAAATCGCCACTTCAAAGATTTTGAAAATTGTAATTTTTTTATCGCCAATTGTTTATTTATATCGCCAATTGCGAAAGTGAGCAGATAGCTAAGAGTATTGACATTAACTATGTAAACAATTTGTACTCTTAATTGAAGAATAAGCTATTGATAGCCGTGCAATGGTGTCCACTCTGTCAAAAATAACTTGAAAATGTATGCAGCTGACGTCATATCTAAATAAATTCATATCTAAGTGACGGCATATGTCATCCACTTCATTATTTGGAGTTAAACGTACATGCCCACTCAGTAGGCACAAACTGTTCTTTATAGGAATTAAATAAGTGTATAATTGTGTCACTATTTCACCAGTTCTAAAAATTACGAGTCCCCCCTCAAATCAATTAGTAAACACAGACAATGTTGCATTGTATGATTATGGATAAGTGGCTAGTATTGCTCATTCTAAACTAACAATACTATTTAAAGCCGTTTTCACTATATATTGGATGACCCTCGTACATTGTGACAAGGCTAGGGGTTTGCTTCCAGTAACAATACCATTTCCAGGGCCCAACGTTTATTTTTCACTAGACCAGTTTGGCTAGTACTTTTAGAAACTACCAGCCCTGACCTAATTTGTACTAGCCCTGACCTAGTTAAGCATAATTTGCATGTACATGTATTTATCTAATTCTTATACGCCTGGGACGTATAATGTATTAACCTTGTACGGCAGGCGACGGCCTGGCGGGCACAACTTGTCCACGCAATAAATAGAGTTCTACTTGATGGATCGTAACCAAATTCGGTATACATGTTTATCACGGCAAGACGAAGAAGCCTTATTTTCAAAAATAATTGATGACTTATCTCCCCTTGGCGGCCACTTTTGTCGCGCCTGCTTTAATAGAAGGCGCGACTAGTCGCCACTTTTTCCGCCATCATCATTCGAAATGTCAAAAAGTTTGTACAAGCTTCGTCATTATGGTATAACTTTAATATTACTTGACGGATTGCTTCAATATTTGGACACTTGATACATATGAGCATTTTGAACACACTCATGCCGCCATTAGCATTACCTTCACATTTTTGCTGAAAAAGTTTTTACAAGCTTCTTCATCATGGTATAACTTTAAAGGTACATGCCCACTCAGTAAATGATTATATCTGTATAGCGGGCACATGTAATTTTTAGAACTTGTGGAATAATGACACAATTTTACACTTATTTAATTCCTATAAAGAACAGTTTGTGCCTACTGACTGGGCATGTACCTTTAATATTAATTAATGAATTGCTTCAATATTTGGACGCTTGATACATGTGATCATTCGGAACACCCTCATGCCACTATTAACATGAACTTGACCTTTTTTACCCTCACATTATTTTTGCATCAAAAAGTTTGTACAAGCTTCTTCATCATCATATCATATTAATGTTACTTGATGGATAGCTTCAATGTTTGGACACTTAATACATTTATGCATTTGGAACACACTCATGCCCCCATTATGATTAACATGAACTTGACCTTTTTTACCATCACATTTTTGCTGAAACACTTTGCTAGACAGATTGCTTCAATATTTTGACACTTGATACATGTGAGCATTTGGAACACATGAATGCCCCCTTTAACATGAACTTGACCTTTTTTACCATCACATTTTTGCTGAAACACTTTGCTAGACAGATTGCTTCAATATTTTGACACTTGATACATGTGAGCATTTGAAACACACGAATGCCCCCTTTAACATGACCTTGACCTTTTGTACCTTCTCATTTTTGCGGAAGCTAATTTTTGCATCCAAAAGTTTGTACAAGTTTCTTCATCATCATATAACATTAATATTACTTGATGGATTGCTGCAATATTTGGACACCTGATACAGTACAGGCACCACAAAACCCGCCTATTTTTTTTGTTTTCTGCGTTTTTCGGTAGTGCGGTAACTCCTACACTTTGCGACAAAATTTGTTGCAATACCTCGCAAATCTCCCGCTGTATACCCCACAATCGATAAAAACAATTGCGGCAATCATGACCAAGTGAATTGCGGCAAAACGCGGCATTAAATCGTTAAACATATCACCAACACATTTACCTCAATTTGCGGCGTTTTGATCGACGTGAAATGCGGCATTTTTGCTTTATATTTTAATGAGTATTCATGCAATTTACTTAAGGTCACATATCGTTTCTTGCACATTCCACCCGAATCGGCACTGATAGATACATGTAGTATATGGGCCAGAATTCAGTATTTAGTGTATAATAATAATAGGGGGACATTTTTTTAGATTTTCTGCTTTGGTAGAAAAAATGCAACGTTGCATAGTCCAAGCTACTAGGGTTTTGACAACTGAAGTTGTTTGCAGAATATACATGCCTTTGACTACGGAGAGATAGAAATGTGCTGAATATCTTGTATGTAGCATTGACAAAGAGGTTACATGTATTTGGTGATCCTATGTTGCATTAAAATGGCAACTTAGTTTCTTTGTTGTGTAAAGACATGTTGGACTATGCACTAACAATCACCTTCACCAGAAAATGTATTGATTATTGCTTGATGAAAAAAAAGCCAACAATATATTTTTCTCGTCAATGTTACATACACATATTCCATGCTCTTTATATTCTGTTAGCAATGTGATTATATTATATGTTTATGGGTTGTAACAAACCTATTTGGGCCAGATTTGTCATGGAAGCATTAGTTTAAATCATGTATTACCTGGAACAGTATATATTGTAACATTTGATCGAAGTCGCGTATGTAACATTGACAAAAATGCCAAGCAATACTTTTTCAGACACTATGAATGCTAAATATCATGTGACAACTGCAATTTCTTCTTGTAATACAATAAACTGTATAAAGCTATGATGGGTGTTTACACAATTTACACAACACCTTTGACTAAAAGTCAATGTTACATACACATGGTGTTCATGGTGATGTTCATTTAACGCAACTCAAAATATTTAGTTAGATCTACTATGTCATTAATTCAAACTTGCATCCCGTTAGGTCTGTGATACTGCACCTGTAAGACTGAAAATGGACTTTAAGTTTCTGTATCTAACTGAACATATTTATTTAGTTTTATATGTCAACGTTACCTACACGTGGGTGTGAAGTGTAGTTGTCTTTTAATCAAATATGCCTCGTTTTCTTTGGCTGCCAGCGGGAGCATTAGTGTGCCGACAGGCCACATTTGTAGTTAAATATAAAATGTGATACTAACCTGCAGTATTCCTGGCGTCCATGGTCACCACGATGTGCCAAAAGCGCGTTTGTGTCAGTTTGCGGTAGATGTCGTAAAACTTTTAATAAAATAAAGCGTGTATACGGTACAGAGTTTGTGTACACAACTCCTCTGAAACCTTTCAGTCGATCGATCTGAAACTATACACACGTCTTCTACACATATTGAAGATGTGCACCTTGGTATTTTTATGCCGAAAAATATTTTTTAACAAAAATATCGCCTTTTTCACTTAGCCATTTTTTCTACATTTTTCTACACAATTATATATACGGTACATAGTTTGTGTACACAACTCCTCTGAAACCGTTCAGTCGATCGATCTGAAACTATACACACGTCTTCTACACATATTGAAGATGTGCACCTTGGTGTTTTTATGCTGAAAAACATAGCCATTTTTCTACATTTTTGTATCCAATTCTATATAGGGTACAGTGTTTGTGTACAGTCGATCGATCTGAAACTACACACGTCTTCGAGATGAAGAAATAATGCTATAGAGTTTCAAATTCTCATTAATGTTTCTTGCCTTGGTGACAGCTTCACATTTCTGCATCTTCGCTGTCTGGCCCATATTCGACGGGCTTATTTTGTGACTTACAGCACTCTTGTTTCGCATACTATCAGGTGGGCACGACATGCGGGTCGCGTCCATCTAGTCTAAACTTTCAACGACGGACAACATTCGCATTAACAGCCGATTTGATGAAATCTTTGGTCGATTTGTTTAGATTTAGTACATGTAAGTGGTAGGATTAATGAACAAAATTAATGTGCTATGTATTAATCATACAAACATTTTTATCATAAGAAGCTTTGTGAAGATCTTTGGTTGAAGATTTGGGTTAATGATTTGACGGGTATATTTATGTAAATGGAAATGTAAGAAATAGCTATTCAATATGAATAGCGAAAAGACGCTAGCTTGGTTTCGTCTATTTGTGCCTCCAGAAAACGGTGGAGTACGAGAGCCGGGACAAGATCCAAGTGGAGCTGGAGCAGCTGGGCGGTATCTGTGACTGCCAGGGCACCAGGTATCTATCCCCCATAGCACGGCCGCCACAACAATAATTTCTGGGCGGTATCTGTGACTGCCAGGGCACCAGGTATCTATCCCCCATAGCACGGCCGCCGCAACAATCATTTCTGGGCGGTATCTGTGACTGCCAGGGCACCAGGTATCTATCCCCCATAGCACGGCCGCCGCAACAATCATTTCTGGGCGGTATCTGTGACTGCCAGGGCACCAAGTATCTATCCCCCATAGCACGGCCGCCGCAACAATCATTTCTGGGCGGTATCTGTGACTGCCAGGGCACCAGGTATCTATCCCCCATAAGACGGCCGCCGCAACAATCATTTCTGGGCTGTATCTGGGACTGCCAGGGCACCAGGTATCTATCCCCCATAGCACAGCCGCCGCAACAATCATTTCTGGGCGGTATCTGTGACTGCCAGGGCACCAGGTATCTATCCCCCATAGCACGGCCGCCGCAACAATCATTTCTGGGCTATATCTGGGACTGCCAGGGCACCAGATATCTATCCCCCATAGCACGGCCGCCGCAACAATAATTTCTGGCCGGTATCAGTGACAGCCAGGGCACCAGGTATCTATCCCCCATAGCACGGCCGCCACAACAATCATTTCTGGGCGGTATCTGTGACTGCCTGGGCACCAGGTAACCATCCCCCATAGCACGGCCGCAGCAACAATCATTTCTGGGCGGTATCTGTGACAGCCAGGGCACCAGGTATCTATCCCCCATAGCACGGCCGCCGCAACAGTCATTTCTGGGCGGTATCTGTGACTGCCAGGGCACCAGGTATCTATCCCTCATAGCATGGCCGCCGCAACAATCATTTCTGGTCGGTATCTGTGACTGCCAGGGCACCAGGTAACCATCCCCCATAGCACGGCCGCCGCAACAGTCATTTTTGGGCAGTATCTGTGACTGCCTGGGCACCAGGTAACCATCCCCCATAGCACGGCCGCCGCAACAATAATTTCTGGGTGGTATCTGTGACTGCCAGGGCACCAGGTAACCATCCCCCATAGCACGGCCGCAGCAACAAACATTTCTGGGCTGTATCTGGGACTGCCAGGGCACCAGGTATCTATCCCCCATAGCACGGCCGCAGCAACAATAATTTCTGGGCAGTATCTGTGACAGCCAAGGCACCAGGTAACCATCCCCCATAGCACGGCCGCAGCAACAATCATTTCTGGGCGGTATCTGTGACTGCCTGGGCACCAGGTAACCATCCCCCATAGTACGGCCGCAGCAACAATCATTTCTGGGCGGTATCTGATACTGCCAGGGCACCAGGTATCTATCCCCCATAGCACGGCCGCCGCAACAGTCATTTCTGGGCGGTATCTGTGACTGCCAGGGCACCAGGTATCTATCCCTCATAGCACGGCCGCCGCAACAGTCATTTCTGGGCGGTATCTGTGACTGCCAGGGCACCAGGTATCTATCCCCCATAGCACGGCCGCCGCAACAATCATTCCTGGGCGGTATCTGTGACTGCCAGGGCACCAGGTATCTATCCCCCATAGCACGGCCGCCGCAACAATCATTTCTGGGTGGTATCTGTGACAGCCAGGGCACCAGGTATCTATCCCCCATAGCACGGCCGCCGCAACAGTCATTTCTGGGCGGTATCTGTGACTGCCTGGGCACCAGGTATCTATCCCCCACAGCACGGCCGCCGCAGCACAGCCGCCGCAACAGTCATTTCTGGGCGGTATCTGTGACTGCCAGGGCACCAGGTATCTATCCCCCATAGCACGGCCGCCGCAACAATCATTTCTGGGCGGTATCTGTGACAGCCAGGGCACCAGGTATCTATCCCCCATAGCACGGCCGCCGCAACAGTCATTTCTGGGCGGTATCTGTGACTGCCAGGGCACCAGGTATCTATCCCCCATAGCACGGCCGCCGCAACAGTCATTTCTGGGCGGTATCTGTGACTGCCAGGGCACCAGGTATCTATCCCCCATAGCACGGCCGCCGCAAGTCATTTCTGGGCGGTATCTGTGACTGTCAGGGCACCAGGTATCTATCCCTCATAGCACGGCCGCCGCAACAATCATTTCTGGTCGGTATCTGTGACTGCCAGGGCACCAGGTATCTATCCCCATAGCACATTGTCTTGAGCATCAAAAGTACTTTCATAATATTTTCATCCCACTGGTCTGTTGGATGAGATTTGAAACCGAGGTCCCGTCCCAAAATGACCTTAGCTGTTGCTGCAACGTTAAACCCATTCACAAACATTTGTGTGCAGACATAAAGAATACCAGGCTAGTATCTTTTGATATCAAGTTTATCAGGCAAGGCTCGGAAACGCGTAGGAATTTTGAGACCAGATAAACTTGATATCAAAAGACACTATCATGATATTCTATCATTTTAGATCTACAGAACGAGCAATTATGATGTGGTTTCCATTTTAAAGAACACAGACTTGTTTCTGTGACATCATTCAGTAACGTCATGTGACGCCATTCGACATAATCAAATTTCAGTTTTCATTGTAACCCAGATATTCGTATCGGGTCAATACCTGATATACGACATTATTTTGCCAGTCATTACGTATTTGGTCAATACTGAACTTGTTACCTGATAAAGCAGCATAGTTGGCTGTCAGTTTAAGCTCTATAAAATCAGTATTGGACCAAATTACACAAAATAAAAAAATAGGCTCAGTCCATAATATAATAGATGTCTCTTTCCCATTACCTGAACGACCCGCTAAAATCGGTAAAATGATTACTTTGCTGATTTTTAGCCACGTTTTTTGAAAAAAAATCCAGGCTATAGGATTGGCGAAAGCCGGGCGGCGGCGTCCACAATCAATGTTAAGTTTTCGTGTTTCAGTCCATTTCTTTGTTACTGTACCACCTAGGACCACCAAACTTTCACAGCTTCATAATCAAGGGGTGCCCACCACATATCACTATCCAACATGTTACTTTTTTTTTTTTAACTTGACCCATTTTTTCCGCGCAATCGACTTAGCCATTTTCAATGTTAAGTTTTCGCGTTTTCAATGTTAAGTTTTCGTGTTTAAGTCCATTTCTTTGGTACTGTACCACCTAGGACCACCAAACTTTCACAGCTTCATAATCAAGGGGTGCCCACCACATATCACTATCCAACATGTTACTTTTTTTTTAACTTGACCCATTTTTTCCGCGCAAATCGACTTGGCCATTTTCAATGTTAAGTTTTCGCGTTTTCAATGTTTGTTTTCGTGTTTAAGTCCATTTCTTTGGTACTGTACCACCTAGGACCACCAAACTTTCACAGCTTCATAATCAAGGGGTGCCCACCACATATCACTATCCAACATGTTACTTTTTTTTTAACTTGACCCATTTTTTCCGCGCAATCGACTTAGCCATTTTCAATGTTAAGTTTTCGCGTTTTCAATGTTAAGTTTTCGTGTTTAAGTCCATTTCTTTGGTACTGTACCACCTAGGACCACCAAACTTTCACAGCTTCATAATCAAGTGCCCACCACATATCACTATCCAACATGTTACTTTTTTAGCCAGGTTTTTTGAAAAAAAATCCAGGCTATTGGATTGGCGAAAGCCGGGCGGGGGGCGGGCGGGCGGGCGGCGTCCACAATCAATGTTAAGTTTTCGTGTTTGAGTCCATTTCTTTGTTACTGTACCACCTAGGACACCAAACTTTCACAGCTTCATAATCAAGGGGTGCCCACCACATATCACTATCCAACATGTTACTTTTTTTTTAACTTGACCCATTTTTTCCGCGCAATCGACTTAGCCATTTTCAATGTTAAGTTTTCGCGTTTTCAATGTTAAGTTTTCGTGTTTAAGTCCATCTCTTTGGTACTGTACCACCTAGGACCACCAAACTTTCACAGCTTCATAATCAAGGGGTGCCCACCACATATCACTATCCAACATGTTACTTTTTTTTTAACTTCACCCATTTTTTCCGCGCAATCGACTTAGCCATTTTCAATGTTAAGTTTTCGCGTTTTCAATGTTAAGTTTTCGTGTTTAAGTCCATTTCTTTGGTACTGTACCACCTAGGACCACAAGGGGTGCCCACCACATATCACTATCCAACATGTTACTTTTTTTTTAACTTGACCCATTTTTTCCACGCAGTCGACTTAGCCATTTTCAATGTTAAGTTTTCGCGTTTTCAATGTTAAGTTTTCGTGTTTACAATGTTATGTTTTCGTGTTTAAGTCCATTTCTTTGATACTGTACCACCTAGGACCACCAAACTTTCACAGCTTCATAACCAAGGGGTGCCTACCACATACAACTATCCAACATGTGACCATTTTTTTACCTTCACCTATTCTACGTAATTGATTTACCCATTTTGAACGTTAACTTTTTAACGTACGTCTGGTTAAATGTTTGGGTTAAAACTTTTTTGTTATACTATATCTCTGCAACTGCTTCGCCCATTACCTTGAAACTTCACATGGGTGTTTATCATCATTGTCGCACCCGCTTGCGGAAAGCGCGATATCGTCGGCATTTTGGCATACGTCCGTCCGTACGTTCGTGTGTCCGGTTAAAGTTTTTTCGTTAAAGTTTTTCCATCTACTATATCTATTTTTTTAGTGTCCAAGCCTCGCCCCAAGGCGCGACATGCAGGCCACGGCCATCTAGTCTACAAAAAGTGGGTATAATTATGTTATCCAAGTGTCAATGCTTGGAAAAAGCCTGGCCTTCGTGGCTTTGCCTCGTTTCTTGTTTTTAACTTGACCCATTTTTTCCGCGCAGTCGACTTACCCATTTTCAATGTTAACTTTTCGCGTTTACAATGTTATGTTTTCGTGTTTAAGTCCATTTCTTTGGTACTGTACCACCTAGGACCACCAAACTTTCACAGTTTCATAACCAAGGGGTGCCTACCAAATACAACTATCCAACATGTGACCATTTTTTTATCCTTCACCTATTATTTCTACGTAATTGACTTTTCATTTTCAACTTTAACTTTTTAACGTACGTCTGGTTAAATTTTTTGGTTAATACTTTTTTGTTATACTATATCTCTGCAACTGCTTCGCCCATTACCTTGAAACTTCACATGGGTGTTTATCATCGTCCATATTTTCATTCTAACCCCCAACCGTGCGGCCCCTGTGCGCAATGTCAAGGTCAAATTACTTTGAATTTATTTGTTAAATCTTTTTCCTGTACTATTTCTCTGCAACTGCTTCACCCTTTACCATGATACTTCACATGGGTGTTTATCATCATTGTCGCACCCGCTTGCGGAAAGCACGATATCGTCGGCATTTTGGCATACGTCCGTCCGTCCGTACGTCCGTGTGTCCGGTTAAAGTTTTTTCGTTAAAGTTTTTCCATCTACTATATCTATTTTTTTAGTGTCCATGCCTCATCCCAAGGCGCGACATGTTATCCAAGTGTCCATGCTTGGAAAAAACCTGGCCTCGTGGCTTTGCCTCGTTTCTTGTTGTCTAGTAGCATAAGGTCGTAAGTGCTATATACCGACTATTATCATATACTAAAACAATTATTGACTAGTGAGCCATAGAATATAATCTGATATTCTATGGCTCACTAGTCAATAATTGTATAATATGTTCGGGCCAGTGAAAATTGCTTTCTGGCCCAGGCTCGAGGTCAAGGCGGCGGGACAAAGCGAGACATTTGATTCCGCGGAATTCTTGTTGTATCCATTTCTATATAATTTCTACTTTACACACACGTAAGTTAGTATACCTGTTTATCATAACAAGAGGAAGAAGGCTATCGATTTTCAAATTCTCATTAATGTTTTGTGCCTTGGTGACAGCTTACATTTCTGCTTCTTCGCTGTCGGGCGTATTTTGTGACTTACGGCACTCTTGTTCAATTTTTAGTCGCCGTGTGAGGCAAATACTCGCCGAATGGCGAGTGCTAGTATGAACCTAGTTCTACAGTGGGCAAGCTTACATGAGAAAGAGCAGTGATCAGCATGTTGGTGGTGTGTTACAGAGACACGCTGATCTACGCGATGTCCGCTGAGCTGTCGGGCCTGCCCACCGTGTTACACATCCTGTCCGAGGTGGTCATGCAGCCAGTGATCACTGATGAAGAGGTACATGGTGTAGTCACATGCTTAAAGGCCCTGCCTGCGTCTCAGATATGCCTAGAAAATGGTTCAACAGATTAGATAACTAATTTAATTGTAGATTTGTATCATATTTCTGAACCGAGTCGCCAGGTCTTAACATCAGAGAAATATGTTATAACTTCTATTTCCTTCATATAAAATGCTTAATATTTCACACATGCATTCCTGTAAGGCTCTACTAGCAAGCTGTGCCAAATCCACGACCGTCCACCCCCGCTGATCCCAAGGTCAAGGTCAAATACTTGGTCTCTTTACAAAACTTAACATCAGAGAATTATGTTAGAACTTCTATTTATTTCATCGAAAATTCTTAATATTTCATGCATGAATTCCTCTAAGGCTCTACTATCATGCTGTGACAAATCCCCGCTGATCTCGAGGTCAAGGTCACATAGTCTCTTTACAAAACTTAACATCGGAGAAATCGGTTAAAACTTATATTTCCTTGCTCGGATCTGCTTCACATTTCACACACGCATTGCTCCAATGGACCTCAACCACCTATTGACAAATTGACGTTTGTGCCACCCCCTCTAAGCCCAGAGTCAAGGTCACAAGCCCACACACTTGGATTTCATTTTACATATTTAGGGGTATCTGGGCCCACGCGTAGAGGGGGTATGTGCAGAAGAGCTTATGGCATACCCCGGCGTCGTCGGCGTCCACAAACTTAACGTTGGGGTAAATGTCTTATAACTTCTGTTTCCTTTCATGGAACACCTTGTTATTTCATACATGCATTCCTCAGATGACCCTCTATCATGCTGTAGCAAATCCATGACCCATCACCCAACCCATACCCCAAGGTCAAGGTCACAAACTTAGCACATTCATAAACTTAACGTTGGGGTAAATTTCTTATAACGTCTGTTTCCTTTCAAGGAACGCTGTGATATTTCATACATGCATTCCTCAGATGACCCTCTATCATGCTGTATCAAATCCATGACCCACCACCCAACCCTTACCCCAAGGTCACAAACTTAGCACATTCATAAACTTAATGTTGGGGTAAATGTCTTATAACATCAGTTTCCTTTCACGGGGGCAGGACGAATGTGGATTTGTCACAGGGCGGTAGAGGACCATTGGAGCAATGCGTGTGTGAAATGTGAAGCAGATCCGAGCAAGGACACAGAAATTACAAGTCACAAACTTAGCATGTTCATAAACTTAACGTTGGGATAAATGTTGTGTAACTTCTGTTTATTTACAGGGAATGCCTTCATATTTCATACATGCATTCATCTGATGACCCTCTATCATACTGTAGCAAATCACGATCCACCACCCAACCCTTACCCCAAGGTCACAAACTTAGCATGTTCATAAACTTAACGTTGGGGTAAATGTTGTGTAACTTCTGTTTATTTACAGGGAATGCCTTCATATTTCATACATGCATTCATCTGATGACCCTCTATCATGCTGTAGCAAATCCAAGATCCATCACCCAACCCTTACCCCAAGGTCAAGGTCACAAACTTAGCATGTTCATAAACTTAACGTTCGGGTAAATGTTGTGTAACTTCTGTATATTTACAGGGAACACCTTCATATTTCATACATGGATTCATCTGATGATAGTCTATCATGGTATAGCAAATCTATGACCCACCACCCATCCCTTACCCCAAGGTTAAGGTCACTAACTTAGCACATTCATTGATTTTCAAACATTTCCGATGACATCTCACCTTGGCGGCCATTTTTGTCGCGCCTGCTTTAGCAGAGGCGCAACTATAGTCGGCGCTTTTTCCGTCGTCGTCCGCGTCGTCGTCCTTAACGCTGGGTAAATGGCTTATAATTTCTGTTTCCTTGCTCGGATCTGCTTCACATTTCACACACGCATTGCTCCAATGGTCCTCTACCGCCCTGTGACAAATCCACATTCATCCCGCCCCCGCTAAGCCCAGGGTCAAGGTCACAGACTTGGTGCTTTCGAAACCTTAATGCTGGGTAAATGGCTTATAATTTCTGTTTCCTTGCTCGGATCTTCTTCACATTTCAGACACGCATTGCTCCAATGCTCCTCTACCGCCCTGTGACAAATCAACATTCGTCCCGCCCCCGCTAAGCCCAGGGTCAAGGTCACAGACTTGGTGCGTTCGAAACCTTAACGCTGGGTAAATGGCTTATAATTTCTGTTTCCTTGCTCGGATCTGCTTCACATTTCACACATGCATTGCTCCAATGGTCCTCTACCGCCCTGTGACAAATCCACATTCGTCCCGCCCCCGCTAAGCCCAGGGTCAAGGTCACAGACTTGGTGCGTTCGAAACCTTAACACTCGGGTAAATGGCTTATAATTTCTGTTTCCTTGCTCGGATCTGCTTCACATTTCACACACACATTGCCCCAATGGTCCGCTACTGCCCTGTGACAAATTCACATTCGTCCCGCCCCCGCTAAGCCCAGGGTCAAGGTCACAGACTTGGTGCGTTCCAAACCTTATCGCTCGGGTAAATGGCTTGTAATTTCTGTGTCCTTGCTCGGATCTGCGTCATCACATTTCTCACACGCATTGCACCAATGGTCCTCTACCACCCTGTGACAAATCCACATTCGTCCTGCTCCCGCTAAGCCCAGGGTCAAGGTCACAGACTTGGTGCGTTCGAAACCTTAGCGCTCGGGTAAATGGCTTATAATTTCTGTTTCTTTGCTCGGATCTGCTTCACATTTCAAACACACAGTGCTCCAATGGTCCTCTTCCGTCCTGTGACAAATCCACATTTGTCCCTCCCCCGCTAAGCTCAGGGTCAAGGTCACACAGACTTGGTGCGTTCAAAACCTTAGCGCTCGGGTAAATGGCTTATAATTTCTGTTTCCTTGCTTAGATCTGCTTCACATTTCACATATGCATTGCTCCAATGGTCCTCTACTGCTCTGTGACAAATCCACATTCGTCCCGCCACCGCTAAGCCCAGGGTCAAGGTCACAGACTTGGTGCGTTTGAAACCTTAACGCTCGGGTAAATGGCTTGTAATTTCTGTGTCCTTGCTCGGATCTGCTTCACATTTCACACACGCATTGCTCCAATGGTCCTCTACCGCCCTGTGACAAATCCACATTCGTCCTGCCCCCGTTAAAGCACAGGGTCAAGGTCACAGACTTGGTGCGTTTGAAACCTTAACGCTCGGGTAAATGGCTTGTAATTTCTGTTTCATTGCTCGGATCTGCTTCACATTTCACACACGCATTGCTCCAATGCTCCTCTACCGCCCTGTGACAAATCCACATTCGTCCCGCCCCCGCTAAGCCCAGGGTCAAGGTCACAGACTTGGTGCGTTCGAAACCTTAACGCTCAGGTAAATGGCTTATAATCAAATATGCCTCGTTTTCTTTGGCTGCCAGCGGGGGCATTTGTGTGCCGACAGGCCACATTTCTAGTTTCACAATATCTCTTTAACCCCTTGCCAGACTTTGATAATATTTCACACCAATGTTTGTCTACGGATGATGCTTCATTATGCACACCCCCACATCCAAATTCTGAAGGTCAAGCTCATTTATTTACTTTTAATGTTCACCGGTTTTGTAACAGAAAAGTGTTAAAGTTATTGTTTTTTCACAATATCTCTTTAACCCTTGCCAGATGTTCATAATATTTCACATCAATGTTTGTCTAGGGATGATGCTTCATTACGCACACCCCCACATCCAAATTCTCAAGGTCAAGGTCATTTATTTACTTTTAATGTTCACCGGTTTTGTAACAGAAAAGTGTTAAAGTTATTGTTTTTTCACAATATCTCTTTAACCCCTGGCCAGACTTTGATAATATTTCACATCGATGTTTGTCTACGTATGATGCTTCATTATGCACACCCCCACATCCAAATTCTGAAGGTCAAGGTCATTTATTTACTTGTAATGTTCACCGGTTTTGTAACAGAAATGCGTTAAAGTTATTGTTTTTTCACAATATCTCTTTAACCCTTTGCCAGACTTTCATAATATTTCACATCAATGTTTGTCTTGGGATGATGCTTCATTACGCACACCCCCACATCCAAATTCTCAAGGTCAAGGTCATTTATTTACTTGTAATGTTCACGGTCAAATGCCTCGGCAGGCGCGATACCGCTTCCGTGGCGGAATTCTTGTTATTTTTCACACTCTGTATCCTTGTCCACGCAATAACTCAAGTTCTACTTCACTTCTCATAACCAAATTATATACATGTTTATGACGGGAAGACGAAGAAGCCTATTGATTTTCAAAAATTTCCGATGACTTATCTCGCCATGGCGGCCATTTTTATTTTTCGCACTCTGTATCCTTTTCCACGCAATAACTCAAGTTTTACTTCACTGCTCCTAACTAAATTCGGTATACATGTTTATCACGGCAAGACGAAGAAGCCTATTGATTTTGAAAAATTTCCGATGACTTATCTCCCCTTGGTGGCCATGTTTATGTTTCGCACTCTGTATCCTTGTCCACGCAATAACTCAAGTTCTACTTCACCGCTCGTAACAAAATTCGGTATACATGTTTATCACGGCAAGATGAAGAAGCCTATTTATTTTTTTCGATGACTTATCTCCCCTTGGCGGCCATTTTTATTTT
This sequence comes from Conchocele bisecta, assembly GCA_029237695.1. Taxonomy (NCBI): domain Eukaryota; kingdom Metazoa; phylum Mollusca; class Bivalvia; order Lucinida; family Thyasiridae; genus Conchocele; species Conchocele bisecta. The sequence continues at coordinate 24,221,479 of CM055271.1, read as the reverse complement.
TCGCACTCTGTATCCTTCTTAATTTTCAGACTCTTTATTCTTGTCCACGCAATAACTCAAGTTTTTACTTTACGGATCGTAACCAGATTCAGTATACATGTTTATCAAGACAAGATGAAGAACCCTATTGGTTTTCAGTGACTTATCTCCCCTTGTTGACTGGCCTTGCCTCGACGGGCATATTTTGTGACCTTCGACACTCTTGTTAATGATAAATCTAGCACATATTTACATCCCGCAACTGGTTCATATTCCTCTCTGGATTTAGCTCTGTGTAATCCTTCTCTGTATTTGGACTTTATGTGGAAAGTTGGTGACGACCTGTGTGGGAGTGATCACTTTCCTATCTGCTTACAGAGCAATGGACCACCTTGCACTGACAGAGTCCAGAGGTGGAAATTACATAAAGCCGATTGGGTTCGTGACATGTGCATGATTGAACTATATTTTGAGCGTTTTCGAGATGCAGAAGATCCACTTGAACACTATATTTCCCTTTTACACGATATTGCAGAAAAGACAATACCAAAAACCTCGGCGAAGCCCAAACGTGTCGATAAACCATGGTTTGACGAGGAATGCAAAGAAGCAATGACTGCTCGTAAGCAGTCTATACGTCATATCAATAAATAAGCAACACAAGAAAATTTAATGCTCATCAAATTTTTAGAGCGAAAGCTAGACGCACTTTCAAAGCTAGCAAGAGAAAAACTTGGAGATATTTTGTCTCCAAGTTGAATTCTCGATCAAAAATGAAAACAACATGGGACATGATTCGTAAGATAAACGGCAAAGCTAAGACGACTTCAATCAATCACCTCAACAAAGCAGGACACCAGGTCACAAAGTTGATATTGCAAACACTTTAGCAGAAACCTTCTCGTAGAACTCTTCATCGAATAACTATACTGAGGAGTTCTTGAAGGTGAAATCTGAACAAGAGAAAACAAAACTCAATTTCAATTCGGACAATTCAGAACATTACTACGCTCCTTTCTCTATGAGAGATCTAATAGCTTCCCTCGGGAAAGCACATGATACATCAGCGGGCACTGATGATATTCACTACCAACTGCTGTTCAAAGCATTTACCTGAACACTCTTTAGATAACATTTGGAAACAAGGCGTCTTCCCGCCTTCATGGCGTGAAGCGACAATCCTACCTGTTCCCAAACCGGGCAAGGATCACACCGACCCATGAAGTTACCGTCCCATCGCACTTACTAGCTGCCGATAATCTGGTTAGACTCGAAGCATTCATTCGAGACGGTTTTGTTAAGAATGAGCATATAGTTGCTGTATTTTTCGACCTAGAAAAGGCATATGACACGACATGGAAGTATGGGATTATGAAGGACCTTCACGACCTCGGTCTGAATGGTCATCTCCCTGATTTTATTTCTAATATTTTGAAAGACAGACAATTCCAAGTCTGTACAACCCTTTCCGATCCTTACGAACAGGAAATGGGTGTGCCGCAGGGAAGTATATTGTCTGTTACTCTTTTTAGCCAGGTTTTTTGGGAAAAAATCCAGGCCATTGGATTGGCGAAAGCCGGGCGGGGTGGGCGGGCGGCGGACGGCGTCCACAATCAATGTTAAGTTTTCGTGTTTGAGTCCATTTCTTTGTTACTGTACCACCTAGGACCACCAAACTTTCACAGCTTCATAATCAAGGGGTGCCCACCACATATCACTATCCAACATGTTACTTTTTTAGCCAGGTTTTTTGAGAAAAAAAATCCAGGCTATTGGATTGGCGAAAGCCGGGCGGGCGGGCGGGCGGGTGGGCGGGCGGCGGGCGGCGTCCACAATCAATGTTAAGTTTTCGTGTTCGAGTCCATTTCTTTGTTACTGTACCACCTAGGACCACCAAACTTTCACAGCTTACATAATCAAGGGGGGGTGCCCACACATATCACTATCCAACATGTTACTTTTTTTTATTTTTTTTTAACTTGACCCATCTTTTCCGCGCAGTCGACTTAGCCATTTTCAATGTTAAGTTTTCGTGTTTGAGTCCATTTCTTTGTTACTGTACCACCTAGGACCACCAAACATTCACAGCTTCATAATCAAGGGGTGCCCACCACATATCACTATCCAACATGTTACTTTTTTTTTTTTTTTAACTTGACCCATTTTTTTCCGCGCTGTCGACTTAGCCATTTTCAATGTTAAGTTTCGCGTTTACAATGTTAAGTTTTCGTGTTTAGTCCATTTCTTTGGTACTGTACCACCTAGGACCACCAAACTTTCACAGCTTCATAATCAGGGGTGCCCATCACATATCACTATCCAACATGTTACTTTTTTTTTTAGCTTGACCCATTTTTTCCGCGCAGTCGACTTGGCCATTTTCAATGTTAAGTTTTCACGTTTACAATGTTAAGTTTTCGTGTTTAAGTCCATTTCTTTGGTACTGTACCACCTAGGAACACCAAACTTTCACAGCTTCATAATCAAGGGGTGCCCACCACATACAACTATCCAACATGTGACCATTTTTTTACCTTCACCTATTATTTCTACGTAATTGACTTAGCCATTTTCAACGTTAACTTTTTAACGTACGTCTGGTTAAATTTTTTTGCTTAAAACTTTTTCCTTATACTATATCTCTGCAACTGCTTCGCCCATACCTTGAAACTTCACATGGGTGTTTATCATCATCCATAATTTTCATTCTACCCCCCACCCCCCAACCGTGCTGCCCTGTGCCCAATGTCAAGGTCAAATTACTTTGAATTCTTTTGTTAAAGTTTTTTTTTCGTGTACTATATCTCTGCAACTGCTTCACCCAATACCTTGAGACTTCACATGGGTGTTTGTCATCATTGTCGCACCCGCTTGCGGAAAGCGCGATATCGTCGGCATTTTGGCATATCCTCCGTACCGTCCGTACGTCCGTGTGTGTCCGGTTAAAGTTTTTTCCTTAAAGTTTTTCCATCTACTATATCTATTTTTTTAGTGTCCATGCCTCGCCCCAAGGCGCGACATGCAGGCCACGGCCATCTAGTCTACAAAAAGTGGGTATAATTATGTTATCCAAGTGTCTATGCTTGGAAAAAACCTGGCCTTCGTGGCTTTGCCTCGTTTCTTGATTTTAACTTGACCCATTTTTTCCGCGCTGTCGACTTAGCCATTTTCAATAGTACCTTCGAAGTTTTCGCGTTTTCAATGTTAAGTTTTCGTGTTTAAGTCCATTTCTTTGGTACTGTACCACCTAGGACCACCAAACTTTCACAGCTTCATAATCAAGGGGTGCCCACCACATATCACTATCCAACATGTTACTTTTTAGCCAGGTTTTTTTTTAAAAAATCCAGGCTATTGGACTGGCGAAAGCCGGTTGGCGCGGGCGACGGGCGGTCGACGCGCGGCGGGCGGGCGGCGTCCACAATCAATGTTAAGTTTTCGTGTTTGAGTCAATTTCTTTGTTACTGTACCACCTAGGACCACCAAACTTTCACAGCTTCATAATCAAGGGGTGCCACCACATATCACTATCCAACATGTTACTTTTTTGTTAACTTCCCCACCCATTTTTTCCGCGCAGTCGACTTAGCCATTTTCAATGTTAAGTTTTCGCGTTTTCAATGTTAAGTTTTCGTGTTTAAGTCCATTTCTTTGGTACTGTACCACCTAGGACCACCAAACTTTCACAGCTTCATAATCAAGGGGTGGGGTGCCCACCACATATCACTATCCAACATGTTACTTTTTTAGCCAGGTTTTTTTTAAAAAAATCCAGGCTATTGGATTGGCGAAAGCCGGGCGGCGGCGGGCGGGGCGGGCGGGCCGGCGGGCGGCGGGCGGCCGTCCACAATCAATGTTAAGTTTTCGTGTTTGAGTCCATTTCTTTGTTACTGTACCACCTAGGACCACCAAACTTTTCACAGCTTCATAATCAAGGGGTGCCCCACCCACATATCACTATCCAACATGTTATTTTTTTTTTAACTTGACCCATTTTTTCCGCGTAGTCGACTTAGCCATTTTCAATGTTAAGTTTTACGCGTTTTACAATGTTAAGTTTTCGTGTTTAAGTCCATTTCTTTGGTACTGTACCACCTAGGACCACCAAACTTTCACAGCTTCATAACCAAGGGGTGCCTACCACATACAACTAATCCACATGTGACCATTTTTTTTACCTTCACACCTATTATTTCTACGTAATTGACTTAGCCATTTTCAACGTTAACTTTTTAACGTACGTCTAGTTAAAGTTTTTTGGTTTTAAAACATTTTCGTTATACTATATCTCTGCAAACTGCTTCGCCCATTACCTTGAAACTTCACATGGGTGTTTATCATCATCCATATTTTCATTCTAACCCCCAACCGTGCCCCGTAACGGTTCTGTGCCCAACGCTGTCCCAGTCAGGTACAATTACTTTGAATGTTGAAAGTTCGAATGTTACTATATCTCTGCAACTGCTTCACCCAATACCTTGATATTCCATGGGTGTTTATCATCATTGTGCTACTTGCGGGGGAAAGCGCGATCACTGTGCCCAATGTCAAGGTCAAATTACATTTTTTGTTGCACTCTGCGAAGCGCGACCTCTTGGCATGTCCAAGTCAATAAAACTTTGTTTTTGTTAAAGTTTTTTCGTGTACTATATCTCTGCAACTGCTCACCCCAATATCTTGATACTTCACATGGGTGTTTTATCATCATTGTTCACACCTGCTTGCGGAAAGCGCGATCCTGTGCCCAATCAAGATCAAGAAATTACTTTGATTTTTTTTGTTAAAGTTTTTTCTGTACTATATCTCTGCAACTGCTTCACCCAATACCTTGATACTTCACATGGGTGTTTATCATCATTGTCGCACCTGCTTGCGAAAGCGCGATCCTGTGCCCAATTTCAAGGTCAAATTACTTTGACTTTTTTTGTTAAAGTTTTTTTGTGTACTATATCTCTGCAACTGCTTCACCCAATACCTTGATACTTCACATGGGTGTTTATCATCATTGTCTGCACCTGCTTGCAGAAAGCGCGATCCTGTGCCCTATGTCAAGTTCAAATTACTTTGAATTTTTTTGTTAAAGATTTTTCGTGTACTATATCTCTGCAACTGCTTCCACCCAATACCTTGATACTTCACATGGGTGTTTATCATCATTGTCACACCTGCTTGCGGAAAGCGCGATATCGTCGGCATTTTGGCATACGTCCGTCCGTTCGTCCGTGTGTCCGGTTAAAGTTTTTTGCTTAAAGTTTTTCCATCTACTATATCTATTTTTTTAGTGTCCATGCCTCGCCCCAAGGCGCGACATGCAGGCCACGGCCATCTAGTCTACAAAAAGTGGGTATAATTATGTTATCCAAGTGTCTATGCTTGGAAAAAACCTGGCCTTCGTAGCTTTGCCTCGTTTCTTGTTTTTAACTTGACCCATTTTTTCCGCGCAGTCGACTTAGCCATTTTCAATGTTAAGTTTTCGCGTTTACAATGTTAAGTTTTCGTGTTTAAGTCCATTTCTTTGGTACTGTACCACCTAGGACCACCAAACTTTCACAGCTTCATAACCAAGGGGTGCCTACCACATACAACTATCCAACATGTGACCATTTTTTTACTTTCACCTATTATTTCTACGTAATTGACTTAGCCATTTTCAACGTTAACTTTTTAACGTACGTCTGGTTAAATTTTTTGGTTAAAACTTTTTTGTTATACTATATCTCTGCAACTGCTTCGCCCATTACCTTGAAACTTCACATGGGTGTTTATCATCGTCCATATTTTCATTCTAACCCCCAACCGTGCGGCCCCTGTGATCAATGTCAAGGTCAAATTACTTTGAATTTATTTGTTAAAGTGTTTTTGTGTACTATATCTCTGCAACTGCTTCACCCATTACCTTGATACTTCACATGGGTGTTTATCATCATTGTCGCACCCTCTTGCAGAAATCGTGGTATCGTCGGCATTTTGGCATACGTCCGTCCATCCGTCCGTCCATATGTCCGAGTGTCCGGTTAAAGTTTTTTCGTTAAAATTTTTCCATCTACTACATGTATATCTATTTTTTTAGTGTCCATGCCTCGCCCCAAGGCGCGACATGCAGACCACGGCCATCTAGTCTACAAAAAGTGGGTATAATTATGTTATCCAAGTGTCCATACTTGGAAAAAACCTGGCCTTCGTGGCTTTGCCTCGTTTCTTGTTTTTAACTTGACCCATTTTTTCCGCGCAGTCGACTTAGCCATTTTCAATGTTAAGTTTTCGCGTTTACAATGTTAAGTTTTCGTGTTTAAGTCCATTTCTTTGGTACTGTACCACCTAGGACCACCAAACTTTCACAGCTTCATAACCAAGGGGTGCCTACCACATACAACTATCCAACATGTGACCATTTTTTTACCTTCACCTATTATTTCTACGTAATTGACCATTTTCAACTTTAACTTTTTAACGTACGTCTGGTTAAATTTTTTGGTTAAAACTTTTTTGTTGTACTATATCTCTGCAACTGCTTCGCCCATTACCTTGAAACTTCACATGGGTGTTTATCATCGTCCATATTTTCATTCTAACCCCCCAACCGTGCGGCCCGCCCCTGTGCGCAATGTCAAGGTCAAATTACTTTGAATTTATTTGTTAAAGTTTTTTCGTGTACTATATCTCTGCAACTGCTTCACCCATTACCTTGATACTTCACATGGGTGTTTATCATCATTGTCGCACCCGCTTGCGGAAAGCGCGATATCATCAGCATTTTGGCATACGTCCGTCCGTCCGGGCAGGTATTCGAGAGTAAGGGGCCAAGGGGCGGAGCCTAACACAAAAGAATCCTTTGACTTATTCCGTATGGCCCCTTATTCTATTCATAACAAGGGGCCATTTCCATTGTTCTAGAACAATGGAAATGGCCCCTTCCTCAATATTGTCCGCACGTCCGTCCGTACGTCCGTGTGTCCGGTTAAAGTTTTTTCGTTAAAGTTTTTCCATCTACTATATCTATTTTTTTAGTGTCCATGCCTCGCCCCAAGACGCGACATGCAGGCCACGGCCATCTAGTCTACAAAAAAGTGGGTATAATTATGTTATCCAAGTGTCCATGCTTGGAAAAAAACCTGGCCTTCGTGGCTTTACCTCGTTTCTTGTTAATATTTAACTCAATAACATTGTAAAATGCCTGGCAACCAGGTATTGACTGCTCGTTATATGTCGATGATTTCCTAATATGTTACAAATCAAAGAACATGCAAACTATTGAGCGCCAATTACAACTAAGCCTCAACAAAATTAACAAGTGAGCCACAGAAAACGGCTTTAAATTTTCGAAATAAAAAACTAATTGCATGCATTTTTGCAAAAGATGCGGTCTTTACCCTGATCCCGAACTTAACCTGGGAACACATCCCATCCCAGTTGTTCGGGAGCAGAAATTTCTTGGTCTTATCTTTGATTCTAAACTCACTTTTAAACCTCATTTACAATACTTGAAAGCTAAATGCCAAAAAGCACTCGACTTTAATGCGAGTGGTAGCAAATCATGACTGGGGTGCAGACCGAAAGGTGCTGCACCGTCTCTACATCGCACATGTTCACTCAAAACTAGACTACGGTTGCACTGTATATGGATCTGCCAGTAAATCCGATCTTCAGATTCTTGATCCATTACATCATCAACGCTTAAGACTATGCCTGGGAGCAATCTGTACATCTAACACACAGAGCTTATATGCCGAGGCAAATGAGCCTTCTCTCCACGACAAACGCACCAAATTATCTTTGCAATACGCCACTAAACTACATTCCAATCCGTATAGTCCAGCTTATGATACTGTCTTTCATCGAACTACAGATGCTGTATTCTATAAGAAACCAAGCTTCAAGCCACCATTCGGCAAGAGACTGGATCCTTTAATACGTGATGCTGGCTTAGATCTGGATCACATTGCCAAATATGCTGTCCCAGATACTCCACCGTGGCAGTTGGAGCAGCCCAAGGTGATCTTCGATCTTAGCCAGCACACAAAAGCAACAACTGACTCATCCATTTTTAAATCACTTTTTCTTGAAGTTAAAGACAGATACAATACATACACTCTGCTTTTCACTGATGGCTCAAAGGACGGGGACCGGGTAGCAGCTGCTGCAGCTGTCCCTGAGGGAGATCTTCAATCCAGACTCCCAGATATTTTTTTGCGGAATTGAGGGCAATTTTACTCGCCCTTGATTTTGCGAAAATATCTTGGAGAAAGACATTCATTTTATTTTCCGATTCATTATCTTCACCACAAGCTTTATACAACATGAAGCTTGAGCATCCACTTATCTGCCAAATTATTGAGCTATATACACTATCTTTTAATTTCGTCTGGCAAGGACATTATTATACCCCCCGCAACGAGTTGTGGGGGGTATACTGGAGTCGGGTTGTCTTGCCGTCCGTCCGTCCGTCCGTCCATCCATCCATCCTCCGTCCGAGCTTACAAATGGATACATATGTGGCTAGGAGAACAATAGGTTATATAATATTCTATTGTTCCGTGATTTTATGTGGCTAAAAATGGGTTTATGTGGCTACAGAACAATAGGGATGAACAAAGGAAAAGGTTAGGGTTAGCCGCATAAGTATCCATTTGTAGGAACGTCCGTCCGTCAGTCCGTGCTTCCGTCCGTCACTAACCCCCGCTGATCCCAAGATCAAGGTCACACACATACTTGATCTCTTTACAAAACTTAACATCAGAAATATGTTATAACTTCTATTTCTTTCATTGAAAAATTCGTAAATATTATTTCATGCAATCGCATTCGCCTTCCTTAAGGCTTTACTATCATTGCTGTGTGGCAAATCTCCCCGCTGATTCTCGAGAGGTCAAGGTCACGTACTTGGTCTTCTTTACAAAACTTAACATCAGAGAAATCGGTTATTAACTTCTATTTCCTTGCTCGGATCTGCTTCCACATTTCACACACGCATTGCTCCAATTGGACCTCCATTAACCACCCTGTGACAAATTCATGTTTGTGCGCCGCCGGCCTCAAGACCAGAAGTCCAAGGTCACAAGCACCAACACACTTGTAAATTGTTTTTACATATTTAGGAGTACCATGGGCACAAATGGAGCAGGGTGTAAATTCCGGTTAAGCCATCGCTTACTGACCAATCTAGTTTTTTGTTGGGCTCCCCGGTCATACTAGTATCAACGGGAAAATTGACCAGGGCAGATAGTGCCAGCCAAGGCTGCCCTGGGATCTATCCGACTTCCTAAATTTTACCTGTTGCTTATCATGATTTTTAAATCGTCCATTAACTCCTTCATCTCTGATTACCTAATGCAGACCCGGTGGGGATCCTGCTCACAAAATAACAAAACTTCAATTGCTGAGAAACCCGACTTTTGAGGTGAACTGGACTCCTGGCTATTCAGACACCCTGTTTTTTTCACAAATATCCTTCTTTAAACCCCTTGCCAGACTTTGAATACTTTCACATCAAAAGTTTATTTCGTCTAGGGATGATGCACCATTAACGCACATCCCTACATCCAAATTCTTTCAAGGTCAAAGGTTCAATTTAATTTTACTTGTAATGTTCACGGTCAAATGATGCCGGCAGTCCGCCCAAATAAAATCCAGCTTTCCCCGTGGGCGGTAAAAAAATTCTTTGTTATACCCCCCACAAACAAAGTTTGAGGGGGTAAATAGAGGAGTCAAGCTTGTCGGTCGGGCTCCTGGTCGATACCGAGGTCGGTCGGTCTGTTGGAAAATTCCCTTTCCGCACTTATACTTCTACACCCATTGCATGGATTATCAAATGGCTTGGCACAAAATTGTTTTCTCATGGATGAGAATGGGTTATGTCGCTGATCATAATAACCACGCAACCGACGTCCAAGGTCACAGTTGAAACGGTTCAAAGAAAGGTCAAACCTATCGAAATTCCAAAATTCACCCATTCCCGCTCTTAGATCTTCTACACTGAATGCATTGATTAATCAAATGGCTTGGCAAAATTGTTTCTCATGGATGAGGAAAGTGTGTCGCGGGATCAATAACCCACGCACCTACGTCCAAGTCAAGGGTTCACAAGTTGAAGGTTCAAAACAAAAGGTCAAATCCTAACGAAAAATTCCCTTCCACTCTATAAATCTTCTAATCACCGATGCATGGATTATCAAATGGCTTGGCCACAAAATGTTTCTTTTCATGATGAGAAGGTTGTGTCACCGATCAATAACCCACACCCTACGTCCAAGGTCTCAATGGTCACAGTTTGAAGGTCAAAGAAAGGGTTTCAAACCTAATTGCAGGAGGCAGACAGATAAAACTGCATAAGTTTGTGTACACAACTCCTCCTCTGAAAAAAACCGTTCAGTGGATTGATCTGATAAACTATACCATCACTTTTTTATGCCGTAACAAATATTTTTTTTTAACAAAAAATAATCATCCTTTTAACTTAGCCATTTTTTTCTATTTTTATTAAATTGATTCATTAGCCTTCTTGGACAAACTCGGCACAGAGTTTTTTTAATCAAAAATCATATTTTAAATTCCATTACTCGTGGTAACGATCCTCTAATAACTGATGGAACGGAATTTAATTTTCAAATGTCATTTTTTCATTGACCAACGTACGCAGGCTAAAAGGTCAATGATTCACACATCTCTAAGGCCAGTTATTAAATAATGATCATGGAAATGTTTATTCAAACCTATAAAAACTCTTCTAACTGTTAAGGCTATTTGGTAAGTCCAACTCTTTGTGGGGGTATTATGATCACCTCCTGTGATAAAATTCTTTAAGAATTTGTTTTTTGCACACTGATTTCCGTGTTCCGGAGCATAACTCGACCATCCCACCCCTTTTTGGTAATATTTTTCAATGAGACACTTAACACATGCATTAGACACCTGACCCGAAGGTGTGTCGCGCACTCAAGAAATGACAAACTTCCCTTGGCATAGCTAAATTTTTTTAGTTATACTCCCTTTTTTGTTTCGCGCACTGGATTTCCTGTGCCGTAAGCATAACTCGAACCACCAACCCTTTTGGAATATTTTCCATTGAACAAACATTCACACATGGCATAGAATCACGACCCGAAAGGTGTGTTCGCGCAACAAAGGAATGACAAACTCTTGCTTAGTCTAATTTTTTTAGTTGTCTCCCTTTTTTTTGTTTCGCACCCACTCTACAAACTGGACAATTAATGCAATTGAAGACCCCGTTTTCTCGTGTGCACTGTAACACACTTACCCTGTAGAGAGAACAATAGCCTTCTCCAGTTGGAAACAATAGTGACTGTGGGAGAACCATTCACCTGGATGGCATTGTGCTACCATTGAGCAAATGTCCAGGACTGACCAACTATCCCTGACCACTAACTTATTACAAGGTTAATTTATACTGAGGTCGTAAAGTTCTATATACAAAACTATTATCGTTAATAAAAACAATTATTGGACTAGTGTATGCCATAGAATATAATCTGATATTCTTATGGCTCACTAGTCAAATAATTGTATAATATGTTCGGCGGGCCAATTGAAAAATTGCATTTAGGGTCCAGGCTCGAGGTCAAGGCGGGACAAAGGCGAGGCATTTGTTTCCGCGGGGAATTCTTGTTTACCTTATCTCCCTTTGTTGTTTCATGCTCTGATTTTGTATCCAGAGCATAACTCGAACACCCTTTGGAATATTTTTATGCCCCACCACGATAGTGGAGGGGGCATTTAGTGTTACCCTTGTCCGTCCGTCCGTCCTCCGTCCGTCCGTCCGTGCACACACGAATGGGTACTTGTTGTAAGCGTACGGGGATCTTATTGGGTAGGGTTAGGATAGTGTTGGGTACTCTTGTTGGGTATTTTTATACAGTAAAAACCAACAAGTATTCATTCGTAGGAACGTGCGTCCCGTCCTCCCGTCCGTCCCGTCCGTCCGTCCGTCAGCCGTCACAAAACACTCGGGTAAATGTCTCATAATTTCTTCATCCTTCGACGATCTGCTTCATAATTTCATATACGCATTGCTCTAATGGTCCTCTACCTGCCCTGTGCCAAATCCACAGTTCGTCCTGCCCCCGCCAATCCCAGGGTCAAGGTCACATACTTGTGCTCTTCAAAAACTTTAATGCTCAGGTAAATATCTTATAATTTTTCTTTCCATTCACGGATCACTCATATTTCATATATGCGTTGCTCTAATGGTCCTCTACCGCCCTGTGCCAAATCCACGTTCGTCCCGCCTCCCGCCAAGCCCAGGTTAACATCATATACTTAGTGCTTCAAAAACTTTAACGCTCAGGTAAATATCTTATAATTTCTGTTTTCTTTCACGGATCAGCTTCATATTTCATATATGCATTGCTCTAATGGTCCTCTACCGCCCTGTGCCAAATCCACGTTTGTCCTGCCCCCTCCAAGCCCAGGGTCAAGGTCACATACTTGGTGCTTCAAAAACTTTAACGCTCAGGTAAAAGAAAATTTTGACTTGCAATTTGGCCTCATTTATTATCAAAGCGATATGTGGGACATATGTGTTCTATGAACACATTTTCTAGTTTATTAAACTTCACACATGCATAGAAGACGACCCAAAGGTGTGTCGCACGTAAGAATGACAACTCTTGCGTCGTTAATTTCTTAGTTATCTCCCTTTGTTGTTTCGTGCACTGATTTCGTGTCTGGAGCATAACTCGAACACCCTTTGGAATATTTTCATGAAACTTCACACATGCATAGACCACGACCCTAAAGGTGTGTCCCGCAAGAATGACAACTCTTGCATCACTAATTCTTTAGTTATCTCCCTTTGTTTTTCCGTCACTGATTTTGTCTCCGGAGCATAACTCGAACACCCTTTTTTCAAACTACTTGTGTATCTGGGGAGGGGGATACACATGCGCTTGTCGACAAGCGTCCATTTCTAGTTTTGTATGGAAAATTGCCGTGTCAGTACTGCAGCTGTATCTGTGTATCCACAGCTGGATGCAGCCAGGGCCATTGTTGGGTTTGAACTGGAGGATATTGACATGAACCCCAACCCCGATCTGCTCATCAGTGAAATGGTGCATGCGGTAAGTTTAGCCGAGGTTAACCCTTTCACCCTGAAGTAACTGGAATGGATTTTGATATGTTAGTTTTGCAACCAATCCAATCGTCACAAGATGATTTTCAGACCAGATCAGTGTTTTTGTTCTCAAAAATATGAAAATTACAGATCCTGATGAGACGGCTCATCACGATTTCACTATACAGGCCTGTGGTGTTGAAAGTGTTAAGGAGATTTTGGATATTATATATCGATTAGATGGTCATGGTGCCGATGGTCATTTTGGTGTATTTTGGTTGGACACTTTGCATTCCAGCTTAGTCCATTTGGATTGTAACTCCCTAATTAAGTGGAGGATAACAAGCCTAGGCTCAGTTGCTCAAAACCTCTGTTAGCCTAACATTGGTAAGGATTTCAGTCCGTTAAGCTAACGGATGTTATGAGCAACCGGGTAACCATTATTATTTCCTCTCCGTTAGGCAAGAGGGGCTATAGCGTTAGTCCAAGTAGTGCGTACGTACGTGTGTGCCTACGTTATTAACACCTTTATATTTCCTGTGACTTCTTCATATAACTTATGTACTGCTTCACCGATTTTGATAATATTCGGCCACAATGTGTGTCTAGGGATGGTGCTTTGTTTTGCGATCCACGTCCGACTGACCAAGGTCAAGATGTTCACCTTTTTTGTAAGGCAAATGCGTTTTTTATGCCACCGGGTTTCGAAGAAACGGGTGGCATATAGTGTTTGGACCGTCTGTCCGTCCGTCCGTCCGTCCGCCACACTTTTCGGTTAACCAATTTATCAGTTTCTCAAATATGCTGCAGGTGGCATCTGCGTTCGACAGACGCATTTCTTGTTTTTATTAACAAGGCGAGCAAATTAGCTTAGTGATGCCCTTGTTGTTTTGGTGCAATACACGAGCTTACGTACTAGTATATAGCTGAGTAACCTACGGTGTGCTATGCTTCCCTCGGCATGTGTTATGTGGTGTATTCAACTATTGTTGTGCCAGGCCGCGTACCGGAACAACACCCTGGGCCTGCCGAAGCTGTGTCCGGCAGAGAACCTGGCCAAGATGGACGCGCGCACGCTCTACTCCTACATGGCCAATTACCACCGGCCGGAGCGCATGGTGCTGGCGGGCGTCGGCGTGCAGCACGACTCCCTCGTGGAGCTGGCCCGCCGCTACTTCGTGGACAAGCCACCTATCTGGGACACGGACGACATACAGGTGGACTCGCGGACACAGCAGGATGACTCTCTGTCGCAGTACACCGGGGGCTTCATCAAGGTGGGCACACATCTCCACTGGCAGGTCTACTGTGTGTGAAGCGTCCCGAGTCCTGAGATATGTAGCCCATTTGACACATAATGGGTACGGCACATCAGGCCCAATGCTTCTAAAACTTGCTGTACGTCTTCTGTGTTCTCATGCTCAAAATCATGAAGGATGTCGCTCAGTCTCTGAAGTTCTGTGATTTTGAGTACAAATTTGGAAAATGTGCTCGAACGTTTTTAAAGCATGCGCCCAACATCATGGCCCAATTTATAATCTCAAATGAAAGCCCGGTCATTTTGGGACTGCCTTTGGTGAGCCACTTTCCTTCTAGCCAAGTCACGTATTTGAGCATATGAGAATGTGCACACATTCAGAACTGTGAGTCCTTTCTTCCCTCTGACATAAGATATTCTCAGTCTGGCTCAGTCGATGTATCGGGCGATAATCGGGTAACAAGCTTTGTACTGACTGATAGCATAATGTCGCATTGACCTGATACGAATATCCGGGTTACAACGAATTGAACAGGGTTCATACAGGTCCTTAAAAGTCCTAAAAAGTAAAAATTAAGTACTCAAAAGTCCTTAAAAATGGCAAAATTCCTAGAAGGTCCATAAAAGATTCTTAAATTTGCGATTCTCATGAATAAATCAATGAAAGTTGTTAATTGTATCCCCCGGACTCCGTCGGGGGATACTATGGATTTGACAGCGGGCCGCGTCCGCGTCCGCCGCAGACACTTCTTGTCCGGAGCATAACTCGAACACCCTTTGGAATATTTTCATGAAATTTCACACATGCATAGACCACGACCCGAAGGTGTGTCGCGCACAAGAATGACAACTCTTGCATAGCTAATTTTTTAGTTATCTCCCTTTTTTGTTTCTCACTGATTTCGTGTCCGGAGCATAACTCCACCACCCTTTGGAATATTTTCATGAAACTTCAAACATGCATAGACCACGACCCGAAGGTGTGTCGCGCACAAGAATGACAACTCTTGCATAGCTAATTTTTTAGTTATCTCTCTTTTTTGTTTCGCGCACTGATTGACCATAACTCGACCACCCTTTGGAATATTTTTACGAAACTTCACACATTCAATTAGACCACGAACCGAAGGTGTGTCGTGCACAAGAATGACAACTCTTGCATAGCTAATTTTTGAGTTATCTCCCTTTTTTGTTTTGCGCACTCTACAAACTGAACAATAATGCATGAAGAAGACCCGTTTTTCTTTTCTCGTCTGCTCTGTACACCTTTTCTCGTGTGCTCTGTACACCTTACCTGTAGAGAGAACAATAGAGACTGGGAGAACCATTCACCTGTGCATATGCTAGCATGTGCAAATGTCCAGTCTTGACCAGTCTTGACCAGTCTGACCACAGGTAATTTATACAGGTAAATTACTACATTGGATTTTACATTTCCGTAAACTGTGTTGAAAATATTGTGGCATTATGTGGACCTGTGCAGATATATGTAGATAAATATAGGACTATTAAAAAAAAATTCTGGGCTCCAGTAGCAAGCTTTATTATTTTTAATTTTTAAACTTTTTTTTCATTTTTTTTTTCAAATTCTTTTTCAATTTTTGTCTAGTAGCATAAGGTCGTAAGTGCTATATACAGACTATTATCATATAATAAAACAATTATTGACTAGTGAGCCATAGAATATAATCTGATATTCCATGGCTCACTAGTCAATAATTGTATAATATGTTCGGGCCCAGGCTCGAGGTCAAGGCGGGACAAGGCGAGGCATTTGATTCCGCGGAATTCTTGTTTACTTATCTCCCTTTGTTGGTTCATGCTCTGATTTCGTATCCAGAGCATAACTCGAACACCCTTTGGAATATTTTTATGCCCCACCACGATAGCCAATCCCAGGGTCAAGGTCACATACTTGGTGCTTCAAAAACTTTAACCCTCAGGTAAATATCTTATAATTTTTCTTTCCATTCACGGATCAACTTCATATTTCATATACGCGTTGCTCTAAAGGTCCTCTACCGCCCTGTGCCAAATCCACGTTTGTCCCGCCCCCGCCAAGCCCAGGGTTAACATCACATACTTAGTGCTTCAAAAACTTTAACGCTCAGGTAAATATCTTATAATTTCTGTTTTCTTTCACGGATCAGCTTCATATTTCATATATGCATTGCTCTAATGGTCCTCTACCGCCCTGTGCCAAATCCACGTTCGTCCTGCCCCCGCCAAGCCCAGGGTCAAGGTCACATACTTGGTGCTTCAAAAACTTTAACGCTCGGGTAAAATAAAATTTTGACTTGGAATTTGGCCTCATTTATTATCAAAGCGATATGTGGGACATCCGTGTTCTATGAACACATTTTCTAGTTTATTAAACTTCACACATGCATAGAAGACGACCCAATGGTGTGTCGCACGTAAGAATGACAACTCTTGCGTCGTTAATTTCTTAGTTATCTCCCTTTGTTGTTTCGTGCACTGATTTCGTGTCCGGAGCATAACTCGAACACCCTTTGCCGGAGCGGTTGGAGCGGTTGGAGCGGTTGGAGCGGTTGGAGCGGTTGGAGCGGTCGGACGACCCCCCTCTACCCCCCCCCCCCCACACCTCGAGGTCCACTTTATTAGCCTCGAGGTACACTTTTTTAGACCCCCCTAGATACCTCAGGCCCATTGGGCCAACTCGTCCCTGTCAGCCACAACAAAAACATAATTTGACAAAACATGATAATCGTCTTAAGAGACGATTCTAATGTGCTGTGCTGCCAATACACGTTTATTGAGCCAAAAAAAAAAAACCGACACATTTCGATTCGTATTATTGGTTACTGCATCGCATCGTTGACATATATATATATACACAAGATCGCGAAGACCAAATCGCGAGGCGAAAACGTGAGATTCTATTTTATTAATTTTCGCGTTTTCGCCTGGCTATCTCGTGTTTTCGAGACCGCGATGCCGCGTTTTCGCCTCGGCCTTTTCATGATGTCGCCTTCTGCTTTTGGAAATACGTTTGTTCATGTCATTATGTGTGTGTAGAGTTGAAATTGAGTTTTGCGCATACATTATATGCACGTACGGACGTACGGACGTACGGACGTACGGACGTAGAACGCATTTCGAACTAGCATGCGTTATATGCATGTACGTACGTAGAACGCAAGTCCAACACGTAATATGATATGTTACACATGCATGGGCAAATCGTATTTCCAAAAGCGGAAGGCGAGATCGAGATCGTAAAAAAAAACGCGAGATTGTAACATAAAACAAATATACCACCCATCCCAAACTAGCACATTTGCGACATATCATTTTCGGTCTAGATGCACACCTGATGGTGTTTACAATCATCAGTCGGTAATCCAGTTTCACGTGCAAAGTGTGAATGACCTTTAGAATTCAGCGGAAACACAACATACCAAAGCCACGCTAGTCGCTCACGTCATCGATGCGTCTTACGCATTAGCTTGTGCATTTTCACCTATGTTCGAGATCTTTATAAAAGCATGATTTGGCAGCACATGAGAATCGTCTCCTAAGACGATTCTCATAGTTTGTCAAAATGTTTTTGTAAAGAAATACCAATGTATTCTTTTCACATTTGTCCGATGTCTTAATAAAACATGCTTTGGCAACACATGAGAATCGTCTACGTAGACGATTTTAATGTTTTGTAAACAAAAATTGTTGTCACATGTCTTTGATTTCTTAGACCGTGCAAACAATTGACACATTCAGAAATCAACAACTTAATTTGTGTTTCTCGAGTCTGGTTTCATATGGTGGCGAGGAAATACAATCAATTAAACACTGTGAAAATCTTGTTGGAAAGTAAATGTCCATTGTCACGTAGGCCATTTCAGTTTACCGCCGTTACGTCAGCTGTTATTCTAAGTACGTATGGTCGCTCGTTAGGGGTATTTCTTTCCCTTGTTTATAATGGATGGGTTGTGACCTAGGGCTTAGAACACCCGACTATAAAATGTGGTCCCCGTCTCTATATGACCTTAGCTGTTGCTGTCTGCTGGGACGTTAAACCCATTCAATTTCAAAAGAGTAACAGAATCTTTATGTATGGTCAGAGCTGCCAACTGTTACGATTTTTCCGTATTTGTTCCGGAAAATACGTTAGAAATACGGAAGTACGGATAACAATTAAAAAGTACGATTTTTTAAAAAATCAGCGCGGGAATATCTGGAAATAATAATTTCGTTTCACAATTCTGCAAATAAATCCTATTTTTTTATTTACCCGTAATCATACTCGCCGAGGCGCTTACCATTTCGATTCTTGTTGTGTAGTAATAGTAGTTTATTCAAGCGCTCAGCGAAATTGATTTATTCATCACGTAAATTCATAAAATGTCTGCTCCAAAGCGTGCAGCAAACGAATTTGGGTATTTTTTATCGAAAGAAGTTAGGAGAACACATCTGTTCATCAATGATTACAGCGAGACATGGCCCAATTTGGTCCTGTCAAAGCGCGGTGATGAATTTGCGTCTTGCAAGCAGTGTAATTGTGATTTTTCGGTTGGTCATGGTGGCCGAAACGAGGGCAAGGCTCTAAACAAGTTAATTTATGCATATAAGTGAGTACTGATTTGTGTTCCGGAAAACATATGTGGTGTTCCGGAAAATAGCCCCATTTTCTCTCCATGTTCCTCATGTGACCGACATGGGGTTGGCAGCTCTGTATGGTGGTAGCGGCAAAAACCGGCGATGTGATACATTAAACAATAAAAAATAAAAATATTTGTTTTTCCTCCATAAACATGTATTGGCAACACATCAAAATCGTCTAAGACAAGTGCCGTGTTTTGTCGAACCATGTTGTTTTGTCAAAATTATTGATGTTTGTCCACATTTGTTAAATTTCTTAATAAAAACATGTGTTGGTAGCACATGACTCGCATGAGAATCGTTGTCTCCTTAGACGATTTGTACGTGTCCTGTTAGGGACGTGTTACAATTTTACATTTTCTCGATCTTGGCACAGGTCGAGATCGCAAAAACGCGAAGCGTGATCGCGAGAGCTGAAACGATTTAAAATGCAACATATTCTCAACAAAACATGGTTTGACAGTAGGTTTGACAGTACTGTGCTGCTGCATATGAGAATCGTCTCCTTGGACGATTTTCCAGTTTTGTCAAACTATGTTTTTGTAGGATTTATTTTTAGATTAGTTTTCATGTTTTTAATTTCTTAATAAAAAATATTTTGACAGCACACGAGAATCGTCTCCCAAGAGATATATTGATAGAAGAAATACTGATGCTTTTATATTCGTGTTATTCCTCAATAAAACATGTTTGGTAGCAGATGAGAATCGTCTCGATTTATACATGTCGTGTTTGGGACATGCTACAATCTCGCGTTTTCGCGATCTTGCGCATGGGTCGAGATCGCGAAAATGGTCGTGGCTTCGAGAGCTCCAAACGAAAACGCGACATAGTCTTAACAAATTTTTTTTTTTTAAAAATCGGGATTTCTGAAGGGGGCCCCCCCCCCCTGAATCCGCCACTGGTATGTACATGTGATGCTGCCGTGTTCTGCCGAAACGCGTCCTTGTGTATGTAAAAATTTGTCAAAAGATCGTGAACGACGCATGAAAATGCGGGCGCGCCGAAAATGTTTGTCTTATTCGTCGGTGGCGAAATGGAAGCGAACGAACAACGCTTGGTACGAATTGCAGGTTCCGGACGTATTTATCTATCGGCAGTTTTCACTGGACGCTGCTTTGGAAGTGTCATTTTGTTGGCCAATCGACATGAGCGTTTTACAATGCATGATGCATTGTGAATAACACGAAATAGAAGCTGTGAGGCAGCGAAAATCTAATTTTCTAATCGACGCGAACACCCACAGCATTGAATTAATTATATGAGTGCACACCCCCCCCCACCCCCACCAACAGAATCAAGTAAATTTAATACCCCCCTACCAACAATAACAAAAAAGCTTCCGACCCCACTACCAACCGGAATTAATTTTGTCGGACACCCCCCACCCACAGGTCAAAAATAAAAGTGCGGTCCGAATAGCCCTTATTAGAACAGATTTTTTTCACCTAGGCTACAAGATGTTACTTTTGTTTCTGCTGATCAGTATCATTAGGCGCTTATTTATTCAATAAGGTAATGACAAGCACCTGTTCAGTGACCATATGATCAGTATCATCAAGTGCTTATTGATACACAGTGGTAAAGTCAAGCGTCTGCTGATTGGTACCCAGATATCAGCTATTCACTATGGCCAATGTAGTGTGTGATCGGGAACCAGAAGCCACTTTCATCATCACTGACTGTCGTGTAAACAACATGAATAACTGCAGGAGAGAATAATGGTAAATGTATCTAATCAGTTGGAAAAGCATGCTTGTTTATTAGGCATACATGTGATTGTGTTTGAGGTACAAATTACAAAAAACAATGCCTGTGAAGTGCAATTTCCAGGATTAATGGTAAATATAGAAACCAGACTACAAAATATGGTTGGATATTGTATTGAGTACACTACATAACTCATTGCATTACATAAGAATTATGATGCAGTAGTATTTCCAAATTTGCATTTGAAGCATTGTTTACTTTCTTCTTCCTGGAAAAGTTCTCTAGATATTTGCTAACACACAATTTATTAGGTGAGTTATGATAATATTTTTGTCTCATAGTCTTGCCTTTAGGTAAGAAAACACCAAATGGTGGGAAATAGCCAAGGGGATATGCAAAAGTAGTTTTTGTCGCGCCTGCTTTAGCAGAGGCGCGACTATAGTCGTCGTATTTTCTTTAACTTTAACCCCTTGCCAGACATTGATAATATTTCACATCAAGGTTTGTCTAGGGATGATGCTTCATTACGCACACCCCCACATCCAAAGTCTGAAGGTCAAGGTCATTTATTTACGTGTAATGTTCACCGGCTTTGTAACAGAAATGCATTAAAGTTATTGTTTTTTCACAATATCTCTTTAACCCCTTGCCAGACTTTGATAATATTTCACATCAATGTTTGTCTAGGAATGATGCTTCATTATGCACCCCCCCCACATCCAAATTTTGAAGTCAACCCCCACATCAAATTTTGAAGGTTCAAGTCATTTATTTACTTGTAATGTTCACCGGTTTTGTAACAGAAATGCGTTAAAAGTTATTGTTTTTTCACAATATCTCTTTAACCCCTTTCCAGACATTGATAATATTTCACATCAATGTTTGTCTACGGATGATGCTTCATTACACACACCCCCACATCCAAATTCTGAAGGTCAAGGTAATTTATTTACTTGTAATGTTCACGGTCAAATGCCTCGGTAGGCGCGACACCGCTTCCGTGGCGGAATTCTTGTGTATTGTTGCGGCCACACAGTTTGCTTGCAAATCCTGAGCCATTAGTACAGAGGCGTGGGAAGTGGGGCGGCGCCGCCCCAGTATTTGGACCAAAAATAAAAGATGTCTGAATGTCTCAGAATGCAGGAAATGGCATCTAGAATTCAAATAAATTTCAACACTAACTCGCTTCGCTCCGGTCGACATTCGCCTCCACAATATTACTTTGCTTCGGACTCCTCTGTAGTACCCAATTTCACTTGTGAAGCATAAGAACCCTACTCTGGACGATTTTTCGCATGTCTACATGTAGGAAAAGGTTTACTAATTTGTTCCTTAAATTTTACAATTTCCATCCTTAAAAGTCCTTAAAAAGTCCTTATTTTTTAAAGTCACTGAAGAGTATGAACCCTGATTGAAAACTGACATTTCATTGGACGAACTGTGTCACATGACGTTATCGTATGATGTCTGTGAAATGACGCAATGTAAACAAGTCAATGTTCTTTTCAACGAAAACTATGTTATATTTGATCATTGGCTAGCATAACGTTACCTGATTAGCAGAATGTTGATGTAAAATTTATCAGGCTCGGCTTGGAAACAGTATGAATTTATCGGCAAGCCAATGATAGGCCGTGGCCTAGGGGATATGTCATTGGACTTCAATACTGGATTGCGACCCATTCACTTTTACTTTTCCTTGGCAAGCCGAGGAACTCCTACACGTTTTCTAGCCTTGCCTGGTAAACTAGATATGAAAATACCAGACTAGTATTCTCCATATATTGGCCCTTATAAACAATAACTGGGGCTTATTGGTTTTGCGACCAGTATAGATCCAGCTCAGCCTGTGCAATCGCACAGTTTGATCAGGATCTGCACTGTTTGTCATTCCATCAATGAAGCACCCGTCATGCTTCTAACAAGCAATATAGATGGTTATTAGGCTGCAGGAATGTGCTATTTTATTAGGAGCTGCACTAGTCAGAGATCCGATAAGCCCCATTTCTCCAGTCACATATTGGCCCCTATGCAGGTGAAGAAGGATCTGTCGAATATCTCGCTGGGGCCGACGCCCGAGCCAGAGCTGGCGCATGTGACTGTCGGCCTGGAGAGCTGCTCCCACCGGCACGATGACTTTGTGGCCTACTGCGTTCTCAACATGCTGCTGGGGGGCGGGGGCTCCTTCTCCGCTGGCGGCCCCGGGAAGGGCATGTACACACGCCTCTACCTGAACGCCCTCAACAGGTAAGGCCCATATGTACTGACGTCCGATCCAGTCAATATACAGTGATGGCGTTTGGGCTCTGTTTATTTATTTTTGAAAGGTTTTATAACAGTTTTCAAATAGTCATAGTCAAAGTGCATCGACAGGCCACATTTTCTAGTTTCTCTTTGCCTTCAGTTAATATCTTCATATTGCACACATGCATTACTTGAGTAACGATACATCCTTCCACATTAATACAACTACCCTCCCTACTTATCATATGTATAAAACTTTTTGTAACAGTTTCTCAAGTCACTTATAGGGGCACTAAGTGTGCTGACAGACCACATTTTCTAGTTTACAATAACACCTGACTGTATGAGTTTGACTGCAGGTTCCATTGGATAGAGAACCTCATCTCGTACAACCACGCCTACGGCGACTCCGGCTTGTTCTTCCTTCACGGCAGTGCCCACCCCGACAAGGTAATCCCACCACCCACCCCAACATGGTAATAACACCACCCACCCTAACATGGTAATCCCACCACCCATCCCAAAATTGTAATCCCACCACCCACCCCAACAAGGTAATCCCACCACCCACTCCAACATGGTAATAACACAACCCACGCCAACATTGTAATCCCGCCACCCACGGCGACAAGGTAATCCCACCACCCACCCCAACATGGTAATCCCGCCACCCACCCCAACATGGTAATCCTGCCACCCACCCCAACATGGTAATCCCACCACCCATCCCAACATGGTAATCCCACCACCCACCCCAACATGGTAATCCCACCACCCATCCCAACATGGTAATCCCACCACCCTTGCTGACAAGGTAATCCCACCACCCATCCCAACATTGTAATCCCACCACCCATCCCAACATGGTAATCCCGCCACCCTTGCTGACTAGGTAATCCCACCACCCACCCCAACATGGTAATCCCACCACCCATCCCAACATGGTAATCCAACCACCCATCCCAACATGGTAATAACACCACCCTTGCTGACAAGGTAATCCCACCACCCACCCCAACATGGTAATCCCACCACCCATCCCAACATGATAATCTCAACACCCATCCCAACATGGTAATAACACCACCCATGCTGGCATGGTAATAACACCACCCACCCAACATAGTAATCCCACCACCCACCCTGACATGGTAATCCCATGACCCACCCCAACAAGGTAATCCCACCCCGACATGGTAATCTCACCACCCATGGCGACAAGGTAATGCCACCACCCACCCCAACATGGTAATCCCACCACCACCGACTGGTAATTCTCTCCACCCATGGCGACAACAGGTAATGACCTCAACCACACACCACATTGGTAATCCCGCCACCCACCCCAACATGGGTAATCCTGCCACCCCCAAAACCCATTTGGTAATCCATACCTAAATTCAACATATGGTAATCCAACCAACCCACCCCAACATGGTATAATCCGACCTCCCACCCCATCAATTGGTAATCCATCACCCATCCCAACAAATTGGTAATCCACCACCCATCCCCAAAACTGGTAATAACACCACCCTTGTGACCAAGGTTATCCCACCACCACCCAAACCATGGTATCCTGCCCACCCTCCCCAACATGGTAATCCTTTGCCTCCCCCAACCACCCCAACATTGGTAATCCCAATACCAATCCCAACATGGTAATCCCACCACCCACCCCAACATGGTAATCCGACCTCCCACCCCAACATGGTAATCCCATCACCCATCCCAACATGGTAATCCCACCACCCATCCCAACATGGTAATAACACCACCCTTGCTGACAAGGTTATCCCACCACCCACCCCAACATGGTAATCCTGCCACCCACCCCAACATGGTAATCCTGCCACCCACCCCAACATGGTAATCCCAATACCAATCCCAACATGGTAATCCCACCACCCACCCCAACATGGTAATCCGACCTCCCACCCCAACATGGTAATCCCATCACCCATCCCAACATGGTAATCCCACCACCCATCCCAACATGGTAATCACACCACCCTTGCTGACAAGGTTATCCCACCACCCACCCCAACATGGTAATCCCCTGCCCCACCCCACATGGTAATCCACCCACCCTCCCAACATGGTAATCCCACCACCCACCCCAACATGGTAATCCCACCCACCCTCCCATCCAACATGGTAATCACAACTATCCCCAACCCAACATGGAATACCACCCACACCAACATTGGTAATCCCACCCACCCCATCCCGCATGGTAATCCCACCACCCATCCCAACATGGTAATAACAACCACCCAATGCTGACATGGTAATACAACTACCCACCCAACATGGTAATCACCACCCACCCTGACATGGTAATCCATGACCCACCCCAACATGGTAATCCCACCACCCAGCCCAACATGGTAATCTCACCACCCACACCAACATGACTAGCACCACCCACCCCAACATGGTAATCCCACCACCCACCCCAACATGGTAATCCCACCACCCATCCCAGCATGGTAATCCCACCACCCATCCCAACATGGTAATAACACCACCCATCCTGACATGGTAATAACACTACCCACCCAACATGGTAATCCCACCACCCACCCTGACATGGTAATCCCATGACCCACCCCAACATGGTAATCCCACCACCCACCCCAACATGGTAATCTCACCACCCACACCAACATGACTATCCCACCACCCGCCCCATCAAGGTAATCCCACCACCCACCCCACAAGGTAACCCTCCCACCACCACCCAACAAGGTAATCCTACCACCCACCCCTACATAAGGTAATCCCACCACCCACCCTGACAAGGTAATCCTACCACCACCATCCCAACATGGTAATCCCACCACCCACCCTGACAAGGTAATCATACCACCCACCCCAACATGGTAATCCCACCACCCGCCCGATCAAGGTAATCCCACCACCCGCCCCATCAAGGTAATCCCACCCACCCACCCAGACGAGGTAATCCCACCACCACCAACAATGTAATTTTACCCACCCACCCGACATGGTAAATCCCACCACCACCCCACAAGGTAATCCTATCACCCATCCCAACATGGTAATCCCACCACCCACCCTGACATGGTAATCCACCACCCACCCCAACAAGGTAATCCCACCACCACCCCCCCCACCCCCCCCCAACAAGGTAATCCTACTACCCACCCCGACATGGTAATCCCACCACCCACCCCAACAAGGTAATTGTATCCCCCGGACTCCGTCGGGGGATACTATGGATTTGACAGCGCGCCGCGTCCGCCACAGACACTTCTTGTCCTGAGCATAACTCGAACACCCTTTGGAATATTTTCATGAAACTTCACACATGCATAGACCACGACCCGAAGGCGTGTCACGCATAAGAATGACAACTCTTGCATAGCTAATTTTTGAGTTATCTCCCTTTTTTGTTTCGCGCACTGATTGACCATAACTCGACCACCCTGTGGAATATTTTTATGAAACTTAACACATTCAATTAGACCACGAACCGAAGGTGTGTCGTGCACAAGAATGACAACTCTTGCATAGCTAATTTTTTAGTTATCTCCCTTTTTTGTTTTCGCGCACTGATTTCCTGTCCGGAGCATAACTCGACCACCCTTTGGAATATTTTCATGAAACTTCAACCACATGCTCCAGACCACGACCCGGAGGTGTGTCGCGACAAAGATGACAACTCTTGCGTAGCTAATTTTTTAGTTATCTCCCTTTTTTGTTTTGCGCACTCTACAAACTGGACAATAATGCATGAAGACCCGTTTTCTCGTCTGCTCTGTACACCTTTTCTTGTGTGCTCTGTACACCTTACCTGTAGAGAGAACAATAGAGACTGGGAGAACCATGTGCTAGCATGGGCTTGCATGTGCAAATGTCCAGTGCTTGACCACTGCTGACCACAGGTAATTTATACAGGTAAATTACTACATTGGGTACTGTGTTGAAAATATTGTGGCATTATGTGGACCTGTGCAGATACATTTCCGTAAACTGTGTTGAAAATATTGTGGCATTATGTGGACCTGTGCAGATATATGTAGATAAATATAGGACTATTAAAAAAAAGTCTGGGCTCCAGTAGCAAGCATTATTATTTTTAACTTTTTTTTTCCATTTTTTTTTTTTTATTTTTTTTTTCATTCTTTTTTTTTCCATTTATTTATTATTATTATTTTTTTCCTTTTTTTTTTTAAAATTATTTTTCAATTTTTGTCTAGTAGCATAAGGTCGTAAGTGCTATATACAGACTATTCACCTGTGCATGTGCTAGCATGTACAACTGACCACTGACCACTTACAGGTAATTTATACAGGTAAATGATTATATTACATTTCCGTAAACTGTGTTGAAAATATTGTGGCAATATGTGGACCTGTATATATATGATATGTAGATAAATATAGGACTATTAAAAAACATTCTGGGCTCCAGTAGGGAGCATTATTTTGCCCCCGCCACCGAATGGTGAGGGGGGCATATAGTGTTACCGGCGTCCGTACGTACGTACGTATGTATGTACGTACATACGTACGGACGTACGTACGTCTCGAAACCTTAACGCTGAGTAAATGGCTTATAATTTCTGTTTCCTTGCTCGGATCTGCTTCACATTTCACACACGCATTGCTCCAATGTTCCTCTACCGCCCTGTAGAGACATTCGTCCCGCTAAGCCCAGGGTCAAGGTCACAGACTTGGTGCGTTCGAAACCTTAACGCTCAGGTAAATGGCTTATAATCAAATATGCCTCGTTTTCGTGTGCCGACAGGCCACATTTCTATTTTTTTTTAAATTTAATTTTTTTTTTCCATTTTTTTTTTTGACATTCTTTTTCAATTTTTTACCTGACCACTAACTTATTACAAGTAATTTATACAGGTACATTATTACATTTCCGTAACTATTAACAAAAATTCTGGGCTCCAGTAGCGAGCATTATTATTATTATTTTTTTTGTATATTACATTTCCGTAAACTGTGTTGAAAATATTGTGGCATTATGTGGACCTGTGCAGATATATGTAGATAAATATAGGACTATTAAAAAAAATTCTGGGTTCCAGTAGCAAGCATTATTATTTTTAATTTTTAAAAAAAAAAAATCATTTTTTTTTTTTCAAATTCTTTTTCAATTTTTGTCTAGTAGCATAAGGTCGTAAGTGCTATATACAGACTATTATCATATAATAAAACAATTATTGACTAGTGAGCCATAGAATATAATCTGATATTCTATGGCTCACTAGTCAATAATTGTATAATATGTTCGGGCCAGTGAAAATTGCTTTCGGGCCCAGGCTCGAGGTCAAGGCGGGACAAGGCGAGGCATTTGATTCCGCGGAATTCTTGTTTACTTATCTCCCTTTGTTGTTTCGTGCTCTGATTTTGTATCCAGAGCATAACTCGAACACCCTTTGGAATATTTTTATGCCCCACCACGATAGTGGAGGGGGCATTTAGTGTTACCCTCATCCGTCCGTCCGTCCGTCCGTCCGTCCGGGCAGACATTCAGGTACTTATGTGGCTAGCCCCACAGGGTTATGGACTTGTTAAAGGATAGGGTTGGTTACAATTAGCCACCTAAGATATCGTTTTATGTGGCTAAAAGTGGTTTTATGTGGCTAATATTTAACATGCGATAAGCCACATAGTTACCTGAAAGTAAGAATGTCCGTCCGTCCGTCCGTCCGTACACACGAATGGGTACTTGTTGTAAGCGTACGGGGATCTTATTGGGTAGGGTTAGGATAGTGTTGGGTACTCTTGTTGGGTATTTTTATACAGTAAAAACCCAACAAGTATTCATTGTTCGTAGGAACGTGCGTCCCGTCCTCTCCCGTCCGTCCGTCACAAAACTTTAACACTCGGGTAAATGTCTCATAATTTCTTCATCCTTCGACCGATCTGCTTCATATTTCATATACACATTGCTCTGATGGTTCACTACCGCCCTGTGCCAAATCCACGTTTGTCCTGCCCCCGGCAAGCCCAGGGTCAAGGTCACATACTTGGTGCTTCAAAAACCTTTAACGCTCGGGTTAATACTTATAATTTTCTGTTTTCTTTCACGGATCAGCTTCATATTTCATATACACATTGCTCTAATGGTCCTCTACCGCCCTGTGCCAAATAAACATTCGTCCTGCCCCCGCCAAGCCCAGGGTCAAGGTTACATACTTGGTGCTTCAAAAACTTTAACGCTCGGGTAAATATCTTATAATTTCTGTTTTCTTTCAGGGATCAGCTTCATATTTCATATACGCATTGCTCTAATGGTCCTCTACCGCCCTGTGCCAAATCCACGTTTGTCCTGCCCCCGCCAAGCCCAGTGTCACGGTCACATACTTGGTGCTTCAAAAACTTTAACTCTCAGGTAAAAGAAAATTTTGACTTGGAATTTGGCCTCATTTATTATCAAAGCGATATGTGGGACATCCGTGTTCTATGAACACATTTTCTAGTTTATTAAACTTCACACATGCATAGAAGACGACCCAAAGGTGTGTCGCACGTAAGAATGACAACTCTTGCGTCGTTAATTTCTTAGTTATCTCCCTTTGTTGTTTCGTGCACTGATTTCGTGTCTGGAGCATAACTCGAACACCCTTTGGAATATTTTCATGAAACTTCACACATGCATTGACCACAACCCTAAAGGTGTGTCACGCAAGAATGACAACTCTTGCGTCACTAATTTTTTAGTTATCTCCCTTTGTTTTTTCTGTCACCGATTTTGTCTCCGGAGCATAACTCGAACACCCTTTTTTCAAACTACTTGTGTATCTGGGGAGGGGGATACACATGCGCTTGTCGACAAACGTCCATTTCTAGTTATCAATTTACTGTTAGCGACGCGCGGCGGTAACAGTCTATTTTGATAATGTGCGGGGACAGCGACTTTCACATTACGGCTTGCGGTGCGCATGCTACACGCGCCAGTAGGCTTCCCAATATGTAAACAAGAATATAAACATGTCGCAACGTCCAGGATGGAAATTGTATGAAATGGCGTCGGCCAAAAGAAAGGCGAAATGTCTGAGGGACAGGCAGTACAGAGAGTGAGAGTGGTTGATATTGGCGACCAGATCAGCAAATGGAAAGAGTTAGTGGAAATTTAGATTTGGTCTCAAACAGAGATTTTTCTTCTCAACTTCCGATACTTCACTGCGCATGTCAAAGATGTGATATGATTGACCGTGTCACGTGACGGGTTTTGGTAAAAATAGCACAAGGTCGGAAAATACCCTTTCTGGTCGCGGTATATAAAATGCGATTTAACATCAATTAACACGCGCCGTAATTAAAAATAACTCGTTAGTGGGTAGACAAATGACTCATATAAGGCATGACAGAAAATGAAAAGTAGTAGTGCAGTGTAACCTGCTACATGGGCATGTACCTTTAATAAACATATATGGTCCAAATGAAAATAGTTTACGATTTTACCAAGATCTAGAGACATATTTAGACTCGGCCGAACTTGAGACACTAATAATAGGGGGGTGACTTTAATATAATAGTGGAAGAGCTTAGCCCACAAAAACCAGGGTAGTGTGCACTTTGTGATAGAAGTGCCAACTTTGGTACAGATCTACTTTAACATGTCCTAAACCATAAGAGCCCAGGACCCAAGCGATCGATCAACCCAAATTCAAAATGACACTGAGGCAAACTTTGTGTCTATATTACGGTTTTAAGTGACATATAGTAGACGTAGTTTTAATGGCTCTTATTATTCAAAATGGCCGCCAAAATCACAGATTTCCCTTTTTTCAGCTCTACCGAATATGAAAATGATGAACAATAATGTCTATATATACTTTTGTTCTGTTTTATTGTGGTTCTAAAAAAACAGAAAAAAAACATAGTGTGATAGTTATCCTTTAATTTGGTTGGGTTAACTAGCTGTACATTGACTGTTTATTGAAGGTTAGGTACCAGCCACTGTTTAAGTGGCTACATAAAATACTACTCTTGATATGTCAATGTTTCTAGCTAGCCGAGATCGATCGACATGCATGTATATTATGTTATGGTTTCATGACAAATGAAATTGAAAGTACATACTAGACATGTGGTACATATACAGGTAATTCTCGTTATATCGAAGTTGACCAGACTGAGCAAAATATATCGACATATCCCAAAATGGAGATAAAAATTCGCCAAATTTTGCGACCGTTCTTCCGGGTTTTCATAAATCGCGCATTTTCTAATAACTAAATGCGCATGCGTTGTTACTAAATATATCGCATATGCATGACACAATTTCCGGTACACAACATTTGTTTTGCAAATCATACCCAATACACATCAATGAATAAGCGTTCAAAATGTCAACTATTATTCAATCGCAAAATGCAAGACCCGCATTTCGTCCCCAAACAAATTCGGCCCAAGTTGAATCAAATCGGCGTTAAGAAATGTCAAGTTCAATTAACTTGATTGCCATGCCGTTTGTTTCATCTTCATGTTAAAGTGATCCGATATCACATTGATTAATTGGTAAATTATTGTTTAAGTGAATTAATTTAACATATTTGTGCAACGTTTAACACATTTTTGAGGCGGTGTTTTTATGCCACCGGGTTTCAAAGAAACGGGTGGCATATAGTGTTTGGACCGTCCGTCTGTCTGTCCGTCCGTCCGTCCGTCCGTCACACTTTTTGGTTAACCACTTTGTCACAGTTTCTCAAATATGCTGCAGGTGGTATCCGCGTTCGACAGACGCATTTCTTGTTTAATTCTATAGACGTGTGAAAACTTAAGATAATCTCTCTGAATCAGACTTGGTGGTGCGCTTATTTTTCACATCGAGTAATCAGAATAAAAATATGAAGGAAACATGCTATCGGGACTATTTCCACCTCGACATAACCAAAATATTTCCGATATCGATTTATCAGGAGTAAAATACATGATCTATATAGGGAATTTGGCCGGGACCGCGGACGCATATCGAGATAAGCAGGTATATCGAGATAAGCGATATCGAGATAAAGAGAATCAGCTGTATAATAATGATACTAAATGAGTAATAACCTGCACAAGTATAGGTGATTATCAATGTAGACCAAAATAAGTCATATTTATGTGGAGTCAGATCATAGTTTCCAGTTCACGCAACCAATTAGTTAAAACATATATTGGCTTTGCGAAAAAAAGACACACATAGTGTTAACAATTTAGTGTGCATGATTATCTTGGTCTACATTGGACTACATTGAGGTCGTTACAATGACCGTATCATGTTGTACCTCATTGATCAAATACTCAGCAAGGAATGTAAATAATTCTGTCTTGTTGCTGTCCACCTGTCAGAAGAAAAGATTGCAAGTTTAAGGGAATTGGTGTTGTAGGCAAAACATGTCTATGCTCACCTGTGCCTCGTTTTTTCCTTGTTGCTTTTTTGAGACTGTTAACAATGTATCTATCCCAAACAATGTCCAGTCTCTGTATGTGTTTGAGACGTCTTAGGACATATGGGGCAAAAACATCTGCTGCATAGTCTCTGAATGTCTTTGGAACACTGGTTCCTCCTGTTTTGGGTTGTAGCATATGTACGATGGCAGCACCATCGCATCGTGTACTTCTGCTTCCACTGTTGGAAACAGTGCATCGTCTTCAACAACATTACCAGGCATAGTTGATTGTAGGACCGTCAGCAGGTCAGCCTTTGAGCCAGTACGCATCTCGCCCATGTCAGTCAATGATGGGGGACATGTCTGGTTTTCATACTGAAAGAACTCAGAGAGATTGCTATTACGTAACTGACAGGCAATAAACAATCTGGAAAACCGGGCTGTGTTAGCTTTGAGAGATGCTATCTGGGTTTTTGTTCAGCTAAGTGTTTTCTTAGTAGGTGTTCTGAACTTGTTCTTTGAAATTGTGTCTGGACCTGTTGTGCCACAGATGTGTTCCTTACTACTTTCGTGTGAACAGTTACAAGCTCGGATGCATGATCAAGAAATGGGTTATCCATTTCTTTCAACACTTTCACCATGTCACTGACATTGCTTTTGAACTCAACTTGGGTGGATTTGGATTGTTCATGGTGCTTTGTATCGTCTCTGTGCTGTGCTATCAAATTCATTGATAACACAAGCGATTTCTGGGGTTTGGGTTTTCAAGGATTGATTTAGGTATTTGTGTCCAGGTCTACATTTAAGTTACAATATTCATTGTGCCGCCCACCCGCCCGCCCGGCTTTCGCCAATCCAATAGCCTGGATTTTTTTAAAAAAAACCTGGCTAACAATTTAATTCAATTCAAAATATCGTTACCAAAATTAAAATTGTCCATAACTTTCAAAAGAAATGGATGTTCCACAGTAGCAAATGCCTTTTCAAAGTCTGTGAAAAAGAATAAGCTTGGTGTGTCAGTTTCGTTTAAATAGTCCATTGGTTCATAAAGTGTTCTAATATTTTCCCCTATGTACCTACCCTTAAGAAATCCCGTTTGTTAATAATCAATTATAGATGGTAATACTTTTTTTAATTCTATTTGTTATGGCTTTGGATGCAATTTTGTAGTCCACATTGAGTAATGATATTGGTCTCCAGTTTGTAAGTATTGATAAGTCACTCTCTTTTGTTGGCATTAATGTGATTATTCCCAGCTTTTGCATTTCACTTAGTGTTCCATGTGCTAAAGAATAGTTAAAAGAATCAATATACATGTAATATCGTTTTATGTAATTCCAAAAGATCTTATAGAACTCAACAGTTAGACCATATGCACCCGGTCTTTTATTGTTATTCATTTCTTTTAAGGACATACTACATTCGTATTCAGAGAGATTGCCTTCACATAGTTTCTTATTGTCATCTGATAGTTTATTTATGTTGTTATTATCTGTAAAGAAATTGTGATGTGTATGTTGCATCTCCTTTTGTGTATATAATTTACTATTATATTATTTTTCTTCATGTAATATTTTGTCATTGCTTGTTATACTACGTCCATTGACATTTAACTTTGTTATATTTTTATTTTCCGACCTTTTCCTTTCTAAATTCGCAAAATATTTGGTATCTTTTCCCCACCCTCAATCCATTGGCCTTTTGATCTTAGCATAATCCCTCTAACTTTCTTTTTGTGTAGATCTTGTAAATTGTCTTTTTTAGTGTTTAAAATATTTTTTGACATATTATTTGAATACTCACTTCTAATTTATCTTTCTTCCATTAACCTCTTCTCCGTCTTTAGATCTTTTTTCTTTTCAACGACACATATTTTATTGTTTTGTTTCTTATTGTACCTTTTATTATTTACCATAATGCGTTCGTACATGTATTAGCGTTTCTGTTAATTTTGGCTATTTCAGTTATATTACGTTTGATTATTTGTTGGTATTCTGTTTTCAAAAGTAAACTAGTATTTAATTTAAAATAACCCGGACCTGTTTCGTTGCACTGTGTTTGTAAATAAATATATACTGATTTAAATCCTGTAGTGATTTTACTTTTTGTAATGCGGTTAATTATGTTTTCCGATATTAGAAAATAGTCTAAACGAAAAAATATTGGCAGTTTAGTATTTGAAAACAATGTGAATTTCTTTGCATTAGGATTGAGGATTCTCCAGATATCACTTTGGTCATACTTATTTATGATTGACAATAATTTATCTCTTGTTCTTTTGTTTGTATCTTTTCTTCTATTTTTTTTTGTCTAATATTATAGTGGAGGAGCCAAGCACATGGGGTGTGCACTTTGTGATACAAGCATGAAATCTTGCACACACCTTGCGCACACACTAATTATGTGTAAATGCAAAAAATCCCAGGACCCAAGTGAAATATACCCTGAAATTCAAGATGGCCGCCAATATTAAAAATAACGGACTTACGTATAGAAGTGAACACATGATGCAGAGACACACATTTGATGGTTAATTTGGTTTTATTTTGCATAAAAGAGTCCAAACACCATATAGAAGTATCATAGACATTAAGTATAAAAAAGAAGCTAAATAGCAATATCATATTCTAAAATTGTGGACATAATACTGTTTAAATTCAACTCGGATCTGGATGATACAGAACTATAAATTCAATACACATGTATCAGTACTTTCAATCTACATTGGTGCCAAAGAAAACTAAGGTCCCTTGTCCCACTACTGGTATGAATTGGTGCCTATAATTTGTATATTTTGAAATGTGATAATGCCGACCAGTACGTGAATTAATGCATTGGAGTCGCAGATCGCCTTAAGACTTACTTCCCAACTCGACACCCACCCCCTTAATTCATATCCCATTCCACCATGTCATTTGCAGGTCGTATTGCCGTCCACTTTAGTCAACTTTTTCTTTGAACATTATTCCCATTGCCCGTTTCTTTTGTGGTGGTGGGTGATTTGGGTGGCATTTGATTGTGATAGATAATAATGATCTATGTATGTTTATAATGCATATCCAGGTGATGGTATGCTTGTCGGGACCCTGGCCATGTAAGGACCATTCCAAAATGAGTTCTACAGCACAATGTATATTGTAACTTAAATGTAGACCTGGAAACAAATACCTAAATCAATCCTTGAAATCCCAAACCCCAGAAATCGCTTGTGTTGTCAATGAATTTGATAGCACAGCACAGAGACGATACAAAGCACCATGAACAATCCAAATCCACCCAAGTTGAGTTCAAAAGCAAGTCAATGTCAGTGACATGGTGAAAGTGTTGAAAGAAATGGATAACCCATTTCTTGATCATGCATCCGAGCTTGTAACTGTTCACACGAAAGTAGTAAGGAACACATCTGTGGCACAACAGGTCCAGACACAATTTCAAAGAACAAGTTCAGAACACCTACTAAGAAAACACTTAGCTGAACAAAAACCCAGATAGCATCTCTCAAAGCTAACACAGCCCGGTTTTCCAGATTGTTTATTGCCTGTTAGTCACATAATAGCAATCTCTCTGAGTTCTTTCAGTATGAAAACCAGACATGTCCCCCATCATTGACTGACATGGGCGAGATGCGTACTGGCTCAAAGGCTGACCTGCTGACCGTCCTACAATCAACTATGCCTGGTAATGTTGTTGAAGACGATGCACTGTTTACAACAGTGGAAGCAGAAGTACACGATGGTGCTGCCATCGTACATATGCTACCACCCAAAACAGGAGGAACCAGTGTTCCAAAGACATTCAGAGACTATGCAGCAGATGTTTTTGCCCCATATATCCTAAGACGTCTCAAACACATACAGAGACTGGACATTGTTTGGGATAGATACATTGTTAACAGTCTCAAAAAAGCAACAAGGAAAAAACGAGGCACAGGTGAGCATAGACATGTTTTGCCTACAACACCAATTCCCTTAAGCTTGCAATCTTTTCTTCTGACAGGTGGACAGCAACAAGACAGAATTATTTACATTCCTTGCTGAGTATTTGATCAATGAGGTACAACATGATACGGTCATTGTAACGACCTCAATGTAGTCCAATGTAGACCAAGATAATCATGCACACTAAATTGTTAACACTATGTGTGTCTTTTTTTCGCAAAGCCAATATATGTTTTAACTAATTGGTTGCGTGAACTGGAAACTATGATCTGACTTATGACTTATTTTGGTCTACATTGATTGCAAAGATAATCACCTATATTTGTGCAAGTTATTACTCATTTAGTATCATTATTATACAGCTGATTCTCTTTATCTCGATATCGCTTATCTCGATATACCTGCTTTTCTCGATATGCGTCCGCGGTCCCGGCCAAATTCCCTATATAGATCATGTATTTTACTCCTGATAAATCGATATCGGAAATATTTTGGTTATGTCGAGGTGGAAATAGTCCCGATAGCATGTTTCCTTCATATTTTTATTCTGATTACTCGATGTGAAAAATAAGCGCACCACCAAGTCTGATTCAGAGAGATTATCTCAGGTAAGTTTTCACACGTCTATAGAATTAAACAAGAAATGCGTCTGTCGAACGCGGATGCCACCTGCAGCATATTTGAGAAACTGTGACAAAGTGGTTAACCGAAAAGTGTGACGGACGGAGGACGGACGGACGGACAGACGGACGGTCCAAACACTATATGCCACCCGTTTCTTTGAAACCCGGTGGCATAAAAACACCGCCTCAAAAATGTGTTAAACGTTGCACAAATATGTTAAATTAATTCACTTAAACAATAATTTACCAATTAACCAATGTGATATCGGATCACTTTAACATGAAGATGAAACAAACGGCATGGAAATCAAGTTAATTGAACTTGACATTTCTTAACGCCGATTTGATTCAACTTGGCTAAGTCGACTGCGTGAAAAAAATGGGTGAAGTTAAAAAAAAAGTAACATGTTGGATAGTAATATGTGGTGGGCACCCCTTGATTATGAAGCTGTGAAAGTTTGGTGGTCCTAGGTGGTACAGTAACAAAGAAATGGACTCAAACACGAAAACTTAACATTGATTGTGGACGCTGCCCGCCCGCCGCCCGCCGCCCGCTCGCCCACCCGCACCCGCCCACCCGCCCGCCCGGCTTTCGCCAATCCAATAGCCTGGATTTTTTTTCAAAAAACCTGGCTAAAAAGTAACATGTTGGATAGTGATATGTGGTGGGCACCCCTTGATTATGAAGCTGTGAAAGTTTGGTGGTCCTAGGTGGTACAGTACCAAAGAAATGGACTTAAACACGAAAACTTCACATTGTAAACGCGAAAACTTAACATTGAAAATGGCTAAGTCGACTGCGCGGAAAAAATGGGTCAAGTTAAAAAAAAAAGTAACATGTTGGATAGTGATATGTGGTGGGCACCCCTTGATTATGAAGCTGTGAAAGTAGATAGATATTTTTATAACTTTAATAAGAGCATCTTGGGTGAAACGGATATGTGACTCAACAAATATAGGTAAATGGAAATCAATTTATGAAAAATTCTTGGAAGATATGGTGGAACATTTATTTTTTAATGTAATTTAAAACCAGAAGATGTTGTTAAACATATCGCAGAAGAAAATAAATTTTTAAATAATATCATGAAAGCTTGGGCACATGTTAACTTCCCAAAACAATGAAATAGTTTCGAAGGAAACAATTTGGAACAACTCAAATTTAAAACACCAAAATAAAACATTAGAACATCAAAAGAATTGATATGATAAGGGCATAAAGTATATTGAACATATATATGATTATCGGATAAGTAAATTACTACGATTTACTGATTTTTCAGCAATATTCAACATAAGAAATGAAGATTTTATAAAATATCAAAGTATATTAAACGGTGTAAGTCCAATATGGATAGAAAAGATAAAAACAGAACATATTAACACACAGCCAAAATCGGAAGCTCTTATATATCAGAGTAAATAAAAGTAAATATGTAAATAAAATACTGTATGTACCGTATTTACCCTATGTATTGGGACAGTAAAAAATAAATAAAATTATACGTGTCCCAATACATAATATAAAATAAATTAATTATTTTTGTTGGTGTCCCAATTATTAATATTGAAAGTTTGTATCCTCGAAATTGTGAAATTGCTATATTGGAACAATAACAGGTTGAATTTAATTATTTTCCGTTTCTAAGCATGTCGCCCATTTTTATGATCGGAAAATACCCGAACTATATGTTACAGAAATTGCCGAGTGCGCAAATGAAACAATTTAATTTCCAAATTAAAAAAGTATTATCTCGACCAAACTGCGAATGTAGAGTGATTTGATGATTGCAGTGTGATATATATGAAGACATAGTGTGATATATAGTTGGCCGACAAATTGTACAAATTGTACATGTACTTCAAATGAGACCAGTGTAACGTCCAAGATTTCAAATCGCGATCGAATCCGACCGCGCTATAAAATTCTGGTATCATCCGCATTTCGGTTACCAACTATTGCGGGAATTCAATTAGCAACGGACCCATATAAAATCATGTCATTTGAACAGAAGTTAAAGTAATTATTAATAATGACTATGACATACAAACTTGTATTAAACACGAGTTATTTATAAAATCATGCTTATTACGTTGTATAGTGCTCGCGATAGACAGACGCTTATTACAATGTATAATGCTCGCGATCAACAGGCGCTTAAAAGGATTAATTGATAATAAATAATGGTCATGTGTCCTGCCTATTCATGCGGACGATTAGCTGTCGATACGTGCATAATCCCACCGACAATTCCGCATGAACTTTACGGAAAATATTTTCGAAATCAATATCGGCGAAATATGGCGACAGATCTGCGTATAATCCATTTTTTTTTTAATCCATTCCTTTCGGAATACACATTTACGGGTATGAAATTATTAAATAATTGTATCCCCCGGACTCCATCGGGGGATACTATGGATTTGACTGCGCGCCGCGTCCGCGTCCGCCGCAGACACTTCTTGTCCGGAGCATAACTCGAATACCCTTTGGAATATTTTCATGAAATTCACATGCTAGCCACGACCCGAAGGTGTGTGCGCACAAGAAGACAAACTTCTGAATTTTTTACTATAGTTCTCCCTTTGGAATACGCATCCCGAATACAATAACTCGACGATTTTACGAATACCCTGGGAATATTTTTATGAAACTTAACACATGCATAGACCACGACCCGAAGGTGTGTCGCGCACAAGAATGACAACTCTTGCATAGCTAATTTTTTAGTTATCTCCCTTTTTTGTTTTCGCGCACACATGATTTCCTGTCCGGAGTATAACTCGACCACCCTTTGGAATATTTTCATGAAACTTCACACATGCATAGACCACGACCCGGAGGTGTGTCGCGCACAAGAATGACAACTCTTGCGTAGCTAATTTTTTAGTTATCTCCCTTTTTTGTTTTGCGCACTCTACAAACTGGACAATAATGCATGAAGACCCGTTTTCTCGTCTGCTCTGTACACCTTTTCTCGTGTGCTCTGTACACCTTACCTGTAGAGAGAACAATAGAGACTGGGAGAACCATGTGCTAGCATGGGCTTGCATGTGCAAATGTCCAGTGCTTGACCACTGCTGACCACAGGTAAAATATACTGGTAAATTACTACATTGGGTACTGTGTTGAAAATATTGTGGCATTATGTGGACCTGTGCAGATATATGTAGATAAATATAGGACTATTAAAAAAAAATCTGGGCTCCAGTAGCAATCATTATTATTTTTAAACTTTTTTTTTCCATTTTTTTTTTTTTTATTATTTTTTTTCATTCTTTTTTTTTCCATTTTTTTTTTTCATGATATATGTAGATAAATATAGGACTATTAAAAAAAAATCTGGGCTCCAGTAGCAAGCATTATTATTTTTAAACTTTTTTTTTCCATTTTTTTTTTTTATTTGTTTTTTTTTTTTTTCATTCTTTTTTTTTTTCCATTTATTTTTTTTTTTCTTTTTTTTTTTTTTTTTTTTTTTATTTTTTTTTTTTTTTTTTTTTTCATTTTTTTTTTTTTTTTTTTTTTCATTTTTTTTTTTCATTTTTTTTTTTCAAATTATTTTTCAATTTTTGTCTAGTAGCATAAGGTCGTAAGTGCTATATACAGACTATTCACCTGTGCATGTGCTAGCATGTGCAACTGACCACTGACAACTTACAGGTAATTTATACAGGTAAATGATTATATTACATTTCCGTAAACTGTGTTGAAAATATTGTGGGAATATGTGGACCTGTGTATATATGATATGTAGATAAATATAGGACTATTAAAAAACATTCTGGGCTCCAGTAGAGAGCATTATTCTTTTATTTTTTTTAAATTTAATTTTTTTTTTCCATTTTTTTTTTTACATTCTTTTTCAATTTTTACCTGACCACTAACTTATTACAGGTAATTTATACAGGTACATTATTACATTTCCGTAACTATTAACAAAAATTCTGGGCTCCAGTAGCGAGCATTATTATTTATTTATTTTTTGTATATTACATTTCCGTAAACTGTGTTGAAAATATTGTGGCATTATGTGGACCTGTGCAGATATATGTAGATAAATATAGGACTATTAAAAAAAATTCTGGGTTCCAGTAGCAAGCATTATTATTTTTAATTTTTTTTTTTAAAATCATTTTTTTTTTTTAAATTCTTTTTCAATTTTTGTCTAGTAGCATAAGGTCGTAAGTGCTATATACTGACTATTATCATATAATAAAACAATTATTGACTAGTGAGCCATAGAATATAATCTGATATTCTATGGCTCACTAGTCAATAATTGTATAATATGTTCGGGC
The DNA here is from genome assembly GCA_029237695.1 of Conchocele bisecta. Classification (NCBI taxonomy): domain Eukaryota; kingdom Metazoa; phylum Mollusca; class Bivalvia; order Lucinida; family Thyasiridae; genus Conchocele; species Conchocele bisecta. The sequence goes on along the minus strand of CM055271.1, from coordinate 24,180,368 downwards.
CAGTGAAAATTGCTTTCGGGCCCAGGCTCGAGGTCAAGGCGGGACAAGGCAAGGCATCTGATTCCGCGGAATTCTTGTTTACTTATCTCCCTTTGTTGTTTCGTGCTCTGATTTTGTATCCAGAGCATAACTCTAACACCCTTTGGAATATTTTTATGCCCCACCACGATAGTGGAGGGGGCATTTAGTGTTACCCTCGTCCGTCCGTCCGTCCGTCCGTCCGTCCATCCGTCCGTCCGTCCGCACACACGAATGGGTACTTGTTGTAAGCGTACGGGGATCTTATTGGGTAGGGTTTGGATAGTGTTGGGTACTCTTGTTGGGTATTTTTATACAGTAAAAACCAAACAAGTATTAATTCGTAGGAACGTGCGTCCCGTCCTCCCGTCCGTCCGTCCGTCACAAAACTTTAACACTCGGGTAAATGTCTCATAATGTCTCATAACCGATCTGCTTCATATTTCATATACACATTGCTCTGATGGTTCACTACCGCCCTGTGCCAAATCCACGTTCGTCCTGCCCCCGGCAAGCCCAGGGTCAAGGTCACATACTTGGTGCTTCAAAAACTTTAACGCTCGGGTTAATATCTTATAATTTCTGTTTTCTTTCACGGATCAGCTTCATATTTCATATACACATTGCTCTAATGGTCCTCTACCGCCCTGTGCCAAATCCACATTCGTCCTGCCCCCGCCAAGCCCAGGGTCAAGGTTACATACTTGGTGCTTCAAAAACTTTAACGCTCGGGTAAATATCTTATAATTTCTGTTTTCTTTCACGGATCAGCTTCATATTTCATATACGCATTGCTCTAATGGTCCTCTACCGCCCTGTGCCAATTCCACGTTTGTCCTGCCCCCGCCAAGGCCAGTGTCAAGGTCACATACTTGGTGCTTCAAAAACTTTCACTCTCAGGTAAAAGAAAATTTTGACTTGGAATTTGGCCTCATTTATTATCAAAGCGATATGTGGGACATCCGTGTTCTATGAACACATTTTCTAGTTTATTAAACTTCACACATGCATAGAAGACGACCCAAAGGTGTGTCGCACGTAAGAATGACAACTCTTGCATCGTTAATTTCTTAGTTATCTCCCTTTGTTGTTTCGTGCACTGATTTCGTGTCTGGAGCATAACTCGAACACCCTTTGGAATATTTTCATGAAACTTCACACATGCATAGACCACAACCCTAAAGGTGTGTCACGCAAGAATGACAACTCTTGCATCACTAATTTTTTAGTTATCTTCCTTTGTTTTTTCCGTCACTGATTTTGTCTCCGGAGCATAACTCGAACACCCTTTTTTCAAACTACTTGTGTATCTGGGGAGGGGGATACACATGCGCTTGTCGACAAGCGTCCATTTCTAGTTTATTTTTATTTTTGTTATTTCTCAATGAAAGTATACGTTGTGACCACTCATTTGAACCGTCTCAACGAGACGGTTTAAATGGTGCTCGCGGCATATACTTCTGAGTGCATAGAAGGAAAATATTTTCCCACAAACATAATCGTATCCTCAGCATGAAATGGGTTACTGCATGGGCATGAGTCGCACGTTCGCGACGTCTGCGGAACATCAAAAGGCGTGTTGACCAATCAGTAACATTTCAAAACATAGCCTAAAGGTCACACAGTTTACAGTCTCGTGCTGAATGATGTCATACAATAAGCACCTGTTAGTTGACACGCTTGGTGTCATCGATTTTTTTGCACAAAGCAACACAAAAATCTCGTCTGGTAATATCACAGGTTGAAGTAACGGACCGAGGTCTATAAATACATTAAATATGCCTAAAAGCTTCAACGAATGAAGAAAACAAAATTATCCTAAAAGCTTCAACGAATGAAGAAAACAAAATTATTTTGTTTACACCCTCCATTATCCATATAAATTTATTTTTTTTCTTCATTCATTGATGCTTTTAGGCATATTTAATGTATTTATAGACCTCGGTCCGTTACTTCAACCTGTGTATAATATATGTCGGGTGTAATGGCATCTCGGATTTGGAATTCATATCCCCTGGCACGTACGGATATTGCACGGTTCGGATAAGCAACACGGAAGGTCGTATGTCGCCGGACTTCCGTGCAATAGGGGGTGGGGGGGGGGGTCGCACTGTATGCATATTAACATGATAATGTCAATGATAATTACGAATCTTTTTTTTATTTTTTTTATTTTTTTTTCTCGATTTTTTAAATATTTTGTTGGGTTCCACGAGGGACCCGCGTTATAATGGAGATCGCGCTATACGCGATCGCGTTATAATGGAGCTGCAGTGTACTATACTTTCCACCCAGTTGTCCCGATCGAAACGCCATCCCTCGGTAGTGTCTGGATATAATAGCATGGAGAGCATGCCGTGACTTTAAACTTACCTCGTGAATATTGATGAGAGGGCGGGGCGATGTATCAGGAGTATTTCTGTGTGAATCAAAATAATTTTCGCAAATAAATCACATTCCGACAATGACGATGTATACGGTTTATTGGTAATCTATTTAATCAACAGAGCTCAGATTTACCGTCAGCACCGTGTTATATTAGTTAATCAGCGACGGCCTCTGTTTATAGCGAGACGTGCCAATAGTCGGCATGACCAGTAGCCGGTGAAAAAAAATGAAAACAAATTGGAGTGGCAATTTTTTTATTTTCCCCAGCGGAATCCTTGACTGTGTTTAAAAGTATTTAAAAAAAAGAGAGAGATGTCCCAATACTTAAGGTGCAGAAATTATTGATTTTTTTTTTAAAATTGTGATGTGTCCCAAAACTTCTTTCCTAAAAAATAATTATTTCTCCCCAAAACGGGGGTGTCCCAATATAAAGGGTGTCCCAATACATAGGGTAAATACGGTAATCATGGTAATACAGAAAAATGTGGAAGAAATAAAATCTCATCAAAAATGGACAAGCGAGTTGTCAGATGATACTCTATGTTGTCAACAAATTTGCACGTTAATTTTGTACTATAGATTCCACATTACACAACTTCCAATACAAATACCTGATGCAAATTCTGGGGATAAATAAATTACTTTATCGCTGCAATATAGTTAGTAGTAGCCTATGTGATTTTTGTTCTATGTATGTTGAAAGTATAAAACACTTATTCTGGGAATGTACTCATGCGCAACATTTTTGGTCTTGGCTAAGAATTTATCTAAATGATAAGGGTATAACATGCATAGTGAACTTTCAATACATTTCTATAGGAATAAATGATAATACATATTTGGCACAACAATTCAATTTCATCGTTATTCTATGAAAATATTTCATTTTTAAATGCAAATATGAAAAACGGGATATAATGTTTGAATCATTCATAAATTACTTGAAGAACAGAATTGAGATAGAGCAGGAAATAGCCACAAAAAAAGGATAAACAAGAACAACACATGATCAAGTGGGGTAGGTTTAATGTCGAATAAGTTGCAAGCACTTCAAGACAATGAAGCACATTATACATGTATACATATGCATAGATAACGACAATTGTACAACAACGCAGGTCTATTTCATATGAACACAAATGGAAATCCTTCTTTCCTTCTTTTTTTCTCTGCATTATCTCCCCTAACTTTACGCTCTTCTAAACACTACTTTCTAATACATTTTGTATGTAACTTGTCTAGTATAATTAGATGCTATTATCATGATTGTGTTCAATTGCTATATAATGTACATGATGTATTGAAAAGTGAAAATAAAACATTTAATCATAAAAAAAAAAATGTTCTTACTATTCGTACCATGGGGATAACCTGATTCAACTATTACATACAAGACAACCAAAAATGAGGGCCAAATCAGGGATATCACGATTCTGGTATCGTTAAAATAGCTGTTTCATTCTCCCAGCCAACAGCCACAGTATGCCAGATAGTATAAAACTGGTTTGTACTAAATATAATATCGTCCTTGCCTTGCATGAATCAAATTGCATTATATACAAATCTACAATCATAATTATATTGCGGTATTTATAAGATTTTCAAAAAATTATCCGTTAAAGTTTTTAATACCTTGTACGTAATGGTAAATCACATCTACTTGAAATCTCAAACGTTTTGTTTTGTCACCATCCATACTTTCATTCTGTAGGTCATCCAATTTGCCTTCCTACCCAATATCAAGGTCAAATTACATTGCGTTAACTTTAGCTATGCACAGTGGACAACATAACCAGTTTTGGTGGCCATCTTAGACACCAGATTATTTCAAATATTTGTAATAACTGTAGTTCTCTAAATTAAGCCTATCAAATAAAATTGTTTGTTTAGGGGCACCCGACCCTACCTGCTATTTTATTAACAAAATGTGCCGACCCTATTTTTTTTCTCCACATTTCAGAAGAAAAACAAAAGTTGTCTATTTTGTTAATTTTGTTAATTTTCATCCCTCTCCTTGTGACATGTCTCGCACCCATTCTATGTGTTGGTAAATTACATTTTAATACCCGATATATTAAACAACCCATCTTTATTTACACTCGCGACCGTCTTACGACTAGGTGCGGCGAAAACGAAGAGCCGGGACAGGCATTGCAGTAACTGTAGAGGTTATCCGAATATACAATTATGTCCGGTGATTTCGCGCCTCCAGTGATTTCGCGCACCTCTTTGATTCGCATTGTGAACCTCTCGCTACCTGGTGTCGGTATATTAGAAGTCAACCTTTTCATAAACTATACAACTTCTGACGATATTTGGCCAGTCTAAGTATATTTGGTGAGTACAAGTTTTTTTTGTGTCAGTTTTACTCATCGTATCCTTATTAACATGCATACGTTTTATTTCTAAAAAAAAGATCTCATTTTGCAGAAGACATAGTCTGTCAAAACCATGTTTACTTGTGTTTTGTGAATGAAATAGTTGGCCCCGGATCGATTATATTAAAACATACAAATGATATCATTGGGGAAACTATTACAAAATGTTCAATGTATGGAAGCCGAAACTTGTTAGAATATTTTTTTTTTGTAGTATTTTGAGTACTTGCATTAATCTTGGTAATAATCTATGCTGGATGTGTTATACTGTCATTAATTTGTTCCTTCACTGTAATTTATCACATGCTGACTTATTGACCCCCTTCCCTGAACGTAGAAATGACAGTCATGTTGGCGTGTATTGGCCACCATTGACAAATATAATTAACTGACGTCACTAAAATCGCACTGCGCAAGTACACCGGACATCTAGATTTTCGGGGAATACCCAACGGGAGTTCACAAATGGTGGCCGTTTACATTGATGCACTTTGTTTTATTGCATGATATTTCGTAGAAGTACGGCGAAATGGCGAGTTATTATGCATATAAAGTTGTAGGTCTGAATATGCGATATTTATAGATCGGTTACGTTATTGTTTCCTTAGCTGCGCAAAATCACCGGACAGCACCGTAATCAACAACAACAACAACAACAACAACAGAAATTGTCAATTGACACGATGGCTGTGGGACTCGCATCTTGTTACGTATAAACATAGATGTATGCCTACATTCTCCAGAAAGACGAACATTTGACATTTTCCCTAGTTCATCAGTGTTTGCGGACATGATACCATTGCTCACGTGTAGAAAGCAGGCATCAGCTCAGGATTATTCTGATTTCAGGGCTGAATATATATTTTTTTTATTGTAAATATTCAGTTCTGATTTTGGGATTTTCCCCCCGTTTATACAGGCAATATATGGGATTTAGTACTAAACCCATTGACCCGGCCTTAAATGACATTAGCTGTTGAAAGGCCGTTAAACCCAAACAAAGAAACAAACAAACACCTGTGCATCAGCGTCTTCGGCATTAAACCATGGATTAAGTTTTGGGTCAAGTCTTATTTATTCTGAACACTAGTTCATGTGCCTTTACCATGTTTACATTTGGCTTTTGGGTTTGAATTAAACACTACAATTGATAATTGTTGACATAATATATTATATTCCATACAGGATGTACAGTTTCATGTGCATTCTGTGTGTTCTTTAGATGCAACATATCCACCAGAATATACAATGAATTATGAGCTTAATTAATATTCATACTACAACTAATGGCATGTAAAGTAAACAAGGTGCATGTTGTATTTAACGATTTACAGCTTCATTTACAAAAAAAAAAAAAAAAAAAAAAAAAATCCCTACCTACCCTACCTACAGATTTTGAGCCCGTTCCCCTAAATAATAAACAATTTTTTTTTATAGGCCTTATGAAAAAGAAATTAAAAAAAGTGTGAAGAAAATGCAACTTTTACTTATTTGTCGGCCATCTTGGCAACCATCTTTGATATTTGAACGGATAAGCCACTCAGAAGTATTGGAAAGTTTAATATGTGCATTGTTCAATGATATGCTGCCATAATACATGTGTATGTGATCATTATAGTCGCCTGTATGTGCTTAATCAATTTATGGCAGCCATCTTGTACGCCATCTTGAATTCTGGATCAAGCTCCAGTGGGATTCATGGGGAGTTTTGATATGTTTATACTAATGATATTCTGGACCTATACTGAAAAATTCAGCTTCGGCTTGTTTTTTTTCCGATATTTGGCGATTTTATGTTCAATACTATTCGCCTATTAGTGAACTGTTGTAAAAATGGTGCCTGGTACCAGATCTAGGACATGGTCTTTCAGTGCTGAAAGTTTTTGGCCTTGCTGTAGAACGGACGTAATACCTCAATCAATCGTCACTGTTTCTCAATTTCAGCTTGAAGACTTGACCAAAGTTATGATTACACAGATCAGAGAAGCCGGCAACAATATTTATCCTGTAAGTCTGGTGAGATTGGAGTACCACTATCATTTCACAGTGTCAGTCTGGTGAGATTGGTGCACCACTATCATTTCACAGTCTCAGTCTGGTGAGATTGATGTACCACTAGCATTTCACAGTGTCAGTCTGGTGAGATTGGTGTACCACTATCATTTCACAGTGTCGGTCTGGTGAGATTGATGTACCACTAGCATTTCACAGTGTCAGTCTGGTGAGATTGATGTACCACTATCATTTCACAGTGTCGGTCTGGTGAGATTGATTTACCACTATCATTTTACAGTGTCAGTCTGGTGAGATTGATGTACCACTATCATTTCACAGTGTCAATCTGGTGAGATTGATTTACCACTATCATTTCACAGTGTCAGTCTGGTGAGATTGCTGTACCACTATCATTTCACAGTGTCAGTCTGGTGAGATTGATGTACCACTATCATTTCACAGTGTCAGTCTGGTGTGATTGATGTACCACTATCATTTCACAGTGTCAGTCTGGTGTGATTGATGTACCACTATCATTTCACAGTGTCAGTCTGGTGAGATTGATTTACCACTATCATTTCACAGTGTCAGTCTGTTGAGATTGGTGCACCACTATCATTTCACAGTGTCAGTCTGCGAAATTGATGTACCACTATCATTTCACAGTGTCAGTATGTAAGTCTGGTGAGATTGATGTACCACTATCATTTCACAGTGTCGGTCTGGTGAGATTGATGTACCACTATCATTTCACAGTGTCAGTCTGGTGAGATTGATGTACCACTATCATTTCACAGTGTCAGTCTGTAGTGTACCACTATCATTTCACAGTCGTCTGGTGAGTTGATGTACCACTACATTTCACGATAAGTCTGGTGATTGTGTACCACTATCATTTCACAGTGTCAGTCTGGTGAGATTGATGCACCACTATCATTTCACAGTGTCAGTCTGGTGTGATTGATGTACCACTATCATTTCACAGTGTCAATCTGGTGAGCTTGGTGCACCACTATCATTTCACAGTGTCAATCCGGTGAGATTGATTTACCACTATCATTTCACAGTGTCAGTCTGGTGAGATTGCTGTACCACTATCATTTCACAGTGTCAGTCTGGTGAGATTGATGTACCACTATCATTTCATTGTGTCAGTCTGGTGTGATTGATGTACCACTATCATTTCACAGTGTCAATCTGGTGAGATTGATTTACCACTATCATTTCACAGTGTCAGTCTGGTGATATTGATTTACCACTATCATTTCACAGTGTCAGTCTGGTGAGATTGATGTACCACTATCATTTCACAGTGTCAGTCTGTAAGTTTGGTGAGATTGGTGTACCACTATCATTTCACAGTGTCAGTCTGTAAGTCTGGTGAGATTGGTGTACCACTATCATTTCACAGTGTCAGTCTGGTGAGATTGATGTACCACTATCATTTCACAGTGTCAGTCTGGTGATTGATGTACCACTATCATTTCACAGTGTCAGGTCTGGTGTGATGATGTACTATCATTTCACGTGTCAGCCTGGTGTGATTGATGTACCACTATCTTTCACAGTGTCAGTCTGGTGAGATTGAATACCACTAGCATTTCACAGTGTCGTCTTTGTGATGAGATTGTTTACCACTATCATTTCACAGTGTCAGTCTGGTGAGATTGATGTACCACTATCATTTCACAGTGTCAGTCTGGTGAGCTTGGTGCACCACTATCATTTCACAGTGTCAATCTGGTGAGATTGATACCACTCATGCACAGTGTCAGTCTTTGTGAGAATCAGTACCACTATCATTTCACAGTGTCAGTCTGGTGAGATTGGTGTACTACTTTCAGGTGTTTCATGGTGTGTGATTGATGTACCACTATCATTTCACAGTGTCAATCTGGTGAGATTGATTTACCACTATCATTTCACAGTGTCAGTCTGGTGATATTGATTTACCACTATCATTTCACAGTGTCAGTCTGGTGAGATTGATGTACCACTATCATTTCACAGTGTCAGTCTGTAAGTCTGGTGAGATTGGTGTACCACTATCATTTCACAGTGTCAGTCTGTAAGTTGAATTGGGTGACCATATCATTTCACAGTGTCATCTGGTGAGATTGATGTACCACTATCATTTCACAGTGTCAGTCTGGTGAGATTGATGTACCACTATCATTTCACAGTGTCAGTCTGGTGAGATTGATGTACCACTATCATTTCACAGTGTCAGTCTGGTGTGATTGATGTACCACTATCATTTCACAGTGTCAGTCTGGTGAGATTGATGTACCACTATCATTTCACAGTGTCAGTCAGTACTGTGTAGATTGATTTTACCACTATCATTTTCACAGTGTCAGTCTGTGAAGATATATCCACTATCATTTCACAGTGTCAGTCTGGTGAGATTGATGTACCACTATCATTTCACAGTGTCAGTCTGGTGAGATTGATGTACCACTATCATTTCACAGTGTCAGTCGAGGTCCAGTCCATGTGCATGATGTTTACCACTATCATTTCACAGTGTCAGTCTGGTGAGATTGTGACCACTATCATGTTTCACAGTGTCTATCTGTGAGATTTGATGTACCACTATCATTTCACAGTGTCAGTCTGAGATGATTTACCACATCATTTCACATGTCATCTGGTGATGATACCACTATCATTTCACAGTGTCAGTCTGGTGAGATTGATGTACCACTATCATATTTCACATGTCAGTCAGTCTGGTGAGATTGATGTACCACTATCATTTCACAGTGTCAGTCTGGTGTGATTGATGTACCACTATCATTTCACAGTGTCAGTCTGGTGAGATTGATGTACCACTATCATTTCACAGTGTCAGTCTAGTGAGATTGATGTACCACTATCATTTCACAGTGTCAGTCTGGTGAGATTGCTGTACCACTATCATTTCACAGTGTCAGTCTGGTGAGATTGATGTACCACTATCATTTTCACAGTGTCAGTCTGTGAGATTGATGTACCACTATCTTTTCACAGTGTCAGTCTGGTGAGATTGATGTACCAATTATCATTTTCATACATATGTCAGTCTAGTTTAATGAGTACCACTATCATTTCACAGTGTCAGTCTGGTGAGATTGATGTACCACTATCATTTCACAGTGTCAGTCTTTGTGAGAATGATGTACCACTATCATTTCACAGTGTCATCTGGTGAGATTGTGTACTATTTCATTTCACAGTGTCATCTTTTGGTGAGATTGATGTACCACTATCATTTCACAGTGTCAGTCTTTGGTGAGATGTGTACCACTATCATTTCACAGTGTCAGTCAGTGAGATTGATGTACCACCTTATCATATTCACAGTGCAGGTCTGGTTTGCGATTTGTGTACAGCACTATCATTTCATCAGTGTCATCGGTGAGATTGATGTACACTACATATCAGTGTTTCATCTGTGAGATGTACACGATCATCACAGTGTTCAATCTGGTGAGATTGATGTACCACTATCATTTCACAGTGTCAGTCTGGTGAGATTGGTGTACCACTATCATTTCACAGTGTCAGTCTGGTGAGATTGATGTACCACTATCATTTCACAGTGTCAGTCTGGTGAGATTGATGTACCACTATCATTTCACAGTGTCGTCTAGGTGATTGATGTACATTTTCAACATACAGGTGATTGAGATTGTGTACCACTATCATTTCACAGTGTCAGTCTGGTGAGATTGATGTACTATCATTTCACAGTGTCATCTGGTATTGATGTACCACTATCATTTCACAGTGTCAGTCTGGTGAGATTGATGTACCACTATCATTTCACAGTGTCAGTCTGGTGAGATTGGTGTACCACTATCATTTCACAGTGTCAGTCTGGTGAGATTGATACCACTATCATCACAGTGTTTCAGTCTAGTGAGATTGATGTACCACTATCATTTCACAGTGTCAGTCTGGTGAGATTGATGTACCACTATCATTTCACAGTGTCAGTCTGGTGAGATTGATGTACCACTATCATTTCACAGTGTCAGTCTGGTGAGATTGGTGTACCACTATCATTTCACAGTGTCATCTGGTGAGATTGATGTACCACTATCATTTCACAGTGTCAGTCTGGTGATTGATTGATGTTTCACCGCCACTATCACTTTCACAGTGTCAGTCTGGTGTGATTGATGATTACCACTTATCATTTCACAGTGTCAGTCTGGTGAGATTGATATACCACTATCATTTCACAGTGTCAGTCTAGGTGAGATTGATGTACCACATCATTTCACAGTGTCAGTCTGGTATTGATGATGTATCCTATCATCATTCACAGTGTCAGTCTGGTGAGCTTGGTGCACCACTATCATTTCACAGTGTCAATCTGGTGAGATTGATTTACCACTATCATTTCACAGTGTCACAGTGTACTAGTCAGAGAGATTGATGTACCACTATCATTTCATTGTCAGTGTCTGTATGGTGAGATTGAAGGTACCACTATCATTTCACAGTGTTCTGGGTCTGGTGAGATTGGATGCACCACTATCTTTTCACAGTGTTTCAATCTGGTGAGATTGATTTACCCATCTGTTCTCTGGTCAAGTCTGGTGAGATTGCTATTTACCAACCATCATTTTCACAGTGGTCAGTTCTTGGTGTAGATTGACTTTACCACTATCATTTCTTTGTGTTCAGTCTGGTGTGAATTGTTTGTACCACTATCATTTCCACAGGTGTCAATCTATTGAGTTTGATTTACCACTATCATTTACAGTGTCAGTATGTGTTATTGATTTCCACTTATCATTTCTAAGTGTCAAGTTTCTGGTGAGATTGGAGTACCCACTATCATTTCACAGTGTCAGTCTGTAAGTTTGGTGAGATTTGGTGTACCACCTATTTCATTTTCACAGTGTCTGGCTGTATGTCTGGTGAGATTGGGATGTTACCAACTATCATGTTTCACAGTTGGTCCAGTCTTGGTGAGGATTGATTGTTCCACTATCTTTTCTCAACTGTTGTCAGTCTGGTGAGATTGATGTTACCACTATCATTTTCACAGTGGTCAGTCTGGTGTGATTTGATGTACACACTATCATTTCACAGTGTTCAGTATGGTGTCATTGTTGTACACCACTAACAGTTCTCAGGTGTCAGTATTTGAGATTATACCACAACATTTCACATGGGTTCGTCAGTTGGAGTGAGATTGATATACCATCTAGCATTTACATCAGTGTCAGTTGTCTGGTTGTAGATTGAATTGTACCCACTAGTCATCTCATTTCACTGTGGTCAGTCTGGTGAGATTGATTGCACCACTATCCATTTCACAGTGTCAAGTTCTGGTGAGCATGGTGACACCATATTTCATTTCACAGTGTCAAGTCTGGTGAGATTGCTGATACCACCCCCCCCCCCCCCCCACATTAGCATTTTCACAGTGGTCAGTCTGGTGAGATTTGGATGTTTAACCACTATCACATTTCATTGTGTCAGTTGGTGTGTGATTGATGTACCACTTTGTGATGATTGTCACTTTCATTTCAGTGTCAATTGGTGAGATTGATTTACCACTATTCATTTCACACGTGTCAGTCTGGTGATATTGATTTCACACTATCATTTCACATGTGTCAGTCTGTGAGATTGATGTACCACTATCATTTCACAGTGTCAGTCTGTAAGTCTGGAAAGAGATTGGTGTACCTACTATCACTTTCACAATGTCAGTCTGTAAGTCTGGAATGAGCATTGGTGTACCACTATCATTTCACGTGTCAGTCTGGTGGTTTAGATTGATGTACCACTATCATTTCACAGTGTCAGTCTGGTGAGATTGATGTACCACTATCTTTTCACAGTGTCAGTCTGGTGTGATTGATGTACCACTGATCATTTATCATGTGTCAGTCTGATAGTCTGGTGAGATTGGATGTACCACATATCATTTCACAGTGTCAGTCTGGTGAGATTGATGTACCACTATCATTTCACAGTGTCAGTCTGGTGAGATTGGTGTACCACTATCATTTCACAGTGTCAGTCTGGTGTGATTGATGTACCACTATCATTTCACAGTGTCAGTCTGTAAGTCTGGTGAGATTGATGTACCACTATCATTGCACAGTGTCAGTCTATAAGTCTGGTGAGATTGATGTACCACTATCATTGCACAGTGTCCGTCTAATTCTGGTGTGATTCGTGTACCACTATCATTTCACAGTGTCAGTCTGGTGAGATTGATGTACCACTATCATTTCACATTGTCAGTCTGTAAGTCTGGTGAGATTGGTGTACCACTATCATTTCACAGTGTAAGTCTGGTGAGATTGGTGTACCACTATCATTTCACAGTGTCAGTCTGGTGAGATTGATGTACCACTATCATTTCACAGTGTAAGTCTGGTGAGATTGATGTACCACTATCATTTCACTGATGTACCACTATCATTTCACAGTGTCATATTACACCGTGGGTCGAGTGGCTTGTTGCTGGCTGGGTGTATGTGTATCACGTATAATATCACACAGTGGGTTGTTTATGGCTGGGTGTCAGTGTATCATGTATAATATCACACTGTGGGTCGAGTGGCTTGTTGCTGGCTGGGTGTATGTGTATCACGTATAATATCACACAGTGGGTTGTTTATGGCTGGGTGTCGGTGTATCATGTATAATATCACACTGTGGGTTGAGTGGCTTGTTGCTGGCTGAGTGTATGTATCACGTATATCACAGGGTTGTGTGGTGGGTGTCGGTGATCATGTATAATATCACACTGTGGGTTGAGTGGCTTCTTTGCTGGCTGGGTGTATGTGTATCACGTATAATATCACACATGTTGTTTATGGCTGGGTGTCGGTGTATCATGTATAATATCACACTGTGGGTCGAGTGGCTTGTTGCTGGCTGGGTGTATGTGTATCATGTATAATATCACACAGTGGGTTGTTTATGGCTGGGTGTCAGTGTATCATGTATAATATCACACTGTGGGTTGAGTGGCTTGTTGCTGGCTGGGTGTATGTGTATCACGTATAATATCACACAGTGGGTTGTTTATGGCTGGGTGTCAGTGTATCATGTATAACATCACACTGTGGGTTGAGTGGCTTGTTGCTGGCTGGTTACAGGAGGAGCTGAGCCGCGCCAAGATTCAGCTCCAGTCGATGTTGTTGATGAACCTGGAGCAGCGGCCCGTTGTCTTTGAGGACGTCGGCCGCCAGGTGCTCTCCAATAACGCCCGCCGCCAGCCCACCTACTACCACGACCTCATAGGTACGCCCCCCACCCCTGCCTACCACCACGACCTTATAGGTACGCCCCCACCCCTGCCTACCACCACGACCTCATAGGCATACCCACCCCCTCAATGGACCATCCCCCACAGACTACCACGACCTCGTATGTACGCCCCCACCCCCACATACCACCACAACCTAATAGGCATACCCACCCCCTCCATTCCCCTACTATCACGACCTCAAGAATCGACATGTGTCCTGCCATTAGGTAATACATGTATACCACAATTGTTTTAGGACACTGTAAATGCAGGGCTGTACAAATTGAAACGCCCGACGCCCGGGACAAGTCGGTTTTAATCTCGGGCAAGTGCCTCTATGCTGGAATTTAGTCCCGGGCAAGTCACTATTTTCTGTTAGAACGTCCCGCCACAAGCCCGTTTTTTTTAACCGGACTGTCATAAACTTAATCCCAAAACTTTATCGATCGATAACGCCGCGGGGGTTTCCTGGCAATTCGCAGCTACTGTGTTACACAGTACCTGTGTATCGCAAGAAAGTGATATAGCAATCTACAGCGACCCTGATTATATTAATTTAATCAAATTTGAAAGTAATTAGTGAATTAGCGAAAATATTCTGCGGCGATCGATGGTTATTGATTTATTTTATGTATGTTAACGTTTTCGTCACACTGCGTCGACAGGCCAAGACACCTAACTTTAGAGAAATAAATGCATGTTCCTTCACGGGGTGGAAATGTGGAATTTAAGGTTCTTAATTATCGTTTCTATGCGGCATATAAACGAAGGAAAAAGTGAAATTGAATGGGATGGACATACTATGAAGGTATGTTTGATTCCCAAGGCGATGTTTGAACGGTTCAACCCACAACCTCCAGATTGGAAGTCGGTGTTCTAAGCCCTAGGCTACAACCCATACCTTATAAACGAAGGAAAGAAATGCTCCTAACGAGCGACCATACGTACTTAGAATAACAGCTGACGTAACGCGCGGTAAACTGAAATGGCCTACGTGACAATTGACATTTACGTTCCAACAAGATTTTCACGGTGTGTAATCGATCGTATTTCCTCGCCACCATATGAAACCAGACTCGAGAAACACAAATTAAGTTGTGGATTTCTGAATTTGTCAATTGTTTGTACGGAAATCAAACAAATGTGACAATTCTTATTTACAAAATATTAGAATCGTCTAAGGAGACCATTCTCATGTGTTGCCAAAACATGTTTTATTAAGACATCAGACAAATGTGAAAAGAAAACCCGAATACATTGATATTTCTTTACAAAAACATATTTTTACAAAATTTGAGAATCGTCTTAGGAAACTTTTCTCATGTGCTGCCAACGCTTGGTTTTATCAAGAAATCAAACAAATGTGAAAATGCACAAGCTAATGCGTAATTATCAATTCATCGGCGATGCGATGACGTGAGCGACTACATAGCGTGATTTTGGTATCTTCGTTTCCACCGAATTCTAAAGGTCAGTCACACATTGCAAGTGAAACTGGATTACCGACTGATGATTGTAAACACCATCAGTTGTGCAGCTAGACCGAAAATGATATGTCGCAAATGTGCTAATTGGGGATGGGTGGGTACTACGGCCATATTTATTTTTATGTTGCAATCTCGCGTTTTTGCGATCTCGATCTCGCCTTCCGCTTTTGGAAATACGATTTGCCCATACATGTGTAGACAGCATGCGTGTTGAATTTGGTTCCACGTACGTACATGCATATAAAGCATGCTAGTTCGAATTGCATTCTACATACGTACGTACGTACATGTAATGTATGCGCAAAACTCAATTTCAACACGCATGCATTCTACACACACATAATGACATGAACAAACGTATTTCCAAAAGCGGAGGGCGACATCGTGAAAAGGCCGAGGTGAAAACGCGACATTGTGGTCTCGAAAACGCGAGATAGCCAGGCGAAAACGCGAGAATGAATAACATAGAATCTCACGTTTTCGCCTCGCGATTTGGTCTCGCGTTTTCACGATCTTGTGTATAGGTCGACGGTGCGATGCAGTAGCCTAACCAATAACATGTATCAAAATTATTTTTTTTTCCTCAATAAACGTGTATGGCAGCACATTAGAATCGTCTCCTAAGACGAGTATCATTTTTTGTCAAATTATGTTTTTGTTGTCAAGAAATATAGATGTTTGTCCACATTTGTTCTATTTCTTAATAGAAGCTTTAAAATGTTTTTGCAGCACATGAGAATCGTCTCCTAAGACAATGTTTATGTGTCCTATAAGGGACATGTAGCAACCTCGCGTTTTCGAGCTTTCGAGATGAAAACGCGAAATTCTATCCTATTCAATCTCGCGTTTTGCAAACACGCCGCACATGCATGAGCAAAACTAATCCGAATTTTTCAAAAGCGGAAGGCGAGATCGCGAAAACGCGAGACGATTCTCATTATTTTAGGAAACAATTTTTATACGACCGTTTTTAAAAAACGGTACGTATTATGTTTTACCGCTGGGCGGGCGAGCGGCTGACAGAAAAAGTGCATAGTTCGTGTACACAACTCCTCCGAAACCGTTCAGTCCATCGATTTGAAACTATAAACACGTCTTTTACACATATTGAAGATGTGCACCTTGGTGTTTTTATGCCGAAAAAATATTTTTTAACAGAAATATCACCTTTTTAACTTAGCCATTTTTTCTACATTTTTCTATATAATTCTATATACGGTACAGAGTTTGTGTACACAACTCCTCCGAAACCGTTCAGTCGATCATTCTGAAACTATACACATGTCTTCTACACATATTGAAGATGTGCATATTCGTGTTTTTAGGCAGAAAAAATATTTTTTAACAAAAATATCACCTTTTTAACTTGGCCATTTTTTCTACATTCTCTGTATAGGGTACAGAGTTTGTGTACACAACTAATCCGAAACCTTTCAGTCGATCGTTCTGAAACTATACACACGTCTTCTACACTTCTTAGCCATTTTTTCTACATTATTGTATCCAATTCCCTATCATTTCTACTTTACACTCTACTTTTCTATCTCTGCCTAAATTAGTATACATGTTTAGCACGAGATGAAGAAATAATGCTATAGACTTTCAAATTCTCATTAATGTTTCTTGCCTTGGTGACAGCTTCACATTTCTGCATCTTCACTGTCTGGCCCATATTCGACGGGTGTATTTTGCGACTTGCGGCACTCTTGTTATGTTTTATTATTGTCGATAAATGTGTTTTTAGTATGCACTCGTCGCAACATTATGTCCGCGGTGGCACAGTGACAAAAGACCACAAGAATAAATATGTACTATACAATGTTTATTATTATAGATATTTAATATAATATGAATATGTGCCAAGTGCTCAATTGTATTATATTTAACAACTATGAAAATAGTTTTTGTTTTGGGACAGTTTTGTATAAGAAATCTTACGAGGACAAGTCACTTTTTCAAAATGACTTGCCCTGAAAATTATATTTTCCAGGACAAGTCGGGGCAAGTCACTTTTTTCAAGTCACTTGTCCGGGGGCTAAAAAATCAATTTGTACAGCCCTGAAATGTGTAAAATTGGTCAGCAGTCAATCCCGAGACTGATGGATCTCACAAATTTCTTGTGTGTACATTGTTCCATTCTCAAATATCCCCGGTTTGTACAGGGTTGGCCCACTAGCCCACTTTAAAACTTGTGGGATTGAACACCTTTAAAGCTGTTGCTAGGAAGTTAAACACATTCACTTTTTCTATAAATGACGTCGAAAGTTGACAAAATGTGCGAACAAATTTCTACATCGTTTAAGGAAAATATAGTTACAGGCCCACTCAGTAGGCACAAAATGTTCTGTATAGTAATTAAATAAGTGTATAATTGTGTCACTATTCCACCAGTTCTAAAAATTACGATGCCCGCTATTCAGATATAATCATTTAGTAATATTTATTTTACTGATAGCGACACGCGATGGTATCAGGCTATTTTCATATGCAAATGAGGCATATGTTTTAATTATTTATACTAATTAAAAGTGTCAACTGAAAAAATAATATTTTTGACAGATTATAAAGTATAATCATTGCACATCAAAAAATAAATACGGAGAATAAATATAACGTGTCGTTTACATTTTAAGGAAACATGGTTATCGCCCCTGATATCAATGTGGAAAATTATTTCTGATATACAATGTATAATAATGCCCATCAATATGTGGGGTAATGGTGAATGAATGTTTATTTTGCGGGAAAATGTCTCATATGTCTCTTAATATAAAGAACATTTTGTGTAGTGGTGCAACGATATACCGGTATACCGGTATATTGCGATATGTCATCCTGACGATACGTACGGTTTTCGCGTATCGTGATATTTACACCATATTCTCGGTCGCCATCTTGTGTTAAAATAATTGTGCAAAATTATTCAAAATCATTCAAAACTTAATTTTTAATATGACAGAAGTCAATATTTTTTAATAAACACGCCACAATTAGATGAGTAATAGATGTAGTGAGTAATTTTATGGCTAGGGTATACAAATAATATACCGAAAGTCTGATACAAAATGGTCAGGAAAAATCACGACTTGGTGCCATTTCTATTGCCAGATAGGTACGTTCTACTGGCGAGTACTGCAGTGGCGGTATTTTTCTTTTATGTTTCTAAAATAAATTATGTTAAATCATACCATGAGTTGCAGGCAGAATGAACAATCATTACTTCCTTCACAGAAATTTTGCAAGTGGTTTCGCGACATCCGCGAAATGAAGGTCTGCTCGATTAACACAATAAATTTGCGAGAAGCATAAATGACTAAAAACCTGTTACTAATTGTGCCTGCATAATTTTGTCTCCCGTTGCGTGAGACTGGAAACAGATACAGTGTTATGTAAAGGCATTCACTGATGTGTGCGCCCAGTATCCAATATCCTACAGGAGAGGCTAATACCGACTAGTATGGACTGTCGGCTGGCAAAATGTATGTTACCATGTGTAGTACATTTTCGACCAGTATATGGCATATCGATCACGACAATTCGGATATTTACAGCTCACCATTCCATCAATGAAGCACCCAGCATGATAATAACAAGCAAAATAGAATGTTCTCATGCTAAATGGATGTGCAATTTGATCAGCAGCTACACTGGTCGCAAATTCCATAAGCCCCTTTTCTCCCGTCACAGCCAAAAAATGAGAGAAAAGCACTGCACACATCACCAGTCAATTCAGACTTGAAATCAAACAAGCCACTGTACCCGGTCATTAACCCGATCAGCTGTGAAATTGCCAGGTAACGGCTGTTCCATTTACCTCCTAATATTTGTGACCAGTTGCTATTATCATTATTTACTTGATAGAAATACAATTAGTTTGTCTCTGTAGCAGTTAATGATGTTTATGCTTGTACACAAGTATTATTGCAATAAAAAAACAACAGTATTGCAACTGATTAACTAGTTTTGTCCAATTCACGTAACAGCCCATTTTTACAACACATCGATTGAACATGTGTGTATTAAAATGTTTCAAACACGACCTTTACATTTCACTGGGGGTGACAGTTGATAAATATAGTACAGTAAGCATAAATGATATATTTTCTACGTTTATGTGAAGCATATTTGCTTCAAACAAACTACAGAAAGCACAAAACTTAGCCAAGCAATACAGGCAATTCATGACCTAATTTCGCCTGCATCCAGTAGCCGACGAATTTTCAGTAGTCGACTTATGGGCCGCGACTTGGCTCAAGACTGATTTTTTGGGTTCATGTTCGTGCCTCGACTTATGGGGCGGGTAGACTTATGATGGCTAGCTACATGTATATACGGTATACAGTTACGCGATAACTATAAGAGAAAAAATCAGGGAAAATATGATTTTGATCACTTCTCCCTAATTTCCTCTCGTCCAGAAATAATCATTAATGTCAACCGTTTCTGGGCAAAGTCCTGACCCACACAGTGTTTTGATGTGTTCTAATGACAATAATAAACAATAAAGACTGTTCTTTATCTCCTGTTTGTTTTTATTATTATTTGTTCATACATGGTATAATATCGCAATACGTATTGCAATATGGGTTTGTTGTATCGCAATATATCGCAATACGGGTTTGACCGTATCGTTGCACCTCTAATTTTGTGCCTACTGAGTGGGCATGTACCTTTAAGTTTGTAAATATTTTTCTTCTTAGGTACAAAATCACATGGCTTGTATGAAATTTGTGCGCTATTTCTGCTCTGACCATTGTGTGTACGTGGCTGTTCTCCACTGCCAGGTAAGATCACGAAGCAGGACATCCAGCGGGTCGTGGAGAAGATGTTGACGACGAAGCCGTCGGTGGCCGCGTACGGCAACCTGGCCAAACTGCCGTCCCACGATCACATACAGGACCTACTGCTGGGCAAACAGACGCCGCGCAGATTCTCAATCTTCAATAGATGAACTGGGTGGAACTTATAGACAACACTGGCCTATTTCACTCAGCTTTGTACAACATCAAAACTTGTTTGAAGATGTGTATAATTGACTTACTGTATTTTACCTGTAAGTACAGTTACTTCCAGCGAGTAATTCCTCTGGTTTGTTGACGGAGCACATCTGACAGAGTTCAGTGAAATATGTCCTGTTACTAGAATCACTACAAAAGCTTTCATGAAGTGCAGATTGAGCGTCCAATGATACAGCCACAATTTTCTTGGTGAAATAGAGGATCAGTCGGACTGTCTGTCGAGCATGGGAGGATGTGCATATCTTAACGATGAATTTATCAATAAGGATTCCTATCTTCCTGGTGAATGTTGGGATTCACACCTGGAGTCCAGTGGTCCGCCAAGTGTGACACCGGATAAGCACACATGCTTATGTTGTATGTTTTTATTGCAAGTTTAGTGCTGAATGTACAGTTCTGTACAGGCCTTCCCGCCACCCTCCACACCCCCCCCCCAACACCCACCACCATAGATCCATTCCACCACCTCCCCCATACAGGTGCATTCCCATGTATGATCTTGCTGGTGAATGGACATAAAACCCCAATCAATCATTCTGTCTGAAAATGTACATGTTATCTGTATTCATATACACACTAACAGTACACCTGAGGCATACATAGTACACCGAGGGCTATAGTTTTCACCTTTCTGTGCTTCCAATATTTATACGTTTTTTAGGTACCAATTACCTTGACAACAGCATGTTGAATCCACTTGAAGCTTCACAAATTTATATTTATCATCAACCATATGTTCATCATATAACCTACATATTCTACCATCATACCCAATGCCAAGATCAAATAGCTTCGAAAGTTGCAATAACAATTTTACACAATTTGCTGTAAGTTTTCATGGGTTTAGACGGCAGGTGGGTTATAAGAAAGCCCATGATAATTTTGGGCAGACCGGATAACAGCAGAGCTCGGGTCCAATCCCATTTCTTTGCATAAAACAACATTCATAGTATTTCCAGCCCACTAGTATGGTATTTGCAGCCCACCCCACTAGTACGGTATTTCCAGCCCACTAGTATGTTATTCCAGTATTTCCAGCCCACTAGTACGATATTTCCAGCCCACTAGTACAGTATTTCCAGACGCGATTGAAGCCGAGGTCCCATCTCTACATGCGGGTGTGACTGGAGAAATGGGCATTATGGATCTACACTGATCAGGATCTGCACTGTTCGACCCCATTTCTCCAGTCACAGCCACATATAATATGTGGTATTCATCCAGGTTCATGTACACAAAATGAGGATAGTTCAAAGCTCCACAAAATTAACTACCGGTACATTCAAATTTGAAATAACATTTGCCCCTTGTTTTAATTTAGTTTGTTATATGTATGTTTCTATGTATGTGTACTTGAAAAACGTGTATTGTGTAAAAAATACAACATCTGAAAGTAGTTATTGCCATTAATTTTTACATCTACCTTTTCTTCCTACTATTCTGGATGCGTAAGGGATATGGCATTGGACTTCAATACCGGAGGTTGAAATTTCAATCCTCACCCTAGGCTTGAAAAATACTTTCATAGTATTTCCATACCACTAGTCTGTCGAACGAGGCTTTAAAACTGGTCCAGTCTCTATGAAATTAGCAATGAAATTAGCAAATATACTAAATTAAACGTTGAAACACAT
Organism: Conchocele bisecta; assembly: GCA_029237695.1. NCBI lineage: Eukaryota > Metazoa > Mollusca > Bivalvia > Lucinida > Thyasiridae > Conchocele > Conchocele bisecta. The sequence goes on along the minus strand of CM055271.1, from coordinate 24,158,180 downwards.
TCACTTTCAAATTGTTTTCATATTACTGTTTCTAAATTTTGTAGAGTGGGTATGCCAATTCTCGCGTAGTTTTGATCACATTTATGCATGTATCAACACCATGAGACACAGGGATATTGATTTGTATTGCTCCAAAAACCAAGGTGTCGTTCTTTTACTGGCATTTCATGTTTTACCAAACTAAGTCCTGGTAATCATTTATTTTTCCTGAAATGCATTATTTCATGATTAAAAGTATGCAGAATTATTATACTGAATTTATTACATTATCACAGCCAATTGGCTGTGATAATGTAATAAATTCAGTATAATAAAAATTAATAATTTTATCATAAAATTGAAAATTTCTCCCTCAAAATATACTTTGCTAGTAAAGTATACTTTGCAATGTTGATGAAATAGGCTCCAGGCCTGGTTTATGGAACAATGCAGCTAGTGTTGGTTTCCGATAAACTGGCAAGGGCACGTGACGTCACGGGGTAAGCGGATTATGTCTATTATAGCTTTCTAGGGATGTACTGTAGCCGTTTGCAGCCATTTTAGGTGGCTGAATGGACACCTTATCTAGAGCAATTTAGAGCTTGAAAATGCATGCTCCCGATAGGTTAGGAGATAATTTAAATTACGAACTGGTTGACTGGTGAAACAGGCGATTGAAAACCACAATAAATGCCATATTTGTAAACGTAAAACGTATGGATAGTGGATTCATTTTGATTGCCCAGTCATCCGCAAGCATTCGCATTATTTTTCGCACAGCTCAGGTGGTAGATCTCTCGGTAAATGCATTTGACCTGCGTTCCTTTTGTGCGAGTGCGAGCCTCGGACAAATTATTACTTTTTTTATTCATACGACAGATTAAACTTTTTCTCACTTTTACGAAAATGTCTTGGAGTTTGACAAAAGGGTCCTTGTGACGTGTGAACTGGGTTTACAGCGTCACAGATCAGGATGCACATCACTCAGTCAGATCAAGGCATACGGTGTTCACAATTCATTTACTGAATAAATATTTCGCTATCAAACAACGTGAAACAAACGATGTCGACACATTCTATATTGTCCCCTCCCAGTAGGTATTTCATGAAACGACAGTACGGGGTTTGGTTGGGGGGGGGACTCTTGGGACGTCAAATATACTCCTCGACGTGGGGGGGGCCTGGGGGGGGGGTGGGGGGGGGGGGGGGGGGGGGGGGGGGGTGGGTTCTCGGCCTCCTAATTCCAGGCTCTTGGAAATGTTTGACTGCGAGTATAAAGTGAGGGACACAATTCAATAAAAAAAGATAGCAGTCAGTGATGGTTTCGAACCCACAACGTTGATTAATTAAACAAAAATAGAACTGTTACCACTACGCTATATGCATCGGATACAAACTGTATGTATTGGTCACAGGTTGATATACATGCACGTATGTATAACACTGCTTGTATGTTCTAAAATTAGATAATGAAACACAGGTGCATCGTTATCGATTAGTATTGACTTGCTCATGCATGCATTTCCAATGAGCACTTGAAGTATGTTGTTGTGATACATATACGATTTGAGTGCCTGTGCTCACTATTTTCTTTTTCAGCAAATACGGAACAACAAAAGTGACAACTTGATTCAAAATATGCCTGAACGTTACTTGAATACATTTCGGGCCAACATTGGCGACATGCATGCTACATCTTCATGCTAATATCAGTTTTGCATTTCTAACACACCTGCTTTTAATACCTATTATGGTTCAATATGGAATCTCCTGTGACTTTTGCCCTTGCCACTTTATCGGAATTCAACAGTAGCTGCATACAAGGTTAGAACAATTATTAAACAGGAGTGCTGAAGGTCCCAATATATGCCCGTCGAGGCATGGCCAGTAAACATGGGGAGATAACTCGATATAAAAATAAGAAAATAAATAGGGTTCTTCCTCTTGCCACGATAAATATGAATACTACAAAATGGCTGCCAAGGGGAGGTACATGTATGTCATCAGTAAATGTTGAAAAGCAATATGGTTCATGATGAACACTATACCAAATTTTGTTGCGATAACATCTATAGGGTTCTTCGTCTTGTCCGTATAAACATGTATAACAAATTTGGTTAATTTCCCATTCTGTGGCCTTGTCTACACAATAACTAATTCTTGATGGATCGTAACCAAATTTGCTGTACATGTTAACCATGGGAAATGTAAGAAGCCTACTGAATTTAAAATTTGCTGAAGAGTTCTCTCCCCTCCTATCCTTGACAGCCATAAACCATAAATTGTTATTTTAGAGATTTCATCTTTTTACTTGTATGGGGCAAAGATAATCAAATCAATCGGTGGCAATTGCAGATATTTTTATTTTTATTGGGCTTTCACAGTTTAACAGTGTATTAACACTTGTACATGTTGTAACACACTAAGGTAATAAATATGCTATCAGTACAGCTTCAATTTATGCTTTTGTTTTAATTTAATACGATATTTATTAAACCTGTTGACTGATTTCATAAAAAAACCTCTGTATAGCCTCGTTTTATATGAAGTCGGTAAATTTGCATAATAAATATTATATTAAATCATTACTCTTGTAAACTCCGTTTCATAAATAATGTTAAAGGCATGGAGCCTCAGATTTGCACAGAAAGTGATAGAACCAATTTAATAGGAAAAAAATGAGTAAACATAATTTAATGCGAGATATGTATGGTGGTATTTTTAACCCAATGAAATTAAATGTATTTCTCAACTAAAGATCGTTAGGTTTCACAGTGAGCTTCTTGATACTTGATACAGTGGAACCTCTCTAAACCGAACACCAATAAAACACATGATTTTTTTTTAATGAGTTTCTTGGTATTTTATCTCTGGTGATAATGTCTGTTCGTAATTACATAGCACATAACTATAGCTCAGAATGTTCAAATGCCTGATTTACGGTGAAATCTCTATTAAAGCATTATCAAACTAGAGCAGCTTGAGCTGCATCAACGGTTTGAGCCTCAAACATTGATTAATTGTGTAACTAAGCTTTAGCCCAAGGTGTAAACTATCGGTTGCAAAATGAATTTCGGAAGTTTTAGAATGAACAGTCCAACATTATTGTGTTCGCATCATCACACCGATGTGGGGCCGGTTAGCTTAGAGGTAGAGCGATGGACTCGGAGCGAGGGATACCGGGTTCGATCCTCAGCCAAAGTTTTAGCTAAAGGACTGAAATATCGACTACAGCAAAAACAATTTAAATCGAATGATAAATAACGAAGCTGACGTCACATCCGTTTGCTCTATTTTGAAAACTTGAAAAAATACGTTCATTTTGACATCGAATAGAGCCGTAAGTAGTCAAGATATAGCTCTGAAAATTATCTTCTTTCATGCGGCTGACACTCCCCTATCACCCTGGCAAGAAATTATGTTGCTGACAGTACTGTACAAATTGGAAAACATTTGTAAAGACCACCCGTTATCAGCCGAAATTCGGCAAAATCGTTGAAAAGTATGTACATTTTTCAACTTCAAATGCATATAGCTCTTTTATTTGAGCAGATAGCCGAAAACTGTCACAGAGTTTGAGATAGAGAATTTTGTCAGCTTTACAATGCAAAAAGAATTCTTGAAATCGGTTGGAAAATAAGGAAGTTATAGGAAGTATGACGTCACTTCCGTGTTCGTGGAAAGTAGCATTAAAAGATATCTGAAAATCTCCGAGTCTCTGCTCACGCTTGATCCGAATCGGCATGCAAAATTTGAAGTCGATCCGACCAGCGGTTTGGTGTAGGTTGTAGATGGAGGGAGCCCGTAAGTCAGCGGATGATTATTTTTCGATAGTTATCGCCCTTAAATTGCAGTTTACGCCATTTGTAAATACACCTAATAAAATTAAATATGTGCAATATTCCGCCAGTGAAGTTTTCGTTTGTTTTTCACCATAGGCCTGGCACAAAGCGGGAAAGTTTTAGCTAAAGGACTGAAATATCGACGGCAGCAAGAAATTTTGAAATCTATTGATAAATAACGAAGCTGACGTCACTCCGTTTGCTCTATTTTGAAAACTTGAAAAAAAGACGTTCATCTTTGACATCCAATAGAACCGGAAGTAGTCAAGATAGAGCTCTGAAAATTATCATCTTTTATGCGCCTGACACTCCCCTATCACACTGGCAATTATGTTGCTGACATTACTGTACAAATTGGAAAACGTTTGTAAAGACCACCCGTTATCAGCCGAAATTCGGCAAAAAATCGGCAAAATCGTTGAAAAGTATGTACATTTTTCAACTTCAAATGCCTATAGCTCTCTTATTTGACCAGATAGCAGAGAACTGTCAGTGAGTTTGAGATAGAGAATTTTGTCAGCTTTCCAATGCAAAAATAATTTTTGAAATCGGTTGGAAAATAAGGAAGTTATATAAAGTATGACGTCACTTCCGGTTTCGTGGAAAGTGGCATTAAGAGATTTCTGAAAATCTCTAAGTCTCTGCTCACACTTGATCCGAATCGGCATGCAAAATTTGAAGTCGATCCGACCAGCGGTTTGGGCTGTAGACTGAACGGCTGAATAAAAAAAAAAAAACCAACGAATACAATAGGTTTTCGGCACAGCCGAAAGCCGCCTCAAACCTAATTATCTCGTGTTACCACCGTCGTAGATAGTACAGTGGTGTAGCCAGTAGCCAGGGGGTGCAAGGGGTGCAAACGCAGGCGTGTACTTTTTTTCTGAGGAAAATAACTACAATATATGTGATAATGATAGCTTTAAAATCACTATAATCGAGGAAGTTGAATGTAGAACTCTATGTTTTTTTTTATACACCATGGCTTATAGTCATAAATCTAGCAAAGTATACTTTGAGGGAGTAATCATTTATTTTTCCTGAAATGCATTATTTCATATAGAACTAACAACTGCATATATTTGATGATTAAAAGTATGCAGAATTATTATACTGAATTTATTACATAATGGCTGTGATAATGTAATAAATTCAGTATAATAAAAATTAATAAATTTGTCTGAAAATTGAAAATATCTCCCTCAAAGTATACTTTGCTAGAAAAGTATACTTTGCAATATTGGTGAATGGGCTACTGAACATGGATAATTAAGACGTTATTTCATTATTCTAAGCTTTATGGACCAGCATACTTGTGCGGCATTGGTGCTTGCAATCGGACTAGGATATGGACAATGAAATGCATATTTCATTTTATTTATCCAGGGGAAGGATGCAGAGCTGCCAACCCCATGTCGGTCACATGAGGAACATGGAGAGAAAAAGGGGATATTTTCAGGAACGCCACATATGTTTTCCGGAACACAAATCAGTACTCACTTATATGCATAAAGTAAATTTTTTATAGCCTTGGCCCTCGTCTCGGCCACCATGACCAACCGAAAAATCACAATTACACTGCTTGCAAGACGCAAATTCATCACCGCGCTTTGACAGGACCAAATTGTGCCATGTCTCGCTGTAATCAGTGATGAACAGATGTGTTCTCCTAACTTCTTTCGATAAAAAATACCCAAATTCGTTGGCTGCACGCTTTGGAGCAGACATTTTATGACTTTACGTGATGAATAAATCAATATCGCTGAGCGCTTGAAACTACTATTACTACACAAGAATTGAAATGGTAAGCGCCTAGGCGAGTATGATTACGGGTAAATAAAAAAATAGGATTTATTGGCAGAATTGTGAAATGAAATTATTATTTCCAGATATTCCCGCGCTGATTTTTTTAAAAATCGTACTTTTTAATTGTTGTCCGTACTTCCGTATTTCAGTTGGCAGCTCTGAGGATGCTCTCGCACACCAAACTCGATCCATACTTTGCACCCCTCCCCCACTGGCAAGAACCTGGCTACATCCCTGTAGTATATAGCAGGATAAAACGCAAACTTATTGGCATTACATCAAATAAACACACATTTGGTTGATATACTGGTAGGTCATTTGCCGTCCATACAGTACAGAACCACATATTGAATATCTGACGTCAATCTGCAACATAAATCTGTGACACGGGGCCTTTAAGGAGCAGCAGTCTGGATGCCGGCGTCTAGGTGTCAGGGGCGCGGCGTAGGGTTCACGTTGTTCTGGCACAGCATGGCGCGCGTGACATCCAGCGGGGTCAGCAGGCGTGTACTGCCAACCACAACCTGCAGGCACAAATACCAGGCCTGCCATTTTGGGATGCGCATTCTTAATGTAAATCTGGCTGTGAATGGAGAAATGGGGCTTGTGGGATTTGTGGCCAATGTAGTGCCTGATCAAATAGCACACTCGTGTAACCTGATAACAATCTGTATTGCTTGTTAGAAGCATGATGAGCGTTTCATTGATGGATTTTTTGTTTGTTAGGGTTTAACGGCCTATCATTAATGGCTAAGGTCATTTAAGGCCGGATCAATGGGTTTAGTATTACCTGTACAACACTTGGGCCCCCTCCCAAAATCAGTAGGATCAGTAATAATCTTACTACTTTTATAATGGTCAATAACCCAATTCAACTCCCAGGTAACAAAAGAGCCAAAGATAAAAACGTACCTGAGGGCCAAACCGGGCAATTCGTGGTTCCTATAAGGCGGAACCCGTACCGTTCATTTATGCTGTTGCGTTCGTCCGAGCAGCCTCCCACTTCATTGATGGAATGGCGAACAGTGCCAATCCTGATCAGACTGCTGATGTACAGGCTGATCTAGATCTACACTGGACACAACACCCATAAGCCCCATTTCTCCAGTCACAGCCACAAATATTGTGGACACCTGCTATTTTTAACACTTAGAAAGCGGAAACATAAATTGCCGTCTGCTGTCATTTCATATTTCATCCTTTTTATTAACAAAACATGGTTTGGCATTTCCAATTCTAAAGTGCTTCCAAACCATGTTTTCATTGAGAAAAGAACTAAACATAACAAGAGCTGTAGGAGAACAGCATAGCTCGACTACGAGGGTTGTCGATGTACACATAGCTTGACAAACAAGGTGGCTGCGGCCTGCATAAAAACCTTAACCAAGGTTGACTAAAAAACTTGACCAAGGGAAATTAAGTAAGTAATTCAAGGTTAAATGTAGGTCAATGACAGATATAGGTCAGTGGTTATTGATGTACATCACTAGGAGATGAAGTTTTCCAAGTATGGTTGCTGTAGGCCCAGGAGTATTCCATATACAAGCTTGACTAAAAACCTTAACCAAGGGGAAATAACTAAGTAATCCAAGGATAAAAGTAGGTCAAGGTCAAATATAGGTCAGGGATTATTGATGTACATCACTAGGAGATGAAGTTGTCCAAGTATGGTTGATGTAGGCCCAGGAGTATTCCATATACAAGCTTGTATATAAACGTTCACCAAGTAATTCAAGAGGAAATGTAGGTCAAGGTCAAATATAGATCAGGGGTTATTGATGTACATCGCTATGAGAAAAGGTTGTCCAAGTATGGTGTCTGTATACACAATAGTATTCCATGTAGAAAGCTTGACTAAAAACCTTAACCAAGGTTGACTAAAAACCTTAACCAAGGGGAATTAACTAAGTAATTCAAGGTTAAATGTAGGTCAAAGTCAAATATAGGTCAGGGGTTATTGATGTACATCACTAGGAGATAAAGTTGTCCAAGTATGGTTGGTGTAGGGCCAGGAGTACTCCATCTACAAGGTTGACTAAAAACCTTAACGAAAGAGAATTAACTAAGTAATTGAAGAGGTAATGTAGGTCAAGATCAAATATAGATCATGGGTTATTGATGTACATCCCTATGAGAAAAGGTTGTCCAAGTATGGTGTCTGTATGCACAATAGTATTCCATGTACAAGCTTGACTAAAAACCTTAACCAAGGTTGACTAAAAACCTTAACCAATGGGGAATTAACTAGGTAATTCAAGGTTAAATGTAGGTGAAGGTCAAATATAGGTCAGGGGTTGTTGATGTACATCACTAGGAGATAAAGTTGTCCAAGTATGGTTGGTGTAGGGCCAGGAGTATTCCATCTACAAGGTTGACTAAAAACCTTAACCAAGGGGAATTAACTAAGTAATTCAAGAGGAAATGTAGGTCAAGGTCAAAAATAGATCAGGGGTTATTGATGTACATCACTATGAGAAAAGGTTGTCCAAGTATGGTGTCTGTATGCACAATAGTATTCCATGTAGAAAGCTTGACTAAAAACCTTAACCAAGGTTGACTAAAAACCTTAACCAATGGGAATTAACTAAGTAATTCAAGATTAAATGTAGGTGAAAGTCAAATATAGGTCAGGGGTTGTTGATGTACATCACTAGGAGATAAAGTTGTGCAAGTATGGTTGGTGTAGGGCCAGGAGTATTCCATCTACAAGCTTGACTAAAAACCTTAACGAAAGAGAATTAACTAAGTAATTCAAGAGGAAATGTAGGTCAAGGTCAAACGTAGGTCAAGGTCAAATATAGATCAAGGGTTATTGATGTACATCCCTAGGAGATGAAGTTGTCCAAGTACGGTGGGTGTAGGGCCAGGAGTATTTCATATACAAGCTTGAATAAAAACCTTAACCAAGGAGAATTAACTAAGTAATTGAAGAGGAAATGTAGGTCAAGGTCAAATATAGATCAGGGGTTATTGATGTACATCACTAGGAGATGAAGTTGTCCAAGTATGGTGGGTGTAGGGCCAGTAGTATTCCATATACAAGGTTGACTAAAAACGTTAACCAAGGCGTGACAGTGACGCCGACGCCGGGGTGACAACATAAGCTCTACTTATTCTTTGAATAGTCGAGCTAAAAAGCAGACAACATAATTAATTCAGCATTGTATCGATTAAAGATCAACATGCATCAGAAGTCAGATGATGTTTGTTGCTGTTATAACTAGAAATTAATGAGGCCTGTCGGCACACGATTGGCTCCGCTGGCAGACAAAGAAAACAAGGCCACATTGGAAAACACAACAGGCCGGAGGATCGTGGACAACATGATAGAGGACCATCCGAGGAATGTGCATGAAGCAGTTATGCAAAATAAAATAAAAATATAATACAGTTAAATGAGCACTAAGGTTTTGAATGCACCAAGTGTGTCACCTTTGCCTTGGGCTTAGCAGCAGTCCGAGGATCGTGCATTTGTCATAGCATTCTAGAGGACTATCAGAGGAATGCATGTGTGAAATATGAAGCAGTTATGTGCAAATAAACAGAAATTACAAGAAATTTACCTGAGCCTTCAGGTTTTGCATGCACAAAGTATGCAGGGTTCGCATAGGTCCTTGAAAGTCCTTAATTTTAAAAAGTAAAAAATAAGTACTCAAAAGTCCTTAAAAATGGCCCAAATTTCTGGAAGGTCCTAAAAATGTCCTTAAATTTGCGATTCCCATGAATAAATCAATGAAAGTTGTTAATTAATTCATTTATTAGAACGAGTTTTTTCACAGTGACTACAAGAAGTTACGCTTATTGATTTAATGAGGTAAAGCCAAGCACCTGTATAGTGACCATATGATCAGTATCATCAAGTGCTTATTGATACACAGTGGTAAAGTCAAGCGTCTGCTGAATGGTACCCAGATATCAGCTATTCACTATGGCCAATGTAGTGTGTGATCGGGAACCAGAAGCCACTTTCATCATCACTGACAGTGTCGTGTAAACAACATGAATAACTGCAGGGGAGAATAATGGTAAATTTATCTAATCAGTTGGAAAAGCATGCTTGTTTATTAGGCATACATGTGATTGTGTTTGAGGTGGAAATTACAAAAAAAACAATGCCTGTGAAGTGCAATTTCCAGGATTCATGGTAAATATATAAACCAAACTGCAAAATATGGCTGGATATTTTGTGAGTGCACTACTGTACATAGCTCTAATTTCATTGCATTACATAAGAGTTATGATGCAGTAGTATTTCCAAAGTTGCGTTTGAAGCGTTGTTTACTTTCTGCTTCCTGGAAAAGTGCTCTAGAAATGTGCTAATACAAATTTATTAGGCGAGTTTATGATAATATAGCCAAGGGAGTATGCAAAAGTAGTTTGGTATAGTTTGCTTGCAAATCCTGACCCATTAGTACAGATGCGTGGGAAGTGGGGCGGCAAACGCCGCCCCAATATTTGGACCAAAAATATAAGGTGTCTAAATGTCTTAAATGCAGCAGAATGCAGGAAATGGCATCTAGAATATAAAAAAAAATCTGGGGGTGCATGCTGCGCTCGGGTGGACAATCGCCTCCCCAATATTAATTTGCTTCTGATGCCTCTGTAGTACCCAAGTTCTCTTGTGAAGCATAAAAACCCAACTCTTGACAATTTCTCGTGTCTACATGTAGAAAGATTTCTCGTGTCTACATGTAGAAAAGTTTTACTAATTTTTGTCGCGCCCGCTTGCGGAAAGCGCGATATAGTCGGCACTTTGGCGTACGTACGTGTGTCCGGTTAAAATTTTTGGTTAAGTTGTTTGGTTAAGTTTTTTGGTTAAAGTTTTTGGTTAAGTTTTATGGTTAAGTTTTTTGGTTAAAGTTTTTCGTTATACTATATCTCTGCAACTGCTTTGCCCATTACCTTGAAACTTCATATGGGTGTTTATCATCATCTATATTTTCATTCTACCCTCCTCCCGTGCGGCCCCTGTGCCCAATATCAAGGTCAAATTACTTTGAAGTTTTTGGTTAAGTTCTTTGGTTAAAGTTTTTGGTTAAGTTTTTTGGTTAAAGTTTTTGGTTAGTTTTTTGGTAAACGTTATTATATCTCTGCAACTGCTTTGCCCATTACCTTGAAACTTTACATGGGTGTTTATCATCATCTATATTTTCATTCTACCCCCCTCCCGTGCGGCCCCTGTGCCCAATGTCAAGGTCAAATTACTTTGAAGTTTTGGGTTAAGTTTTTTGGTTAAAGTTTTTGGTTAAGTTTTATGGTTAAGTTTTTTGGTTAAAGTTTTTGGTTAAGTTTTTTGGTTAAAGTTTTTCGTTATACTATATCTCTGCAACTGCTTTGCCCATTACCTTGAAACTTCACATGGGTGTTTATCATCATCTATATTTTCATTCTACCCCCCTCCTGTGCGGCCCCTTTGCCCAATGTCAAGGTCAAATTACTTTGAATTTTTGTTTTTGGTTAAATTGTTTTTTTCGCGCCCGCTTGCGGAAAGCGCGATATAGTCGGCACTTTGGTTTGTACGTAGTACGTAGTACGTGTACGTGTGCCGGTTAAAGGGTTAAGTTTTTGGTAAGTTTTCGTTTACTATATCTGCAGCTTTGCCCATACTTGAAATTACATGTGTCATCATATTTTCATACCCCCCTCCTGTGCGGCCGGTTTGCCCAATGTCAAGGTAAATTACTTTTGAAGTTTTTGGTTTTTTGGTTATGTGGGTTAAAGTTTTTGGTTGTTTTTTTGGTTAAAGTTTTTCGTTATACTATATCTTTTTTTTTAGTGTCCATGCCTCGCCACAAGGCGTGACATGCAGGCCGCGGCCATCTAGTGGTCCTTAAATTTTACAATTTCAGTCCTTAAAAGTCCTTAAAAAGTCCTTGACCTTGGATTTAGCAGCAGTCCAAGTGATGTTCCCATTACCTTGTTTAAACTCGTGTACAGCAGGGTTCATGGGTCACTGCTCTGTCCTGTTGGTTGTTGTGGTAACAGAATTTTGTACAGTGTGGCATAGTACATTGATTATTTATCCCACGCCAACTGTATTCTCAAGTTCTGTCCCTAGATTATGAAAAAAACAGACATGGTACCACCATGGCGGTGGGAAAATCAGTTACAGTACAGTTGTATGTCTGCATGGTCATAATATGCTCAATAAACCTCACAGATTATTTCTACTTACAGGCAGACAAAACTGTACATAATACTATTGTTTGGTGACCAATCTTATTTGTGTCTATAAACAGTTCCACCATACAATTTTTTCAACAAAAAGTAGGGATAAAGTAGGAATTTCTTTTGTTTCTTTATGAAATTCTTACACATATTTGAGGTCTATGAATGCTCGACAACTACCTGATATTTATTTAATGGCGAAATGAGTACAAATGCACAAATGGGTATTCAACACTGAAATAAATGCGTAAATTAAATTATTGGCGCACGATGGTGAAAAATGCAATATTTCAGGCAATAATAGCGTGTGCACTTTGTTTGTTTGTTGGGGTTTAATGGCCTATCAACAGCTAAGGCCATTTAAGCCTGGGTCAATGGGTTTAGTACTAAATCCCATATATTACCTGTACAAATTGGGGGGGGGGGAATGAAATAATCAAAACTGAATATTTACAATAAAAAAAAAATATTTTCAGCCCTGAAATCAGAATAATCCTGATCTGATGCCAGGTCCTCGCCACACCAGAATCACTTGGGCCCCCTCCCAAAAGCAGTAGGATCAGCACTAATCTTAATACTTTTATAATGGGCAATAACCCAATTTAACTCCCATGTAACAAAGAGCCAAAGAGAACTAGAAAATGTGTTCGTAGATGCCCCACCTACCGCTTTGATAGTGAACAAAGCAAAAATCTAAGTTGAAAAGGGGCAGATAATCCATGACCCGGGGGCCGAATAAAAAATTAAAATGTCTAATCATCATAAGGAAGCTACATACCAAGTTTCAGGTCTGTAGCTATCAGTTTAAAAGTGTTACGAGTTATAAGACAAAATTGCCAAATTCTAAGTCGAAAAGGGGGAGATAATCTATGACCTGGGGGTCGAATAAAAAATCAAAATAAACTTCATAAGAAAGCTACATACCAAGTTTAAGGTTTGTAGCTAGTACAGTTTAAAAGTTTTACGAGCTACAAGGTTGGTGACGGACGGACAGTACGGATGGACAAGGGTAACACTAAATAACCCCTCCACTATCAAAATTAGGCAAATCTTATGAATTTATGCTGTCATGTTCGACTGATCCCGTATTCAACCTGCTGCATTGGGGGGAAAATCCCAAAATCAGAACGGAATATTTACATAGAAAAGAAAAAATATTCAACCCTGACATGTAGGCCAAAATGAGGGCCAAACCAGGTCTCCGGTCGATATTCCGGTAAGGACAAATTACCAATCACATGCTCCCACCTACCATCCACGTGCACCTTGAATGAGCGTGATCTGGTCACTGTGTGACCATGTAATAAGAGACTTATGGAATCCAAGAGCTCCATTCTGCCATTCTGGCCGAATTTTGTTATGTATGATATGTTATATGCATGAGCATAATTTTTGTGACGGTAAGTGGGACTTATTTAACAATTTTGGCCTATTTTGTCCTATCTACAGATGAGATTATAAAGCAAGTGAATGTACTGATTTTTTTATGAAATCCATAGTATTATATGTTGCTTATTTTCCCCGAATTTAGAGACAAAACTCTTTTGTTTTATCTGCAGAGAGTTTATTTCTGACAGGATATTCCCATTGCACCCCTATTCTCATTGTAGCCAGAGTTCATGCTATATCCACGCCACCCCACCCCAGCAATCCACACTCTGAATATGTAAAGTAGATACCAGGTACATACAGTACAGCCACCGCGAAACCCGCACATTGTTTGCTTTGCGGAGTTTTTCGACAGCGCGGAATTTCCTACCTATTGCGGCAAATCGCTGGTTTGCCGCGAAATGCCGCAAAGCGTCGCAAAGTTCTCGCGGTATTGCCGCAATTGTTAAAATAAATTGCCGCAATCGTGACCCAAGTCAATTGCGGCAAAACGCGGCGAAATCATAAAACGGATCACCGGCACATTTGCCACAATTTGCGGCGTTTTGATGGACAGAAAATGCGGCGTTTTGTGATGTTTTGCTTTATTATTTTATGCTTTATCAATTGCAAATCTAGGTTCCAATGATGTTTGTTAAATGCCCTAACAGGACACTGTAGTATCATAATCGCCTTAGGAAACGATAATCATGTGCTGTAAAACATTATTTTAATTAAGAAATAGAAGAAATGTGGATATTGGGGAATATGTCAGATACATATGAAAGGGTTTTCGCGATCTGGTGTAGAGGTCGAAATCGAGTAAATGCGAGTTACACGACACTAACAGAATCACCATTATGATTCTCGTGTTTTAGGAGGCAATTCTCATGTTTTGTCAAAAAAATAATATTATTTTTTCTAATAAACATATTTTGGCAGCATATGAGAATCGTCTCCTAAAACGATTTACGTGTCCTGTTACAATCTACTGATGGTGAACACGTGTTGGTCTTCGCTAGTCACATATGCAATAAGCCCGGTTTTGTCCGATCACGTCATACATCATCATATGCACGTGCGGTGACCTACTGGGACGTGTGTCGGCATTGGAAAGTGGGACATGAAAGGTTACAAAATGACATCTAAAGGTTAAGTTGTGTCGATCGGATCTTTGAAACACGCCGACACAAGAGCACAGGTTGAAGTAACGGACCGAGGTCTATAAATACATTAAATATGCCAAAAAGCATAAATCAATGAAGATTTTTTTTTTTTTACCCCCTCTATCTAATCATTATAATGATTAGATGGAGGGGGTAAAACAAATATTTTTTTCTTCATTTATTGATGCTTTTAGGCATATTTAATGTATTTATAGACCTCGGTCCGTTACTTCAACCTGTGCACAAGAGCAGCACATTTACGATCAATTACATATTTATTAATGGAATGGAACTTATCTCTCTTATAGCACCGCGTTTGATAAAAATATTTCTTCCATTTTATTGGTCGGAGAGAAGGTGTGGAATCTCAAAAAAAAGGTAACGGAATCCTTATTTACTCAATAAATATGTACTGGCAGCACATCAGAATCGTCTCATGTTTTGTCAAACCATGTTTTTATTGTCAGAAATATTGATGTTTGTCCACATTTGTTCCATTTCTTAATAAAAACATGTTTTGGCAGCACATGAGAATCGTCTCCTAAGACGATTTGTACATATGTTACAATTTCGCGAAACGAAAATGAAACATATTCTCAACAAAACATGTTTCGCGTTTTCGCGATCTTGCGCATAGGCCGAGATCGCGAAAACGTGAAGCGTGATGGATCGCGAAACGAAAATTTAATATATTCACAACAAAACATGTTTTGACAGTACTGTGCATATGAGAATCGTCTCCTTTCGCGATCTTGCGCGTAGATTGAGATCGCGAAAACACGAAGCGTGATCGCGAGAGCTGAAACGTCTGTGTACATTTACATCAACAAGTTTGTAAGAGTTTCTCCAGTTAAAGTCCAGTATTCCTGAGGGGCACATCCCTGTTTTACAAACATAATGTCTAGTATTAATGTTGGTACAAAAGCTAATTTATTAGAGGTATTAATACATATACATGTACTTACATTTAAAAACAAGAGGGCCATGATGGCCCTAATTCGCTCACCTGACTCCATGAACACCAGAGGAGAATGTGTTTTAAAAAAATGGTGCTATTTTTAGATGTCGGTCATCTTGGATTAAGCGATGACTATCATTTTACCAAATCTGAAAATGCATCACCCAAGGATCTTAACTTCCTATGAAGTTTGGCCAGCATCAACCATGTGGTTCCTGAGAAAAAGACGTTCAAAATCTTGAATAAATGGACCTTTTGGTGGCCATCATGGATGACATAATCATCCGATTCCGACAAATATTGCACCAGAGTGATCGCCTCATCGATACCTTCAATTTGATATATGGCATGACCATATTCGGTCAAAAATAAAATTTTACCCCAATTTGACCACACGGGTTTTTTACCCCGGGGTCACCATTTTCACAAATTTGAAAGAGCATTGTAAATCGATCATTCCTACCAAGTTTAGTCGAAATCCGACTAGCGGTTCATGAGAAGATTTTTTAAGAATTTATGTTTTTTTTAGACGGCGGCCATCTTCGATTAGCGATGACCTCCATTTTAACAAATTTGAAAAGGGTTCACCCATGGACCATAACTTTTAAGTTTGGCTACCATGGGCCAAGCGGTTGATGTGAAGAAGAATTTTGAAATCTCTAATAAAAGAACGACCTTTTGACATTTCGGCGGCCATCTTGGATGACATAACAATCCGATTTCGACAAAAAATGTACCTGAGTGATCGCCTCATTGATACCTTCGATTTGATAAATAACATGACCATATTCGGTCAAAAATAAAATTTGACCCCAATTTGACCCCACGGGCCAGGCCTATTTTTGACCCCGGGGTCACCATTTTAACAACTTTGAAAGAGCAATGGACATCGATCATTCCTACCAAGTTTCGTCGAAATCCAGCAAGCGGTTCTTGAGAAGAAGATTTTTTAAGAATTTATGCTATTTTTAGATGGCGGCCATCTTGGATTAGCGATGACTCCCCGTGCTGGCAGACTTGGTAATAAAAAGAAGTTGCGTCCTCAGTTATTCTGATTTCAGGGCTGAATATATAGATTTTTATTGTAAATATTCAGTTCTGATTTTGGGATTTTCCCCCCATTTGTACATGTACTTGAACATGTACATGTACTTGTACAGGTAATATATAGGATTTAGTACTAAGCCCATTGACCAGGCCTTAAATGACCTTAAATGTTCACATCAAACGCAGAATAGAATTCCGCATTTGCTATGAAAATGTTGTCAACTTCTGTTTTGTTTGTTTGTTGGGGTTTAACGGCCTACCAACAGGTTTGGTACAAAATCCAGTATATTACTTGTACAAGTACATGTTCAAGTACATGTACAAATAGGGGGAAAATCGCAACATCAGAACTGAATACTTACAATAAACAAGAGGGCCATGATGGCCCTAATTCGCTCACCTGACTCCATGAACACCAGAGGAGAATGTGACATTGAGTTCATGTGTTTTAAAAAAATTGTGCTATTTTTAGATGGCGGTCATCTTGGATTAAGCGATGACTCTCATTTTACAAAATCTGAAAATGCTTCACCCAGCATCGGCCATGTGGTTCCTGAGAAAAAGACGTTAAAAATCTTCAATAAATGGACCTTTTGGTGGCCATCATGGATGACATAATCATCCGATTCCGACAAATATTGCACCAGAGTGATCGCCTCACTGATACCTTCAATTTGATATATGACGTGACCATATTCAGTCAAAAATAAAATTTTACCCCAATTTGACCCCACCCCACGGGCCACGCCCATTTTTGACCCCGGGGTCACCATTTTAACAACTTTGAAAGAGCAATGTACATCGATCATTCCTACCAAGTTTCGTCGAAATCCGGCAAGCGGTTCATGAGAAGAAGATTTTTTAAGAATTTATGCTATTTTTAGACGGCGGCCATCTTGGATTAGCGATGACCTCCATTTTAACAAATCTGAAAAGGCTTCACCCATGGACCATAACTTTTAAGTTTGGCTACCATGGTCCAAGCGGTTCATGTGAAGAAGAATTTTGAAATCTCTAATAAAAGAACGACCTCTTGACCTTTCGGCGGCCATCTTGGATGACATAACAATCCGATTTCGACAAAAAATGCACCAGAGTGATCGCCTCATTGATACCTTCAATTTCATATATGAAATGACCATATTCAGTCAAAAATAAAATTTGACCCCAATTTGACCCCACGGGCCACGCCCATTTTTAACCCCAGGGTCACCATTTTAACAACTTTGAAAGAGCAATGTACATCGATCATTCCTACCAAGTTTTGTCGAAATCCGGTTGGCGGTTCTTGAGAAGAAGATTTTTTAAGAATTTGTGCTATTTTTAGACGGCGGCCATCTTGGATTACGTAATGACGTCATTTTAACAATTTTGTAATCCCCCTACCTAAGGACCATGACCATGAAGTTTGGTAACCATAGGCCCAATGGTTACCGAGGAGAAGACGTTTGAAAATGTTCATGGACTACGACGACGGACGACGACGGACACATTGCGGTAACAATAGCTCACATGAGCTTCGCTCAGGTGAGCTAAAAAAGAAGGGAAAAGTAGGGAAGAAACAAACTAGAAAATGTGTTCATAGAACACGGATGCCCCACATATCGCTTTGATAATAAATGAGGCCAAATTCCAAGTCAAAATGTTTGTTAACTTGAGCGTTAAAGTTTTTGAAGCACCAAGTATGTGACCTTGACCCTGGGCTTGGCGGGGGCAGGACGAACGTGGATTTGGCACAGGGCGGTAGAGGACCATTGGAGCAATGCGTATATGAAGTATGAAGCTGATCCGTGAAAGGGAACAGAAATTATAAGATATTTACACAAGCGTTAAAGTTTTTGAAGCACCAAGTATGTGACCTTGACCCTGGGCTTGGCGGGGGCAAGACAAACATGGATTTGGCACAGGGCGGTAGAGGACCATTAGAGCAATGCATATATGAAATATGAAGCTGATCCGTGAAAGGAAACAGAAATTATAAGATATTTACCTGAGCGTTAAAGCTTTTGAAGCACTAAGTATGTGACCTTGAGCCTGGGCTTGGCGGGGGCAAGACAAACATGGATTTGGCACAGGGCGGTAGAGGACCATTAGAGCAATGCGTATATGAAGTATGAAGCTGATCCGTGAAAGGAAACAGAAATTATAAGATATTTACCTGAGCGTTAAAGCTTTTGAAGCACTAAGTATGTGACCTTGAGCCTGGGCTTGGCGGGGGCAAGACAAACATGGATTTGGCACAGGGCGGTAGAGGACCATTAGAGCAATGCGTATATGAAGTATGAAGCTGATCCGTGAAAGGAAACAGAAATTATAAGATATTTACCCGAGCGTTAAAGCTTTTGAAGCACCAAGTATGTGACCTTGAGCCTGGGCTTGGCGGGGGCAGGACGAACGTGGATTTGGCACAGGACAGTAGAGGACCATTATAGCAATGCGTATATGAAGTATGAAGCTGATCCGTGAAAGGAAACAGAAATTATAAGATATTTACCCGAGCGTTACAAGTTTTTGAAGCACCAAGTATGTGACCTTGACCCTGGGCTTGGCGGGGGCAGGGCGGTAAAAGTTTTGGGACGGACGGACGGGACGGACGGACGGACAAGGGTAACACTAAATGCCCCCTCCACTATCGTGGTGGGGCATAAAAAGTAGGGAAAGGTAGGGCCCAGTTAAAAGCCTGTCCTTAATATCCGGACACGTATTAAAGATAAAATATCTTTTTCAAGAACAATGAGTGTCCCAATGTTTAGGGTTGGTATGTTTGTGCTAAGTTGTCGCAATAACGATGTATTTGGATACAATTTGTTTTGGGAAAACCCCATTAGGGGATTTCCAAAACAAATGGTGTCCAAATATATATGGTTACTATGGCTACCTGTGTGGCTGGCTTGTATGTGGCGACCACGTCCTGGATCTGTTTGGCCTCGGAGCCAGTAACGCCGCCGACAACAAACAAAATCAGCAGCGGGTGGTCACTCGGCCGTGGCTTGGCCACACTCCGAAACAACCTGCATAGCAATATAATATATCCACAATAGTAGGGTAATTTCCGAGGATTCCATGACTTATATGTGCCTACCTTTTTCTTTATTGTCAACTTGAATCATTTTAGGAAATAAATAGCTTCTATGCATTTTTAAAAATGATGGAAAATTTGTTTAGAGCACAAAATTCAAAATTGCCGCCAACTCCATTTTTAATATATAAAATACATTATCTCTGTAATGAGATAAGCAAGAAACACAAATCAGGTGTCGTTTCCCAAAAATTATAATATGCCAAAACTATTGCTATGGTTATTTTTTTAGTTTGGACCTTTAAATCCAAGATGGCAGCCATCCAACATCTTAAAATACAAACTATTCCATCTTGTTAGTGGGAGCTAAGCTAAAAGTAAAAATAATGAGTATATATTCACTAATTTTAGCATGCCATATCTGCTGGAGGGGTTGTGTGTTGGTTTGAAAGTCACCAAGCCCTTAAAATTCAAGATGGCCACCCGCCATCTTGGACATTGTCATACCGCAGATAAGTTTCTCGGCTTTTGATTGGCTAGCTTGCCTGGTCATATATATTATATGACCTGCCAAGGCCGTCGGACATAGAGAAATTGCGATTCCCCTCCGGCGCCTCGCGTCCAATGAAGACACATTTTGAAAGTGTCTAGCGATTGCGAATTGTATTCCTCACTAAAGACAATAAACCCCCGAATTGATCAATAAAAGTAACAAATTGTACACTCAAAACCAGTCTTTATTGTTTATTTTTCCATAAATATTCTTCGTTCATCAAAATATGAGCGAAAAATTACCGTAGCCAAAATAACGATTATTGCTTTTCAAATCTCAACACGCTTGGCTTCGTGACACGGCTATATTTAGGTCACAAACTAAGGGTTCCAGCACGAAACGCGGCGTAGCAATGACAGCGAATGTTTGGGAACCAGTCGCATTATTCTAGAGGCGCCAAAGGGAGAGCAGATCGATAGAGCAGTGGAATATAAATTAAATTACACGATAGAAAAAAACTGTCATAAAGTAGTTTACAATGGATTTCTTACTCCATATTTAGTTTCTTTTCGTTTAATAAAAAAACAAAATGTTCATTTACGCCTTTATATTAAGACTGACGGTAGAAAATCGAATCTCGGATTATTTTTCTTCCTGAAAAAACGCAAAGATCAAAAGAAGAGATATGTTTATACGGCCAAATACAGGATCTGCCGTATGACAAATACGTTATTGTGATTCTACACAGGCTATATGGTGTAATATTGCCCGTCTGAAGGTATGTTCACCCTCGGCTATCGCCTCGGGTGAACATACCTCCAGACGGGCAATTCGCCGAGGGTGAACATACCTTCAGACGGGCAATATTACACCATATAGCCTGTGTAGAATCACAATAACTTATAATATAAAACACAATATTTCTGAGCGGAAAATTAAGCTAAAGGTTGCACACGGTGTGACATTTTCGCTAATTTCAGCAGACTACACCTACTGGAAGGGCTGTTCATTAGGTTGGATGCTATCAGGGTTTGGAAATTCATAATTTCATAATTTGGAGGTTAGCAATGCCATGAAATCCAAGATGGCCGCTGTTTTGTAACACTTAAATATATTATGTATGGGGCAATATAAGTTACAATTACACAACAAATCTGTTTTCTTGCAAATAAGTTTTAACCTTGCAAACTTGTTATTGCTTGGCTGTATATTATACTTAGTTTTAAATCCAAGATTGTATTTGTATGCCATCTTGAAAGAAAACATAAACAGCAATATATACTAGACCAAACTAGATTGGTCAGTAAGCGAGGCTTACGGAATACCCCCCGCGTGGGCCCAGATACCCCTAAAATATGTACAAATTTCCAAGTGTGTGGGCTTGTGACCTTGACTCTGGGATTAGCGCGAGCGGCATGAACGTGAATTTGTCACAGGGTGGTAGAGGTCCATTGGAGCAATGAGTGTGTGAAATGTGAAGCAGATCCGAGCAAGGAAATAGAAGTTATAACCGATTTCTCTGATGTTAAGTTTTGTAAAGAGACTACCGTATAACCTCGAATTAACGCGGAGGCGTTACATTTTACAAAGGGGGGGGGGTGGCGTTTATTAGCAGCAAAAAAAAAAAAAAAAAGAAGAAAAAAAAAAAAACATTACCAAAGACGCCAATTTCAAACACAAATAAGGATTTAAGGATTATTTGTGTTTGAAATTGGCGGTCCATTGGTAAAATTATTATTATTTTTATTTTTTATTAGGGGGGGGGGGGGGGGGGGGTCGTTTATTAGCCAGTAAAAAAAAAAAAAAAAAAAAAAAAAAAAAAAACAAAAAATTACCGGACCCAACCAATTTCAAACAACAAATAAAAGATTGGTAAAGACTAATTTGTGTTTGATTGGGGGGGCGGGTCATTGTAAAAAAAAAAAAAATTTTTATTTGGGGGGGGGCATTTTATTGCAAAAAAAATTGTTTTTTTACCAAGGACCGCCAATTTCAAACACAAATAAGGATTTAAGGATTTTTAGTTTGTGTTTGAAATTGGCGGTCACTGGTAAAAAAAAAATTTTTTTTTTTTTATTTTTGTTTTGGGGGGGGGGGGGGGGGGGGGGTGGGGGGGGGGGGGGGGGGGGGCGTTTATTAGGAGGGGGGCGTTAAGCCAAGGTTATACGGTATGTATGTGACGTTGACCTCGAGATCAGCGGGATTTGTCACAGCATATGAAATATTAAGTATTTTCCATGAAAGAAATAGAAGTTATAACATATTTCTCTGATGTTAAGTTTTGTAAAGAGACTAAGTATGTGACCTTGACCTTGGGATCAGCGGGGGTTGGACACTCGTAGATTTGTGACAGCATGATAGTACAACCTTAGAGGAATGCACAAGTGAAATAATAAGAATTTTCAATGAAGGAAATAGAAGTTATAACTTATTTCTCTGATGTTAAGTTTTGTAAAGAGTATTTGACCTTGACATTGGGACACTTTTGACAGTGGGGGGTTGGACGGTCATGGATTTTTGCAAGCATGGTAGTAGAGCCTTACAGGAATGCAGTTTGTGTGAAATATTAAGCATTTTAGATGAAGGAAATAAAAGTTATAACAATATTTCTCTGATGTTAAGTTTTGTAAAGAGACTAAGTATTTGACCTTGACCTTGGGATCTGCGCGGGGGTTGGACGGTCGTGGATTTGGACAGCATGGTAGTAGAAGCCTTACAGGAATTGCATGTGTGAAATATTAAGCATTTTAGATGAAGGAATAGAAGTTATAAGAATATTTTCTCTGATGTTAAGTTTTGTAAAGAGACTAAGTATTTGACCTTGACCTTGGGATCTGCGGGGGTTGGACGGTCGTGGATTTGGCACAGCATGGTAGTAGAGCCTTACAGGAATGCATGTGTGAAATATTAAGCATTTTAGATGAAGGAAATAGAAGTTATAACAATATTTCTCTGATGTTAAGTTTATCCGGACGGACGGACGCACGGACGGACGGACGGACAACCTGACTCCAGTATACCCCCCCTCAACTCGTTGCGGGGGGTATAATAAGATACGGAGAATCAAATTGTGTGGCTGTAGATAGAAGATGGGAGAAACCACAGTTATTATACCCACTTTTTTTGTAAAAAAAAACGGGTATATTGTTTTCGTCACGGGTGTCCGTCCGTCCGTCCGTACGTACGTCCGTACGTCCGTCCGTACGTCCGTCACGTTTCTTGTAACTCGAAAAACTTTTTCACCTTCATACCTACGCGCCTGATATTTGGTATGTAGCTTCGTTATCATGTGCAGATGCGCAAAGTGAATTTGGATTTTTCATCCGACCCTCCATCATGGATTATCTCCCCCTTTCGGACTCAGAATTTCCCATTTTTTCCTCGTAACTCGAAAAACTTTTTCACCTTCATACCTACGCGCCTGATATTTATACCCACTTTTTTTGTAAAAAAAAACGGGTATATTGTTTTCGTCACGGGTGTCCGCCGTCCGTACGTCCGTACGTCCGTCCGTACCGTCCGTCCGTCCGTACGTCCGTACGTCCGTCACGTTTCTTGTAACTCGAAAAACTTTTTCACCTTCATACCTACGCGCCTGATATTTGGTATGTAGCTTCGTTATTATGTGCAGATGCGCAAAGTGAATTTGGATTTTTGATCCGACCCTCCATCATGGATTATCTCCCCCTTTCGGACTCAGAATTTCCCATTTTTTCCTCGTAACTCGAAATACTTTTTCACCTTCATACCTACGCGCCTGATATTTGGTATGTAGCTTCGTTATCATGTGCAGATGCGCAAAGTGAGATTTTTATTTGATTTTTGATCCGGACCCTCCATCATGGATATTTTTCCTCTACCTTTCGGACTCAGATCCCATGTGCCTCGTAACATCGATCGGTTACTTTTTCACTTCATACCTACGCGCCTTCTATACTTTGGTGATGTAGCTTCGTTATCATGTGCAGATGCGCAAAGTGAATTCGGATTTTTGATCCGACCCTCCCTGGTTATCTTTTGTAATCAATTTCCCATTTTTTTCCTTGTAACTCGAAAAAACTTTTTACCTTCATCCTACGCCTATATTTGCTGTAGCTTGTTACATGTGCATGCAAAGTGAATTGGATTTTTTGACCCTCCGACCCTCATCGATTATCCCCCTCCCCCTCGGACTCATTTTCCATTTTAATCCTTGTAACGCGAAAAAAACTTTTTTCGGACCTTCAGATTTCCCCATACTGTACTCGAAAAACTGCCTTCATACCTTTCGCTCATTTGCTATGTAGCTTCGTTATCATGTGCAGATGCGCAAAGTGAATTTGGATTTTTGATCCGACCCTCCATCATGGATTATCTCCCCCTTTCGGACTCAGAATTTTCCCATTTTTTCCTTGTAACTCGAAAAACTTTTTCACCTTCATATCTACGCGCCTCATATTTGCTATGTAGCTTCGTTATCATGTGCAGATGCGCAAAGTGAATTCGGATTTTTCATCCGACCTCCATCATGGATTATCTCCCTTTCGGACTCAGAATTTTCCCATTTTTTCCATTTTTTTCCTGTAATCTCGAAAAACTTTTTCACCTTCATACCTATGCGCCTGATATTTAGTATGTACCTTCGTTATGTGCAGATGCGCAAAGTGAATTCCCATTTTTGATCCGACCCTCCATCATGGATTACTTCCCCCTTTCGGACTTAGCATTTGGGGAAAGTGGGTATATTGCGATGGCGCGCCATCGACTTTTTCTAGTTACTGTTTAATTTTAGGGTAAAATATATTGATTGTGATGCTGGCCTTCCATGGATAAATTGTTTTATCCAATCGTAAGCAAATCATGACTCCAAAATGGTGACATTATTCCACCTTTAAATGCATACAAATTACTACTACATGTAGTGTTATGTTACTATGAATTCTAAGTATACTACACGAGTCCAAGTAAGTTAATGAAAGTAGAATATGTGTTGCATGTTGATCTAACTTATACTGATACGTATCAGTCAATTGTCTATCAACTCATCACTGACTGACCGTGATTCTGGGTGTTGCTTGCTAAATGATAGATATTGCTCGCAGGTCGTCCATCATTTGTAAATTGTATAAGATGAATCTACAAGGGGCTTAACTTGTGGCTAACTAGTGATATATTTAGTTTGATTATAAATCAATTATACATTCTTGATGAATCTATTTTGTATGGTGACTTACCTCTCCAAGCACATAGATGAAATGTATGTACGGCGTGATTTGTAGAACTACCATGAGCGAAGAGTCAGTGGTGAGCGAACTACTAATAAATGAAAGATTACATATCGACATACTCCACTTCTACACACCGCGCCTGACCATGTTCACAATTACACATATAAACTTTATATGTTTCTCAGCATAAACTGGTGTGGGAATATATCTTGATCACTGATTGATGCTTATGAAATACAGAAATTGCTACATCACAGACAATGTGACCTCAAATCAAACTAGATTGGTCAGTAAGCGATGCTTACGGAATCAACCCCCCCCCCCCCCCCCCCCCCCCCCCGCGTGGGCCCAGGTACCCCTAAAATATGTAAACATTTCCAAGTGTGTGGGCTTGTGACCTTGACTCTGGGCTTAGCGGGAGCGGCATGCAAGTGAATTTTTCACAGGGTGGTAGAGGTCCATTGGAGCAATGCGTGTGTGAAATGTGAAGCAGATCCGAGCAAGGAAATAGAAGTTATAACCGATTTCTCTGATGTTAAGTTTTGTAAAGAGACTAAGTATGTGACCTTGACCTCGAGATCAGCGGGAATTTGTCACAGCATGATAGTAGAGCCTTAGAGGAATGCATGCATGAAATATTAGGAATTTTCAATGAAAGAAATAGAAGTTATAACATATTTCTCTGATGTTAAGTTTTGTAAAGAGACTAAGTATGTGACCTTGACCTTGGGACCAGTGGGGGTTGGACGGTCATAGATTTGTCACAGCATGATAGTACAACCTTAGAGGAATGCACAAGTGAAATAATATAAGAATTTTCAATGAAGGAAATAGAAGTTATAACTTATTTCTCTGATGTTAAGTTTTGTAAAGAGACTAAGTATTTGACCTTGACATTAGGATCAGCGGGGGTTGGACGGTCGTGGATTTGGCACAGCATGGTAGTAGAGCCTTACAGGAATGCATGTGTGAAATATTAAGCATTTTAGATGAAGGAAATAGAAGTTATAACAATATTTCTCTGATGTTAAGTTAAATTGTAAAGAGACTAAGTATTTGACCTTGACGTTGGGATAAGCGGGGGTTGGACGGTCGTGTATTTGGCACAGCATGGTAGTAGAGCCTTACAGGAATGCATGTGTGAAATATTAAGCATTTTAGATGAAGGAAATAGAAGTTATAACAATATTTATCTGATGTTAAGTTTACGGACGCACGGACACACACACGCACAGACGCACGGACGGACAACCTGACTCCAGTATACCCCCTAACAACTCGTTGCGGGGGGTATAATTAATTAATAGTAGATAGACAACCCTACCCAAACTGAAAATAGGAATATATGATAGCACTATATGATTGACAAGCCATAACACCACCAGTAATGTATATTGGCATATTTGTATCATCCGTTCCCAGAGCCTCAAATATCAGAATGAGGATGTCAATGAATTGTGATTCTGACAGCTGCTGTAGCACAAACAATTTCTGATGCAGTAACTGCACAATTTAAACCCGATAATACTATAGTTACTGAATATGTTGTACATGGAGTTTGGAATCACTAGCTAACGTCACATATCCAATGTCATATCACTATCTACAATCATAGAAATATATGTATGTGTTCGGTTTGATTCTTATCATTATCTACAATTATATAAAGGCATGAATCTGATGCATGTAGCCACTGGAGTTGCACTCCTTGGATAACTTGGCATACATTAATATAATACATAAATATACCGAAAGGATAAAGAAACGCAGGGTAAACATTTGAGGTGATTTAAAGTGATGTGTTTGCTGTTATATACAATATTTTATATGAGTATTAAAACAAGAGGGCCATGATGGCCCTAATTCGCTCACCTGACTCCATGAACACCAGAGGAGAATGTGACATTGAGTTCATGTGTTTTAAAAAAATTGTGCTATTTTTAGATGGCGGTCATCTTGGATTAAGCGATGACTCTCATTTTACCAAAACTGAAAATGCTTCACCCAAGGATCTTAACTTCCTATGAAGTTTGGCCAGATCGGCCTTGTGGTTCCTGAGAAAAAGATGTTCGAAATCTTGAATAAATGGACCTTTTGGTGGCCATCATGGATGACATAATAATCCGATTCTGACAAATATTGCACCAGAGCAATCGCCTCATCGATACCTTCAATATGATACATGACATGAGCATATTCGGTCAAAAATAAAATTTGACCCCAATTTGACCCCACGGGCCACGCCCATTTTTGACCCCGGGGTCACCATTTTCAACTTTGAAAGAGCATTGTACATCGATCATTCCTACCAAGTTTCGTCGAAATCCGGCTAGCGGTTCATGAGAAGAAGATTTTTTAAGAATTTATGCTATTTATAGATGGCGGCCATCTTGGATTAGCGATGACCTCCATTTTAACAAATCTGAAAAGGCTCACCCATGGACCATAACTTTTAAGTTTGGCTACCCTGGACCAAGCAGTTCATGTGAAGAAGAATTTTGAAATCTCTAATAAAAGAGAGATAACGCAAAAATTAGCTATGCAAGAGTTGTCATTCTTGTGCGCGACACACCTTCGGGTCGTGGTCTATGCATGTGTGAAGTTTCATGAAAATATTCCAAAGGGTGTTCGAGTTATGCTCCGGACAAGAAGTGTCTGCGGTGTCTGCGGCGGACGCGGCCCGCTGTCAAACCCATAGTATCCCCCGACGGAGTCCGGGGGATACAATAATAAGTTTCTATTACTGAAAACAGTATACATTAACTAGCCGACATCGGTTTTCAAATAAATATCTTTTTTTTTTGGTTATTTAATTACAATAATAAAACAGGTAGGCACAAATTTTACCGGACCATCTTCGGAATTCAACCGACAAACATAATAATAAACATTATGTGGCTAAAAATCGTTTTATGTGGCTAATATTTAACATGTGATAAGCCACATAAGTATCCATTTGTAAGAACGTCCGTCCGTCCGTCCGGGCACACATTAGGGTACTTATGTGGCTAGCCCCACAGGGTTATGGACTTGGTAAAGGATAGGGTTGGTTACAATCAGCCACCTAAAAAATCCTTTTATGTGGCTAAAAATCGTTTTATGTGGCTAATATTTAACATGTGATAAGCCACATAAGTATCCATTTGTAAGAACGTCCGTCCGTCCGTCCGGGCACACATTAGGGTACTTATGTGGCTAGCCCCACAGGGTTATGGACTTGGTAAAGGATAGGGTTGGTTACAATTAGCCACCTAAAAAATCCCTTTATGTGGCTATCGTTTTTTATGAGGTAATTAGGTAACTTTATGTGATAAGCCACAGTATAGTACTGTAAGAACGTCGTCCGTCCGTCCGTCCGTCCGTCCGGGCACACATTAGGGTACTTATGTGGCTAGCCCCACAGGGTTATGGACTTGTTAAAGGATAGGGTCGGTTACAATTAGCCACCTAAAAAATAGTTTTATGTGGCAAAAAATCATTTTATGTGGCTAATATTTAACATGTGATAAGCCACATAAGTACCCTAATGAAAGAACGTCCGTCCGTCCGTCCGTCCGTCCGGGCACACATTAGGGTACTTATGTGGCTAGCCCCACAGGGTTATGGACTTAGTAAAGGATAGGGTTGGTTACAATTAGCCACCTAAAAAATCCTTTTATGTGGCTAAAAATCGTTTTATGTGGCTAATATTTAACATGTGATAAGCCACATAAGTATAGTACTGTAAGAACGTCTGTCCGTCCGTCCGTCCGGGCACACATTAGGGTACTTATGTGGCTAGCCCCACAGAGTTATAGACTTGGTAAAGGATAGGGTTGGTTACAATTAGCCACCTAAAAGATCCTTTTATGTGGCTAAAAATCGTTTTATGTGGCTAATATTTAACATGTGATAAGCCACATAAGTATAGTACTGTAAGAACGTCCGTCCGTCCGTCCGTCCGTCCGTCCGTCTGTCCGAGCAACCAAGGGTGTACAAGGGGCCATGGGGCGGAGCCTAACACAAAAGAATCCTTTGATTTATTCTGTATGGCCCCTTATTCTATTGTTATACAAGGGCCATCGCTTTGATCTAGAACAATGGAAATGGCCCCTTGTTCACTATTGGTGGCACGTCCGTCTGTCCGTCTGTCACACTTTTCGGTTAACCAATTTGTCACAGTTTCTCAAATATGATGCAGGTGGCATCCGCGTTCGACAGACGCATTTCTTGTTTTAATTATTATTCAATAAATTAATGCACAGTGAGAGGACGTGTCACATTGTCTCCGTTCTCGACTCCCCTCTGCCGATTGATTATATTTTTTAACACATCTTTCTCTCTCCCACACCCATGTCTCTCTCTTTCTCAACATAATTACCTGAATTTGAACATGTCCTCACTGCAGAGAGACGTACACTCTATCATATCTTTATAAAAGGCGTTTTCACTCCACCTGACAAGGTTATTCATATGTTCGACTCTCCTATACAGTATGTACATTGTAAATTTTGCTTTTCAAGATTTTATCCACCAAGACAACAGGCAGAGTGCATGGCAGGTTTGCCTTTATGTCTCCATCTGTGCCAACAGGAAAGCATTTCTACAAGTTCCCTAACGCTTGTTTATAATTGTTGTAAAATGAATACAGTTTAAACGAATGTGCATGGTAGACAAGTATATGCATTGATAGGATCAT
Organism: Conchocele bisecta; assembly: GCA_029237695.1. NCBI lineage: Eukaryota > Metazoa > Mollusca > Bivalvia > Lucinida > Thyasiridae > Conchocele > Conchocele bisecta. Next base: position 24,128,452 of record CM055271.1, on the reverse strand, counting down.
CGACGGAAACATGCTGACATTATGGCTACCTATGTACATATAACAGTTGCGCCTGACTTTAAAGGTACTCCCTGTAATTTGTAATAGAGCTATGGTGCGGTCTATAGCATTTTCCTGCAGAGTAGTCTGGAGCATGAACAGTGTTCAGTTTCCACAGTCATATCGGAGGGTGATGGTGTAAATAGATACACGCACGTAATGAATGGAGCTAATTGTGACCATATATATTCACGAAAATGGGGAGAATTGTAACTTGCATTTTCCGTAGGTTAACCAATTTACACTATCAGTAATCAAATACATTATTGTAACTAATTTTATAAACAAACATACTAGTATTCAAATTAAAACTTAGTTCACCACAGGCAACTTTGTGGGTGAATTTATGATTTTTTTTACAACACATAGTCAACACATACTGGGTATGACTACCAGAAAAACTATACATTGTAAGTGCGCTTTTATTGCATCTGTTCAGTTGTCATGGACTGTGCTATATTCACAGTCCATGGCACATCCTAGCACCAGCTGAAGCGAAGCTGTATATAACAAGAGCTCCGCGGAGCAAAATGTCCCGCCTGGCGCAGTTTGATAGTATATATGGAGCTTGTAATAACCTTGGGGTTAGTGAGCACCATGGGCTTTCTGTAGAATGATGCGGGATGTTGCTACAAATGCATGTATGGAATATTAAAGCATAAACTGAGCGTTAATTTTTCCAAACACGTAAATTTCTAAGTCAGTGACCTTGACCTTTGGGGTTAGCGGGCACCATGGGCTTTCTGTAGAATGATGCGGGATGTTGCTACAAATGCATGTATGGAATATTAAAGCATAAACTGAGCGTTAATTTTTCCAAACACGTAAATTTCTAAGTCAGTGTCCTTGACCTTTGGGGTTAGCGGGCACGATGGGCTTTCTGTAGAATGATGGGCTTTCTGTAGAATGATGCGAGATGTTGTTACAAATGCATGTATGGAATATTAAAGCATAAACTGAGCGTTAACTTTTCCAAACACGGAAATTTCTAATTCAGTGACCTTGACCTTTGGGGTTAGCGGGCACCATGGGCTTTCTGTAGAATGATGCGGGATGTTGTTACAAATGCATATATGGCATATTAAAACATAAATTGAGCGTTAAAACAGAGCGTTAACTTTTCCAAACACGGAAATTTCTAAGTCAGCGACCTTGACCTTTGGGGTTTGCGGGCACCATGGGCTTTCTGTAGAATGATGCGGGATGTTGTTACAAATGCATGTATGGAATATTAAAGCATAAACTGAGCGTTAACTTTTGCAAACACGCAAATTTCTAATTCAGTGACCTTGACCTTTGGGGTTAGCGGGCACCATGGGCTTTCTGCAGAATGATGCGGGATGTTGTTACAAATGCATGTATGGAATATTAAACCATAAACTGAGCGTTAACTTTTCCAAACACGAAAATTTCTAAGTCAGAGACCTTGACCTTTGGGGTTTGCGGGCACCATGGGCTTTCTGTAGAATGATGCGGGATGTTGTTACAAATGCATGTATGGAATATTAAAGCATAAACTGAGCGTTAATTTGTTAGTCAGCGACCTTGACCTTTGGCGTTAGAGGGCATCATGGGCTTTCTGTAGAATGATGCGGGATGTTCTTACAAATGCATCTATGGAATATTAAAGCATAAACTGAGCGTAACTTTTCCAAACACGGAAATTTCTAAGTCAGCGACCTTGACCTTTGCGGTTTGCAGGCACCATGGGCTTTCTGTAGAATGATGCGGGATGTTGTTACAAATGCATGTATATGTATAGAATATTAAAGCCTACATAAATTGAGCATTAACTTTTCCAAACACGGAAATTTCTAAGTCAGCGACCTTGACCTTTGGGGTTTGCGGGCACCATGGGCTTTCTGTAGAATGATGCAGGATGTTGTTACAAATGTATGTATGGAATATTAAAGCATAAACTGAGCGCTAACTTTTCCAAACACGGAAATTTGTAAGTCTGTGACCTTGATCTTTGGGGTTAGCGGGCAACATGGGCTTTCTGTAGAATGATGCGGGATGTTGTTACAAATGCATGTATGGAATATCAAAGCATAAACTGAGCGTTAACTTTTCCAAACACGGAAATTTCTAAGTCAGCGACCTTGACCTTTGGGGTTTGCGGGCACCATGGGCTTTCTGTAGAATGATGCGGGATGTTGTTACAAATGCATGTATGGAATATTAAAGCATAAACTGAGTGTTAACTTTTGCAAACACGCAAATTTCTAATTCAGTGACCTTGACCTTTGGGGTTAGCGGGCACCATGGGCTTTCTGCAGAATGATGCGGGATGTTGTTACAAATGCATGTATGGAATATTAAACCATAAACTGAGCGTTAACTTTTCCAAACACGAACATTTCTCTAAGTCAGTGACCTTGACCTTTGGCGTTAGTGGGCACCATGGGCTTTTTGTAGAATGATGGGCTTTCTGTAGAATGATGCGGGATGTTGTTACAAATGCATGTATGGAATATTAAAGCATAAACTGAGCGTTAATTTGTTAGACAGTGACCTTGACCTTTGGGGTTAGCGGGCACCATGGGCTTTCTGTAGAATGATGCGGGATGTTGTTACAAATGCATGTATGGAATATTAAAGCATAAACTGAGCGTTAACTTTTGCAAACACGCAAATTTCTAATTCAGTGACCTTGACCTTTGGGGTTAGCGGGCACCATGGGCTTTCTGTAGAATGATGCGGGATGTTGTTACAAATGCATGTATGGAATATTAAACCATAAACTGAGCGTTAACTTTTCCAAACACGAAAATTTCTCTAAGTCAGTGACCTTGACCTTTGGCGTTAGTGGACACCATGGGCTTTCTGTAGAATGAGGGGCTTTCTGTAGAATGATGCGGGATGTTGTTACAAATGCATGTATGGAATATTAAAGCATAAACTGAGCGATAATTTGTTAGTCAGCGACCTTGACCTTTGGCGTTAGAGGGCATCATGGGCTTTCTGTAGAATGATGCGGGATGTTCTTACAAATGCATCTATGGAATATTAAACCATAAACTGAGCGTTAACTTTTCCAAACACGGAAATTTCTAAGTCAGCGACCTTGACCTTTGCGGTTTGCGGACACCATGGGCTTTCTGTAGAATGATGCGGGATGTTGTTACAAATGCATGTATGGAATATTAAAGCATACATAAATTGAGCATTAACTTATTCAAACACAGAAATTTTTTTAACACGACTTGAACCTTTGGGGTTTGCGGGCACCATCAGTTTCTGTAGAATGATGCAAAGAGTTGTTACAAATGAGATGGATTAAAGCATAAACTGAGCGTTAATTTTCCAAACACATTTGTAAGTCTGTAGAACCTGATCTTTGGGGTTAGCGGGCAACACCTGTTAGAATGAGCGGGAAAGTTGTTACATGAATGTAGGAATATCAAAGCATAAACTGAGCGTTAACTTTTCCAAACACGGAAATTTCTAAGTCGATGACCTTGACCTTTGGGGTTAGCGGGCACCATGGGCTTTCTGTAGAATGATGCGGGATGTTGTTACAAATGCATGTATGGAATATTAAAGCATAAACTGAGCGTTAACTTTTCCAAACACGGAAATTTCTAAGTCAGTGACCTTGACCTTTGGGGTTAGCGGGCACCATGGGCTTTCTGTAGAATGATGCGGGATGTTGTTACAAATGCATGTATGGAATATTAAATCATAAACTGAGCGTTAACTTTTCCAAACACGGAAATTTCTAAGTCAGCGACCTTGACCTTTGGGGTTAGAGGGCATCATGGGCTTTCTGTAGAATGATGCGGGATGTTGTTACAAATGCATGTATGGAATATTAAAGCATAAACTGAGCGTTAACTTTTCCAAACACGGAAATTTCTAAGTCAGTGACCTTGACCTTTGGCGTTAGCGGGCATCATGGGCTTTCTGTAGAATGATGCGGGATGTTGTTACAAATGCATGTATGGAATATCAAAGCATAAACTGAGCGTTAACTTTTCCAAACACGGAAATTTGTAAGTCTGTGACCTTGATCTTTGGGGTTAGCGGGCAACATAGGCTTTCTGTAGAATGATGCGGGATGTTGTTACAAATGCATGTATGGAATATGAAAGCATAAACTGAGCGTTAACTTTTCCAAACACGGAAATTTCTAAGTCAGTGACCTTGACCTTTGGGGTTAGCGGGCACCATGGGCTTTCTGTAGAATGATGCGGGATGTTGTTACAAATGCATGTATGGAATATTAAAGCATAAACTGAGCGTTAACTTTTCCAAACACGGAAATTTCTAAGTCAGTGACCTTGACCTTTGGTGTTAGCGGGCATCATGGGCTTTCTGTAGAATGATGCGGGATGTTGTTACAAATGCATGTATGGAATATTAAAGCATAAACTGAGCGTTAACTTTTCCAAACACAGAAATTTCTAAGTCAGCGACCTTGACCTTTGGGGTTTGCGGGCACCATGGGCTTTCTGTAGAATGATGCGGGATGTTGTTACAAATGCATGTATGGAATATTAAAGCATAAACTGAGCGTTAATTTTTCCAAACACGGAAATTTGTAAGTCTGTGACCTTGATCTTTGGGGTTAGCGGGCAACATGGGCTTTCTGTAGAATGATGCGGGATGTTGTTACAAATGCATGTATGGAATATCAAAGCATAAACTGAGCGTTAACTTTCCAAACACGGAAAGGAAATTTCTAAGTCAGTGACCTTGACCTTTGGGGTTAGCGGGCACATGGGTTTCTGTAGAATACGATTGAAATGCGGGATGATTGTTAACACAAATGCATGTATGGAATATTACGCATAAACTGAACGTTAACTGGTCCAAACACGGAAATTTCCAAATAGTCAGTGACCTTGACCTTTGGGGTTAGCGGGCACCATGGGCTTTCTGTAGAATGATGCGGGATGTTGTTACAATATGCATGTATGGAATATTAAAGCATAAAACTGAGCGTTACTTTTCCAAACACGGAAATTTCTAAGTCAGCGACCTTGACTTTGGGTTAGAGGCATCATGGGCTTTCTGTAGAATGATGCGTGATGTTGTTACAAATGCATGTATGGAATATTAAGCATAAATGAGCGTTAACTTTTCCAAACACGGAAATTTCTAAGTCAGTGACCTTGAACTTTGGTGTTAGTGGCACATGGGTTTCTGTGAATGATGCGGGATGTTGTTACAAATGCATGTATGGAATATTAAAGCATAAACTGAGCGTTAACTTTTGCAAACACAGAAATTTCTAAGTCAGCGACCTTGACCTTTGGGGTTTGCGGGCACCATGGGCTTTCTGTAGAATGATGCGGGATGTTGTTACAAATGCATGTATGGAATATTAAAGCATAAACTGAGCGTTAACTTTTCCAAACACGGAAATTTGTAAGTCAGTGACCTTGACCTTTGGGGTTAGCGGGCAACATGGGATTTCTGTAGAATGATGCGAGATGTTACAAATGCATTTATGGAATATTAAAGCATTCCATTGAGGGAAACAGAAGTTACAATGAATTAACCTGAGCGCTAAGTTTTAGAAACAGAGCTAACCGCAAAAACTTAACGTTGAATGCATGTGAAAAGTATGTCAATGAACCATGAAAAGTAGGTGAAGGTCACATGGGTTCCCTCTGTGCGAGATGGTTACACCACAGTGTTGATGTATACCAAGTATGGAGGTCGTAGGAGTTATAGGTTTCTGGAAACTGAGCTAAACGCAAAAACTTAACATGAAATGTTGACGACGCCGCCGCCGCCGACGACGCCGACTGAAAAGCGACGACGACGCCGACTGAAAAGCTATGCCTATGTCCCGCTTCTGCTAAAGCAGGCGGGACAAAAATGACACAACTAATACGAAAAATAGTCAAAATGTGCATCACTGTCAAATTGAAAGTCGTGCTCAAAGACAACCAGGGATCGAGAAATAATAACACCACTGGAAGGATGCCCATGGAGACATTCTACAGACGCTACTGCACTGACCTTCAATGATGAGAGTTTAAAATTACAAAACATAGTCAAGCGATCCGTGATAATTGCAGAACACAACTACGAGAAAAAAAGCATACATTTCAAGCGTGGTTCTAGTGCACCTGTTGCTGTAGTCCAGGATACAAACACCTCTGACACAGCACCGGGTTAAGCAAAAGTAAATGTAACTCAACGCAATTAATACCAAAAATAGGCAAAATGTGTATAACTTTCGAAGTGACAGTCGTGCTCAATGACCACCGAGGATTGAGAAAATAATATCACTGAAGATGCTGAGCCTTGTTATTTTTTTCTTAAAATAACGTCGTAAATGTACTAGTACAATTTTTATAATATATCAAAAGGAAAAACACGAATTGTATCACTGGTTAAAATACTAGAGAATTGCGGTAATGGCGTTATTTAATTAGCATAGAATAGCTGTGACATCATGCCATTCATGGTACATGTAGTTGTGGGATGTAGCTCTACAATACTCCCGTACCATCCGTAGCATACCAACATCATGGTAAAGCTATCAATTGGTAAAGTTAGTTTCATACACTAACATCACCAGTCAAAGGCAGTGCCTATTTCATATTATTTGCTTCAACGTTTTTATTAAACAACATTAACTTTACATGAAAAATTAAAGGTTTGCCAAAAAAAATACCTGTTTTTCTCTATTTGCAAATTACGTCTTTCATAGCAGAAATTCTGTAAACTGCAAAAGCATGAGAACAATAGATTAAAGTTATATCTATTAACATTCCTCATGTCCCCAGTGGTCTCCCCATACGGCCCATATCGTTGTGAGTGTACATGTAGATTCTACTTTACCCAAATCCCGATTTCAGCATGTCCTTCAGGCCGGACGACTTGAACTCAATGTCGGGCAATTCTGGTTTCTGTGGGTCCAAGATGGCCGCCAGCACCTGCTTCAGCAGGGATTTCGGGGTAGGCGGACTCAACGCTGAGCCGGGCTCCAGCACAGATCTGATCCAACATACAGGGGAGTGCAATTCTCAAATGAGACACGCCATGTGATTTTGTACCTTCAGACATCTGCGTAACTTCATTAAATACGTTATTTATAATGTAAATGGCGTCGAAAGTTGACAAAACTTTCAGAGTACATGCGGAATTATATTTTGTCAACTTTTGACTTAATTTATGAAAAATATTCTAAATTTTGTAAACATATTTAATGAAATTACGCCGATGTCCGAGGGTTCAAAACCCCATTGGGTGTCTCAAATGGCCTCTGTCTGGCCACACATGTAAGACAATTAATCGCAGCAATGCTAGAACATGAATGAATGGTGAAACCAAATTAGGGAGATTGTCGACGAGTTTCTCACCCATGAAACATAGGTCCATCTCACCTGAATAACCAAACATAGGTCCATCTCACCTGAATAACCAAACATAGGTCCATCTCACCTGAATAACCAAAAAAGGTCCAATCTCCAAAGAATAACCAACATAGGTCCATCTCACCTGAATAACCAAACATAGGTCCATCTCACCTGAATAACCAAACATAGGTCCATCTCACCTGAATAACCAAACATAGGTCCATCTCACCTGAATAACCAAACTTGGCTGGCCGTCAACATATCAGGATATGCACAATTTGGCCATACATCCAAAATTGTTGACATTGACGTTGTCAAGGTCACCCAAATGACAGAGGTGGTTAGCTATCAACTAGACGAAGCTACTATTTAAAAGAAGTTTGGTAAAGATGAGCCTAATATTAGTTTGCCATGTGCAGATTTGTGGCTATGACTGGAGAAATGGGGCTTATGAGTTTTGTGACCAGTGTAGATCCAGATCAAACAGTCTTATCAGCATCTGCACTGTTCGCCTTCTCATCAATGAAAAACCTGTCATGCTTCTAACAAGCAGTACAGATCGTTATCAGACTATAAGAGTATGCTATTTGATTAGGAGATACACCAGTCACATATCCCATAAGCCCAATTTCTCCAGTCACAACGACAAACGTGTAGACTGACCATCTATGGAGATGTGGAGGCTGATCTGGACAGATACGTATTTACATAAAATCTAAATTATTGTATAATATAGTGGACAATGTATTTTTCAAAGCCTGTTTGGTGCAGCAGACAAACCGGAATTGCTGCAGGTGGTCGCGTGCAGTGGCGACGGCCCGCAGCTTGTCCCACACATCAGCCACGATGTCCGTGACGATGCTCCGGTCACTCACCCGCTCCCCCACTGCAACACAAACACCGAGGACATGGGACTCGTCACTGGAGAAATGTGGCTTATGGCATTTGTGGCATGTGTAGCTCCTGATGTGAGACAGGAGAAATGGGGCTTATGGCATTTGTGGCCATTGTGACTCCTGATTTGTGGCTGGACAAATTGAGCTTATGCCATTTGTAGGCAGACATGCTCCTGATTTGTAGCTGAAGAAATTGGGCTTACAGCATTAGTGGCCAGTGTTGCTCCTGTTTTGTGGCTGAAGAAATTGGGCTTTAGGCAACTGCGGCTATTCTTGCTCCTGATTTGTGATTGGAGAAATGGGGCTTATAAAATTGGTGGTCAGTCCAGCTAATTGTTATTGGGAACGGATGTCTGATCTGCTACCACAGTCCTGCAGCCTGATCAGGATCTTTCTTCTTTGTTAGAAACATGGCAGGTTTCACTCACTGACAGGTAAACAGTGCGGTACCTGGTCAGACTACACAGACCTTACCTATGTCCTTCATTAACGGCGGCAAGCAATCATTCTCCAGCAGAATCCGGTCAACAAGTGCAGCCTGAAACACAGCAGGCATATGATCAGTTGGTGAAACACCCGACATGCTTCTAACAAAGAGAAAATATCAGGCTGCAGGAGTACTACAGCGAGGAGCTACACAGCAACAAATGCCATAAATCCTGTCACCGCCAGTTTCAGACATATATGTAGCCATGACTGGAGAAATGGGGTTTATGACAGTGTGTTCCAAATGCTTACATGTATCACTCCAACCATTGAAGCAATACATCAAGTAACATTAATGTTATATTATGATGAAGAAGCAACAAAAAAGGGAAAGTGTTTCTGCAAACATGTGAAGATAAACAAGAGGGCCATGATGGCCCTAATTCGCTCACCTGACTCCATGAACACCAGAGGAGAATGTGACATTGAGTTCATGTGTTTTAAAAAAATTGTGCTATTTTTAGATGGCGGTCATCTTGGATTAAGCGATGACTCTCATTTTACAAAATCTGAAAATGCTTCACCCAGCATCGGCCATGTGGTTCCTGAGAAAAAGACGTTCAAAATCTTGAATAAATGGACCTTTTGGTGGCCATCATGGATGACATAATCATCCGATTCCGACAAATATTGCACCAGAGTGATCGCCTCATTGATACCTTCAATTTGATATATGACATGACCATATTCAGTCAAAAATAAAAATTGACCCCACGGGCTATGCCCATTTTTGACCCCGGGGTCACCATTTAAACACCTTTGAAAGAGCATTCTACATCGATCATTCCTACAAAGTTTCGTCGAAATCCGGCTGGCGATTCATGAGAAGATTTTTTAAGAATTTATGCTATTTTTAGACGGTGGCCATCTTGGATTAGCGATGACCTCCATTTTAACAAATCTGAAAAGACTTTACACATGGACCATAACTTTTAAGTTTGGCTACCATGGGCCAAGCGGTTCATGTGAAGAAGAATTTTGAAATCTCTAATAAAAGAACGACCTTTTGACCTTTCGGCGGCCATCTTGGATGACATAACAATCCGATTTCGACAGAAAATGCACCAGAGTGATCGCCTCATTGATACCTTCAATTTGATATATGACATGACCATATTCGGTCAAAAATAAAATTTGACCACAATTTGACCCCACGGGCCACGCCCATTTTGACCCCGGGGTCACCATTTTAACAACTTTGAAAGAGCAATGTACATCGATCATTCCTACCAGTTTCGTCGAAATCCGGCAAGCGGTCATGAGAAGAAGATTTTTTAAGAATTTATGCTATTTTTAGACGGCGGCCATCTTGGATTAGCGATGACCTCCATTTTAACAAATCTGAAAAGGCTTCACACATGGACCATAACTTTTAAGTTTGGCTACCATGGGCCAAGCGGTTCATGTGAAGAAGAATTTTGAAATCTCTAATAAAAGAACGACCTTTTGACCTTTCGGCGGCCATCTTGGATGACATAACAATCCGATTTCGACAAAAAAATGCACCAGAGTGATCGCCTCATTGATACCTTCAATTTGATATGAAATGACCATATTCAGTCAAAAATAAAATTTGACCCCAATTTTACCCCACGGGCCACGCCCATTTTTAACCTCAGGGTCACCATTTTAACAACTTTGAAAGAGCAATGTACATCGATCATTCCTACCAAGTTTTGTCGAAATCCGGTTGGCGGTTCTTGAGAAGAAGATTTTTTAAGAATTTGTGCTATTTTTAGACGGCGGCCATCTTGGATTACGTAATGACGTCATTTTAACAATTTTGTAATCCCCCTACCTAAGGACCATGACCATGAAGTTTGGTGATCATAGGCCCAACGGTTACCGAGGAGAAGACGTTTGAAAATGTTCACGGACGACGACGACGACACGACGACGGACGACGGACACATTGCGGTAACAATAGCTTACATGAGCTTCGCTCAGGTGAGCTAAAAAGGTCAAGGTCATGTTAATAGTGGCATGAGGGTGTTCCGAATGATCACATGTATCAAGTGCCCAAATATTGAAACAATCTGTCAAGTAATATTTAAGTTATATCATGATGAAGAAAGTTGTACAAACTGTTTGTCGCAAGTCACAAAATATGCCCGTTGAAGATGGACCAGACAGCGAAGATGCAGACATGTGAAGCTGTCACCAAGATACTAATTTAGGTAGAGATGTGTAAAGTAGAAATTATATAGACTGAATTGGATACAAAAATGTAGAAAAAAAAGATGATTTTTTTGTTAAAAAAATAATAATTCTGCATAAAAACACCAAGGTGCACATATACAATATGTATAGTTTCATATCGATTGACTGAACGGTTTCAGAGGAGTTGTGTACACAAACTCTATACCCTATATAGAATTGTGTACAAAAATGTAGAAAAAAAAGGCTCAGTTAAAAAGGTGATATTTTTGTTAAAAATTACTTTTTCAGCATAAACATGATAAAAATAAAGATAAGGTGCACATCTTACAATATGTATAGTTTCAGATCGATTGACTGATAGGAGTTGTGTACACAAACGCAGTTTTCCTGTCCACAACCTGCCCGCCCCACGATAAAACAATACATGTACGTACCGTTATTTTAAAACGGTCATATAAAGATTGTTAAGTGATTCTGCAAAAATGTGAATGTAAAAAAGGTCAAGGTAATGTTAATGGCGGCATGTGTGTGTTCCAAAAGCTCACATGTATCAATTGTCCAAATAATGAAGCAATCCATCAAGTAATATTACAGTTATTCCATGATGACGAAGCTTGTACAAACATTTTGACATTTCGGATGACATTTTGTCACAGTATGAAATTATTGGTGTGCGAAATATCAAGCAGATCCATGCAAGGAAACAGACATTATAAGACACTAACCAGACTTCCAAATGCACCAAGTATGTGACCTTGACCCTGGGCTTAGCGGGGGCAGGACGATCGTGGATTTGTCACAGGGTGGTAGAGGACCATTAGAGCAATGTGTGTGTGACATATCAGGCAGATCCGTGCAAGGAAACAGAAATTATAAGACATTTACACGAGCCTTAAGGTTTCAAATGCACCAAGTATGCAACCTTGACCCTGGGCTTAGCAGGGACGGGATGATGGTGGATTTGTCGTAGGGATTTAGTGGACCATTAGAGCAATGCTTGTGTGAAATGTCATGTAGATCTGTGTAAGGAAACAGAAATTATAAGACATTTACCCGAGCGTTACGGTTTCGGTATGGACGTACGTACGGACGGATGGGACGTACGGATGTCGGGAACACTATATGCCCCCTCACCATTTGGTGACGGGTGAGTTATTGCCTCACTTATATTAGTGCAAACTGAGACACAGCGGTCACAATTTCGGCGTCGTAGTAGTAGGCGTCAACAACTTTGGATGCACGTTCAAATAGAGCATATCTCGTGATATGTTAGTCCGATCATTCTGACACCAAACATCATCAATAGCTTCAAATTAATGGGTATCATACGGATGACATTGGCCTCCCCCTTTGTGGACGAGACACTTGCCGGCATAGGATCGCTTTGAATTCGTCTATAAACACCCTACGTACATAGAAGGCGAAACAATTGATTAATCCAAGAAATCCGCCAAATGTTTGCTGTTACGTTGCAGGAGATGCTCAGAGCAACTTCTTGTTTGAAGAAATGTGAACATGCGAAATAGGAGTTACCCTTACCAACAAACTATGGAGATGACTAAGACAAGGAAGGGAAATTTATGGAACCTGTTTGGATGTTGCCACCAATTTCTGCTCCCGAAGTGTGGTATGGTATGCTAGTGTGAAGTGTGTGGTGAATAATGCACGTGTTTCGTGAATATTCAACCATGTACATCTGGCTGCAAGCATACCTGTCGTATCTCTTCACACGAGAAAAATCTGGTGCTTTTTCACCATTCCTCCTGCCATAAATTTTCCTAATTTTTGACAATTTTAACAATCATTTCTGAATGCAAATTTTATGAAATTGCAATTTCAGTATGTTTGCCATATTCACACATAAAGTCTGGGTTTCGGAAAGCTGGCTGATTAATTAGTGTATGCAATTAAGCCGACCATTGTGTCAATGTGTCACATTCCTGCCCATATTGGCAGTTGTCAGCGATATTCTGGTACCGAAACACTTATGAGTAAAATTAATTTGCAATAGTCATTGTTTCCTTTTATCGTATGCCTATATACATGCGTGTTCTGATGCGTTTTCTTTATTTTGTTATATTTTTTATAAACTTCTTATACATGTATATTACCTTTACATGTATACCAAACATACAGTACATGTATTCATTTCTACATGTAACAAATCCAATAAACGCATCAAAAAACATTAAAACAAAACTTACTCTCATTCGAATACAACATTTAAGCAACAGGTATGCGCAATGTTGGGCATTTATGACACGACTGCTTACCATTTCTAGTCAATGTAATAAGTTAACATACAGTAACACTTAGTAATACCTTTATTGTTCTTCCCAGACTCATATGCATGTCATTAGTCTGGTCATATTCCATAGAAAATAATTACAATCATGACACATCACAGTTGCTGATATGCTCATATTGGTTGTTATGGAAGTATTTATCTATAATTCATACCACAATTTTACCATGCAAATTATCAGATCATGGCGGAAAAGAAATATATCTCTTTTGGCGGCCATCTTGGGCGCCATTTTGAATTGAAGGTCTTTTCCTCAGAACCCACACTGGCACGAAGCAGTTGAACTAGAGATCATTACAAATACTTCAACATGTGTTGTCAGATAATGTTATCACCATACATCATGACAATTATGTAACACTTGCAATAACGTACATGCATTTAATAGTGGGTGGGGTAACGGTAACTTTATATAAAATGATCATATTTACCCAAGCTCAAACTTGATGAACACATTTAACACATGTGTATGGTCATTTTAAAAACTCCACAGATGATTTTACGACCACAAAATGATATAAAAGTGATTGAATACAAAAATATCTCTACTACAAATTTTCATTAGTTTTACATTTTCTTTTATTAAATCAAAAATATCACTGAAATAGCAATGACATATTCACCTGGTTGGCTTACAACGCATAATTCCACTATTTTGATCACTTTTACAGAAAAGTTGCACCAATTTATGACAAAAATCAAATATCCTTATTTGGCGGCCATCTTGAACGCCATCGTGAATTTAAGACATTTGCCATCGGAACCCAGAATGGCATCAAGATGATTCATGAACTAGAGACTATAATGAACATTTTGATATATCACAACCTATGTTCTAAATGACAGTACCACCCCCTTGTCAGACAGGCCTAGGTTGCTGCTCTACTACCGGTAATAGCCCGATAATGATCTATTTGAAGCATGACTGGCGTTTCAATGACCGAATGGCAATCAGTGCAGACCCTGATCAGATTTGCTCATGCCGATAGAATACATGAACTGCATTGATCTGTTCCTACATTTAAGACATTAAAAGCCATACGATTGCGTGATTTTCAAATGAGCCATGAAAGCGGAAATGTGGCGCACCATTTGACTGGATAGCCATTTCCTGTGATGTGTCAAAATCCACTATGACATCCCCCCCACCCCCTCCGTCATGCTATTATTGCAAAGAGGTTTACACGTCTATGTAAGAATGTGTAACCAAATTTGTCCGCTTTCACAGCTCGATCATATATCCGAGAATATTTGAAGTTTTTCAGACGATATATAAATTTATTACACTCTTGCAAATTATTTTCAGAGGTTTGGCTGTGACAGAAAACCCGTAATCAACTCCTTACAAATAATACACTGTGAATTACACCCGTAATTGGGCGCCTGTTTTCTTGGAAACCACAAGCTACCATGCAAAATGTTTAATTTTTAGTACAGTCAAAATAAAGTTATTTCAAAATTTGGAAAGGGTCTCGACTAATCCAGAATGTTAATGTGATTGAACACATTCCAAACATGCGCTCAAATATATCTTGCTCATAGAAACTTGGAGTAATTTGGATTTCAAAAAGTTTACATGACGTCACATTTGACGTCACACAACGTAACGTCAAAACGTGGGAAAACACGTCATTGTATAAAATATTCATGCGCACATCACAATTCATTGATCATAATCTCAAAAATAGACTAAATGTGCATATATATCTGCCGTGGAAGTGTAATAAATAGGAAATCCCATCGTACATGTTTGAATAGCGGAAATAATACACTCGTGTCCGTCAGTGTCCGTACAAGCAACTCGTTCGCTATGCTCACTCATTGCTTACACGGAAGCCGACGCATACTCGTGTATTATTTCCCGCTATTAAAAATGTACGATGGAATATCCTCTATGTTTGACTTGCATTGGCGGTTCAGGTCCAATCCGACACACCTGTCTCGTCCCAAAGCATGTGTCCTGGATAAGGTGACAATGAACTAGCAATAACCTTGTTATGGTCCAATTCCGATTTATAGAGCTGGGTCTACTTCTAGGACTGTGTTTCCTTTCACTGCTGATACCATTTCTACATGTGGAAATTAAAGTGGAAGTAAATGGGTTTAATGTCCTAACAACAGCCATTGTCATATAGAGGTTGGACCACAGTTTAAGGTCTCATCCAACAGACCAGTGGGATGGAAATACTATGAGTATTTTTTTTCTTCATGGCTAGGGTGGGGATTGAACTCACAACCTACGGTACTGAAGTACTATGTCAACCTCCGGTACTGAAGTCCAATGTCAACCTCCGGTACGCAAGTACAATGTCAACCTCCGGTACTCAAGTCCAATCTCAACCTCCGGTACTCAAGTCCAATGTCAACCTCCGGTACTCAAGTCCAATGTCAACCTCCGGTACTCAAATCCAATGTCAACTTCCGGTACTGAAGTCGTCAACTTCCGGTACTCAAATACAATGTCAACTTCCAGTACTCAACTCCAATGTCAACTTCCGGTACTGAAGTCCAATGTCAACTTCTGGTACTGAAGTCCAATGGCAACCTCCGGTACTCAAATCCAATCTCAACTTCCGGTACTGAAGTCCAATGTCAACTTCCGGTACTGAAGTCCAATGGCAACCTCCGGTACTCAAGTCCAATGTCAACTTCCGGTACTGAAGTCCAATGTCAACTTCCAGTACTGAAGTCCAAAGTCAACCTACGGCACTCAAGTCCAATGTCAACCTCCGGTACTCAAGTCCAATGTCAAGTCCAATGTCAACCTACGGTACTCAAGTCCAATGTCAGCCTCCGGTACTCAAGTCCAAATGTCAACCCACGTTACTCAAGTCCAATGTCAACCTCCAGTACTCAAGTCCAATGTCAACCTCCGGTACTGAAGTCCAATGTTAACATCCGGTACTGAAGTCCAATGTCAACCTCCGGTATTGAAGTCCAATGTTAACCTCCGGTACTCAAGTCCAATGTCAACCTCCGGTACTGAAGAAGTCCAATGTCAGCCTCCGGTACTCAAGTCCAAATGTCAACCCACGGTACTCAAGTCCAATGTCAACCTCCAGTACTCAAGTCCAATGTCAACATCCGGTACTGAAGTCCAATGTCAACCTCCGGTACTGAAGTCG
Organism: Conchocele bisecta; assembly: GCA_029237695.1. Lineage (NCBI taxonomy): Eukaryota > Metazoa > Mollusca > Bivalvia > Lucinida > Thyasiridae > Conchocele > Conchocele bisecta. The sequence continues at coordinate 24,112,122 of CM055271.1, read as the reverse complement.
AATGTTAACCTCCGGTACTGAAGTCCAATGTCAACCTCCGGTACTCAAGTCCAATGTCAACCTCCGGTACTCAAGTCCAATGTCAATCTATGGTACTCAAGTCCAATGTCAACATCCGGTATGGAAGTCCAATGTCAACCTACGGTATTGAACTCCAATGTCAAGCAACGGTACTGAAGTCCCCTAGGCCACAGCCAATCCCTCAGAATGTGGAAGCAAAATCTTAACAGTAAGCCTGTGAGTTGGCGAAGGTGGCCGCCTACCTGTAGTTTCTGCTCATCACCATCGGCGATCTGGAGGTCGCGACATGCCAGTGAGTACACATGCACCAGCAGACACAGGACGTCGTCCAGGCTGTATCACAACTGGTATTCACACACACAGGTACACTGTGTAACCAGCACACAAACACACAGGTACACATGTACACATGTACACACACAACACACAGGTCACATGGTACAGCACACATCACAGCAGAGGTCACATGTACCAGCAGACACAGGACGTCATACAGGCTGTATACACTACAAACACACCGGTACACATGTACAGCAGACACACACACAGGCTACATGTACCAGACACACACACAGGTACACATGTACCAGCAGACACCAACACACAGGTACAAATGTACCAGCAGACACGGACGTATACACTGTGGTTACACTATACAACACAGGTACACATGTACCAGCAGACACAACACACAGGTACACATGTACCAGCACACACAACACACAGGTACACATGTACCAGCACACACAACACACAGGTACACATGTACCAGCAGCCACAGGACATCATACAGGCTGTATACACTACAACACACAGGTACACATGTACCAGCAGACAACACACAGGTACACATGTACCAGCAGCACACACACAGGTACACATGTACCAGCAGCAACACACACAGGTACACAGTACCCGCAAGCACAACACACAGTACACATGTACAGCACACACATCACAGGTACACATGTACCAGACACACAACACAAACACACAGGTACACATGTACAGCAACACAACAACAACAGGTACACATGTACCAGCAGACACAGTACGTCATACAGGTGTCTACACTACACACACAGGTACATGTACCAGCAGACACAACACACAGGTCACATGTACAGCACACAACACACAGGTACATGTACCTCACCACACAGGGACGGTATACAGGCCAGTACACTACAAAGGTACACATGTACACATGTACCAGCACATAACAACAGGTACATGTACCAGCACACTCAGGTACACACACACACAGGTACACATGTACAGCACACACAACACAAGGTACACATGTACAGCAGACAAACACACAGGTACATGTACCAGCACACACACACAGGTACACATGTACCAGCAACACACACAACACACAGGTAACATGTACCAGCAGACACACACAAGGTACACATGTACATGTACACACAACACACGGTACACATGTGTACCGGAGCACACACACACACACAGTACACAGGTACACATGTACCACACACAACACACAGGTACACATGTACCAGCACACAACACACAGGTACACATGTACCAGCACACACAACACACAGGTACACATGTACCAGCACACACAACACACAACACACAGGTACACATGTACCAGCACACACAACACACAGGTACACATGTACCAGCAGACACAGGACGTCATACAGGCTGTATACACTACAACACACAGGTACACATGTACCAGCAGACACAACACACAGGTACACATGTACCAGCACACACAACACACAGGTACACATGTACCAGCAGACACAGGACGTCATACAGGCTGTATACACTACAACACACAGGTACACATGTACCAGCACACACAACACACAGGTACACATGTACCAGCACACACAACACACAGGTACACATGTACCAGCACACAAACACAGGTCACATACCACACACAACACACAGGTACATGTACCAGCAGACACACACACAGGTACACATGTACCAGCACACACAACACACAGGATACACTGTACCAGCAGGTACACATTCAGACGTACACAGGTACACCACACACAACACACAGGACATACCAGACACACAACACAGGTACTGTACCACACACACACACACACACGGTACACATGTACCAGCACACACAACACAAAGGTACACATGTACCAGCAGACACAACACACAGGTACACATGTACCAGCACACACAGCACACAGGTACACATGTACCAGCACACACAACATACAGGTACACATGTACCAGCACACACAACACACAACACACAGGTACACATGTACCAGCACACACAACACACAGGTACACATGTACCAGCCACAGACACAACACACAGGTACAGTACCAGACAACACACAACACACAGGTACACATGTACCAGCACACACAACACACAGGTACACATGTACCAGCACACACAACACACAGGTACACATGTACCAGCAGACACAGGACGTCATACAGGCTGTATACACTACAACACACAGGTACACATGTACCAGCACACACAACACACAGGTACACATGTACCAGCAGACACAACACACAGGTACACATGTACCAGCACACACAACAGACAGGTACACATGTACCAGCACCAACATCTGGACATGCCAGCACACAACAACACACAACACAGTCAGTACCAGCACACACAACACACAGGACATGTACCAAGCAGACACAACACACAGGTACACATGTACCACACACACACACAGGTACAGTACCACACACGGTACATGTCCAAGACAGGACGTCATACAGGTGTCACTACAACACACAGGTACACATGTACCAGCACACACAACACACAGGTACATGGTACCGCACACATCACAGGTACATGCAGCAACACACAGGTACACATGTACCAGCAGACACAGGACGTCATACAGGCTATATACACTACAACACACAGGTACACATGTACCAGCAGACACAGGACATCGTCCAGGCTGTATACACTACAACACACAGGTACACTGGTGGCTGCTAGAAAAGGTGATCTGTTGGCTCACTTACGGCACCTATTTGAGAAACTGTTACAAAAACTTTCAGAAAAATAAACAGACAGATGGACGGACGTATGATGAGTAGCGAGGGTTATTAATGTGGAAGGATGTATCGTTACTAAGTAATGCATGTGTGTTATATGAAGATATTGGCTGAAGGCAAACAAAAATTATAGGTGATTTGAGAAACTGTTACAAAAACTTTCAAAAAATTAAACAGACAGACGAATGGACGTACGATCGGTAGCGAAGTTGATTGTATTAATATGGAAGGATGTATCGTTACTAAGTAATGCATGTGTCAATATGAAGACATCAGCTGAAGGCAAACAGAAATTATAGGTGATTTGAGAAACTGTTACAAAAACTTTCAAACAAATAAACAGACATACAGACGGACAGACGCACAATCAGTAGCGAGGGTAATTATATTAATGTGGAATGATGTATAGTTACTAAGTAATGCATGTGTGCAATATGAAGATGTTAGCTGAAGGTAAACAGAAATTATAGGTGATTTGAGAAACTCTTACAAAAACATTCAACAAGCTCGCCTGTTGGCAGCCTTCACTCAAACTTGGCACAGTTTTATAAAAAACATAAAATTATATAACTTGACCTTGGGTTAAGGGACCTTGGACCTTGACATTGGGGTCAGTGGTGGAAGGTGGGTCGTGGATTTGCTATAGCATGATATATCATATTAAGATGAATGCATGTATGCAATATCAATGCGCTCCTTGAAAACAGAAGTAAAACAAAATTTAACCCAACGTTAAGTTTATGAACACACTAAGTTGGTGATTTTCTACAGCATGATAGCTATTCACATGAGGAATGCATGTATGAATGAGGAATGCATGCTAAGTTTGTGATCTTGACCTTGTGGAAAGGGGTGGTGGGGTCATGGATTTGCTGTAGCACAATAGAGGATCATCAGATGAATGCATGTATGAAATATCAAGGCGTTCCCAGTAAACAGAAGTTATAAAAAGACATTTACTTCAACGTTAAGTTTATGATGTTGATCTTGGAGAAAGGGATGGGGGGTGAGTCATGTATTTACTGTAGCACAATAGAGGATCATCAGATTAATGCATGTATGAAATATCAAAGCGTTCCCTGTAAAGAAACAGAAGTTACACAACATTTACCCCAACTTTATGAACATGTTAAATTTGTGACCTTGACCTTGGGGTAAGGGGTGGGGTGGGTCATGGATTTGCTATAGCTCGATAGAGTATCATCAGAGGAATGCATGTATGAAATATCAAGGCGTTCCCTGCAAAGGAACAGAAGTTATAACAAGAGGGCCATGATCATTGATGGCCCTAATTCGCTCACCTGACTCCATGAACACCAGAGGAGAATGTGACATTGAGTTCACGTGTTTTCAAAAAATTGTGCTATTTTTACAGTGCAGTCTCCGTTTTTGTTCCACCGTAGACAACACTTGCAAACTCAACGCGAACGCAACGGTTTGCTGTAGCGTTGTATACGTTGTTTAAACGTATAATACGGTTCGTACACGTGTAATACACATTGTCAAACGGTTTAGTTTAAAAGCGTTGTATACGTTGTTTAAACGTATAATACGGTTCGTACACGTGTAATACACATTGTTAAACCGTTTAGTTTTAAAGCGTGTAATACGTTTAGCTTCAAGGCGTATAACACCACGCTTTGGCGTATACATATGTAGCGATGGTGAAAGAGTTGAACGTGTACAACGCTTTACCTGGAAGCGTGTAGCTATATGAAAGCGTTGAAACGTGTACAACGGTTACACGTTTTAACGCAAATACCTGTTCGGCCTCGATCGCTTCGAGGCGTCCTTGTTTCGTCCCTTTTAAAATATCGCGAATATATACCCTCAGATCGAGTTCAAAGTACATCGGCGGTGTGATTTAGCACTTCAATTGATCCCTAATCCCTGATGACTAATGAGTCACACTTTTAACACGACAGATGTACCTTGTCGTTTATCAAAATGTGTTTGAGAATTGTAGATCACGAGAGCCTGGCTCATCAGGATCTGCGGCATTCCTATGTCATTTTTATATACACAAAATTGACGCCTAATACAGCGTAATGTAACAGTTCCTAACTTAATATGGAATAGCCCGGGCCGATAGTCCGTGTCAGTACTTGGGGTTAAATATTACGAACACAGATAAACACAGTGCATGGTTTCTTTATTTTATTTTAACATCATCAGAAATGGCGAGTCTAGGAACTCTCGTATTATCTTTACGCTGAAGCCAGTCTATTTCAGTCACTAATCCGCTATACACCTGTCCCACGCGTGTGTTAAGATTAATCGATATTTGGAGAAACTGAATACACAGCGAGCTGCACACTGGTTTAACACGGATATGGCCCGCGGATATGTGTCATAAATTACTTGGTGGTCAAAACCGGTAAATTTACAAGGTTTATAGCGAAAGAGCAGCCGACTGGCAATTGTTCTCGGACCGATTTTTAAGACTAGTTTTCAAATCTCAATCGGTCTGGTCTGAGAGTTCAAAAATCGGTCCAGAACCGGAAAATTGAAAATTGAAAATTTTAGAAGCCCTGCAGTGAGTCTAGAAGTATATATCACACACGAAGAACGATCAGAGCATGCGCATTCTACGCGATACAAGGTTGGCATACCAAAACGTGTAATGCGTTAAAACCCGTGGAAACGTGTTATACGTATAACACGGTTTCATCTGTACGGTGCTGTGTACATGTATATGCGTGTAACGTTCGTCAAAGAAATCGTTAAATCGTTTAAACGGTTTACCTAGCGTTGTATACGTTTACAACCGTTGTATACGTTTACAACGTTGTACACGGATTACACGCTTTTGAAACTCAATGCGTTGACCACGGTTTGTTCGACTTTCGCGCATGCGCAAGAGTGGGGAAACGCAACGCATGGCCGAAAACGTATTACACGTAGACGACACACGGTTTGAAACGCAACTAACGGAAACTCCACGGATACGCAACGCACAACACTTTGTACACGTATAAACCCGGAACATTTTGACAGAAACAACTGTAGATGGCGGTCATCTTGGATTAAGCGATGACTCTCATTTTGCCAAATCTGAAAATGCTTCACCCAAGGATCTTAACTTACTATGAAGTAACCTTTTGGCAGCCATCATGGATGACATAATCATCTGATTCTGACAAATATTGCACCAGAGCAATCGCCTCATCGACACCTTCAATTTGATATATGACATGAGCATATTCAGTCAAAAATAAAAATTGACCCCACGGGCTATGCCCATTTTTGACCCCGGGGTCACCATTTTAACACCTTTGAAAGAGCATTCTACATCGATCATTCCTACAAAGTTTCGTCGAAATCCGGCTGGCGATTCATGAGAAGATTTTTTAAGAATTTATGCTATTTTTAGACGGCGGCCATCTTGGATTAGCGACGACCTCCGTTTTAACAAATCTGAAAAGGCTTCACCCAAGGACCATAACTGTGAAGTTTGGCTACCATGGGCCAAGCGGTTCATGTGAAGAAGAATTTTGAAATCTCTAATAAAAGAACGACCTTTTGACCTTTCGGCAGCTATCTTGGACGACATAAAATGCACCAGAGTGATCGCCTCGTTGATACCTTCGATTTGATATATAACATGACCATATTCGGTCAAAAATATAATTTGACCCCAATTTGACCCCACGGGCCACGCCCATTTTTGACCCCGGGATCACCATTTTAACAACTTTGAAAGAACATTGTACATCGATCATTCCTACCAAGTTTTGTAGAAATCCGGTTGGCGGTTCTTGAGAAGAATATTTTTGAAGAATTTGTGCTATTTTTAGACGGCAGCCATCCTGGATTACATAATGACGTCATTTTAACAATTTTGTAATCCCCCTACCTAAGGACCATGACCATGAAGTTTGGTGACTATAGGCCCAATGGTTACCGAGGAGAAGACGTTTGAAAATGTTCACGGACGACGAACGATGGACACATTGCGGTAACAATAGCTCACATGAGCTTCGCACAATAGAGGATCATCAGATGAATGTATGTATGAAATATCAAGGCGTTCCCTGCAAACAGAAGTTATAAAAAGACATTTACTCCAACATTAACTTTATGATGTTGATCCTGGGGAAAGGGGTGGTGGGTGGGTCATGGATTTGCTGTAGCACACTAGAAGATCATCAGATGAATGCATGTATGAAATATCAAAGCGTTCCCTGTAAAGAAACAGAAGTTACACAATATTTTCCCCAACGTTAAGTTTATGAACATGCTAAGCTTGTGACCTTGACCATGGGGTAAGGGTTGGGTGGTGGGTTGTGGATTTGCTACAGCATGATAGAGGGTCATCTGAGGAATGCATGTATGAAATATCAAGGCGTTCCATGAAAGGAAACAGATGTTATAAGACATTTACCCCAACGTTAAGTTTATGAATGTGCTAAGTTTGTGACCTTGACCTTGACCTTGGGGTAAGGGGTGGGCAGTGGGTCATGGATTTGCTATAGCAGGATAGGGTATCATCAAATGAATGCATGTATGAAATATCAAGGCGTTGCATGAAAAGAAACAGATGTTATAAGACATTTACCCCAATGTTAAGTTTATGAATGTGCTAAGTTTGTGACCTTGACCTTGGGGTAAGGGATGGGCGGTGGGTCATGGATTTGCTATAGCACAATAGGGTATCATCAGATGTTATAAGACATTTACCCCACCGTTAAGTTTATGAACATGCTAAGTCATCTGAGGAATGCATGTATGAAATATCAAGGAGTTGTATGAAAGGAAACAGATGTTACAAGACATTTACCCCAACGTTAAATTTATGAATGTGCTAAGTTTGTGACCTTGACCTTGGGGTAAGGGTTGGGTGGTGGGTCATGGATTTGCTACAGCATGGTAGAGGGTCATCTGAGGAATGCATGTATGAAATAACAAGGTGTTCCATGAAAGAAAACAGAAGTTATAAGACATTTACCCCAATGTTAAGTTTGTGGATGCCGACGATGCCGGTGGTATGCCATAAGCTCTTCTGCACTTCGTGCAGGCGAGCTGAAAAAGAAACAGACAGACAGGGCGAAACCTATTTCCGTAATAACGTTAAACATTCGGACACCATTTGTCTTGGGAATAGGGGTTTCCCAAATACATTGTTATTGAACAAGTACAATCATTGTAACCGTAAATATTTGTATATTCTTTGCCGTGAGAAACCATAGATTATTGTATGTTTCCCAGAATAAAGTTTGTTGGAATATTTAGAGTTATTACGGTACATATTCCCTGGAACAAAATGCTGTGACACTATGTAAATATAACTGTGTAAGTGGAGAACAATGACACATCAGCCGATGGAGCAAGTTGGCGAAATGTGCCCTCACCTTGTGCCAGTCTCGTCTGTCTTATGTACGAGCTGTCGAACCTGCGACAAAGCTCCCGGCCCACCTGGATCTGCCATGGACAACAGCAAGCCTTTCTCCACACTGATCAACTCATCGAAATATTGCATTCTGGGACTGTTCATGGTCTCCAGGGTTGCCATGGCAACTTGTAGTGCATCGAGGTTAGAGGCAATGTCTTTGTATCTACCCCTGTTATAACAGAAGTTAATATTCAAAGCAATGGCCATATAGAAGCCAGTACATGTAGCAGTGAAGTGTCTGCGGTATATCGTAGCGAACTACACGAGAAATCAATAATCAGCAATTAAAATTTGTCATCTGCTGTTTATTTTTTAACTTCCATTGTTCTCTGTAAAACACGATTTGGCAGCACGTCAGAATTATTTCCATTGGAAATGATTCTAAAGTCCTGCCAAACCATGTTTTTGTTGAGAAAAAAATTACTTTGCACAATAACAAAGGCAGCATTATCAATAATCTAATCCCCTCTATGGCAGCCTTGATAATAATGAAAAAACAAGACAAGGTGAACATAAATCCTCAGTGACCTTGACCGTAAGTGTACAGACATGGAGTGTGTGACAAATAAAGAATCACCCCTAGGTACACATTGTGGCCAAACAATATTAAAATCTGTGAAGTGGTTCATATATTATTAAGAAATGAAAAGGGTTACCAACGCATGTACATACATGGACTAATGCTATATGCCCTCCTGGGATAATGCTTTTTTTATCTAACTTTGTTCTTTGGGACAGAGCTGAAAATAAATATTGTGTCACTATCTTGATTATTTGGCAACCAATTTGGATTTAGGCATATTTGCTCCTTACTTGACAAAATAAAGTTATTATAGTACATATAGGGACATGAACATTACCTTGTTATCTGTATGGACACATGCTAATAAATGTCAATACAAAATGAATGTTGCTTATGTGCAAATGTCTAAACCCATATTGTTCAGATGGCCAACACCATCAGTGTTCTCCGCAATATTGAAAGTAGCCAGCATTTTTCAAATGGTAGACGGCTACGATTTCATCCACGCAGCCACACTGAGTGGCTGAGTCGCTGAAGGCGGCTAAGGGGAGGGTGCAAGACGGGTCCCCACTCCTGTCAGGGGGGTTGGGGGTGGGGGTATCCCCTGATAACTTTTTGATAAAGTAGATTCAATATAGTGGCATCTGGTGACTTTGTAGTGCATTTACAGTCAAACTTGCACAAGCGATCACGTGCATTAAGCGACCTTTGTCAAATACGACCACTTTCAATTCCCCCCGACCATTTGGCCTAGATAATTACAGTGTATTAAACGAATTTCCCTTAACGCGACCACTTTTTTTCATACCAAAAGGAATGAATGGTCGTTTGTACTAAACGACCATTAATTGACAGGATGTCATTTTCTCCAGATGAAATTAGCCTCAAGCATGTGACAAGCAAAGGAAACAAATCCCGTTCTGATTCGCTCGTTTCGTTAGTGATTGCTAAAGGGAATTAAGTCATCGTCGCTTAGCACATGCGAACAACAGGACTGGTCGCTTAGCACATGGGAAAATACTCATCATATTTCACTCATTTAAAACAAATAATTTTGTTTGTTGTGTACATAACAAGCAAGCAGTTTTATTTCACCCAATTCCAATTTTCTTGACTCGTAACGATACTGGTATATACCGAACACTGCGTTAATAAATAATTATTTTATCAGCTGGTTTGGTTGTCAGTTAAAGACTGGTAAAAATCACCGGGGCCAAACATGTCTGGTCTGAAGTGATCGCAGTCACTACTGCCTAAATGCGATTTCAGCTGGGCGATTTTATTTCGCAATAACATTCAAATTCTTTCATCTATTATGATAAAATAAAGCCTGAATAATTCAGAAAAGTGCACAGTAAACATTACCGGTAGTATTCTAACGTATTTATTTCTATGTTAATGTTTAATATGCGCGATTTCCTGATTCCGAATATTAAACCATATAACCGAACATACCAGTAGCCGGATTTCCATTTTGTTTGTGTTAAGAGACTATTGTTTTAAGCGATCATTTTTGGGGTCTCCCTTGGGTTGTCGCTTAATACAAGTTTGACTGTATTTGTATTTGCTTATGAAAATTGCAAGATATTTTGTTGCAAAAACTGATAAAATATTGGGATAGCAGGACAGCCCGGAAATGAGGTTTCATGAGTGATATGGCATTGGGAGGCTTACCCAAAACATTTACACATTGTTAGATAAAGCAGTAAACTTACATATCCAGATGGTGAGACCACAGTTAGAATTTTCAGAACGACCACATGTTTGTTTGATCGACATTAAATGAACAAGCAGGATGCGAAAATGACTCAATGTGCAGTTTTTAATGTTATGGACTACAACATGTAGTTTTAACAAAGGCTTCACCCATGGAACATAACTTTTAATTTTGGCTACCATGGGCCAAGCGGGTTCATGTGAAAAAGAATTTTGAAATCTCTAATAAAAGAACAACCTTTTGACCTTTCGGCGGCCATCTTGGATGACATAACCATCCAATTTCGACAAAAAATACACCAGAGTGATACCTTCGATTTGATATATAACATGACCATATTCGGTAATAAATAAAATTTGACCCCAATTTGACCCCATGGGACACGCCCATTTTTGACCCCGGGGTCACCATTTTAACAACTTTGAAAGAATATTGTACATCTATCATTCCTACCAAGTTTTGTCGAAATCTGGTTGGCGGTTTTTGAGAAGATTTTTTAAGTATTAGACGGCGGCCATCTTGGATTACGTAATGACGTCATTTTAACATTTTTGTAATCCCTACCATGACCATGAAGTTTGGTGACTATAGGCCCAATGGTTACCGAGGAGAAGACATTTGAAAATGTTCATGGACGACGGACGGACGGACGAACAGACGGACACATTGCGGTAACAATAGGCAGTCGCCACCATTGTATGAAAATCCCACAGGAAGTCGTAAATTCATACTCGCCTAAAATTCATTGCGCCATAAAATATATAAACAAGAGGGCCATGATGGCCCTAATTCGCTCACCTGACTCAATGAACACCAGAGGAGAATGTGACATTGAGTTCATGTGTTTTAAAAAAATTGTGCTATTTTTAGATGGTGGTCATCTTGGATTAAGCGATGACTCTCGTTTTACCAAATCTGAAAATGCTTCACCCAAGGATCTTAACTTCCTATGAAGTTTGGCCAGCATCGGCCATGTGGTTCCTGAGAAAAAGACGTTCAAAATCTTGAATAAATGGACCTTTTGGTGGCCATCATGGATGACATAATCATCCGATTCCGACAAATATTGCACCAGAGCAATCACCTCATCGATACCTTCAATTTGATATATGGCATGAGCATATTCGGTCAAAAATAAAATTTGACCCCAATTTGACCCCACGGGCCATGCCCATTTTTGACCCCGGGGTCACCATTTTCACAACTTTGAAAGAGCATTGTAAATCGATCATTTCTACCAAGTTTAGTTGAAATCCGGCCAGCGGTTCATGAGAAGAAGATTTTTTAAGAATTTATGCTATATTTAGACGGCGGCCATCTTGGATTAGCGATGACTTCCATTTTAACAAATCTGAAAAGGGTTCACCATGGACCATAACTTTTAATTTAGTTTGGCTACCATGGGCCAAGCGTTCATGTGAAGAATTTTGAAATCTCTAATAAAAGAAAGACCTTTTGACATTTCGGCGGCCATCTTGGATGACATAACAATCCGATTTCAACACAAAAATGTACCAGAGTGATCGCCTCATTGATACCTTCGATTTGATATATAACATGACCATATTCGGTCAAAAATATAAAATTTGACCACAATTTGACCCCACGGGCCACGCCCATTTTTGAACCTGGGGTCACCATTTTAACAACTTTGAAAGAGCAATGTACATTGATCATTCCTACCAAGTTTAGTCGAAATTCGGCTAGCGGTTCATGAGAAGAAGATTTTTTAAGAATTTATGCTATTTTTAGACGGCGGCCATCTTGGATTAGCGATGACCTCCATTTTAACAAATCTGAAAAGGCTTCACCCATGGACCATAACTTTTAAGTTTGGCTACCATGGGCCAAGCGGTTTATGTGAAGAAGAATTTTGAAATCTCTAATAAAAGAACGACCTTTTGACCTTTCGGAAGCCATCTTGGATGACATAACAATCCGATTTCGACAAAAATGCACCAGAGTGATCGCCTCATTGATCCCTTCAATTTGATATATGACATAACCATATTCAGTCAAAAATAAAGTTTGACCCCAATTTGACAATTCCTACCAAATTTTGTAGAAATCCGGTTGGCGGTTCTTGAGAAGAAGATTTTTTAAGAATTTGTGCTATTTTTAGACGGCGGCCATCTTGGATTACGTAATGACGTCATTTTAACAATTTTGTAATCCCCCTACCTAAGGACCATGACCATGAAGTTTGGTGACTATAGACCCAATGGTTACCGAGGAGAAGACGTTTGAAAATGTTCAAGGACGACGGACGACGACGGACGACGGACACATTGCGGTAACAATAGCTCACATGAGCTTCGCTCAGGTGAGCTAAAAGACGTAATTGCTACTTTCAGTTTAGAAGCGGTAACATATTTTCACCGACGTATTGGCCTAGTCAGTATAATAGAAAGTACAATGACGGCGGATTAAAAACAGGTGTGTAATATCGAAAGTGCGATACATCAGACCGATTTTCCACAGGATCTATGTTTTATAAAAACTAGATGGCCGCTGCCTGCATGTCGCGCCTTGTGGCGAGGCATGGACACTAAAAAAAAAGATATAGTATAACGAAAAACTTTAACCAAAAAACTTAACAAAAAACTTCAAAGTAATTTGACCTTGACATTGGGCACAGGGGCCGCACGGGAGGGGGGTAGAATGAAAATATAGATGATGATAAACACCCATGTGAAGTTTCAAGGTAATGGGGCAAAGCAGTTGCAGAGATATAGTATAATGAAAAACTTTAACCAAAAACTTTAACCAAAAAACTTAACCAAAAAACTTAACCAAAAACTTTAACCAAAGAACTTAACCAAAAACTTTAACCAAAAACTTTAACCAAAAAACTTAACCAAACAACTTAACCAAACAACTTAACCAAAAACTTTAACCGGACACACGTACGTACGTACGTACTTACGTATGCCAAACGGCCGACTATATCGCGCTTTCCGCAAGCGGGCGCGACAAAAATGAGAGAAATATGCCTGTAGAAATTGTAGCCGGGGGCGACTGAGCGAGTAGTCGGCGAAATCACCGGCCGACGGCACTTGCGGAGACCTCTGCATCATATTGTTTTTTAACCTCCCTCCACCACTTCGTGATTCACAGGATAATTTAACAAAATAGCCGTCATTTGAAAAATTGTGTTGAGAGACAATGGGGGATAAGTACCTGAACAGAGAGAGTGTGGCGTTGAGCTGGTCCGGGGTGACGCGGCCGGGCCGGCCCGACAGACTGAGGGGCAGCTGACTGCGGGCGGCCGCCTCCACCAGCTGTCGGTTCACGTCCATGCGCGCCTCCTGTAGTCACAACAAACAATCTTATGTTACCGAACCGACGGCACTGCGCACTGTCAGACCAAATACACGCTGACTGCGCATTAACTGGATACGCACTCACTGATAAAGTGTAGTGTCAGGCATTGATACTGATGGTCAATCCATTCTCAACAAGAGTGTCGAAGGTCACAATATACACCCGTCGAGGCAAGGCCAGTCAACAAGGGGAGATAACTCATCTTGACGTGATCAAAATGTAAACCAAATTTGATTAATAGGATCGGTCAAGTAGAACTTGAGTTATTGAGTGGACAAGGGTAGAGTGCGAAAATTAAAAATGGCTGCCAAGGGGAGATAAGTATTGGAAATTTTTCAAAATCAATAGGCCATGATAAACATATACCGAATTTGGTTTTGATCGGTGAAGTAGAACTTGAGTTCTTGCGTGGACAAGGATACAGAGTGCCAAAATTTAAAATGGCAGCCAAGGGGAGATAAGTCATCGGAAATTTTGAAAATCAATAGGCTTCTTAGTCTTGCCGTGATAAACATGTATACCAAATTTGGTTACAATCTGTCAAGTACAACTAGTTATTGCGTGGACAAGCTGTGCCCGCCCGCCAGCCACCCGCCTGCCCGTACAAGATGAATACATAATACGTCCCGTTTTTTCAAACGGACGTATAAAAACTACTTTCACCAACGTTTCAGTGGTCGATTTATATCACGTGGTGTACCAAATGATGTCAGTGTGATGACACAACATAAACCATCTGTGTTCCAGAAAAACCACATTTCACTTACTAATTTTGTTTCATAAAACGTTCCATGACAAATATAAAACAATTTTAATGTGTTTGATATCAAGTACATCATAAATGGTACAAACCCTGTGACTATATATGTTTCCTAGCCTGGCCTCATGATATCCAAAGGCACTAGCCTGGTATTCTTTATGTATGTGGACCACAAGCTCACAAAAGGCCAGTTAATCATTGAATATCTTACAGTGCATACTATTTTTGGACAATTCTATTAATATGGCTCATTATGAGGCAGTTCATATGACTAATGTGTGGTATTTACAGTTAGCCTTTTATCCACAGGTACAGCAATGATATTTGTCACCTAGAGATGCCACCCATAACTGGCTAGATGTTTAATGGATGGTCATCTGCAAAAGCATGTATACATGCTTTTCATACACGATGAGGTTATATTTAGAGAAGGGTAATTTATATGTCTTCAAACATCAGTGATCATTCCACTACAATTACATAACCAGATGGCCATGGCCCGCATGTCGAGTCCGCTGAGGCATTTGATGGTATTTTTAAAAAAACTTTAACGCAGATTTTGGATGGACGGACGCACGTACGGATATGCGTGTGTCCGTCCGTTCGAAAATCTGTGTTAAAATTTTTAAAAATACCATGAAGGGTAATTTATATGCCGCGGCCCGCATGTCGAGCCCGCCGAGGCATTTGATGGTATTTTTAAAAACTTTAAACGCAGATTTCGGACGGACGCACAGACGGACGCACAGACGGACACACGGACGGACACCCGGACGTCATTGTAATCACTATGTCTCGCTTTCCGCAAGCGGGCTCGACAACAAAGTAGACTACCGGTACATACAGCTGAAATTCCAATTTTGTAATGAATGTTGAACCCTGAATTTAGAGTTTTGGGGCCTGCATGTTGAGATTTGGGACCTGCATGTTGAGATTTGGGCCTTGCATGCTGACTTTTGGCCATGTATGTTAAGTTTTTGGCCCTGCATCTGAGTTTCGGCCCTGTTTGTTGAGTTCTGGGCCCTGCATGTTGAGTTCTAGGCCCTGCATGTTGAGTTCTGGGCCCTGCATGTTGTGAGTTGGGCCCTGCATCCGAGTTTTCGGCCCTGCTTGTTGAGATTTGGGCCCTGCATGTTGAAATGTCCAATGAATGTACAAAAAGCTCGCTTAGTGATATACACTCAGTTTGGCTGGTTGCAAGGATTCCTACGGAGCAGGGGACATGTATATTTTTTCATTAATTCGTTCCCACAAAATATCAATTTGTTCAATTTAACAATTTGTTCCCTCAAATTAACAATTCATTCCCACGATATAACAATTTGTTCCCTCGAATTAACAATGTGTTCCCACGATATAACACTTTATCGTTCCCACAAAATGACAATTTGTTCCCTCGAATTAACAATTCGTCCCCACGATATAACAATTCGTTCCCACGAATTAACAATTAATAAAAAAAACAATTATACGTCCCCTGCAGGGCTCCGTAGATTCCACTAGATATGCGTGCCAATAAAGTATGATTGCAAAAATACTACTTGTTCGTCTTAGAGAGGTTTATGCAGATGGTGATGCATGTTAACATTTTGGCCCTGCATGTTGGGAGTTGGGCCCTGCAAGTTAAGATTTGGGCCCTGCATTTTGAGTTTTGGGCCCTGAATGTTGAGTTTTGTGGCCTGCATGTTGAGATTTGTGCCCTGAATGTTGGGTTTTGTGCCCTGAATATTGGGGTTTAGCCCTGAATGTTCAGTTTTGTGCCCTGAATGATGGGTTTTGTGCCCTGAATATTGGGATTTGGCCCTGAATGTTGGGTTTTGGCCCTGAATGTTGGGTTTTGTGCCCTGAATATTAGGGTTTGGCCCTGAATGTTGAGTTTTGTGCCCTGAATATTGGGGTTTGGCCCTGAATGTTGAGTTTTGTGCCCTGAATGTTGGGGTTTGGCCCTGAATGTTGGGTTTTGTGCCCTGAATATTGGGGTTTGGCCTTGAATGTGCCCTGAATATTGGGATTTGGCCCTGAATGTTGGGTTTTGTGCCCTGAATGTTGGGGTTTGGCCCTGAATATTGAGGTTTGGCCCTGAATGTTGGGTTTTGTGCCCTGAATATTGAGGTTTGGCCCTGAATGTTGGGTTTTGTGCCCTGATTATTGGGGTTTGGCCCTGAATGTTGAGTTTTGTGCCCTGAATGTTGGTGTTTGGCCCTGAATGTTGGGTTTTGTGCCCTGAATATTGGTTTGGCCTGAAATGTGCCTGAAATATTGGGGTTTGGCCTGATGAATGTTGGGTTTTGTGCCCTAATGTTGGGGTTTGGCCCTGAATGTTGAGTTTTGTGCCCTGAATATTGGGGTTTGGTCTTGAATGTGCCCTGAATATTGGGATTTGGCACTGAATGTTGGGTTTTGTGCCCTGAATATTGGGTTTTGTGCCCTGAATATTGGGGTTTGGTCTTGAATGCGCCCTGAATATGGGTTTTGGCCTGAAATGTGAGTTTTGTGCATGACATGTGTTGGGGGTTTGGCCCTGAATATTGTGGTTTGGCCTCTGAATGTTGAGTTTTGTAGTGCCCTGAATGTTGGGGTTTGGGCGCCCTGAATGTTGAGGTTTGTTGCCCTGAATGTTGGGGTTTTGGCCCTGGGAATGTTGTGTTGTGTTTGGCCCTGAATATTGGGGGTTTGGCCTTTGAATGTGCCGGCTGATTAATTGGGTTTGCCCTTTGAATGTTGGGGTTTGTGCCGTGAATATTTTTGGGTTTGGCCCTGAATGTGAGTTTTGTGCCAATGAATTGGGGTTTGGGGTTGGGCCCTGAATTGTTGAGTTTTGTGCCTTGGAATGTTGGGGTTTTGGCCCTGAATGTTGATTTTGTGTAAGGCCCTGAATGTTTTGTGCCCTGGCTAATTGTTGTGTTTTGTGCCCTGTATTGTGGCCTTGTTTGGTGCCCTGATATTGGGTATTTGGGCCCTGAAGTTGTTGGGTTTTGTGCCCAATGAATATTGGGGTTTGGCCCTGAATGTTGAGTTTTGTGCCCTGAATAAGTTGGGTTTTGGCCCTGAATGTTGAGTTTTGTGCCCTGATGGCCTTGAATGTCCCGATTGTTTGCCATTTTTGTCCCTGATGTGTGTTGATGTGCCCTGAATGTTTTGGGGTTTTTTGCCCTGAATATTGATGTTTTGCCCTTGAATTGTGCCCTGAATATTGGGATTTGGCCCTGAATGTGGTTTTGTGCCCTGAATATTGGGGTTGGTTTGGGCCCTGTAATGTTGTTTTGGGCCCTGAATGTTTAAGGGGTTTGGCCCTGAATGTTGGGTTTTGTGCCCTGAATATTGGGGCTTGGCCCTGAATGTTGAGTTTTGTGCCCTGAATACTGGGGTTTGGCCTTGAATGTGCCTTGAATATTGGGATTTGGCCCTGAATGTTGGGTTTTGTGCCCTGAATATTGGGGTTTGGCCCTGAATGTTGGGTTTTGGGCCCTGAATGTTGGGGTTTGGCCCTGAATGTTGGGTTTTGTGCCCTGAACATTGGGGTTTGGCCCTGAATGTTGAGTTTTGTGCCCTGAATATTGGGGTTTGGCCCTGAATGTTGAGTTTTGTGCCCTGAATGTTGGGGTTTGGCTCTGAATGTTGGGTTTTGTGCCCTGAATATTGGGGTTTGGCCTTGAATGTGCCTTGAATATTGGGGTTTGGCCCTGAATGTTGGATTTTGTGCCCTGAATATTGGGGTTTGGCCCTGAATGTTGGGTTTTGTGACCTGAATATTGGGGTTTGGCCCTGAATGTTGGGTTTTGTGCCCTGCATGTTGGATTTTGTGCCCTGAATATTGGGGTTTGGCCCTGAATGTTGGGTTTTGGGCCATGCATGTTCGGTTTTAGGCCCTGTATGTTGGGTCTTGAGCTCTGGATGTTGGGTTTTGGGCCATGCATGTTGGGTTTTCGGCCCTGCATGTGGGTCTTGAGCTCTGAATGTTGGGTTTTAGGCCCTGCAATAAAAGTTTCCACCTTTAAAAACAAGCCTTGTATATTTGCAGATGTCCTCAGTAACTTACCTTCATTTTTAGGCATATCAGAGTATTTAGGTGCGCCTGGGAGGTCTCACTTGGCGAACTTGTTGCTAAGCAACCAGGAGCTATAACATCATTTGCCACATCTCTGTAAGGAAACAGTGATACAAGCTATACAATTACACAGATTCTTGAAGAATGGTTCATATTTTGATATCTCTGGTGGTTTGGGTGCATTGTTACCAACATACAATTTACGTCACCTCCCGCGAATTACACGTATAAGTACGGTAATATACCGGCGTACTTTTTTAACCAATAAAACCATTATTTGCATTTGACCTGAACCGCCAATGCAAGTCAAGCATTTATATATCGTATGAAAAGCTTAAAATATTCTCCGATAGGTTTCCAAGCTCTTTGGGAGGAAAAACTTGTTTACATAGCTGTGTAAATTTGTTTTGTAAATGCGACGTACATTGGCCGACACATGTGTCATTCTATAATAGAGAGACGGTGGATGTCGTAGTGGATAAAATTTGAAGTTATCCAACTATTTTGACACATCACAGGAAAAAGGCAATAATACACTTATCCAATATAAATGGTGCATTACAAAACTACCACGCATGTATCTCCGGGCAGAGGACACACCAGAAAATCACACAGTTGTATGGCTTTAATGTATTAAATGTAGGAAGAGATAACTGCAGTTCATGTATTCCATCGGCATCAGCATATTGATATTTGTCTCCTGAATTGATAAAACCGGAGTTTGGAATCTGTGGTTGAAAATTGATGATATAATCGGTCTGAAAGCAATGCATGTTGGAAATTTTATTGGCAAAATATTGAAAAAGCTTTTTTCCTTTGAGTATTTTGACAGAATAAAGAGGCCCAAAAGTTTGAATGGTGAATATGTAGACGATTGGCGATTTCTGCTTGTAATGTTTGATCATTAGTAGTTGCACAAACTATATAAATTAGCGGGTGAGCCAGACCCATGAAAACAGGATTGTCATTACCACTTGGGGTGGGGGGAGGGGGCAAATTGCCACTATATTTTATTGAAAGGTATGTATATCTATTATTTCCGCATGATAGCAATCTGTAAGTCTTCGTTTAAAGATTTTATGTCCCTATATGTGGACCCCCCTTTCTGCTAAAAAATGTGCAGGTTTGAGACCATTCAAGTAACAACAATGCAAACTCGCAATCACACATCGAAAAAGCACCAAAACCGTGACAGCCAATAATTATAGTTTACATGAAATCGAAATTGACAATTTTCGTCCAAAATGGCCGCCATAATACAAAATGCGGCTAAAACCCACGTACATTCCCCCACCACATTAAATATGAACGAACTACATCAATTATTGGTAAATGAGAAGTCTGTTTATGGTTGAACTATGTTCTAAGAGTAATATATAAGATGGTAACATGTTTATAAATACGTAGCAATTGGGAATGTAAGAAAAAAAATCCAATATGGCCGCCAAATATCATAGTTGCCCATCCAGACCATTTCGGTGAATTTTAAAAATCCTGTTGCATCAAAGCAAATTTGAATTTACACATTGTAAAACGGTATGAAAACATGATAATCAATGGTTGCAATTTATAGAACATCGGAACTTGCAATTTCGTCATAAAATGCTACCAAAATCTAAGATGGCTGCCAAAATTATAATTAGTTCGTCCACCAAGCCAACCCACCGCTATCACAATCAAATTATAGCTACGTTGCCAAAAATTGTAGTGTATAAACTTCATCATCTTGTTCCATTATCTGGACGGGCAGTGACACCTATTGTGATAGCTTAAATTCCATATATACATCCAAGATGGCTGCCAAATGTCAACATTTCTACACTTTACTCCATGCCTGTCCTAAGACATTATGTTTGAAGTAATTAACGGCAATCACCAATTGATGAACTAGGCCAAATAAATTAGTTTGACAGCGTTATCAAAACCAGCTTTCATTTGAATATTTAATGATGATACATATACAAAATCAAGATGGCTGCCGAAATTAGTATTCCACCATTTAACGGTGTTTTGTCTATCATTTTGAGTTTGTGTCTTAAATTGGTCTCTTCTGAAATAAATGGTGTGTTATCGTATGGAAGAAAAAATATCTGAATGTGTCAAAGCCAAACAGTGTTTTGTCTATCATTTTGAGTGATTCTGAACACGTATATTGCCATAAACCGCAGTGCTTGATCTTTGTACGTGGCTGCCATATGCCTAAGTATGTGTACTTTATCGCGCGTTTACTCCATGGTATAGCATTTACACGCCAATGTTTGAAATGTCATGGACAGGTTCATTTATTCAGAACAGTTCGCATTATATTCTATCAGACAATAGTTTCTATATCCTCACCGAGCATAGAAAACATATTGAAATCCTTGTGACTAGTACTTAACACATAAATATTTGTTTCTCAGATTTTTCCAACAAATATGTCCAGAGGAGGAGGAAAAAAAAAAATCTAATAAATAACTAAATAACTAAATATCACCATAAATGTGAACAGAACTGTAATGTATTACTATAATTATATATATATAAAGAATACCAGGCTAGTTCTTCTGATAAGTTTATCAAGCTAGGCTAGGAAACAGGTGGGAATTCCGAGGTTTACCGAGAAATTTGTACCCTTTCCACGCCGTGTCTGATAAACTTGACAAATATCAATATGTCTGAATATATTATACAAACATCAGACTAGAAAGTCACTCAGATATAATATTATACAAACTCCATCAGACTAGAAAGTCACTCAGATATATTATACAAACTCCATCAGACTAGAAAGTCACTCAGATATAATACTATACAAACTCCATCAGACTAGAAAGTCACTCAGATATACAACCTATTCGGGTGGAATATCACTTTGAATATACAATGTATACAAGACCTTCAATGTTATTTTGAGTCTAATCCCATCAACAATTTTTCACGAAAGTGCTTCAGAAAAACGTACATATTTAGGAAATGACATCGATACTTTG
Source organism: Conchocele bisecta (assembly GCA_029237695.1). NCBI lineage: Eukaryota > Metazoa > Mollusca > Bivalvia > Lucinida > Thyasiridae > Conchocele > Conchocele bisecta. The sequence goes on along the minus strand of CM055271.1, from coordinate 24,090,305 downwards.
CTTTGTTACGTTTACATGTGAACTGAAGCTATGGTATCTTTCTAAATCACTTTCAGAATACAGTTATGAGTAGTAGTTTACTATATATGTCGTGTTTAAGTGCTACTGATATTACTTTGATGTACAATGTTGCTTTGACGTGCTTATAATTACATGGCATGTGTTAAAAGATGGTGTCCAGCAGACCTCGCAACAGCTTCCACAATGCTACTCAATTTGATCATATTGTCCCTTCTTTTGCATCATACTCGAAACACATTTATCAACAATAAAAAAAATAAGAATCGTTTTCTAAAATAATGAGAAACGTCTCGCGTTTTTGCGATCTCGCCTTCCACTTATTTGAAAATAAGTTTTGCTCTAACACAAATTTTCTGTCTGTAACTTGTCATTATGTGTGTGTCGAGTTGAAATTGAGTTTTGCGCATACATTACATGCACGTACGTATGTAGAACGCACTTCGAACTAGCATGCTTTATATGCATGTACGTACGTAGAATGCAAGTCAAACACGCATGCTGTCTACACATGCATGGGCAAATCGTATTTCCAAAAGCGGAAGGCGAGATCGAGATCGCAAAAATGCGAGATTGTAAAAAATATACCGCCGTACCCACCCATCCCCAACTAGCACATTTGCGACATATCATTTTCGGTCTAGCTGCACACCTGATGGTGTTTACAATCATCAGTCGGTAATCCAGTTTCACGTGCAAAGTGTGAATGACCTTTAGAATTCAGCGGAAACGAACATACCAAAACCACGCTATGTAGTCGCTCACGTCATCGCATCGTCGATGAATTGATAATTACGCATTAGCTTGTGCATTTTCACATATGTTCGATTTCTTGATAAAAGCAAGATTTGGCAGCACATGAGAATCATCTCCTAAGACGATTTTTATAGTTTGTCAAAATGTTTTTGTAAAGAAATACCAATGTATTCTTTTCACATTTGTCCGATGTCTTAATAAAACATGTTTTGGCAACACATGAGAATCGTCTCCGTAGACAAACAATTGACACATTCACAAATCAACAACATAATTTGTGTTTCTCGAATCGGGTTTCATATGGTGGCGAGGAAATACAATCGATTAAACACCGTGAAAATCTTGTTGGAACGTAAATGTCAATTGTCACGTAGGCCATTTCAGTTGACCGCCGTTACGTCAGCTGTTATTCTAAGTATGTATGGTCGCTCGTTAGGGGCATTTCTTTCCTTCATTTATAAGGGATGGGTTGTGACATAGCAGGCGCGGATCCAGGATTTCGAGTTGGGGGGGGGGGGGGGGGGGAGGGGAGGAGGGGGGGCGTAACTATTTTGCAATACTGACTATATTAAGCTTGTTCGTTTATCGCTCTCGGCTCGGGATAGCGCTAGGAGGTCCGGGGGTATTCCCCCCCCCCCCCCTTTCCCCCACCCCCCTCCCCCCCCCCCCCCCCCTGAAAATCTTTGAAATCTACATCGCATTTCTTGAGTTCTGGCGCATTTTGGAGAGCAATATTGACACTGTCACAGTATGTTTAGACATGATTTTTGATTGAAAACGTTTAAATTTTGAAACAATAAGACCACGACCGTAGAAACATGCCTTGTAACTTGTAAAAAATCTTTACTCTGCAAATTTTAGGAGGGGGGGGGGGGGGGGGGGGGAGGGGGGGGGGGGGGGGGGGGGGGGGGGGGGGGGGCGCGCGCATGCCTCTAGGGCTTAGAACACCCGACTTCCAATCTGGAGGTTGTGGGTTCAAACATCGCCTTGGGTATCAAACATACCTTCATAGTATTTCCATCCCACTGGTCTGTCGGGTGAGACTTAAACTGTGGTCCCCGTCTCTATATGACCTTAGCTGTTGCTGTCTGCTGGGACGTTAAACCATTCAATTTCAAAAGAGTAACGGAATCTTTATGGATGGTGGTAGCGCGCGTGCCTAGGGCTTAGAACACCCAACTTCCAATCTGGAGGTTGTGGGTTCAAACATCACCTTGGGTATCAAACATACCTTCATAGTATTTCCATCCCACTGGTCTGTCGGGTGAGACTTTAAACTGTGGTCCCCGTCTCTATATGACCTTAGCTGTTGCTGTCTGCTGGGACGTTAAACCATTCAATTTCAAAAGAGTAATGGAATCTTTATGGATGGTGGTAGCGGCAAAAACCGGCGATGTGATACATTAAACAATAACACAAATCAAAATTTTTTTTTTCCTCAATAAACATGTATTGTCAGCACATCAAAATCGTCTAAGACAAGTGTCGTGTTTTGTCGAACCATGTTGTTTTGTCAAAAATATTGATGTTTGTCCACATTTGTTAAATTTCTTAATAAAAACATGTGTTGGCAGCACATGACTCGCATGAGAATCGTCGTCTCCTTAGATGATTTGTACATGTCCTGTTAAGGACGTGTTACAATTTCGTGTTTTCGCGATCTTGCGCACAGGTCGAGATCGTGAAAACGCGAAGCCTGAAACGAAAATGCAACATATTCTCAACAAAATATGTTTTGACAGTACTGTGCTGCTGCATATGAGAATCGTCTCCTTAGACGATTTTCAAGTTTTGTCAAAATATGTTATTGTAGGATTTATTTTTTACATTAGTTTTCATGTTTTTAATTTCTTCATAAAAAATATTTTGACAGCTCACGAGAATCATTTCCCCAAGAGATATATTGATAGAAGAAATAATTGATGCTTTTATATTTGTTTTATTCCTTAATAAACCATGTTTGGTACCAGATGAGAATCGTCTCGATTTGTACGTGTTGTGTTTGGGACATGTTACAATCTCGCGCATAGGTCCAGATCGCGAAAATGCGAAGCGTGGTCTCGAGAGCTCCAAACGAAAACGCGACATAGTCTTAACAAAACATGTTTTTACTGCACTGTGCATATGAGAATCGTCTCATAAGATGATTCTCAAGTTTTGTCAAAACAGGTTCTTGTAGGAAATTTAAAGATATTTTTTTCATATTTTTAATTTCTTAATAAAACTATATTGGCAGCACACTAGAATCGTCTACTAAGACTAAATATTGATGCTTTTATATTCGTTTTATTCCTTAATAAAATAGGTTTGGTAGCAGATGAGAATCGTCTCAATTTCCGTGAAATATGTGTTGGTGTGTTTTAAGTACTAGTAGGAATGGATGTGATTCAACAAATCGGTGTCCCGGTTTCAAACAGAAATTCTAAACATGAATATTTGTGTTGTTGGTATCGGGTTCCATATGGTGGATGGGAAATGCGATCGATTACAACATGAAAATCTTCGAAGAAAATGTCAATTGTCACGTAGGCCGTTTACCCTTTCCCGCCGTTATGTCAGCTGTTATTTTAAATATGTATGGTCGCTCGATAAATGCTCTCCTCACTGCCAGTATTACCTGTATACTGGCACGGTGATACGCTGTGGGTTAACACGGGGGAACGCGTTATGCAGCAGATTCGGTCTTAGAAATGTTCCCACGGTGGAGATTTTGCCTCTCCATCGGGACGAGTGGGATTGCCACCCGAGTAGGTACCGTATTCTGCCGATTATAGGTCGCAAAGAGTGCATAAGACGCACCCCTATTTTCAGTCCAAAATCTGGGGGAAAATGTCTAGATGAGATTATAAGACGCACCCAATTTTCCTAACAAAATTAAACAAAAAAATGAAAAAAACTCGCCAAGTTGTTGTTATTTATTCACCCACACTGTTTTTTTATTCGTACCTTGGACGTTTTTGTCTGTATTTTCCCTATCATAGTTTGCTATGTCCGTAATTTGCCGACTCTATGTCCGTGATTCCCCGATCCGTATAGAGACCCAATTCACATAAACACGTTTGCCGTGTCATAAATACAGTCTGGTTCTCGGTAGTATTGTTTCACTGGGACGCATCAGACAGGGTACCAGTTTAGTGACGAATACGAAACTGACGTCAGCAACCGCATGTGTTGATATTTGATATAGCTTTGTGTTGTAAATTTTGACACGCGGTGTGTTTGATGTCGGCCAGCTGACTTAGGCTTGCCACTTTCATCAGCATCGTGTAAACACACAGTTTTGAAACAAATGATGGAGTTTTATAACTTTCGTGGAATTGCATTATGCATATTGGGATTTACCGTTAATGGCGTCATGCAATATTTTTCACGGCAAAATGACACCGACCGATATGGGCCCGGTAAATGTTTTCAAAAGATAATTAAAATGATAGAGGCCAAATTGTGATTCGGCAGAGAAAATGTCAACCGGATCTGATCTTGGTATACACTGTTCGCCTTCGGTATAGAAAATGTGTACCGAATGTGACACAGGGCCGGAACGAGTAAGGCGCGAGTAACGCGAACTGTTTAGAATACGAATCCAATATTCCAATACCGGATTTTACCCCAAAGACTAACAACAACAACAAATATAGGAACGCATTTTATTTTTTTTATTTTTGGTCGTTTATGTCAATATTTCGGATGGACAAAAATGCTCATGTATCTACATGTATTTATAAGATGCAGGGGCTTTCTGGGATACAAATCTGAGTAAAAAATAGATGGCCGCGGCCTGCATGTCGTGCCTTGTGGCGAGGCATGGACACTAAAAAAAAAGATATAGTATAACGAAAAACTTTAACCAAAAAACTTAACCAAAAACTTTAACTGGACACACGTACGTACGTACGCCAAAGTGCCGACTATATCGCGCTTTCCGCAAGCAGGCGCGAAAAAAACTTTAACCAAAAACATCAAAGTAATTTGACCTTGACATTGGGCACAGGGGCCGCACGGGAGGGGGGTAGAATGAAAATATAGATGATGATAAACACCCATGTGAAGTTTCAAGGTAATGGGCAAAGCAATTGCAGAGATATAGTATAACGAAAGACTTTAACCAAAAAACTTAACCAAAAACTTTAACCAAAAAACTTAACCAAAAACTTCAAAGTAATTTGACCTTGACATTGGGCGCAGGGGCCGAACGGGAGGGGGGTAGAATGAAAATATAGATGATGATAAACACCCATGTGCAGTTTCAAGGTAATGGGCAAAGCAGTTGCAGAGATATAGTATAACGAAAAACTTTAACCAAAAAACTTAACCAAAAGACTTAACGAAAAACTTTAACCAAAAAACTTAACCAAAAACATTAACCAAAAAACTTAACCAAAAACTTAACCAAAAACTTCAAAGTAATTTGACCTTGACATTGGGCACAGGGGCCGCACGGGAGGGGGGTAGAATGAAAATATAGATGATGATAAACACCCATGTGAAGTTTCAAGGTAATGGGCAAAGCAGTTGCAGAGATATAGTATAATGAAAAACTTTAACCAAAAAACTTAACCAAAAACTTTAACCAAAAAACTTAACCAAAAACTTCAAAGTAATTTGACCTTGACATTGGGCACAGGGGCCGCACGGGAGGGGGGTAGAATGAAAATATAGATGATGATAAACACCCATGTGAAGTTTCAAGGTAATGGGCAAAGCAGTTGCAGAGATATAGTATAACGAAAAACTTTAACCAAAAACTTTAACCAAAAGACTTAACCAAAAAACTTAACCAAAAACTTTAACCAAAGAACTTAACCAAAAACTTTAACCAAAAAACTTAAACAAACAACTTAACCAAAAACTTTAACCGGACACACGTACGTACGTACGTACGTACGTACGTACGTACGCCAAAGTGCCGACTATATCGCGCTTTACCGCAAGCGGGCGCGACAAAAATGCGACTTAATCACAAGAATATGGTACATATGATGCTGCATCCTTGCGTCCTTGCGTATGTAACAATTTGTCAAAAAGATCGTGAATGATGCATGAAAATGCGGGCGCGCCGTAAAGTGTTTGTCTTATTCGTCGGTGGCGAAATGGAAGCGAACGAACAATGCTTGGTACGAATTGCAGCTTCCGGACGTAATTATCTATCGGCAGTTTTCACTGGACGCTACTTTGGAAGTGTCATTTTGTTGGCCAATCGACATGAGCGTTTTACAATGCATGATGCATTGTGAATAACACGAACAAGAAGCTGTGTGGCTGCGAAAATATAATTTTCTAATCGACGCGAACACCCACAGCATTGAATTAATTATATGAGTGCACCCCCCACTAACAAAATCAAATAAATTGAATACCCCCCTACCAACAAGAACAATATAGCTTCCGACCCCACAAACAACCAGAATTACTTTTGTCGGACACCCCCGACCCACAGGTCAAAAAGAAAAGTGCGGTCCGACCCCTCCAGAGAATTTTTCCTGGAATAGCCCTAAATGAATGTCGAAATAGTAACACATTCCGCGGTTGTATGAAACCTATTGTTATATGAAATATGTAGAGGTGGTGCCTGTCAATGACGGACCCACACATGAAGCAACAAGACGTATATGGATGTTCAATAGATATATATCGGAAGATCATAATCGACTGGTTTGAATAAGATCATGACTAGTGATTAAATAAACAGTTATTGCAGTATTCAAATGAGTTTCACAGGCAGCTTATAATGAACATGTAACAGTACAATGCTTTATGATATTCGAAAACTGGGTACATACACGTACATGTATGTCATTAACATCATGTTCGTGAAATCCGCTCAGTGAAAATAGAAAATGGTCTGATGAAGTAGAGTAGTTTTAGACTTAATTATATATATTTCGCTAACACTCAAGTGCGTATGAAACTATGTCTGTAATATGTCTATGTCAGTGGAACAAAACAACGTTTACTGTTTGATCTAATGAAGATAATATACTGGATGTCATATTGCCCAACTTGTAGGTTGAAGCTCAGAAATATTAATATGAAGAACATGTAATTGTATAATTTGAAATATTTCACCATCCCTGTGTAATATTACTGCTTTGGGAATTCAAATACAGTCTACGCTCGTTTACTCGAAGTCCGTCGAGTAAACCGAAGTTCTGAGCGAAATCTGAACAGGTCCCTCGAAATATTGCCATACACGTTACGGGACGCAACTCCCATACGACCTGTGACACACGGAGTTACACTTTTGCGACTCCTTGCGAGACGAAAATACATGGTTCTATCGTATTCAATCTTGCTTTTTCGTAACTTCGCCCACAGATGGAAGATCGCGCATTTTTGCTTCGCGATCTGCATCAACACGCATGAGCAAAACTAACCCGAATGTTCTGTCTAACACAGGGTAAGTCGCCCTGCGTTACCTGCGTTTTATAATTCGGGTGACAGCAAAATATATTTCCAAAAGCGGAAGGGGAGATGGCGAAAACGCGAGACGATTCTCATATCTTTAGGAAACGATTCGCATGTTTTTGCAAGACGGACGAATCATAATACTTTTAAAATGACAGACGTACCTTTGTCCTTTATCAAACTGTTTGCAAACTGTAGATCCCGATGAGCATGCTATTCACGAGCCGTCTCATATTATAAATAGGCCTATTATAGAAAGAGCCCTCTCTTTTCCGGCTCGCACAAACACAATAAACATCGATTAAATGTATGATTTCTGTCTCTGGCAATCGATAAAGGTATTAGGTGTGTGAATATACTCACTTCAAATCGCTGTTTCCAGCATTTATTCAGTTATTCGCATTTTGTATCTCTGAACATCTCTGATTGTGTTTGTTGCGAGCCGGAAAAGAGAGGGCTCTTTCTATAATAGCCCTATTTATACTCACCTTTATATAGCATATGGTACTGTACGAGACCAAGTGGGTGGGGTAATGGGATTTTTTTAATAGGCATTTTTTTTGGTGTCATAGGTCCGAGTCTTCCACCTGTGCGTATAATGTGAACTTATGGCGGCCATCTTAGAATTTGGTGAACTAGGCATTTATCCAAGTATGTGTTACATTTGTTTTACTCTGTCAATATAATACTGTTTACTTGTTTAAATGATTAATGCCATCAAATAGATAACACAATGTAAATTTATGAGAAATCGTGATATTTGGCAGCTATCTTGGATTTTGGTACACAAACCAGTTATCCAAGTATGTTTTGCTATTGTCATGGCCATTTACTGTGTACGTATGCTCGTACATAAATTTGTTTTGAAATGTTAAATGATGATATATGAGTGACACGGTGGCAAATTAACGGAGATTGTGATTGTTGGCGGCCATTTTGGATTTATATACATAATTTCTCAAGTAATAAATATTTATCGAAGTAGCATAAGCTTTTATTTCACTTATAAAATATACGAATAAACAAATAACTGGTCATATAAAATAGTTATTTATATGGTTTAGTGTGGTGGGGTAACTTAATGTAGTGGTGTATTGGCGGCCATCTTTAATTTTGGTGGCCATTTTGAATGAAAATGTTCTACTTCGATTGTATGTAAATGACAAATACCAATTGCAATGTTTTTAGTACATTTTACAGCGTGTACATGCGATTCTGCGAAAGTTTTATGTGAACGTTTGCAAAACAGCTATTTTACTGGGCAGAAAAGCTGCTCTTAGGGGGGTCCACTTATAGGGGCATAAAATCTTTAAATGAAGACTTATAAATTGCAATCATGCAGAAATGATATGCTAGGATATATACATTTCAGGAAAATATTGTAATGGAACCATCAGTTCCGTTTCAGTAGATTCGGTCATCATGGTCATGCAGACACAGATATTCACTATTTACACAACAGGCTCCAGCATGTCATATATGCATATATCCTTTATTATTAGTACACGGCAGTGTTGTAAAGGATCATAGTTGTAGTGTGCCATCCCGGAGACTGTATGAACCAGGGGACGGCCGCATATTATTATGTGTGTTGCCGACTATTGGTCATCACGAGTACTGGTACTGTATATCAAATTGACACCAGACATTTCGACATTGAAGCAGATATCTTTCTTGTGTCTGACAATGACTGCCTTAATCTTATAAAATCTTGTTGCTTATTTATTTCTGATGCTGGAAAGTAATGACTCGCACGCTATTTGTTCGTATTGGGTGTACTAGAGGCGAGTTTGGGGAGCCGGGTGTTGATTTTCCACAGAATTCACTGCGTATTTTCGTACCTATTTGTCGCGTGACACGTGCATTCTTGTACATTCTGGATTCCGTATAATTGTATATTTGTGATGTGTGGTACTGTTTTGTATTGTTGTGCGTACTATTGATTTCACATACCTGTGATTCCACATACCTGTGATTTCACACACCTGTGATTTTTACATATCTGTGATTTAGCATGTACATTTGCCATGTACAAGGTGCGTGTAATAACGGGGCTTATGTTGTATTGGTGGAAATACGTTTATGCGTGTCCTTTTTGTGGATTTGAATATACGTCCATTTTATGAGCAACGTTTTAATGATGTCACGCCATATTTTCCACAGACTATGCATGTGTGTGGTAGAGAACTCGTTGACTGCGTGTGCTGGTTTCGCTAGGGAAAAGACCCCTTTTAGTATTACGGATGTCCACTATCCGTGCCAGCCGAGTTTGTCCGCGTGTCAGTTGTTCACCAGATAAGGGACCTTCTGTAGGTGAAGCCAGTATATAGCGCAGACCATACCATGGTCTGCCCTGTTATGTATGCTACGGGTTAGTGTTTCAGCATAGCCTGGTACTGGCCAACACGGATATATCAGATCCCATACTGGTGATGCTTTGTGTCATGATATTTCCGTAAATGACCACGATATTTGAGTTTAGTATGTGCTACACTCTCATTTGAGTGTATAGCCGTAGGACCGATATGGAGGGGTTTGGCGGGGCCAAAAAGCGACCTTCGCATTGTCGAGACCAGTCGAGTAGATTTCGGATTATGAGATCTGGGTCTATAATGTGCAGATTTAGGGTAGTGTGAGATATACCATGTTGGATGGTATTTATTCCGCGAGGGCTGTACACTAGTTTGGTTGAATTTAAGGCGTGGGAACATATATTTATGCCAAATATAACCCACGGGTGAAATGGCAAAAGCCATGGTTTTGTAATATTTATGTGAGATGTCGAACGAGGGGTAGGCATATTCATTATTCCGTGCATGGTTTCACTGGTGCGTATATAAGCGATGTCTCGCTATGTGTTGGTGGGACACATATTTTCTGGTAGCAGAAAGATAGTACTGTATTCACCAGTGACACGGAGGATTTTGGTATGTACCTACAACATTTTATTTCAGCTGTGATTTGCCATTGTTCGATTCCCGTTTTAGTCCGTTGTGCATCCTGTCTGTCTGTCTGTGCGTATTCGTCCAGTAATTGGAGACTCATTTAATTTTTGTAGCCTCTTGAGATCGCTCCAGCGGGCAACATTGGACGTTTTGGTCCACTCGTTGAGGGCAGACCCCAGTCAGTGCAGAGTGTCAGGTCGTCCGAGTGTCCGTACGTCTGTCTGGCGCAGTGTGTGTAGCAGCTCCGGGTACAGGCCTGTATAGAGCAGTGTGTGATAGCTACATCGCGTTCAGCAGACAGTCACAGCCATAGATTAGTGAAGTGAAACGCCATACACACATATCATATCATTATACTACCACCGAGTTGAATGTCACCTAAGTGAAACTTTTCCCGGCGTCTTAGCCAACGTGATAATCGCCATTTGTATTATATCGGAACTTTACATCCGGTCTACCACTTCCGGTATTATAACCCATTGATTCACCATGGATACTTTACATCCGGTCCACCACATCCGGGTTGCTACAGTCGAGTGATACCATAGGAACTTTACATCTGGTCCACCATTTCCGGAAATAAATACTACCTTTGGAACTTTACTTTCCGGTACCAGCTTCCGGAACATTATTGTTATTGACTATCATGTGATGTAACCACATCCGGCTTTGACTTTGACATTACATACTTTGGAAATATATTGCATAGGCAATACATATGTATACTTTGATAGTGTATGGTAATACTCCTATCATTGGCATATCATGGCTAAGGGATTGTAGTAAGACTACATATATTGTTTATGGATTAATCCACTTGAAGTTGGATTATAGCCATATTGTTGACTAGACCTCATACTGCGGGTGAGGCAGACCTTGGGACCTTGATACTCAGAGGTTACTACTATCTATTGAGATACGCCAGCACTGGGGTAGCTCAGATGATTGTCATTTGTCCTCCAATGTTCGTTCTGCCATGTTATACTTGTATGTTATTTCACTTTGATTAGCGATCATCAAAGTACTTGTGCATTCATACTATTGTCCACTACGGGACCATTGAGATACTACATACCGAGGTTATTCGTCTATAGCTTTTAAGTTGCGTTAAAGTATAACAGTCGATTGGCTTACAACCTTGTAGTAAGTGAATAGTATCATGCACAGTACAGTGATGTTCGCATATCAATGTATCATGTATTCCTGTGTGTTCCCCATGTAATATAGTGTACATTATAAGTGATTAAGTGACTACGTGTACTTGTCTACTCTAGCCTATCCCTTACACTTCAACTGCATTGTTACCACTTTTCGTTCGTCAGATCAAGCTATATTGGCCATAACGTCATAACAATTGAAGTATACTTGGTTCATATGATAATAGGGGAGACAATTTGTCTCGATCATTCCTGACCTTGGTAATGACCTTGACACTATTTTCGTGCGAGCAGCCTATTGTAAGGGGTTTCAACCAATAATTTATGTATCACTACAATAGTCTGATCCATAGCGATGGGCCACATTAGCGCCCGCACCGATTATCTGGTCACTAGTCTAGGGGACATGTTTATTTGTGTGATTTTGATGGCTGTATTTTGTTTCTTTCAGATGACAGACATGTTTCATTTAGCGTCTCTAGTTACCGAGCGCTGATTGGTTAACGATATATTTGCAGCGGGAAATTTGATTGGGGCTCGCACGGCTGCTGCTCGCATCTCGTCTATATAAAGGAGGCGAGCTGCGCAAATCATTAACTAACTTGTCAGTCGACTGACCCACTCATATTGTCAGTAACCGCTAGTGACCTATTGTCGACTCAGATAACCAGTTAGTTCCCGTCATGCTGAATAACTTAGTACTCTGTCACATAGTAGTATTAGTTAAGTTCATTTGAGCCATCCTGACACGATGCTAGCTCTTGCATTAATAAATAAGTATAAGTTCAGACGCTCGTTGTTGTTAACTTGAAATCCAGATAGACAGTAATAACACTACCGTGCTGCCAACCAGGGCCGGGGTGTTGATTACAATATAGTGGCAATTTGCCCCCCCCCCACCCCTCCACCCAAGTGGTAATGGTGACCCCTCCTGGCTCACCCACTAAATTACACACAAGAATTCCACGGAATCAAATGTCTCGCCTTGTCCCGCCGCCTTGACCTCGAGCCTGGGCCAGAAAGCAATTTTCACTGGCCCGAACATATTATACAATTATTGACTAGTGAGCCATAGAATATCGGATTATATTCTATGGCTTACTAGTCAATAATTGTTTTAGTATATGATAATAGTCGGTATATAGCACTTACGACCTTATGCGACTATACAACAAGAAACGAGGCAAAGCCACGAAGGCCAGGTTTTTTCCAAGCATGGACACTTGGATAACATAATTATACCCACTTTTTGTAGACTAGATGGCCGTGGCCTGCATGTCGCGCCTTGGGGCGAGGCATGGACACTAAAAAAATAGATATAGTAGATGGAAAAACTTTAACGAAAAAACATTAACCGGACACACGGACGTACGGACGTATGCCAAAATGCCGACGATATCACGCTTTCCGCAAGCGGGTGCGACAATGATGATAAACACCCATGTAAGTATTCAGTAATTTGACTTGAATTCAATTTGCCACAGGGCGCACGTTGGGGGTTGGGGGTTAGAATGAAAATATGGACGATGATAAACACCCATGTGAAGCTTCAAGGTAATGGGTGCAAGCAGTTGCAGAGATATAGTATAACGAAAAAGTTTTAACCAAAAAACTTTAACCAGACGTACGTTAAAAAGTTAACGTTGAAAATGGCTAAGTCAATTACGTAGAAATAATAGGTGAAGGTAAAACAAGAAACGAGGCAAAGCCACGAAGGCCAGGTTTTTTCCAAGCATAGACACTTGGATAACATAATTATACCCACTTTTTGTAGACTAGATGGCCGTGGCCTGCATGTCGTGCCTTGGGGCGAGGCATGGACACTAAAAAAATAGATATAGTAGATGGGAAAACTTTAACCAAAAAACTTTAACCGGACACACGGACGAACGGACGGACGTATGCCAAAATGCCGACGATATCGCGCTTTCCGCAAGCAGGTGTGACAATGATGATAAACACCCATGTGAAGTATCAAGGTATTGGGTGAAGCAGTTGCAGAGATATAGTACACAAAAAAACTTTAAAAAAAAAATTCAAAGTAATTTGAACTTGACATAGGGCACAGGATCGCGCTTTCCGCAAGCAGGTGCGACAATGATGATAAAAACCCCATGTGAAGTATCAAGGTATTGGGTGAAGCAATTGCAGATATAGTACAGACGAACATCAGAATAATTTCACTTTGACATTGGGCACAGGAACCGCTTTCTGCAAGCAAAAAAAGGTCGACAATGTGATAAACACCCAATGTGAGTCCAAGGTATTGTTAAGCAGTTGGGCACAGGTATATACACGAAAAAACTTTAACAAAAAAAGCAAAGTAATTTGCCTTGACAATGACAGGATCGCGCTTTCCGAAGCAGGTGCACAATGATGATAAACACCCCATGTGAAGTATCAAGGTATTGGTGAAGCAGTTGCAGAGATATAGTACACGAAAAAAACTTTACAAAAAAATTCAAAGTAATTTGACCTTGACATTGGGCACAGGATCGCGCTTTCCGCAAGCAGGTGCGACAATGATGATAAACACCCCTGTGAAGTATCAAGGTATTGGGGGTGAGTTGAGATCTAGTACACAAAAAATTGAAAAAAAATTCAGTAATTTGACCTGATGGGCACAGATCGCGTCCGCAACAGGTGCAACATTTGTAAAACAATGTGTACAAGGTTGGGTTTAAGCAAGTTTGCAGATTAGTACGAACTTTTACAAAAAAAAAATTAAAAGTAAATTTTCATTGCATTGGGCACAGGATCGCGCTTTCCGCAAGCAGGTGCGACAATGATGATAAACACCCATGTGAAGTATCAAGGTATGGGTTGTGAAGCAGTTGCAGAGATATAGTACACGAAAAAACTTTAACAAAAAAATTCAAAGTAATTTGACCTTGACATTGGGCACAGGGGCCGCACGGTGGGGGTTAGAATGAAAATAGGATGATGATAAACACCCATGTGAAGTTTCAAGGTAATGGGCGAAGCAGTTGCAGAGATATAGTATAACGAAAAAGTTTTAAACCAAAAAAACTCTAACCAGACGTACGTTAAAAAGTTAACGTTGAAAATGGCTAAGTCAATTACGTAGAAATAATAGGTGAAGGTAAAAAAATGGTCACATGTTGGATAGTTGTAGTGGTAGGCACCCCTTGGTTATGAAGCTGTGAAAGTTTGGTGGTCCTAGTTGGTACAGTACCAAAGAAATTGACTTAAACACGAAAACTTAACATTGTAAACGCGAAAACTTAACATTGAAAATGGCTAAGTCGACCTGCGCGGAAAAAATGGGTGTTTAAGTTAAAAAAAAAAGTAACATGTTGGATAGTGATATGTGGTGGGTACCCCTTGATTATGAAGCTGTGAAAGTTTGGTGGGTCCTAGGTGGTACAGTACCAAAGAAATGGACTTAAACACGAAAAACTTAACATTGTAAACGCGAAAACTTAACATTGAAAATGGCTAAGTCGACTACGCGGAAAGAAAAAAAAAGGGTCAATGTTAAAAAAAAAGTAACATGTTGGATAGTGATATGTGGTGGGCACCTTGATTATGAAGCTGTGAAAGTTTGGTGGTCCTAGGTGGTACAATAACAAAGAAATGGACTCAAACACGAAAACTTAACATTGATTGTGGACGCCGCCCGCCCGCCGCCTGCCCGCCCGCCCGCCCGCCCGGCTTTCGCCAATCCAATAGCCTGGATTTTTTTTCAAAAAACCTGGCTAAAAATGGTCACATGTTGGATAGTTGTATGTGGTAGGCACCCCTTGGTTATGAAGCTGTGAAAGTTTGGTGGTCCCAGGTGGTACAGTACCAAAGAAATGGACTTAAACACGAAAACTTAACATTGTAAACGCGAAAACTTAACATTGAAAATGGCTAAGTTGACTGCGCGGAAAAAATGGGTCAAGTTAAAAAAAAAAAGTAACATGTTGGATAGTGATATGTGGTGGGCACCCCTTGTTTATGAAGCTGTGAAAGTTTGGTGGTCCTAGGTGGTACAGTACCAAAGAAATGGACTTAAACACGAAAACTTAACATTGTAAACGTGAAAACTTAACATTGAAAATGGCTACGTCGACTGCGCGGAAAAAATGGGTCAAGTTAAAAAAAAAGTAACATGTTGGATAGTGATATGTGGTGGGCACCCCTTGATTATGAAGCTGTGAAAATGTGGTGGTCCTAGGTGGTACAGTAACAAAGAAATGGACTCAAACAGGAAAACTTAACATTGATTGTGGACGCCGCCCGCTGCCAGCCCGCCGCCCGCCCGGCTTTCGCCAATCCAATAGCCTGGATTTTTTTTCAAAAAACCGGGCTAAAAAATCAAAGTAATTTGACCTTCACATTGGGCACAGGGGCCGCACGGTTGGTGGGTAGAATGAAAATATGGATGATGATAAATACCCATGTAAAGTTTCAAGGTAATGGGCGAAGCAGTTGCAGAGATATAGTATAACGAAAAACTTTTAACCAAAAAACTTTAACCAGACGTACATTAAAAAGTTAACGTTGAAAATGGCTAAGTCAATTACGTAGAAATAATAGGTCAAGGTAAAAAAAAATGGTCACATGTTGGATAGTTGTATGTGGTGGGCACCCCTTGGTTATGAAGCTGTGAAAGTATGGTGGTCCTAGGTGGTACAGTACCAAAGAAATGGACTTAAACACGAAAACTTAACATTGTAAACGCGAAAAGTTAACATTGACTGCGCGGAAAAAATGGGTCAAGTTCAAAAAAAGGTAACATGTTGGATAGTGATATGTGGTAGGCACACACCCCTTGGTTATGAAGCTGTGAAAGTTTGTTGGTCCTATGTGTTACAGTAACAAAGAAATGGACTCAAACACGAAAACTTAACATTGATTGTGGACGCCGCCCGCCCGACTGGCTTTCACCAATCCAATAGCCTGGATTCTTTTCCCAAAAAAACCTGGCTAAAAATGGAAAAAAAGTTTAAAAAAATTTTTGTTTTTTTTTAAAAAAATTTTTTTTTAAAAATTAACCAAAAAATAATGCTCGCTCCTGGAGCCCAGAATTTTTATAATAGTCCTATATTTATCTACATATCATATCTGCACAGGTCCACATATTGCCACAATATTGTCAACACAGTTTACGGAAATGTAATACCCAGGTATAATAACTTACCTGTATAAATTACCTGTAATAATTTAGCTGGACATTTAGTGGTCAATCTGGAAATTTGCACATGGTTGCACATGCACAAGTGTTCAACTGGAGAAGGCTATTGTTCTCTCTACAGGTAAGGTGTACAGAGCGCACGAGAAAACGGGTCTTCATGCATTAATGTTTAAATTGTAGCATAGAAAGAAATAGAGTTTGACCTTGACCCTGGAGCCTGGAATTTTTTTAATAGTCGATATTCATCTACATATCATAGTAAAGGTATGTATAAAGTTTGATGACTGTAGCTGATAAGGTGTTGAAGTAATGACCGTAACACGAAAACTTAACATTGAATGATGACGCCGACACCGACACCGGAAAAGCAAAACCTATGTCTCGCTTTCCGCTTCGCGGGCGAGACAAAAACCAAAAATACAAATGGCTCTACATTGCTATGGAGGAATGGTGGATACAGGCTGTAGGCAAGTGGATGTGTGGAATGAAACGTTACATTGTTTTATCATTGTTTGTGCTACATAATTACATTTATAACACAAGCTGTTTGAGAACAACACACCTCGACTGTTGGCAGCTTGACAAAAAACTTTAACCAAGGAAAATTGGTAAAAGTAAATGGGCACTTGAACTTCATGAGTTGGTAAGTGGGTTGTGATTGATACACACAACTGGGTCATGATTATTGCCAAGTATGGTTGCTATATGTCTAATAGTATTGAAGATAAGTAAATAGACGAAAGTAGGTCAAAGTCACTTGAAGGTCATAAGTCAAGCTAAAATTCTTAACTTAAGCTTCAAAGTTAACCTGCTCCGAGTCCCGAAGCTTAAATTAAGATTAAGACTTACTTGTACGTGCTGGATAATGATGACATGTTGACCTTCACATCAATTGTGTGACCTGGTAGCCTTGGCAACACAGCAGTGATCTTGTCCAGTAAACTTTCACAATTGTGCGATGTGACAGTGGCAAGGTCAAGTGTCCGATCAACAAGAAGTACAGACGCTCGTCCCTGTGCAGACTGCAGAATAAAGCAGGATTGCGTCTAAGTCTATCTTAAAATTGGACCCAAAGCAACAATGTGAACATGGTATGAAAATGTGATTCATCCAAAAGCTGAAAATACAGTCGTCTTTCATGCCTGTGACCCACATTAAGTACCAGTCATAGAAATCACATTCTTACCAGCTAGGTCATTTATACATGAAAATATGAAACTTGTCTGCCTCCATCCATAACCAGCCCATTAATATTGTTAAAATAATAAAAAGCGCACCATTGTCCAGGTATCTGTCACTGTGACTCATTAATCTGCGAAATGACCCAACAAGCCAAGAAAACTGAGTCCAAATTTAAGATGATGGGTGCGATGCAAACCTTTAACAAATGAAAGTGCAACAAAGGAACCAAATGTGTGTCATCCTAATGAAGCTAAATATAAACTTACAATTAGATTTTAATTATAATAACTGTAATTTTTTAATGTTTATAACGTGAAAACTAGACCACCATCACAATAAATATGGACACATGCACTCACTGTGCGGAGGCACAGGCTGATCTTGAACTACACTGGCCGCAAAACCCATAAGCCCAATAGTCACAGTCACAACTGTTATTGTGATGTGCATGAAGGCTGCAAGTTAAAGATAAATCTTACAGCCACTTGGTAGCTTGCTGGACATTGACACTGTTGAGTGGTACTGAATAAACCACAAACCCACTGTTCCAATGTTTTGGCCCAAGTAACTATTCCTTGATAAAGGCCTTGGGCCAATATGCTGGAACGGTGAATTTGTGGTACTCATAGTACCATTCAACATATATTACTGCGAAGAGCTTTGAAACTGAACTGAACTAGATTTGTCAGTAAGCGAGGCTTACAGAATAACCCCCGTGTGGGCCCATGTGCTCCTAAATATGTAATGAAATGGAAGTTATAACATATTTTTCTGATGTTAAGTTTTGTAAAGAGACTAAGTATTTGACCTTGACCTTGAGATCAGCGGGGATTGGACAGTCATGGATTTGGCGCAGCATGGTAGTAGAGCCTTACAAGAATGCATGTGTGAAATATTAAGCAAGTTAGAACATTTCTCTGATGTTAAGTTTTGTAAAGAGGCTAAGTATTTGACCTTGACCTTGGGATCAGCGGGGGTTGGACGGACGTGGATTTGGCGCAGCATGGTAGTAGAGCCTTACAAGAATGCATGTGTGAAATAGTAAGCATTTTAAATGAATGAAACAGAAGTTAAAACATATTTCTCTGATGTTAAGTTTAGTGACGCACGGACGCACGGACGCACGGACGCACGGACAGATAACCTGACTCCAGTATACCCCCCCACAACTTTTTGCGGGGGGTATAAATAGTAAATTTGCAGCATACCTATCATATACAACTTGTGAATAAAAGCCAGCCATGGGAAGAGAGAAATCTGGCCTTTGTTCACAGATTGTCTTTGTTCACAGGTTCATTTATTTAGTAAATTGAATAATTAGGAAAACAAAAGCGTGGCTGCTATAGACATGTAATTGCTATTCGAAGACATCCTTTAGCACAGGTTCGACTGTGTTTCCATTTTCACTACCTTTACCAACCTTTCTCCTGTTGCGGGCGGGTGGGTAAGCCTCGAGGTTGGCAGCCAGCATGCCGCTCGTGTAGCCCAGTGAGTATATGTCCTCTCTCACCCCCAGGCTCTCCAGCAGTGAATCAAGGCACGACACTAATCTCTGAAAGTGAATAGGTTTAACGTCCCAGCAACAGCTTTTAAAGGTAATGTACAGACGAGACCTGTTTCAAGTCACATCAGAAAGACTAAATCTCTGGAACAAACAATCAACCACACCGACAGATCCACTGGTGCTGCACACCATGCTGGCATAAAATGTTTTGCGTTGAAATATGCCCTGGATTCCTGACAAATTCACATGCAGCTACATGCGGAAGATATTGCATAAACAAAGTTTTGTCTAATAACTTACAGCTATCGCATAAACACATTTTTCATCTAATAACCTACTAGATGAAACACGTGTTTATGCAATAGCTTTTAGTAGAGCTGATTGGAATTTCATCAGGAAACCGGTGAATGTTTTGACGTGAAATATTTTACGCCGATGCAGAGTGCGGATCTGTAACATGATTACAGGGGTCCAGAGGATAATGGAGTTTTCTTACATCTCAACCAGTAGTTTACACAAACATCGGGGAATTACACCACTCAATTCTGTAGTGTCGGTAGTTTACACCACTCTCGTGATTCACTATATTGAGAAATAACGTCAGTCACGTCACAAAGATGTGTTTTCTTCGACATGCACTATGAATCACAAATTTCACTACGGCTCACCTCCGGAAATTAATTGGCATATAAAATATCCTGTGTGAAATGTAAGAATATGTTCTATATTTAACCAGGTTAGCTGATTATCGCTGAACTTTATTTGAATTACCACTCATGCCTTATTATACGTTAATAGTTAATATCTATGTTGAATAAATAGTATATCAAAAGTAAGACCAAAGACTATCAGAAATATATCAAGATATTTAGCAGAGAACTGCATGTGTGATATATAGAGAATAGTAGGTTAGTGCCGTGAATGGGAAAAAATATCTGGCGAGGCTTAGGAAACTGGATGGGCGAGGCTCTGTCGAGCCTATCCGGTTTCCGTGCCGAGCCACAGAGAAAATATGACGCACAGATACTTTGCTATGTCTTGTTCTATCACTTGTAACACCACACCATTTTCTGAAAATGATTTCAAAGCGGGGTCATAACCACCTCAAATTTTCGCTACAAATGCTTGAAAAATACCTTAAATTCCGACGCGAAACCGTACCGGCGAGACAGCATAGCATGCACCATTTTCCAAGATGTCAAAATCAACCAGAGCTAACATTCAGTTTCGTAGAATTATGAAATACTCTAAAAAATACACTTAGTCAAGCCTCCCAAAGTCAAGAAATATTCATAAACCTATTTTTCTAGACACACTGGTGTAACTTACAAGGTCGGTAGTGAAGTATATAGAAAATTGTCCACCCCCTTTTTAAAGCGAGCTGCCCACTGTCCCGTGAGACCTAAGTATGACGTCAGTCATGTCTGAATGACGCACGGAATTGGTAGAGAGCAAACGCAATTGAAAATTGAGGGTCGTAATGGAAATTGATTTGACATTCAGAAAATGGCATGAACTTAATTTTATTTTCTGGCGATATCGTTTTTATTTGCCAAATTTAACCCTCACACTGTAAACAGTACCATCAGACTATTCAGTCAACTCAAGAAGTAGCTATACTGGAAAAAGTAGTCACCAACACGAATGACGCGTATGAATTGTGATTAGGTCGTATTGACAGGATATCAAATATGTTTCACGGCACCTTGATTCACGGCACATAGGCACTGCGTTGACGGGATAAATCAAAATATTTACCAGAGAACTGCATGTGTTATATATCAAAATATTTACCAGAGAACTGCATGCGTTATATATCAAGATATTTACCAGAGAACTGCATGTGTGATATATCAAGATATTTACCAGAGAACTGCATGTGTTATATATCAAGATATTTACCAGAGAACTGCACGTGTTATATATCAAGATATTTACCAGAGAACTGCATGCGTTATATATCAAGATATTTACCAGAGAACTGCATGTGTGATATGTCAAGTTCTGCGAAAAGAAAGCAAAAAGATGGTATAGTGATTGTAGACCTTACCATGTACAGTATCTGTAGATCTTTTGGAAGCACACTGACATCCAGGCCACTCAGCTTATCCAAGTCGAGCTTCCTTTCAGACTGAAATGATATGAAAATTCAAATAATTGCAACATACATTGCAATCATTATCGGATTTGATATCGACAATGAAATGGAAAACAAACACACACAACGAATGCATTAAGGATGCTACACACTGTTGATATTGTGATACGATGGAATTTGTCGTGATTTTGTTTGTTTGTTTATTAGTGTTTAATGGCCTATCAACAGCTAAGGTCATGTAACGCCAATCCAATAGCCTGGATTTTTTTTCAAAAAACCTGGCTAAAAATGGTCACATGTTGGATAGTTTTATGTGGTAGGCACCCCTTGGTTATGAAGCTGTGAAAGTTTGGTGGTCCTAGGTGGTACAGTACCAAAGAAATGGACTTAAACACGAAAACTTAACATTGTAAACGCGAAAACTTAACATTCAAAATGGCCAAGTCGACTGCGCGGAAAAAATGGGTCAAGTTAAAAAAAAAAGTAACATGTTGGATAGTAATATGTGGTGGGCACCCCTTGATTACGAAGCTGTGAAAGTTTGGTGGTCCTAGGTGGTACAGTAACAAAGAAATGGACTCAAACACGAAAACTTAACATTGTAAAACGAAAACTTAACATTGAAAATGGCCAAGTCGACTGCGCGGAAAAAATGGGTCAAGTTAAAAAACAAGAAACGAGGCAAAGCCACGAAAGCCAGGTTTTTTCCAAGCATAGACACTTGGATAACATAATTATACCCACTTTTTGTAGACTAGATGGCCGTGGCCTGCATGTCGCGCCTTGGGGCGAGGCATGGACACTAAAAAAATAGATATAGTAGATGGAAAAACTTTAACCAAAAAACTTTAACCGGACACACGGACGAACGGTACGGACGTATGCCAAAATGCCGACGATATCGCGCTTTCCGCAAGCAGGTGTGACAATGATGATAAACACCCATGTGAAGTATCAAGGTATTGGGTGAAGCAGTTGCAGAGATATAGTACACGAAAAAACTTTAACAAAAAAATTTCAAAGTAATTTGAACTTGACATAGGGCACAGGATCGCGCTTTCCGCAAGCAGGTGCGACAATGATGATAAACACCCATGTGAAGTAATTTCAAGGTATTGGGTGAAGCAGTTGCAGAGATATAGTACACGAAAAAAATTTAACAAAAAAATTCAAAGTAATTTGACCTTGACATTGGGCACAGGATCGCGCTTTCCGCAAGCAGGTGCAACAATGATGATAAACACCCATGTGAAGTATCAAGGTATTGGGTGAAGCAGTTGCAGAGATATAGTACACGAAAAAACTTTAACAAAAAAATTCAAAGTAATTTGAACCTTGACATGCACTGAGTCGCGCAAAAAAATTCCGAAGACATTGGTGCGACAATGAATGATATAAACACCCATGTGAAGTATCAAGGTATTGGGTGAAGCAGTTGCAGAGACATAATACACGAAAAAACTTTAACAAAAAAATTCAAAGTAATTGACCAAATTGACATTGGGCACTGGATCGCGCTTTCCGCAAGCAGGTTGCGGACATGATGATAAACACCCATGTTCAAGTCAAGGTATTGGGTGAAGCAAGTTGCAGGATATAGTACACGAAAAAAACTTTCACAAAAAAAAATTCAATGTAATTTTTACTTGACATTGGGCACAAAGGGGCCGCACGGTTGGGGGTTAGAATGAAAATATGGATGATGATAAAACATTCCCATGTGAAGTTTCAAGGTAATGGGCGAAGCAGTTGCAGAGATATAGTATAACGAAAAAGTTTTAACCAAAAAACTCTAACCAGACGTACGTTAAAAAGTTAACGTTGAAAATGGCTAAGTCAATTACGTAGAAATAATAGGTGAAGGTAAAACAAGAAACGAGGCAAAGCCACGAAGGCCAGGTTTTTTCCAAGCATAGACACTTGGATAACATAATTATACCCACTTTTTGTAGACTAGATGGCCGTGGCCTGCATGTCGCGCCTTGGGGCGAGGCATGGACACTAAAAAAATAGATATAGTAGATGGAAAAACTTTAACCAAAAAACTTTAACCGGACACACGGACGTACGGACGGACGGACGTATGCCAAAATGCCGACGATATCGCGCTTTCCGCAAGCGGGTGCGACAATGATGATAAACACCCATGTGAAGTTTCAAGGTAATAGGCGAAGCAGTTGCAGAGATATAGTATAACAAACTTTAACCAGTTTACGTTAAAATGTTAACGTTGAAAATGGCTAAGTCAATTACGTAGAAATAATAGGTGAAGGTAAAAAAATGGTCACATGTTGGATAGTTGTATGTGGTAGGCACCCCTTGGTTATGAAGCTGTGAAAGTTTGGTGGTCCTAGGTGGTACAGTACCAAAGAAATGGACTTAAACACGAAACTTACGTAAACGTGAAAACTTAACATTGAAAATGGCTAAGTCGACTGCGCGGAAAAAATGGGTGAAGTTAAAAAAAAAAGTAACATGTTGGATAGTGATATGTGGTGGGTACCCCTTGATTATGAAGCTGTGAAAGTTTGGTGGTCCTAGGTGGTACAGTACCAAAGAAATGGACTTAAACACGAAAACTTAACATTGTAAACGCGAAAACTTAACATTGAAAATGGCTAAGTCGACTACGCGGAAAAAAAAATGGACTTAACACGAAAACTTAACATTGTGAACGCGAAAACTTAACATTGAAAATGGCTAAGTCGACTACGCGGAAAAAAATAAAAAATGGGAAATTGAAATTAAAAAAAAGTACCATGTTGGATAGTGATATGTGGTGGGCACCCCTTGATTATGAAGCTGTGAAAGTTTGGTGGTCCTAGGTGGTACAGTAACAAAGAAATGGACTCAAACACGAAAACTTAACATTGATTGTGGAGCGCCGCCCGCCGCCCCCCGCCCGCCGCCCGCCGCCCGCCCGGCTTTCGCCAATCCAATAGCCTGGATTTTTTTTCAAAAAACCTGGCTAAAAATGGTCACATGTTGGATAGTTGTATGTGGTAGGCACCCCTTGGTTATGAAGCTGTCAAAGTTTGGTGGTCCTAGGTGGTACAGTACCAAAGAAATGGACTTAAACACGAAAACTTAACATTGTAAACGCGAAAACTTAACATTGAAAATGGCTAAGTCGACTGCGCGGAAAAAATGGGTGAAGTTAAAAAAAAAAGTAACATGTTGGATAGTGATATGTGGTGGGTACCCCTTGATTATGAAGCTGTGAAAGTTTGGTGGTCCTAGGTGGTACAGTACCAAAGAAATGGACTTAAACACGAAAACTTAACATTGATTGTGGACGCCCCCCGCCCGCCCGCCCGCCGCACCGCCCGGCTTTCGCCAATCCAATAGCCTGGATTTTTTTTCAAAAAACCTGGCTAAAAAGGTAACATGTTGAATAGTGATATGTGGTGGGCACCCCTTGGTTATGAAGCTGTGAAAATTTGTTGGTCCTATGTGGTACAGTACCAAAGAAATGGACTTAAACACAAAAACTTTACATTGTAAACGCGAAAAGTTAACATTGAAAATGGCTAAGTCGACTGCGCGGAAAAAATGGGTCAAGTTCAAAAACAGGTAACATGTTGGATAGTGATATGTGGTGGGCACCCCTTGGTTATGAATCTGTGAAAGTTTGTTGGTCCTATGTGGTACAGTAACAAAGAAATGGACGAAAACACGAAAACTTAACATTGATTGTGGACGCCACCTGCCGCCTGCCTGCCCGCCCGCCCGCCCGGCTTTCACCAATCCAATAGCCTGGGTTAAAAACCTGGCTAAAAATGAATAAATTTATCCTTAAATTGAAAATTTCTCCTTCAAAGTATACTTTGCTAGAAAAGTATACTTTGCAATGTTGGTGAAATAGGCTACAGGTCTCCAGTCGGGATTCCGGTAAGGATGAACTCCGATCGTTAAATTACCCATCGCATGCTCCCACCTGCCACCCACAATTTGTTGTGACAGTATGCAGTAATAAAATACAGTAACTGTATCCCTTAAGGACTTAGATCATAGAAAGATACTATATAATTGGCTTCAATGATAATTTGGATATACGAATATAACATACATGTATGTGAATAGTCTCTTAGTACTGTATACTATACTGTACATTGAGTTGCCATCTCTGCCATGTTTGTATGTACAAGCCATTGTACAGTTTCACTTCAAGTGTTTGACACATACAGCAATTGATAAGACACTAAAACTAATAAAAGTTGTTGCAATACATCATAGACAGGTATGACAACAGCATGCTATTAAATATGACATTTACCAGCAAATTATACAAAAGGCGAGATATCTGAGCATTTCTCCCATCAATATCAAAATAAATTTCAATGTGTACATTTTTCAATCTGATGCACAGATAATTGTTAGTGTACATGTTACACACTGAAAGGGCAAGTCGTGTAGCAGGCAAGTAGACACCAGGGACAATACGCTCAGATAACTTCTTGCATGTCACTGTTGATACAGTATGTATGGTAATACAGGTATATATGTATATCTACAGCACTGTGGTAAATTTATCTTACTGTTACATAGATATTACTGGATTCTCAAAAATGTAACAATGGGTCAACAAACTCTTCAGAAATCAGACTTTGTAAAATAAATTATGATGAAAAAACAAATCCATAGAACGTAGTTCTTTGATGTCATTGAAAGATATAGCACCAAATTGTATTTGTGGTATTTGTCAAATGCCACAAGAGGTAAAACTGACTGATGGCTTTTATACACAAGATGGCCGACATAGCAACTCCACGCGCCATATAGTATATAACAAGAATTCCGCCACGGAAGCGGTGTCGCGCCTGCCGAGGCATTTGACTGTGAACATTACAAGTAAATAAATGACCTTGACCTTCAGAATTTGGATGTGGGGGTGTGTGTAATGAAGTCTGGCAAGGGGTTAAAGAGATATTGTGAAAAAACAATAACTTTAACGCATTTCTGTTACAAAACCGGTGAACATTACAAGTAAATAAATGACCTTGACCTTGAGAATTTGGATGTGGGGGTGTGCGTAATGAAGTATCATCTGTAGACAAACATTGATGTGAAATATTATCAAAGTCTGGCAAGGGGTTAAAGAGATATTGTGAAAAAACAATAACTTGAACGCATTTCTGTTACAAAACCGGTGAACATTACAAGTAAATAAATGACCTTGACCTTGAGAATTTGGATGTGGGGGGTGTGCGTAATGAAGCATCATCCCTAGACAAACATTCATGTGAAATATTATCAAAGTGTGGCAAGGGGTTAAAGAGATATTGTGAAAAAACAATAACTTTAACGCATTTCTGTTACAAAACCGGTGAACATTACAAGTAAATAAATGACCTTGACCTTGAGAATTTGGATGTGGAGGTGTGCGTAATGAAGTATCATCCGTAGACAAACATTGATGTGAAATATTATCAAAGTCTGGCAAGGGGTTGAAGAGATATTGTGAAAAAACAATAACTTTAACGCATTTCTGTTACAAAACCGGTGAACATTACAAGTAAATAAATGACCTTGACCTTCAGAATTTGGATGTGGGGGTGTGCGTAATGAAGCATCATCCCTAGACAAACATTCTTGTGAAATATTATGAAAGTCTGGCAAGGGGTTAAAGAGATATTGGGAAAAAACAATAACTTTAACGCATTTCTGTTACAAAACCGGTGAACATTACAAGTAAATAAATGACCTTGACCTTGAGAATTTGGATGTGGGGGTGTGTGTAATGAAGCATCATCCCTAGACAAACATTCATGTGAAATATTATCAAAGTGTGGCAAGGGGTTAAAGAGATATTGTGAAAAAACAATAACTTTAACGCATTTCTGTTACAAAACCGGTGAACATTACAAGTAAATAAATGACCTTGACCTTCAGAATTTGGATGTGGGGGTGTGCATAATGAAGCAACATCCCATGACAAACATTGATATGAAATATTATGAAAGTCTGGCAAGGCGTTAAAGAGATATTGTGAAAAAACAATAACTTTAACGTATTTGCCTTACAAAAAAACGGACGACGCGGACGACGCGGACGACGCGGACGACGCGGACGACGACGACGGAAAAAGCGCCGACTATAGTCGCGCCTCTGCTAAAGCAGGCGCGACAATAACGAGGGAATGTTCACATTTATCACATGAAAACCTTGTTATGACCTGTTGTAACCCATTTCATAAATGTGATATGACACGTGTAATAACACCTGCAGCAAATTTAGTTTGGCTGGCCGCATCACCCTAATTACATATTTGTATTTTTTATGCGCTAACGTTATGCCAAACTAACACAATGAAGACGTTCCAAATGATGTCCATAATGGCGAGACAAAGAAACGTTATTTTGACGTTGACGTCATCATGTTTCAAACGTCATTAGAAGCATTGATGACTGTAAAATCACTAAAATTGTTCAAATTCACTCCCATTTAGTAATACAAAATGTTTACAGAGAACCGGAACCTACACTATGGCATATTTATAATTATATATTGTTGCTAGTATTAAAACTATTTTTCTCGCTGGAGATTTTAAACTGGAGGGGAAAATAGTCAATGGCGTCCTCTCACTGAAACGTATTGGATATCTCCAAAGTATTCTGATCCTTGGTTGTGTGAAGTCATGTAATAAACAGAATCTCAAACTCCATTTGATATGAGAATGAAACACTTCAGCAATTTTATGCACCTTGCCTGATATCAAATGGAAACTCGTTTGAGATCTTCTATATGTTATACGAGGTGCAGTCATAAATAAAGTTCTCGGACTGTGCTTATATCTAAAGAACCATTTCGTCAAATCGGTTGTGAAATATGTGATTAGAAAGTCAGTTCATTTGTGTAAACAGTAATATATCGGTTCCATGAAGTATATCAGAGGATTTCGTAAACTACTCATTTATTCGCAGCATCTACGTCAGCACAGAGTAGTTTGACATCGTCTAACGTTACGTAATGATTTAATAGGATTGTAAATGTTTTCATCCGTCCATTGACGAGACGTCAACATTTTTACTTAAAATGTCATGCACTACCTGCATCCATGTTACATGATACGTTCGTTGGGCCATTGCATAGCTCAGACATTTCTTTGGTCCAAAGAACAATACAGTTAGAGTCATGCACCATATACTCCGTATAACTATGAAACTCGGAACACAGGTATTTCATGAAATGTTAGATTTTTCAACTGGTCCGTAGTGACGTTATTTCGTTGCTATAGCAGGGTTCAATCTAGGCCAAAAAATTAGGGAGAAGTGACTTCTCCCTCCAGGTAGAATAGGGAGAAGTGAGGGGAAATCAGGGAGAAGTGATCAAAATCATATTTTCCCGGATTGTTTCTCTTACTTATAGTTATCGCGTAACTGTATACACAGGCTCGTAGCCAGGGGGGGTCGGAGCGGTCGGACGACCCCCCTGCCCAGCCTCGAGGTCCACTTTTTTATCAAAAAAGCATGCCCCCGGCCCCCCTAGATACCTCAGGCCCCTTGGGCCTTCGAAACGACCCCCCCCCCTTCAAACAGGTCTGGCTACGGGCCTGATACATTAACTTTATGTTTTCCAAAACATATCTATTACAGGTGGGATGCTGGGAAGTAAATGTAGTAGTATGTAGAATTTGAAAAAAAAATATTTTGTTTTTATTTCATCTCGAAAGTATATGTTGTTACCACCCATTTGAACCTCTTTAACTGTGTACATGTAATGAAACAGCATTTATGTAAATACGTTAGACGAATAGCAAATTAATCCGTTTAAATTCACTTAAAATATAATTTATGAACTTGGATGTGCATAAATTCCGTATATTTAGTTAATACTAAACTGAATTATCATAAAAATCGGGCTACGTTAACATCGATTGGAAAAAGTTTCAAAAGGACGATTTGTAGGTACGAAATCGCCGAAATTGTCCTTGATATTTATAGACTTTTTCATGTTTTCTGACAATACAGTTATCCATATTTGGTTGAAATAAACAGTTAGTAATGTAATAAACAATATTTGTTTTTGGCATCAAAGGATATATTGATTTCGTATTTAATTCTTCACACTTTTCGGCGAAAAAGAAAGTTGCAATCATGGGCATCCGTTGTGTTGGCCATGACTCGGTTCGTCAGGTGGCGCCTCGAGTGGGTATACCCACAATCGTAGCTAACGATTGGATGCTATTTTTATTTCGGAAATGGTATCCCACAAAGCGTCATAAGCTGACAAAAATGTGTGTAGTCGCCACCGTGCGACCCAGCTTATTATTTTGACTAGCCCTGACCCAGAAACGACTCGCATCTAGTGCCCGTTAAAACGTGTGTTTGCATGTGTTTGTTTGTCTCGTTGAGAGTATTCGGAGGGCGTTAACTATATCGGGTTCTGATAGATCTATTGCCGACGTCTTTCGCCACAGTAACCTGTCAATCATGCCACTAAGGGCTGCCTTTACTTACCAGCGATTGGCTGTACTGTATAAATAACTTCGCCACGAGAATAACACGTGTTTTGAACTGACAATTATAGTAGCCAGAAGCGATGTTTGGCTAAGGGATTATTGAAACTATCGACACGTGACTTTTATTGTCACAGCATGATTTTAGTGAATCGCTTAATGATATGATGAAAATTTGGTCAAACACTCGGGAGTCATAAAACAAATGGTATTGTAAACAGTTTGTCAGGCCTGCAATTAGCGAGATTTAGGTCACTGGGTGGGAAATGGGGATTACCTGAACGAATTTGGTTCCAGCTTTTTTTAGAATTTCAGATATTTTGCGAGATTTTTTAAGGCGAAGTGAACTTCGCCTTGCCGGACACATAGGGTGACTTGGGCGGGAAAAAAAAGGGACGACTTTGCCCAAGTTGCCCCCAAAATTGAACCCTGCTATCGTTATGTATTACGTGCGAATGGATCGTCGCAAAGTATGTTCTTATTTTCAAATCAATTCAATTTGACCAGATGTAAATTTCATATAAAAACAAGAATTCTGCCACGGAAGTGTTGTCGCGCCTGTTGAGGCATTTGACTGTAACATGATCATGGGCATGTGCTAAATTAAGCATCACAAAAACCATCAAAAAGGTGAAGGTCAAGTTAAAGGTACATACCCACTCAGTAGGAACAAAATGTTCTTTATATCAGAAACATCATTTGAGACATTTGCTGGCACAATAAACATTCATTCACCATTACCGCGGGTACTGATTGGCATTATTATACATGTTATATCAGACGTAAATTCCCACACTGATATCAGGGGAGATAACCTTGTTTCCTTAAAATGTTTACGGGCATCACTATTTATTCTTTGTATTTATCTTTTGATGTGCAATGACCATACTTCATAATTATAATCTGTCGAAAATATTATTTTTTCAGGCGACGCATTTAATTAGTATAAATAATAAAAAAATAGCATGCCTCATTTGCATATAGCCTGAAACCACCGCGAGTCAATATCAGTAAAATAAATATTACTAAATGATTATATCTGTGTGTTTACGCAAGAAAATGTGAAGGTAAAAATGGTTAAGGTCATGTTAATGGCGGCATGAGCATGTTCCAAATGCTCACATGTATCAGTGTCCAAGTATTGAAGCAATCCATCAAGTAATATTAAAGTTATACCATGATGATGAAGCTTGTACAAACTTTTGGACATTTCGGACGACGACGACGACGGAAAAAGTGGCGACTATAGTCACGTCTTCTGCTATAGCAGGCGCGACAAAAATGGTGAATACAGAATTTAACTGAACACCTTTCAATGGAGTCATCGCGTACACTGTACTTTTATTGCTAAATAGTCTTAAATATGAGCAATGTAGTGTATCATTGCCGATCTACCATCTCGTATCTTCGTAACTGTAGATTGTTTAACAATTCTAACCAGTTGTTGGTGAATGATGTAGCATTTAGTCTCGTCGAGATGTTCAGATCAGTATACTCCCGAAAAGAAATAGAAGACAGCAAAACTTTTCATACTACAGTCGAAAAATCCCCGAACGGTCACCTCTCTACAACACCCCCCTCTCTGTGACAGCCACTTTTGTATATCCCAACAACTGGACTCTGAAAGTGGTAGCCAGTGGTAACATGAATCGTTGAAAGGAATTAACAGGATCACCCTCTGATCTATGGTAAAAGACTTTCAATTGAACTACCGAAGCAGCATTCATGTTAGAATTGGCAGAGTTTGTCAGTTTCATGTCGCGATGCTGAACCAATCCACAAATTCAGTTCTGTAACCTATTTATAACCCATTGAAGCCTATGACTGATGATGTATACAATACTTTTTAATGAAACAAACTCATTATTTTGTTTATTTCTCCATACAAGTACATGTTGTTTCATATAAGTGGTAACAATATATACTTCCGAACAGAAAATAGTGAAAAAATCACCAAGTTTTCATACAACTGTAATTCAATTGTATTCAGCATATAATGGGTTAGAGGGTGACAGGATCGGGCCTACCTTGCCCTGTCGGCTGCTACTGTATTGTAGCTCCACCTGTCGCAGGTCCGCACTCGTCAGAGGACATAATCCACTCACAGCTGGCACGAGGAACACAGAGTTACCCAAACTGATGGTGTGCAGAGGCAGGTGGAATATTTCTGCTGTGTAGTTCTACAAATCAAATACAAGTGCATGTACATGTGAGAATGAGATACCAGCGCTCCAGATAAGCTTTGTGTCTAAAGAGTATTGTACCCCATGATTTCAAATTAAATGCATAGTTTATTTTTACAAATGGATTATTGATTTTCTTCATTATTAAATACGGAACAACTGATCAAATCAAATTTAAACATTCACTTATTTGAGTGCATTATTACTTATTCACTTATGTATTCTATAATACAGTTGAAAATTTACTTTATAGTTGAGCTGCAGAGCAGCAGCTGAACTAAGTAAATTTTATTACAGTATTTCCACTACTGAATTTGAAAATCAATGCGTATTTTCACATTGCTGTGAATATTTTGTACTCCCACTGTTTATAATGCGTATTCAGCTAAAACTAGATTGGTCAGTAAGCGAGGCTTACGGAATACCCCCCGCGTGGGCCCAGGTACCCCTAGAATATGTACAAATTTCCAAGTGTGTGGGCTTGTGACCTTGACTCTGGGATTAGCGCGAGCGGCATGAACGTGAATTTGTCACAGGGTGGTAGAGGTCCATTGGAGCAATGAGTGTGTGAAATGTGAAGCAAGTTCGAGCAAGGAAATAGAAGTTATAACCGATTTCTCTGATGTTAAGTTTTGTAAAGAGACTACCGTATAACCTCGAATTAACGCCCCCAGAGGCGTTACATTTTAGAAAAGGGGGGGGGGGGGGCGTTTATTTGTCACAGGGTGGTAGAGGTCCATTGGAGCAATGAGTGTGTGAAATGTGAAGCAGATCAGAGCAAGGAAATAGAAGTTATAACCGATTTCTCTGATGTTAAGTTTTGTAAAGAGACTACCGTATAACCTCGAATTAACGCCCCCGGAGGCGTTACATTTTACAAAAGGGGGGGGGGGGGGGCGTTTATTAGCCAGTAAAAAAAAAAAAAAAATTCACCAAGGACAGCCAATTTCAAACACAAATAAGGATTTAAGGATTATTTGTGTTTGAAATTGGCGGTCATTGGTAAAATTATTATTATTTTTTTTATTTTTTTTTGGCGGGGGCTGGGGTTTATTAGCCAGTAAAAAAAAAAAAAAAAAAAAAAAAGAAAAAAAAAAAAAAAAAAAGAAAACACAAATAAGGATTTAAGGATTATTTGTGTTTGAAATTGGCGGTCATTAAAAAAAAATTGTTTTGTTGTTTTTTTTTTATTTGGGGGGTGGGGGGGGGGGCGTTTAATAGCCAGTAAAAAAAAAAAAAGAAGAAAAATTGTTTACCAAGGACCACCAATTTCAAACACAAATAAGGATTTAAGGATTATTGTGTTTGAAATTGGCGGTCACTGGTATATTTTTTTTTTATTTGGGGGGGGGGGGGGGGGGGGGGGTGGTGGGGGGGGGGGGGGGCGTTTATTAGGAGGGGGGCGTTAAGTCGAGGTTATACGGTATGTATGTGATGTTGACCTCGAGATCAGCGGGGATTTGTCACAGCATATGAAATATTAAGTCATTTTTCAATGAAAGAAATAGAAGTTTATAACATATTCTCTGATGTTAAGTTTTTGTAATAGAGACTAAGTATGTGACCTTGACCTTGGGATCAGCGGGGTTGGACAGTCGTAGATTTGTGACAGCATGATAGTACAACCTTAGAGAATCACAAGTGAAATAATAAGAATTTTCAATAAGGAAAATAGAATTATTAACTATTCTCTGATGTTAAGTTTTTGTAAAGAGTATTTGACCTTGACATTTGGATCAGCGGGGTTGGACGGTCATGGATTTTGCACAGCATGGTAGTAGAAGCCTTACAGAATGCATGTGTGAAATATTAAGCATTTAAGATGAAGGGAAATAGAATTATAACAATATTTCTCTTGATGTTAAGTTTTGTAAAGACTAAGTATTTGACCTTGACCTTGGTATCAGCGGGGGTTTGGATGGTCGTGGATTTGGCACAGCATGGTATAGAGCCTACAGAAATCATGTAAAATTAAGCATTTTAGATGAAGGAAATAGAATTATAACAATATTTACCTGATGTTAAAATTTTGTAAAAAGACTAAGTATTTGACCTGACCTTGGGACTGGGACGTTGTCATGGATTTGGCACAGCATGTAGTAGAAGCCTTACAGAATGCAATGGTGAAATATTAAGCATTTTAGATGAAGGAAATAGAAGTTATAACAATATTTCTCTGATGTTAAGTTTGTTTACGGATCTAACAGTAACGTGTTGACCTTGAACCTTGGGTATCTGCGGGGGTTGGCCACGGAGGTCGTGGATTTGGCACAGCATGGTAGTGAGCCTTACAGGAATGCATGTGTGAAATATCAAGCATTTTAGATGA
This sequence comes from Conchocele bisecta, assembly GCA_029237695.1. Classification (NCBI taxonomy): domain Eukaryota; kingdom Metazoa; phylum Mollusca; class Bivalvia; order Lucinida; family Thyasiridae; genus Conchocele; species Conchocele bisecta. The sequence goes on along the minus strand of CM055271.1, from coordinate 24,056,127 downwards.
AGGAAATAGAAGTTATAACAATATTTCTCTGATGTTAAGTTTACCCGGACGACGGACGGACGGACACGGACAACCTGACTCCAGTATACCCCCCCACAACTCGTTGCGGGGGGTATAATAAGTGCCTTCCTGGGAGAACCTCTTTATCCAAGGAAATTATTGGGACTTTCTGCATGGGATACCGCTAGGTGTAAGATATCTTGACGGTGAATCAGGAATGTTTATTGCTGGTACCCTTACATTGCTGGACACGAAATTTGTCGTCTGCTGTTGCCAATATTTCTCAATAACAAGAAACGAGGCAACGCCACGAAGGCCAGGTTTTTTCCAAGCATGGACACTTGGATAACATAATTATACCCACTTTTTGTAGACTAGATGGCCGTGGCCTGCATGTCGCACCTTGGGGCGAAGCATGGACACTAAAAAAATAGATATAGTAGATGGAAAAACTTTAACGAAAAAACTTTAACCGGACACACGGACGTACGGACGGACGGACGTATGCCAAAATGCCGACGATATCGCGCTTTCCGCAAGCGGGTGCGACGATGATGATAAACACCATGTGAAGAATCAAGGTAATAGGTGAAGCAGTTGCAGAAATATAGTACACAAAAAAACTTTAACAAATAAATTCAAAGTAATTTCACCTTGAGATTGCGCACAGGGGCCGCACGGTTGGGGGTTACAGTGAAAATATGGACGATGATAAACACCCATGTGAAGTTTGAAGGTAATGGGCGAAGCAGTTGCAGAGATATAGTATAACAAAAAAGTTTTAACCAAAAAATTTAACCAGACGTACGTTAAAAAGTTAACGTTGAAAATGGCTAAGTCAATTACGTAGAAATAATAGGTGAAGGTAAAAAAATGGTCACATGTTGGATAGTTGTATGTGGTAGGCACCCTTGGTTATTTGAAGCTGTGAAAGTTTGGTGGTCCTAGGTGGTACAGTACCAAAGAAATGGACATAAACACGAAAACTTAACATTGTAAATGCGAAAAGTTAACATTGAAAATGGCTAAGTCGACTGCGCGGAAAAAATGGGTGAAGTTCAAAAAAAAGTAACATGTTGGATAGTGATATGTGGTGGGCACCCCTTGATTATGAAGCTGTGAAAGTTTGGTGGTCCTAGGTGGTACAGTACCAAAGAAATGGACTTAAACACGAAAACTTAACATTGAAAACGTGAAAACTTAACATTGAAAATGGCTAAGTCGATTCGCGGAAAAAATGGGTCAAGTTAAGTAACATGTTGGATAGTGATGTGGTGGGCACTTGATTAGAAGCTGAAAGGTTTGGTGGTCCTAAAAAAGGTGGTACAGTACCAAAGAAAGGACTTAAACACGAAAATTAACATTGAAAAAGCGAAAACTTAACATTGATGGTAAGTCGATTTGCGCGGAAAAAATGTCAATTTAAAAAAAAAGTAACAGTTGGATGTGATATGTGGTGGGCACCCCTTGATTATGAAGCTGTGAAAGTTTGGTGGTCCTAGGTGGTACAGTACCAAAGAAATGGACTCAAACACGAAAACTTAACATTGATTGTGGACGCCGCCCGCCCGCCCGCCCGGCTTTCGCCAATCCAATAGCCTGGATTTTTTTTTTAAAAACCTGGCTAAAAACATAGTTTGACAGCCCTTTATGGAAATGATTCTAAATTGCTGTCAAAAAATGTTTTGATGAGAAAAATGGAAAATATAAAATCAACATCAGGCGACACAATTTAATTAAGCATAGTAAGGGTTAAGCAAGTGGTGCAGTTTTTCTCTATCTGCTTAATGGGAGTGACTGAAAAATCACAGCTCTTGTGATTAGTATAGTTGAAATGTGTACCTATGCCAGTTAATAGCCATTTATTAACTAATGGAATAGTCATAAATTAACCTGGAAGTGTCCAGAATGAACTAGGACTACAACTGCAGGACTATGTGTAGAAACAAAATGGCTACCCACTGCTCCGTACGTCACGATGATAAACATATCGTAGGTAACTCTTGTAGTTAGACTATGTGTTGTGCTTACCATGTTGCCCATCCACGCGAGCAGGGAGTCCCCGAACCTGGCGTAGAGCTCCCCGTCATCGACGAGCCTGCCTGAGCGACTGAAGGTGTTCAGCGTGGAGCTGCTGGTCGCCAGCACAACCACATACTGAAAGTGGCTCGCCCGCACCACGTCCTCCATCACCGCCGCCGTCACCTCGTCCAGCAGCGCGCTCACAATAAACACGCCCTTCTTCTCGCTCTCAGAGCCACTCTACAAACAAATCACCAGAAACAGTGACACCTTATCTAAAACTGTCCATACAAAAATATACACCACCAGTGATGTACCTAGAGTGAGCCCGGGGATAATTTTCCCATCTCAAACTTACCCATTGACCTGTAATGCTCAAAATCTGAAATTGTCCCCTTGGCTCTGAGAACTAGACACAACACCACATGAAGCAGCAATGCTATTGGTAATTGAAGGGGTCAGTGGAAGAAGGGACTACTGACCCTACTGACCATCATAAGTCTTATTAAACAAAGATCAGGCTACAGGAGTGTGCTATTTCATTAGAAGCTACACCGGCCTCAAATCCCATACGCCCCATTTCTCCAGTCACAGCCACAAATAATATAGTTAAGAAAGTTACAAAAGTGCCAATACCTCAAATGAGGAGAACTGTTTGACAGTGTAGGCGCCTGCATCGAGAATGTGGAGCAGTCCCGAGTGCCAGTGGAGCAGCTCAGCCGACACACTGTCGATGAAGACGGCAGCACGGTTCACATGGCACAACACTCGCTCCACGGCCTCGTAGCTGCACGCGGCTATTGTCCTCATGGCTACAAGAGACATTAACTCTACAAAATCCATGGTGGAGCAGTTCACATGACACAACACTCATTCCACGGCCTCGTAGCTGCACATGGCTACCGTCCTCATGGCAACAAGAAACATTAACTCTACAACATGCACGGTGGAGCAGTTCACATGACACAACACTCGCTCCACAGCCTAATAGCTGCACATGTCTACCGTCCTCATGGCAACAAGAGACATTAACTCTACAACATGCACGGTGGAGCAGTTCACACGACACATTAACTCTACAACATCCACGGTGGAGCAGTTCACATGACACAACACTCACTCCACGGCCTCGTAGCTGCAAGCGGCTAATGTCCTCATGGCTACAAGAGACATATTAACTCTACAACACACATGGTTGAGCAGTTCACATGACACAACACTCGCTCCACGGCCTCGTAGCTGCACACGGCTACCGTCCTCATGGCTACAAGAGACATTAACTCTACAACATCCACGGTGGAGCAGTTCACATGACAACACTCGCTGCATGGCCTCGTAGCTGCACACGGCTACAGTCCTCATGGCTACAAGAGACAATGATATTTGATAAATTTATGACGATTCTTTTCCAACCTTAACTATTTCCGAACCTAATGGATAAAGGTCATCATAGCAAAACATATTTGATCGAAATAATTTATATTCGGCAGAATCCCAGTCTATATTCTAATTCCTGTCACTTGTTCAAAATATTTATGTATCCACCGTTTACTGCATTCTGTTCCGAATCCTGTTGTATTGCTTCACAGATTTGTCAGAACATGGCACCTCATGACGTCATGAGTATCCCCAATTATCATGGATCTGTGCCTTCTCATTGATTCATGTCCCTAGAAAACAAGTGAATAAGCACATTCTAAGAATAGTCTTAATTGAAAATTATTTTAAAATATATTTTAAGTTGTTTCCCACGGTTTTCTAAGTTACAGTTACATACAATTGTGATTTACCACCTATTTTGTGATTTTTCTGCATATTTCCTTAATCTGAAGAAGGGTCTGTTCGCAAATTATGCATAAAATGTGATATACATTGTATGTTGATTTCTAGCTGAATCTGGACTTCACTATATTTAAATTTGATGAATCCAGCATGTTTAAGCAGTAACACTTCTTTATTGTACGAGATCAAGGAATGTCAGTCAAATGTGCAAAACGTTGTAGGGCACGAACTTGGTGAGAAGTTTCAAGATCAATTAGGTGACTTGGGTGGGTTATTTCTAGGAACTCCAAGACTTGCATAAACAACAATTTTCGCAAATTCCTTATGTGCAGTCATAGTCAAGTGATTGAACTTTATGTTGATGTATACATTTTCAGGAATTAATCAGAATATAACACACAATATGAATTTATGTGATTAGCATGATTAGGGACACAAATCCATGAGAAGACTGACTATAGGCTAGCAAAGTAATAGTTGCGAACGGTAACTCTTGCAATCTACTCCAGTACCGGCCGTAGCCAGAGTTAAGTTTCCACTCGTAGCATTCCTCTGCAGAATAGCGAGCCAGATCTGATTCGCATTTTAGCAGTTAATTATGACATATTTGAGATATTTTCCATCTGAAGATGCAGAAATGTGAAGCTGTCACCAAGGCAATAAACAGTGAGAATTTGAAACTCTAGAGCATTATTTCTTCCTCTCGTTGTGCTAAACAGGTATACTAATTTCGGTAGAGATGTGTAAAGTAGAAATTATATAGAATTGGATACAAAAATGGTAGAAAAAAGTTATGAGGGTCAGTCAATAAGTAACCGGCCTAGATACTTTCTAGTCACGGTTGACTGCCTCTTTCTAGATATAATTTCCCGACAATTCAATACATTTCTGCCAGCGAGATTTCGGCGCTGTAATTCCTTGCAATAAAAAAATGGACGGTTTTTCCTCGACCCTGCATTGGCCAGGAAGTGACGTCCACGGAGACTTTTTTTCAAGTATGGGAATAGGAAATAGTCGCTGGGGGCCCGGTCTGGTGTGTATGGTGGGTGCCTAACAGATTCAATGCCTGCAGTCTCCAGGGCTTCGACTGCAAGTTTGCATGTATGGACCCTGGCGTTGTCATGCTGCAGAAGGACGCCTTTGGTGTATTTGCCACGCCTTTTCTGAATAATGGCTACTCTGACCTGAGCTATCACTATTGCCCGACCACGAGGTAGAAAATCCAGCAGGATTACCCCTTTAGAATCCCAACAAGAGTGCCGCAAGTCACAAAATACGCCCGTTGAATATGGGCCAGACAGCGAAGATGCAGAAATGTGAAGCTGTCACCAAGGCAAGAAACATTAATGAGAATTTGAAAGTCTATAGCATTATTTCTTCATCTCGTTGTGCTAAACATGTATACTAATTTAGGCAGAGATAGAAAAGTAGAGTGTAAAGTAGAAATGATAGGGAATTGGATACAATAATGTAGAAAAAATGGCTAAGTTAAAAAGGTGATATTTTTTCGGCATAAAAACACCAAGGTGCACAATATGTGTAGAAGACGTGTGTATAGTTTCAGAACGATCGACTGAACGGTTTCGGAGGAGTTGTGTACACAAACTCTGTACCGTATATAGAATTGAATAGAAAAATGTAGAAAAAAAGGCTAAGTTAAAAAGGCGATATTTTTGTAGCATAAAAACACCAAGGTGCACATCTTCAATATGTGTAGAAGACGTGTGTCTAGTTTCAGAACGATCGACTGAACGATTTCGGAGGAGTTGTGTACACAAACTCTGTACCGTATATAGAATTGCATAGAAAAATGTAGAAAAAATGGCTAAGTTAAAAAGGTGATATTTTTGTTCAAAAAAATTTTTTCGCCATAAAAACACCAAGGTGCACATCTTCAATATATGTAGAAGACGTGTGCATAGTTTCAGATCGATCGACTGAAAGGTTTCGGAGGAGTTGTGTACACAAACTCTGTACCGTATATAGAAATGTATAGAAAAATGAAGAAAAAATGGCTAAGTTAAAAAGGCGATATTTTTGTTAAAAAATATTTTTTCGCCATAAAAACACCAAGGTGCACATCTTCAATATGTGTAGAAAACGTGTGTATATAGTTTCAAATCAATTGACTGAACGATTTCAGAGGAGTTGTGTACACAAACTATGTACCCTATAATTATAGAATTGAATACAAAAATGTAGAAGAAATGGCCAAGTTAAAAAGATGATATTTTTGTTAAAAAAAATATTTTCAGCATAAAAACACAAGGTGCACATCTTCAACATGTTTAGAAGACGTGTGTATAGTTTCAGATTGATCGAGTGAATGGTTTCAGAGGAGTTGTGTACACAAACTATGCAGTTTTTCTGTCCGCCGCCAGACGCCCTAGATATGTCATGAAATCATGGCAGATTCCCTGACGGGCGTGTTTGTAGACTAGTCTACACCCATACAGTTTAATACTACAATAGGTTACATGAAAAATGTATACAAATGGAATTGTAAACAGTGGGTTACATAGGGTACAAGCATACAGAACATGAACTTCATGACTAAATTGCCAATTACAGAATAAATACCACCAAACAGCACCCAGCATAACACCAGAACAAACTACAATCTATACCCTGATTAATTTGTGTAGTTTGATCATGATATTTTCACTGACCATGCTGTCTGTCAATTATATTGTCACCATAATATTGATAGCTTGTTGAACAAAATCTCACAAAACAACATCAAGTGTTACTGTTCTAGGCAGGTGTAAAGAAAATAATGCATAACGATGGAAATGGGCCAAACGTTATTAAGCCATAAATCACACTGAAAATGAAATATAAAAAGTAATAAACAAAGAGAAAATGCCTTTGACCTTACTGACCTTAGTATATTATATTATTTAACTTGCTACACTTTTTTCTTATTTTTTTAAAAAAATAATTGTGCTTCTTTATACTGTAATACTAATAGTAATAAGCAAACATAAACATTTAGTTCAACATTTTAGCTAAATATTGCTAAAACACACAAATACACACATTTGAATATATACCACCAATATAGTTTAACATTATAGGCAGTTGTAGTACGTGTAGACTATGTAGACTAGTCTACAAACATGCCTACCAGGGAATCTGCCATGATTTCTTGCCATATATGTACGCTGCCAACCCACCCCGCGGTAAAACATAATACGTGTCGTATAATAAAAACCAGTAATTATTCTGAAACAATTGTTACCATTGTAGGTTTAGAAAATGATTGTTTGCCTTTACAGAAAATGGACCCCATCGAGGGCTTGGCGAAAACTAGTCTAACTTCATTTTTTCAGAAAATCATTTTTTTACACATTTTTAATAATTGGGTTGAAATACACGTTCAGTGAAAAAATTAATTGCCAACGCCAATTAATTAGTACTTTAATAAGTCGAAAACGAAGTAGTCTAGCTCAAGTTGACCATTATCTTAAACGCAATACTATGCTAACTTGAGTTGGATTAGTATTGCGCTGAAATATCCAATGTGTTAATTAATCTCAGGTAGTCTACATGTATCTGTACTTGGACTAGTTTTGCACTGAAACAAATAGTAATGTAGAACAATTAGCAATAGCAAGTACTATCGTGGTAAAGAATAAAGACAATAAATTGTTTTAATGTGTGGTTAAGAAATATAATTCGCTTTTGAATAAATATTATATAAAAAATTGTTATTCCGAGCCAACATTCCTAATAAACTCCAATGTTTGGGGAACAAAAAAATGTGTGTAAAATTATAATATTCAATATTTTATACTTTTAATCAAATTCAATATTTAAATGTATTTATGTAATTCCAGAAAAATCTCATTTTAATTAACGGTAACTAGTGGTACCCCATTGCATGAGGAAGTCTTGTCTGGCCCATCCCAAGGACTAGTGGTACCCCATTGCACGAGGAAGTCCTGCCCGACCCATCCCGAGGACTAGTGGTACCCCATTGCACGAGGAAGTCCTGCCCGACCCTTCCCCGAGTACTAGTGGTACCCCATTGCATGAGGAAGCCCTGTCCGGCCCATCCCCGAGTACTAGTGGTACCCCATTACACGAGGGAGTCCTGTCCGGCCCATCCCCGAGTACTAGTGGTACCCCATTGCACGAGGAAGTCCTGTCCGGCCCATCCCCCGAGTACTAGTGGTACCCCATTACACGAGGAAGTCCTGTCCGGCCCATCCCGAGTACTATGGTACCCCATTACATTGGAAGTCCTGCCGGCCCACCCCGATACTATGGTACCCCATTGCACGAGAAGCCGCCGGTCCCATGGTACTATTGGTACCCCATTGCACGAGGAAGTCCTGTCAGGCCCATCCCTGAGTACTAGTGCTACCCCATTACACGAGGGAGTCCTGTCCGGTCCGGCCCATCTCCGAGTACTAGTGGTACCCCATTACACGAGGGAGTCCTGTCCGGCCCTTCCCCAGAGTACTAGTGGTACCCTATTGCACAAGGAAGTCCTGTCCGGCCAATCCCCGAGGACTAGTGGTACCCCATTACACGAGGGAGTCCTGTCCGGCCCTTCCCCGAGTACTAGTGGTACCTCTACATGAGGGAGTCCTGTGCCCCATTACACAAGGGAGTCCTGTCAGGCCCATCCCCGAGTACTATTGGTACCCCATTACACGAGGGAGTCCTGTCCGGCCCATCCCCGAGTACTATTGGTACCCCATTGCACGAGGAAGTCCTGTCAGGCCCATCCCCGAGTACTATTGGTACCCCATTCCACGAGGGAGTCCTGTCGGGCCCATCCCCGAGTACTAGTGGTAAACCATTACACGAGGTAGTCCTGTCCGGCCCATCCCCCGAGTACTAGTGGTACCCCATTACACCAGGAAGCCCTGTCCGGTCCTTCCCCGAGTACTAGTGGTACCCCATTGCACGAGGAAGTCCTGTCCGGCCCATCCCCCGAGTACTATTGGTACCCCATTGCACGAGGAAGTCCTGTCAGGCCCATCCACGAGTACTAGTGGTCCCCATACCCCAGTCCTGTCCGGTTCCCACCTCAGTACTGTAGGTAGTCCTACACGATGGGATCCTGTCCGGCCCATCCCCTGAGTACTAGTGGTACCCCATTGCACAAGGAAGTCCTGTCCGGCCCATTCCGAGGATAGTGGTACCCATACACGAGGGAGTCTGTCCGTCCATCCCCGGTACTAGTGGTACCCCATTACACGAGGGACTCCTGTCCGGCCCTTCCCGAGTACTGGTGGTACCCCATTACATGAGGGAGTCCTGTGCCCCATTACACAAGGGAGTCCTGTCCGGCCCATCCCCGAGTACTAGTGGTACCCCATTACACGAGGGAGTCCTGTCCGGTCCATACCCCGAGTTACTAGTGGCCCCATACACGGGATGAATGGACGAGGGAGTTCTGGTCACCCGCCACCCAAACTAGTACTCCATTGAAACATAGAAAGTCTGATCCTCCGGCCCAATCCCAGAGTACCCAGTGTTGTACCCCACCTGGACTAGAATTTAATGAATCATTTGTAGATAAAGTCATACTTGATGGGCTGATTAACGAAACAGATATTTTATTCGGCCTTTTAGGTGGATCGGATTCGGAGGAAGATGTTCCTTTAAGTACTTTAAAAGACCGAAAGATCTCCTCCATCAAAAGGAGAAGAAATAGCACTCCTTTAAAACCTGTACTACATCCAAATTCATTTATCCCTGAAAATGTTGTAACAGTTAATACTGTAAACTCCAATAGGTCTGATATAACCATGTCTGCCTCATCACAGTGTGTGAAGCTGATCAAACTAACCTGCCCCAGGGCAATAATGAAGATACCCAAATAGAAAGTCCCCCTGTAAAAAAACGTAAACAAAGAGGTAGAAAGAGAACCCGGAATGAGGAAACTTGGCAACAAAATGCAGCAAAGCAGGCAAGAAAGCTAAGTGAGCTAGGGTATTGGGAAAAGGGTGTAGCTAAGCATGTCGGTACAAATGTCATGAGAAATTCCATGAAAATGACAGATAAAAGATTTTCATGACTTTTGGAATATTGGTGACATAAATAGGCAGAGAGACCATCTCTCAAACTGGGCAAACTCTACACCTAACAAGAGCTGTAGGAGAACAGCATAGCTCGACTACGAGGGTTGTCGATGTACACATAGCTTGACAAACAAGGTGGCCGCGGCCTGCATAAAAACCTTAACCAAGGTTGACTAAAAACCTTAACCAAGGTTGACTAAAAACCTTAACCAAGGGAAATTAAGTAAGTAATTCAAGGTTAAATGTAGGTCAATGTCCGATAAAAAATCAATGTCAAAAAGGGATATAAGGTCAGGTTATTCAATGTACATCACTAGGAGATGAAGTTTTCCAAGTATGGTTGCTGTAGGCCCAGGAATATTCCATATACAAGCTCGACTAAAAACCTTAACCAAGGGGAAATAAGAAAGTAATCCAAGGATAAAAGTAGGTGAAGGTCAAATATAGGTCAGGGATTATTGATGTACATCACTAGGAGATGAAGTTGTCCAAGTATGGTTGGTGTAGGGCCAGGAGTATTGCATCTACAAGCTTGACTAAAAACCTTAACCAAGGAGAATAAAGTAAGTAATTCAAGAGGAAATGTAGGTCAAGGTCAAATATAGATCAGGGGTTATTGATGTACATCGCTATGAGAAAAGGTTTGTTTCCAAGTATGGTGTTATATGCACAATAGTATTCCATGTACAAGCTTGACTAAAAACCTTAACCAAGGGGAATTAATTAAACTAAGTAATTCAAAGTTAAATGTAGGTCAAGGTCAAATATAGGTCAGTGGTTGTTGATGTACATCACTAGGAGATGAAGTTGTCCAAGTATTGGTGGTGTAGGGCCAGGAATATTCCATATACAAGCTAGACTAAAAACCTTAAACAATGGGAATTAACTAAGTAATTGAAGAGGAAATGTAGGTCAATGTCAAATATAGAGCAGGGGTTATTGATGTACATCCCTATGAGAAAAGGTTGTCCAAGTATGGTGTCTGTATGCACACTAGTATTCCATGTACAAGGTTGACTAAAAACCTTAACCAAGGTTGACTAAAAACCTTAACCAATGGGAATTAAATATGTAATTCAAGGTTAAATGTAGGTCAAGATCAAATATAGGTCAGGGCTTGTTGATGTACATCACTAGGAGATGAAGTTGTCCAAGTATGGTGTGTGTAGGGCCAGGAGTATTCCATATACAAGCTTGACTAAAAACCTTAACCAACGGGAATTAACTAAGTAATTCAAGAGGAAATGTAGGTCAAGGTCAAATATAGATCAGGGGTTATTGATGTACATCCCTATGAGAAAAGGTTGTCTAAGTATGGTGTCTGTATGCACAATAGTATTCCATGTACAAGCTTGACTAAAAACCTTAACCAAGGGAAATTAAGTAAGTAATTCAAGGTTAAATGTAGGTCAATGTGGCCGCAGTCTGCATAAAAAACTGTAACCAAGGTTGACTAAAAACCTTAACGAAGGGAAATTAAGTAAGTAATTCAAGGTTAAATGTAGGTCAATGTCAGATATAGTTCAGGGGTTATTCATGTACATCACTAGGAGATGAAGTTTTCCAAGTATGGTTGCTGTAGGCCCAGGAATATTCCATATACAAGCTTGACTAAAAACCTTAACCAAGGGGAAATAAGAAAGTAATCAAAGGAAAAAAGTAGGTGAAGGTCAAATATAGGTCAGGGATTATTGATGTACATCACTAGGAGATGAAGTTGTCCAAGTATGGTTGGTGTAGGGCCAGGAGTATTGCATCTACAAGTTGACTAAAAACCTTAACCAAGGAGAATAAAGTAAGTAATTCAAGAGGAAATGTAGGTCAAGGTCAAATACAGATCAGGGGTTATTGATGTACATCGCTATGAGAAAAGGTTGTCCAAGTATGGAGTTAGTATGCACAATAGTATTCCATGTACAAGCTTGACAAAAAACCTTAACCAAGGGGAATTAACTAAATAATTCAAAGTTAAATGTAGGTCAAGGTCAAATATAGGTCAGTGGTTGTTGATGTACATCACTAGGAGATGAAGTTGTCCAAGTATGGTGGGTGTAGGGCCAGGAATATTCCATATACAAGCTAGACTAAAAACCTTAAACAATGGGAATTAACTAAGTAATTGAAGAGGAAATGTAGATCAATGTCAAATATAGATCATGGGTTATTGATGTACATCCCTATGAGAAAAGGTTGTCCAAGTATGGTGTCTGGATGCACACTAGTATTCCATATACAAGGTTGACTAAAAACCTTAACCAAGGGGATTTAAATATGTAATTCAAGGTTAAATGTAGGTCAAGGTCAAATATAGGTCAGGGGTTGTTGATGTACATCACTCGGAGATGAAGTTGTCCAAGTATGGTGTGTGTAGGGCCAGGAGTATTCCATATACAAGCTTGACTAAAAACCTTAACCAAGGGGAATTAACTAAGTAATTCAAGAGGAAATGTAGGTCAAGGTCAAATATAGATCAGGGGTTATTGATGTACATCCCTATGAGAAAAGGTTGTCCAAGTATGGTGTCTGTATGCACAATAGTATTCCATGTACAAGCTTGACTAAAAACCTTAACCAAGGTTGACTAAAAACCTTAACCAAGGGGAATTAACTAAGTAATTCAAGGTTAAATGTAGGTCAAGGTCAAATATAGGTCAGTGGTTGTTGATGTACATCACTAGGAGATGAAGTTGTCCAAGTATGGTGGGTGTAGGGCCAGGAATATTCCATATACAAGCTAGACTAAAAACCTTAAACAATGGGAATTAACTAAGTAATTGAAGAGGAAATGTAGGTCAATGTCAAATATAGATCAGGGGTTATTGATGTACATCCCTATGAGAAAAGGTTGTCCAAGTATGGTGTCTGTATGCACACTAGTATTCCATGTACAAGCTTGACTAAAAACCTTAACCAAGGGAAATTAAGTAAGTAATTCAAGGTTAAATGTAGGTCAATGTGGCCGCAGCCTGCATAAAAAACCGTAACCAAGGGAAATTAAGTAAGTAATTCAAGGTTAAATGTAGGTCAATGTCAGATATAGGTCAGGGGTTATTCATGTACATCACTAAGAGATGAAGTTTTCCAAGTATGGTTGCTGTAGGCCCAGGAATATTCCATATACAAGCTTGACTAAAAACCTTAACCAAGGGGAAATAAGAAAGCAATCCAAGGAAAAAAGTAGGTGAAGGTCAAATATAGGTCAGGGATTATTGATGTACATCACTAGGAGATGAAGTTGTCCAAGTATGGTTGGTGTAGGGACAGGAGTATTGCATCTACAAGCTTGACTAAAAACCTTAACCAAGGAGAATAAAGTAAGTAATTCAAGAGGAAATGTAGGTCAAGGTCAAATATAGATCAGGGGTTATTGATGTACATCGCTATGAGAAAAGGTTGTCCAAGTATGGTGTTAGTATGCAAAATAGTATTCCATGTACAAGCTTGACTAAAAACCTTAACCAAGGGGAATTAACTAAGTAATTCAAAGTTAAATGTAGGTCAAGGTCAAATATAGGTCAGTGGTTGTTGATGTAAATCACTAGGAGATGAAGTTGTCCAAGTATGGTGAGTGTAGGGCCAGGAATATTCCATATACAAGCTAGACTAAAAACCTTAAACAATGGGAATTAACTAAGTAATTGAAGAGGAAATGTAGGTCAATGTCAAATATAGATCATGGGTTATTGATGTACATCCCTATGAGAAAAGGTTGTCCAAGTATGGTGTCTGGATGCACACTAGTATTCCATGTACAAGGTTGACTAAAAACCGTAACCAAGGTTGACTAAAAACCTTAACCAAGGGGAATTAAATATGTAATTCAAGGTTAAATATAGGTCAAAGTCAAATATAGGTCAGGGGTTGTTGATGTACATCACTAGGAGATGAAGTTGTCCAAGTATGGTGTGTGTAGGGCCAGGAGTATTCCATATACAAGCTTGACTAAAAACATTAACCAAGGGGAATTAATTAACGAAGTAATTCAAGAGGAAATGTAGGTCAAGGTATAGGTCAGTGGGTTGTTTGATGTACAATACTGGAGATGAAGTTGTCCAAGTATGGTGGGTGTAGGGCCAGGAATATTCCATATACAAGCTTGACTAAAAACCTTAACCAAGGGGAATTAACTAAACTAATTCAAGAGGAAATGTAGGTCAAGTCATATTTATTGATCAGGGGTTTTATTCATGTACATCCCTTATGAGAAAAAGGTTGGTCCAAGTATGGTGGTCTGTACGCACACTAGTATATTCCATGTACAAGGTTTTGACTAAAAAACCTTTTAACCAAGGTTGACTAAAAATCTTAACCAAGGGGAATTAACTATGTAATTCAAGGTTAAATGTAGGTCAAGGTCAAATTATAGTCGTGGGGTTGTTGATGTATATCACTAGGAGATGAAGTTGTTCAAGTATGGTGGGTGTAGGGCCAGGAGTATTCCATATACAAGCTTGACTAAAAACCTTAACCAAGGGGAATTAACTAAGTAATTCAAGAGGAAATGTAGGTCAAGGTCAAATATAGATCAGGGGTTATTGATGTACATCCTCCCTATGAGAGGTTGTCCAAGTAACATTGGTGGGGTTAGTATGCACATAGTATCCAGTAGTGACTACCTTACAATTGATAAAAAAAACCTTAAGTAATTCAGTTCAAATTGTAGGTCAAGGTCAAATATAGGTCAGTGTTGTTGATGTACATCACTAAGGAGATGAAGTTGTCCAAAGTATGGTGGGGTGTTAGGGCCAGGAATATTCCACCTTATACAAGCTTGACTAAAAACCTTAATCCAAGGTTGACTAAAAAAATCTTAACCCAAGGGGAATTAACTAAGTAATTCAAGAGGAAATGTAGGTCAAGGTGAAATATAGATCAGGGGTTATTGATGTACATCTCTAGGAGATGATGTTGTGCAAGTATGGTGGGTGTAGGGCCAGTAATATTCCATATACAAGGTTGACTAAAAACCTTAACCAAGGCGTGACGGTGACGCCGACGTCGGGGTGACAACATAAGCTCTATTTATTCTTCGAATAGTCGAGCTAAAAAGGTGTCAACAAGTAAAACTTCCCCAAACACAAGAACTCACGGAACTGGCAATGTAAGGTAGACGGGTATATATCAAAATATGCAAAACATATTTTCTCGCTACCTTGGATATACGTCAACAGATGGTTGACACGGCTTTGAAGAAAGGTATCAACAAGGAAAACAATTTGTCTGGTATTGTTTCACCTGATGGGAGAGGTAAACATGACAATTTACACAACAAAGTGCCCGAAGATCAAATTAATCCAGTTAAGAATCATATAAACACATTCCCACGAGTCGAATCCCATTATTGCCGTAAAGACACTTCAAAGAAATACTTGGAACCAGGTCTCAGCATACCAAAAATGTGTAACCTGTACAAAACGTATTGTCAGGAAACAGATGTTCAGCCTGTGTCAATATACTATTACAGGCATATGTTTGATACATCTTTTAATATAAGTGTCCATTCGCCAACCAAGGATAGATGTGAGTTTTGTGCCAGGTATGAACATGCATCTGAAGATGAAAGAAGCGATATGCAAGATGAATATGAGAACCAAATTTTGTATGTCAATGTTGTGTTTCGCGAAACAAGAACTAAGCTTTAAAAAACTTGCACACACATTTTTGGGAGAGAGGGCATACACAAAATGAAAATGATTCCATTCATGCTGCAATTGAGAATGCCAGCCGCGGACAATCAATATACACAACTGCTCAATGGGCTGCTACAGTAAGAGCTGCCCGAAAAACAAATCCTTACCATGTGGAAGATTTGGATTCTCAGGAGCTCTCCCAAGCCATACCAAATTTTGATTTTGATTTAGATGGAAAAAGGTACGGTGGAAGAAAATAAAAATTGTGTCTTTCGATGAAAACAAGAATGAAATTGTTAAACTAACTTACAACTTTATGTCAGCAACAGCAAATCTTGGTGTTACACGATCTAGTGCAAGAGCAGGTCGATCTAAGAAAGAAGGTATTCATTTCCAAACCCTCAAGAAATTGTATTCCGAGAGTCAACCCCCAAAGCTGACCGTGGCCAAATACAAGGCATTGGTTCAGTTATGTTCAACGAATATAAGACCAAAAGTTTATCACCAATTTTTTCCTTCACTGCGACACAGATCAGAATCTGATAGTGATTCGGACTGAGCTACTATGCATTGAATGACAAGCCATTGCACGAGTCCTGTCTATCCCATCTGATGTTACCCAGGGTAGGACACCAATGGATGATAGTCATGCCCGGCCCATTCTAGAGTTGTTGAGGGAGTCCTGTCCAGCCTATCTCTGAGTAGTATCCCATTGCACAAGGGAGTCCTGCCCCGGCCCATCTCAGTGTATAGTACCCCATTGATTGACTGAGTCCTGTCTGGCCCATCCCAGAGTAGTACCTTTATTGCACGAGGGAATCCTGTCCGTCCCGTCTGAAACTACCAAGGGTAGAACACCAGCCGGCCATCCTTGTGTATCCAGGCTAGGACATCATCTCAGTATCATCATTAGCAGATTACATTATTGTTGTAAACAATCTGTATTTTTATATCCATGTTTAGTACATAAATAAAATATGTAGTAATATTCGAGTTATTGATTGCTTGGAGTACGGTACCGATATAGTTAAATTTGAAATATTTTAACTGAACAATTGTCTCAGTTGAAGAAAATGTTTTGATTAAAATATTGCAGTTTAATATACCGGTAACCGAGTAACATTGTACTGCTGTCTGAGACTTTGACAAATGATACCCAGTTCACCTATTTTAATTTTGTCTCTACTACATTGTACATGTATTACATTGAAATTAAGCAATATGACAGTCTTTGTGACGTTGGCATTTATTTGCATAACTGAGGTAGTCTGAAATATGTAAATTTCAGTGCAATAATAGTCTTATCTCAATGCACTGCTGTATTTCAGCAAATATTTAGTAGCAAAACAAGTCTAACTTCAGATAAGACTAGTTTTGCGTTGAACATTTCACTGCAAAGGGAGTCTAACTGAAGTTGGACTAGTCTTGCACTGACTCCGCGCAAAAGTAGTCTAACTAAACCTATTTTCAATTAAAGTAATTATTTTTAAAGTTGATCAATCAATTTCTTATATTAAATATACTAAAACTCTGAATTTTCACACTTGTAGTCCCATTATTTATGAAAATAATCAGTGTTTTGCTTCTCCTGAACAATTTGCAAAAACCTAGTTGGGACTAGTTTTGCGCTGGGCCCTCGCCATGTTAATTTTTACATGTTGAATTTGGCTGCCACTTGTTGATTCTAGCTTAAATTTACTTTATCAGGTCATCTACATATGTAAATTGATTTACGGAGGTTTCGGTAAATGGCCAGTTCGGTAAATTGATGGTTCGGAGGTTTCGGTAAAAAGGATTATTATACAATGTAGTATAATTTATCAATGGTGAAGACCTAACAATAGGATAACATGGCAAAGTGTGACCAAACAATGTAATTACCTGAGTATTACCTCTTTGATCACGATTCGACATATTGGACTGTCATTTGTTTGGGTATTTATATTTTGTCTTTGTAAAAGTTAATCTTTTTGTGTATTGTGCATTTTCAGTTACCGATGGACGAATGTCTCCAGGTCATGGAACACAACAACATAAACCAAGTCAATTTGGTCAGTAACATATATACACAAACATTTATCCAGCACATTTAACAGTAAATCAGTAAATCAAACAATATATACAGATAGCACCTGTGCGAACAGTGTAGATCCTATTATGGACTATTGGTTTGCGTTCTGATCAGGATCTTCACTTACGAATCACGACACATACATATAATACAAACATACATAAATTACATTTATCCAGCACATTTAACATTAATATAAAACACTATATACAGATATACAGATAGCACCTGGTTTGTCTAATCAGTCAATACCCATTTCAATACACGTTTTCTACTCGTCGTCGTCGGCGATGATGTGGTTGGTGGTTATTACAAATCTCTATGTGATGTGAACAACATTAAATTAGGACATTACTTATTTGGTGATTGATTGATTATTGGTAGTTACATGACTAATTATTTTTTGTGATTGATTGATTATTGGTAATTATATCACTGTGATAGATTACAACACTTATTAAAATACTCACCGGCTTCAAAGTCCAGCATGAACCACTCGACTAGTGGTTGACCCAGGTGAACATCGGAAAGGTCAAAATGCTTGTTCGCGACTACCAAGGTGCTCGGGATTCTCCTGCTCTACCCACTAGGATAGACAGGATAGGAATCCTGGGAAA
This sequence comes from Conchocele bisecta, assembly GCA_029237695.1. Classification (NCBI taxonomy): domain Eukaryota; kingdom Metazoa; phylum Mollusca; class Bivalvia; order Lucinida; family Thyasiridae; genus Conchocele; species Conchocele bisecta. The sequence goes on along the minus strand of CM055271.1, from coordinate 24,037,967 downwards.
CATACTCTCCCACCCAGGAGAATCCCGAGCACCTTGGTAGTCGCGAACAAGCATTTTGACCTTTCCGAACATCTCGAACAAGTATTTTGGACATTTCGAGCAATTTGGAAATTCCATGTTGGACAAATGTTCCCTATCTAGTTTGCAAGCATGCCAAAAACCTACTTGTCTCCGGAAAATATTCGAGAAATTATTTCCACCCGCGGGAAGGCTACGGCCGACGAAACAAAGAAGAAGTACGGGATCGTTAGTGCTAGACTTCGAAAAATCTGGGACGATGCCGATGTAGAGCGTAGTACAAAGCCCGAAGAAACCTCCCAAGAACAAGAAACCCTAGAAGAACAAGAAACCCCTACCCCCGTAGTACACAGGGTGACCCCGCCTGGTTTTGTGGCCCCCACCGAGTTCCCCACAGATCTACTAGAAGATGCCAGCTCGTTCGAAGAATCGACACACCTGTCCGACATGGAGAGACGTTTGGAGAACCGGTTGGACGCGCTGGAACGCAGGCTGCTGGACGCGATTTCCAGCGATGCCCGCACGGTCGATTCCGAGTGTCCGAAGAAAGACGAGCTGGAGGTGCACGACATCTGGAGAACCGTAGAGAATACGAAGTGGTGGCTGTGTGCGGCGGTGGCGGATGGCGGCACACACGGCCTGCAAAATACTGTTTCCAGTCGTGGTGCAAGAGACCCGTAGACTCCGGAAGAGCGAAACGGACCACGACCCCACCCAACAGCCCGGCACACCGAAGAAAAAAAAAAACATCCCCAGCGATCCCCCATCTGGTCGTAGCGAGCCCACACACCTTCACTCTGGAGGGCGCAACCCGTTCTACATGGGGTAGCTATTTTGGAAAAAAAGTTCTTTGTCGATTTTTTTGTCGCTGCTCGTTTTGGACAAAAGTTCTTCGTCTTTTTCGAATTGTCTTTCCGAGTTGTCTTTCCATTGTGGGGATCTATTTTGGGTTTCTTGTTGGGGTCTCCTTGTATCTTGTATGTTCTGTGTGGGGGTTCCACAAAGTTTGTCGAGTACCTATTCTGTGTTGGTTGTAGTACCTGTAGTTCGTTGTAGTTCGATGTATTTGCGTTTTTCTACCTACTTTGGGGAGAGGTTTTGTTTGCCGTTGGGAGTCGAGATGGGGGCCAGTGCAAAAAGTAGGGGGGAATCCCCCAATTGTGGCTATCGTGTCCAATCGATCTCGTCGTCGTCGCTGTCGATGCTCGCTCCCTCGCGAGGTTTTCCATCCCGCAGTCTAGCCACCTCCTCCTCCAACTCTACCACCCTCCTCTCCAGTACCAGGATCCTCTTCCTGGTCGCAGCCTTCTTCTTGCTACCCTCCGTGGTTCTATCTTCTGGCCCCTCGGGACACCTGTTCGAGCGATGTTGCCAGAGAGTCTTGTAGGTGGCAAACTTCCCTCCACATCCGGGACACTCTCTCGTGGGAGGTCTGCACGGGTTCTTGCGACCCATGTGTCTTCGAAGATTTGCGGGCTTGTCGAAACCCTTGCCGCATGTTTCGCATTCCTTGTATGGCATTGTGTCGAATATCGGAGAAATGTGTCTATTGGGAAACATATCTTCAATTGGGCGTTCGATTGTGGATGTGGCGAGGCGAGACCTCCAAAAATTGTGGTTCCGTGCAGAATGGACTAGAAACCCCATCCACTATTGGGCGAAAACGTCGTCTTTTGTCCTACCGCCTCCAAAAATTGTAGATATCGTGTCCCAATTGTGTATACTCGTGTCCAATTGTGTATACTCGTGTCCAATTGTGGGTTTCTAGACCTTTTTTCCCCCTATCGTATGTCCTATGTAGGTGGTAGTACGATTGTGGATGTTTTGTCCCAAATGTGGATACATACTGTAGTTGGTTGTAGTGTCTGTAGTTCGTTGTAGTTCGATGTATTTGGGTTTTTCTGAAATTTTTCCCCGATTTTTCGTGGATGTTGGGAGCGTTGTATGGTGGTGGAAACGGCGCCACCTCTGGTGGTATTATAGGAGCACAAAACCCTGGTTTTTCGAGGGTGCTGGCGAGTACTTGTGTTCGTTGGGTTTTTTTATAGTATTGTAAAAAATACACAAATGGGTGGTATCGTTTCTGTGTCCAAATACACAAATGGGTGGTATCCTTTCTGTTTGCCTCTTGGGAGAAAAGTTCTATATGGCGTTCGTCTATGTTGGCTGTAGTGCCTGTAGTTCGGTGTAGTTCGATGTATTTGGTTTTTTCTGAAATCTGTTCCGATTTTTTTTCGTGGGTGTTGGGAGCTGTTAACGAGAGTAAATAACGCTTCCAGCTTTGGTGGTATCATTTTGACTCCCTATATACTACTCCACTCAGTAGGCACAAAATTTTATTTATATCAGATACCGGATACATTTTCTGGCAAAATAAATATTCATTCACCATTACCCCACGTATTATTAATTGGCATTATTATGCATTTTTATCAGACGAAAATTTCCAGTGATATCAGGGGCGATAACTGTGTTTCCTTAAAATGTTAATGGACATTACTATTTATTCTCCGTATTTATTTTTTGATGTGCAATGATCATACTTTATAATCTGTGGAAAATACTATTTGTTTAGGTGACGCATTTAACTGGTCCCGGGTCGTTTCGCCCCGATTACCCATTCACCCCACGGGTCGATTCGCCTCGGGTCGTTTCGCCCCGCTCCTAATCTAAGTACAGGGAGCGATATGGGATACACAAAGTTAATGATGAAATCATTTAAATAATAATATCTGTCACGTTAGCCACTGTTTCATATAGAAAGATATGTAGACAACATATCCCTATATGAAATGGCGTTACCAGCTGGCACCACGAGGTGTGACAGTTAGATTTCACGCAAAACAATACATATTTCAGACAATAATTATAATGTGCTTGGCAAATTAAACGTATGTTATTATCTGTGAATCATCTTTAATCCTAATTGCAATTTGTATAAAAATAGGTATTGTGGTATATTAACATTATAGTGTTAGTCATGTATCAAATAATCGCAGATTATCCTTTTATAAACTTCCATAATGGTCAAACATTTTAACTAATTTACCGAACATACCTTACATTTAACCCCACAATTGGCACCATATTCAATACTCAGTAAAATCGGGGCGAACATACCCATATTATCTGCTATTTTAACCATATGAGATGCAACGTTAACATCGGGATGAAATGACCCACCTCAATCCATATTCATAACCAGATCCAACGCAAGTTTAAAATCGGGGCGAATAGACCCAGGGCGAACGGGTAATCAGGGTGAAACGACCCGGGACCATTTAATTGGTATAAATAATTTAAAAATATCATGCCTCATTTGCATATGAAAATAGCCCGATACCACCGCGCGTCACTATCATTTAAATAAATATTACTAAATGATTATATCTGTATAGCAGGCACTCGTAATTATTAGAACTGGTGGAATAGTGACACAGTTATACACTTATTTAATTCCCATAAAGAACATTGGGTGCCTACTGAGTGGGCATGTACCTTTAATTACTCTATTGTATCATTTTACCGAACCACCGAACCATTCACTCACTATAATATCAATGTACCGATCTGGTAATTTACCGAAACCTCCGGTATCCTGTAAATTTAAGTCATAATTACTTGACTTTACTTTGTTGACTGTAGGGGAACTCAATAAGCTCTTGCAGCTTGTTATCCCCCTCAAATACTTCTTGGTAAATAATTACTTTCGCCACTTCCGGTCCGAGTTAAACTTAATATACGGCTGTAGTATCAAATCTCTTGGCGAGCCACTATGGTGAATTATTTTATAAACTTCGATAACGTCAAAACGCCGTGGCCGATAATCCAATGACGGAAGATTAAGTGCCATAAGGCGCTCCTCATATGACATTCCTTGTAGTTCTGTAACTAGTCTAGTAGCCCTACGCTGTGCATTTTCTACTAGTTGCTTATTTTTCTTTGTAATAGGATAATATATCAAATTACCATAGTATAAGTGTGATCTCACTAACGCCTTGTACAGTGTTAAGAAACTATCCTTATCAATATAAGCAAATTTCCCCTTAATTAGACCAATGATTCTGTTGACTTTGTTCACCATTGTACTTACATGTATACGTTCATCAAATTTCAAATTAGATTTAAATAAAATTCCCAAATCTTTTTCTGTGTCCTCGGTGTTTAAAGTATGGATAGTAGCATTATTTTCAGTCATCATATAATCATGTGTTTGGATGTTGTTCCCGTAGCTAACTACACTACACTTTTGGATATTAAATACTTGAATATGTTATATTTTTTTTAATATTAACACTCATTTCATTTTCAGTTCAAAAATATAGAAAATCTTTCACAATTAACTGCTAAAGTGTGAATCAGATCCGATTCGCTATTCTGCAAGGGAATCCCAGGCTGTCCATTCACTTTCGGTTCCAAATATATAGGAATATAGGGATTTTTTTCCAAAAATATAGGGATAAATATAGGGATTTTTGCCAAAAAAATAGGGATTTATAGGGACAAAACTCAATATTTTCCAATTTTACGGCAAATATGTGTGTACGTAAAGGATTTTTTCAAGCTAAAAATCTAGATTAATGGCCTCCTCCTCCCCTTATAGCCATTCCGTATCCTCTCCTCTGTTTTTTAATTTTTTAAATGGTTTACAATTATTAACTCGATTAATTTTTTATTTTCTAAAACAGGTTGAGCCACTGCCTGACAAAAAGGTACCGCTTGGCCTTGTATACCAAGCAAATTTTTTAAATGTTTGCTGAAAATACAGAATTACACATCTTACAATGAGATAAATCAAAGTACTGAAAGTACTGACTGGCGGGAGACAAGTAGCCACTTGTGAATTTGCATACTCCAGGGCTCGAATTTGGTGCCTGAAATCTGAAAATCTGAATCTGAAAAATGCTAGTTAAAATCAAAGCCGCTCGCAAAAAACTGCGAGTGCCAATTTCAAAAAGGAAATCCAAATCTTCAAAGTTCTGTCGCGATTATTTTGTTCTGAACAGCGATCTGGATCATGAAATGCTCTCGTCAAAGCGCCTCGATGATAGGAACATTGGAGGTCGTAAATCAGGACGTTGTTGCCCCGGCTATATATCAATTGCGACATCCCTCTAGTGCGACATTGAAATACTACGTCACAGGTCGTAAATGAGGACGTTTTTGCCTGGGCTATTTATCAATTGCAACATCCCTCTAGGCCACATTGAAATACTACGGCGCATTAATATTATTACAAAAATAAACATTTCCGGTTTCATTTTAATAAATACACATTATTTTACCAGCCATTGATAGAATGGAACTTCCCAGAAACCGAATTAGATAGATCGACAAACACGAACGTTAGTAGAATAGTTTAATTGTTGGCACTACTATTTTTCAGTATAATCACATCAAGAAACTGAACAAGTTGAACATGCGTCTCAATAACAGCAATTTGTTCTCTTCAAAAGTAAAGTTGGGCATGCCAACTATTTTACACATAATGTTGAGCATTGCCGTTGCTATTAATAACTTGCTTTCAGTTCACTCGCTGACTTTAAAAATTGCGAACGCAAATTGAGCCTATTGAGACGTCCCCCGATGAACAGAGAGCCACTTCCGAAAGTAGACCCGTGCAAAACGGCCAGAATCACGATCCCAATAGCATGGAGACAGTATGTCTCCCGCCAAAAATGATCCAAACAAAGAAAACTGGTAAATACGATCATAATTTAGTCAAATGCATCTCTAACCTTGCACTGTGTTTAGAATAAACCAGTAAGTTGAATATCAGACTTGATTTTGAGCATTTTACAAAAATTAGTTACTGATTTTTGAAAAATATAGGGATTTATAGGGATTTTGGGAAAATATAGAGATTGCCAAATTTATAGGAATTTATAGATAATGGACAGCCTGGAATCCTAGGAGTGGAATCGTAACTCTACCTACGGACGTACGGGAGTAGATTGCAAGAGTTACCGTTTGCAACTAACTAAGACTACAGGCCCGTAGCCAGGGGGGGTCGGAGCGGTCGTCGACCCCCCCACCCAGCCTCGAAGACAAGTACACTTTTTTAGACCCCCCTATATACCTCAGGCCCATTGGGCCTTCGAAACGACCCCCCCCCCCTTCAAACAGGTCTGGCTACGGGCCTGGACTAGCAAAGTATGGCCGTGACGCCAGTTTTCGGGGTAGTCGGAGTTTTCGGGGTATTCACATATTTTTTAATGTGTAGACATGTGTGCAGCCGTGATGTGCGTTACGTCAGGTGATTAAAATAAGCATGACATTACCTATATTAAGTTCTTAACAAGAAACGAGGCAAAGCCACGAAGGCCAGGTTTTTTCCAAGCATAGACACTTGGATAACATAATTATACCCACTTTTTGTAGACTAGATGGCCGTGGCCTGCATGTCGCGCCTTGGGGCGAGGCATGGACACTAACAAAATAGATATAGTAGATGGAAAAAGTTTAACCAAAAAACTTTAACCGGACACACGGACGGACGCCAAAATGCCGACAATATCACGCTTTCCACAAGCGGGTGCGACAATGATGATAAACACCCATGTGAAGTATCCAGGTAATGGGTGAAGCAGTTGCAGAGATATAGTACACGAAAAAACTTTAACAAAAAAATTCAAAGTAATTTGACCTTGACATTGGGCACAGGGGCCGCACGGTTGGGGGGTAGAATGAAAATATGGATGATGATAAACACCCATGTGAAGTTTGAAGGTAATGGGCGGCAGTTGCAGAGATATAGTATAACGAAAAACTTTTAATCAAAAAACTTTAACCAGACGTACATGTACGTTAAAAAAAGTTAACGTTGAAAATGGCTAAGTCAATTACGTAGAAATAATAGGTGAAGGTAAAAAAATGTTCACATGTTGGATAGTTGTATGTGGTAGGCACCCCTTGGTTATGAAGGTGTGAAAGTTTGGTGGTCCTAGGTGGTACAGTACCAAAGAAATGGACTTAAACATGAAAACTTAACATTGTAAACGCGAAAACTTAACATTGAAAATGGCTAAGTCGACTGCGCGGAAAAAATGGGTCAAGTTCAAAACAAGAAACGAGGCAAAGCCACGAAGGCCAGGTTTTTTCCAAGCATAGACACTTGGATAACATAATTATACCCACTTTTTGTAGACTAGATGGCCGTGGCCTGCATGTCGCGCCTTGGGGCGAGGCATGGACACTAAAAAAATAGATATAGTAGATGGAAAAACTTTAACCAAAAAACTTTAACCGGACACACGGACGAAGTATGCCAAAATGCCGACGATATCGCGCTTTCCGCAAGAAGGTGTGACAATGATGATAAACACCCATGTGAAGTATCAAGGTATTGGGTGAAGCAGTTGCAGATATAGTACACGAAAAAACTTTAACAAAAAAATTCAAAGTAATTTGAACTTGACATAGGGCACAGGATCGCGCTTTCCGCAAACAGGTGCGACAATGATGATTAAACACCCATGGTTGAAGTGATCAACGTATTTGGCGGGTGAAGCAGTTGCAGAGATATAGTACATGAAAAAAACTTTTAACAAAAAAAATTGCAAAGTAATTTTGACCTTGACATTGGGCCACAGGATCGCGCTTTCGCAAGCAGGTTGCAACCAAATGATGATAAACACCCATGGTGAAGTAATCAAGGTATTGAGGATCGGCGCTTTCCGCAAGCAGGTGCAACAATGTATGAAATAAACACTTCATGAGAAGTATCAAGAAGGTATTGGGTGAAAGCCAGTTGCAGAGATATAAGTACACGTAAAAACTTTAACAAAATATTTGACCTTGACATTGGGCACAGGGGCCGCACGGTTGGGGGTTAGAATGAAAATATGGATGATGATAAACACCCATGTGAAATTTCAAGGTAATGGGCGAAGCAGTTGCAGAGATATAGTATAACGAAAAAGTTTTAAAACCAAAAAACTTTAACCAGACGTACGTTAAAAAGTTAACGTTGAAAATGGCTAAGTCAATTACGTAGAAATAATAGGTGAAGGTAAAAAAATGGTCACATGTTCGATAGTTGTATGTGGTAGGCACCCCTTGGTTATGAAGCTGTGAAAGTTTGGTGGTCCTAGTTGGTACAGTACCAAAGAAATGGACTTAAACACGAAAACTTAAAATTGTAAACGCGAAAACTTAACATTGAAAATGGCTAAGTCGACTGCGCGGGAAAAAATGGGTGAAGTTAAAAAAAAAGAGTAACATGTTGGATAGTGATATGTGGTGGGTACCCCTTGATTATGAAGCTGTGAAAGTTTGGTGGTCCTAGGTGGTACAGTACCAAAGAAATGGACTTAAACACGAAAACTTAACATTGTAAACGCGAAAAGAAAACTTAACATTGAAAATGGCTAAGTCGACTACGCGGAAAAAAAACGCGGAAAAAAACGCGGAAAAAATGGGTGAAGTTAAAAAAAAAAGTAACATGTTGGATAGTGATATGTGGTGGGCACCCCTTGATTATGAAGCTGTGAAAGTTTGGTGGTCCTAGGTGGTACAGTAACAAAGAAATGGACTCAAACACGAAAACTTAACATTGATTGTGGACGCCGCCCGCCCGGCTTTCGCCAATCCAATAGCGTGGATTTTTTTTCTCAAAAAACCTGGCTAAAAAGGTAACATGTTGGATAGTGATATGTGGTGGGCATCCCTTCATTATGAAGCTGTGAAAGTTTGGTGGTCCTAGGTGGTACAGTAACAAAGAAATGGACTCAAACACGAAAACTTAACATTGATTGTGGACGCCGCCCGCCAGGCTTTGGCGAATCCAATAGCCTGGATTTTTTTTAAAAAAACCTGGCTAAAAATGCCACCAAGTCCAAATTTTTGACGAAATATTGGTAATTTTTGCCATTTAGGTCATTTTGTTCACGAACCTACCGTGATTTTCTGCGTCCGCCATTAATCTGCTGTTTAATATTGTTAAAATCATAATCAATAGAAAAGTTTCAAGTTTTCCTTCACTGTGCCTCATTCATCTGCGAGATGATATAATATCAAATGAAAACTCGGGACGAATTAGCAAATTTATTGACACTTTCAGAACATACCCCGAAAACTCCAACCATAAATCAATATTCAAGATGGCCGACTCGTGTGTTGCTAAACGTGCTAACGCGAATTTTAATCAAACAACAATCTTCTTTTGAAGGCAAGAAACATTGAAAGAAATGTTTATCATTCTATTGAACTGAAAATTTAGCTCATATGTTATGTTTTATAAAAATCGCTAGTTGATGAACTTGTTATTAATACCCCGAAAACTAGACCCACCATCATAAAATGATAAATGATAAAAGTCAGATAATTAAAATAAAAGTTAAAAATGATATAGATACATATGTTAGTCTGGCTACAGTACACCCACCCATGTTTGTTCTATCAAATTACAGAGTATCCCGTATAAGTTCCTGAACCAACTTCGCGCTCCGCCACAGCTATAGACCACAAAACCACGTAGTGATGGAGTGTTCTGAAAGCAAATGGCGTAAAACACCGACAAGGGGAGTAACAGTCAGTCCAAGTTGCTGGACGTTTAGGACTACGTTCGTTTCGGCCTCCGAGTTTGTTCGTCCTAATGACTGTTCGCCCGAGACGATTCGTCCGTCCGTCCGTCCGTTAAATGTCATACATTTGCAGTATTTGAGATTCGATCGTTCCCTTCGATGTGATGGATGCTTTTCGACTGAAACATGCCCATATATACGATTTGTTAAAGACTGCCAATCGAACATCGCCACATCGCTGGTATAGACTCAGCTAATTTAGGCCATCCAACATTTGAGTGACACTGGCTTGAGGGGAACAGTTGTTATAATACATGTCCAGCGGGCGGGCATGTATTGAACATGTTGAACCTTCTCGATTTCGTTGATATTGTTCTTCCAAACAGACGAGCAGTACTCGAGTTGTGGACGAGGGCTTCCTATATATATATATATATATACTGTTCATTCATTCATGAACATCTCCGAGTGGCTAAACCTAAAAAATATACGCGAGGACTTTCCCTTTTCAGGGTTTCCGGAAGACATTATAAGTTATTGTGATTCTACACCGGCCATATGTCCATATGTCCGCTTCGCATTTTCTTAGTGATGGTAACAACTACGCTATATGTCTCATTATGCAAATGTATCTCGGTTTTTATTAATTGTATCAATGATAATTGTACTTACTAGTATTTGCAATATATAGTGAATGTCCATATTCTGATTACATATATATTCCCCACCCACTGAATTTACAATTACCATTTTACATGTAATAATATTTCCTACTTTATACGCTGCCAGATACTTATGAAAGGTTCATATGAACGTGTAGCTACTAACGCCTGTATATGTGGCTGTGACTGGAGAAATGGGGCTTATGGGGTTTGTGACCAGTGTAGATCCAGATCAGCCTGTGTATGCGCACAGTCTGTTCAGGATCTCGACTGTTCGCCATTCGATCAGTGAAACACACAGCATGCTTCTAACAAGCATAACACATCGTTATCAGGGTAAATGAGTGTGCTATTTGATCAGGAGCCACACTGGTCGCAAATCCAATGAGCCCCATTTCTCCAGTCGCAGCCACATATTAATTGACCACACACATTTGAGATACAGCATTAATGTCTGTTCGTCTCTCTATATGTCCATTTCCTATTTATGGAACCAAGACAATTACCATGTTTACTATGTTGTGTATTCCGACATGAACGTCTCTGATACATATACGTATTACTCTAAGCTGTTGACAGGCCTTTAAACACCATTAAGTAAAATAAGTAAATAAATATAATTATTACTGTCAATAGTATAGATCATAGGTATTAATTTGCAAATTGGATATAGAACATATTCTACCATGCTGAATGGATGATTTGTCGCACATACTACTCCATGTATGACACAGTAAATACTAAAATACAGAACACATTAAGATAGCTGTAAATAATACGAGCAAGCTAAGCTGGAGTAAAACAGGATAAACATATTGGTATACACTTTCAAGATAACAGCCAGCAAGTAAATGAGTTTGTATGACATAAAAATAATATTAGGTAGTAGAACCAATGAAACTGAGATATATCCCGGTTCTACATACTTTACACACTATTTATCGTGCATTCCAATAATATTCCCACAACCTATTCCGAGTCATCAGCAGGAACAGGATTCAAATGTGTAGTTGGCACCTGTACTTTTAAAATCATGTATATAGTAAAAATGTACAACTTGTATAACTACTGAAATACAGTATGTGTCATACGAGAACGTGTGTGTTCCAATGTGTATGACCGTCATCCATTACCAGTGTAAGAGCACACCAGTGCATGCATCATGACTATTACATAATACATGCAGGTATATTGTTTCATCAGTCCTATTTGTGAGGCACCCATTACGATATTGTATTTTGTAAGTGAGGCGTTGTAAGTAAATATTTAACCATGCTTTCATAACATTGAAGGTGCATGATATTTCTAAAAGCATGTATATGCTCTTCAAATATATCCACTATATTCATACACAGTGTAGCTGTTATGTACGCATACATAAACTATTTTGTCCAATATGTTTCAACATTCGGCGTTCTTAATTATATCACACGTGCTATTCTACACCTGTTGTGTCAATTTCCCAATATTTACAATATATACAGACCAATATTAGTACGTATGTAGTCTGAAAAAGCCATTCCGGGCTAGTCCAGTTTAAGAAGTATGCACATCTACCACGTGTTACCACACATACTCATAGAACCATCAATATACATTTAAATCCCCATGAATGATAACGTAATCTCCATAACATATTATGCAATGTATCAAAATGTTCATCTAAACAATTTCACATAGCCAATATCGAGACACATTACATTTTGGATTTTACTATGCACTTGAACTATTGTCTACATGGCATTCTAACTATTTACGCAGGCGGTAATGATCATGTTGGTGGAAGGCGTTTTCTGCAGCATTGTACCACAGTTGTGTGTTTTGCTGGCTTTTTGGGGTCGTCTGAATATATATTTCTCTATTTGACAACAGGTAATGTCATTCTAATGATCAAACAACTATATAATCATGCATGTACCGTGTGTATGAATGCATAATTATATTTACATTGTACCTGTTTAGCACATACATACCATACGTAGTTTGTAGCTAATAGACACGTATTTGCCTCCATTTCATAATTTTGGCATTGAATCCGCATATTAATGGTTGTCTTTCAAATTTATTACAACGCTGATGGACAATCATATTACATTACAATAACAACCAGAGACATGTATTCGAGTATATGTCATGGGCTAGCAGAGTTTGGTGTCAGCGCAATAGGCCGGTTCTGTGCCAGTTCAACCCCTAGGGCCCGCCCCACCACAGGCCCCCACCCGCCCTCCCCAGATACGCAGCCACAGGCCCCCACCCGCCCTCACCAGATATGCAGCCACAGGCGGCATATTTGTTCGCTTGTTCTACCCCTTGCGACATTATACTACTTCAGTTATAATATTGTAACATGTAGCAGTTCTTGTTCTCAACTGGCGGCTGCAACTGTTGTCAGTCTGAGCCGGTTTACAATCTAAGTGCTGATCGAACGAGTCCCCAAGTTGGCAATGCCTTGTTGTGGACTCCAGACGTGTTATTTGATAACAAGTGCTAACTATTACTGCATGTAAATGCATGGCGTTATCTCGTTTCTCCTTCAAATACAAATTATCATTAGTGCGGTCTGTGTGCTCTTTTTTGGGTTTCTCGCGAAAGTTGACGTCATGTCATTATAATAACGTAATGATGCCATACGTAACGTGAAATTGGGAAGTAACATTTTTATTTTGACCATAATGCTGGTAACACATTTGGTTTGGTGGTGTATTAAGAAAAAAATGACAATTGTTCCAATACTGTAGAGGTTGTTCGTATTTATTGTACGATAATATAAAACTTATATTTGAATTCGAAATATGCCAATCCATAAACACATTCTTTTTTTTCGAAAGTATACCCGTAAATGCACGGTCATGGTCCGAAATTTGAATACTTGACTTCATAACGTCTAACAGTCATTGGTTGATACTCTTGTAAGGCAAGGCGGATGGGCAATTTTCCCGTCAACTGCAGTTACTCCATCCGTTTCTGAGGAGAGCGTAGTGAGAGATCACCACCTCGCACAGGCACCTAAAGATTTCCCCACGTTCACAATCGCAGAGGTGGTCAAACAGCAGAGCTACATGTGATCTTAACCCGAATTTTCGTCTGACCGTCACGTTGACAGCCAGAACATTCGGGTTAAGGTGACCCGTGTTGGATATTTACTTCCGATCTAGTACAGCAATTGATGCTCCACCATACATGGGTATTCGCAACTGATTTGTTATGCCACCGGGCTTCGAAGAAACGGGTGGCATATAGTGTTTGGACCGTCCCGTCCGTCTGTCCGTCTGTCCATCCGTCCATCCGGGCACACGAATTGGCAGTTACGTGACTATGTCACATAGGGATGGACTTGTTAAAGGTTAGGGTTAGTAACATAACTAATAGAAAAAACTAACGAATAATTTATTTAATGTAATTATTCCGTTTATGTGACACTTATTCCGTTTATGTGACACCTTTTTTTAATTTTTTAACGAACAAATGGTCACATAAAACCGATTCGTTAGGACGTCCGTCCGTCTGTCCGTCCGTCCGTCACACTTTTCGGTTAACCACTTTGTCACAGTTTCTCAAATATGCTGCAGGTGGCATCCGCGTTCGACAGACGCATTTCTTGTTTATATTTATTTTCATTTTAGTCACAAACATACATTTTACATAATATGAAATATATACATGAGTTGTCATTGAAGTGTACATGCCATCAGGGTACGAGTCCACTTTGTTTCAATTATTTTAATACAGTGGAATCTGAACATCACTGGTACCATCGGAATGTTCGGTATAGCGAGGTTCCACCGTACAACTCATGTACATGTACCTCAAAGCCCAGCTCTTCCAACAGGTCCATGCTGTGTCTCTGACAGCTGGTGATTGATTGCTTACAGTGACAAACTCGCTATACCGAACGAACTTGCATCTATGGTGTTCGGTACAGCGATGTTAAACTGTACTTGCATTGTATTGCAGCCGACTGTCATGTACACAGTATATAACAGTATCATGGTATCTGTCTATACTATCAGTACATGCTAACACCTAACTCAACCCCTTCAACACCAAACACTAGTTTTAGTAGTCATAGCGAACAGTATAGACATAGATGAAACAACTCAATACTCACTTCGTTCCCACGAACAAACAATTCGTTCCCGTGGGAATACTCACTGTTCGCAAAAATAATGTTCACGTTAAAAAAGTACTTTTGTTATTTAACAAGAAACATTTAGTGATAAGTTTATTAAATTAAAATATTACATTAAATGTCTCATTCCGATTGCCTAGTGTGAAATGAGGATGAGTATATGTTAACGTCCCAGCAACAGCTAAGGTCATATAAGGATGGAATATAAGTTTAACGTCTCATTCGACAGACCGATTGGATGGAAATATTATCAAAATATTTGCATGCCCTATGGTAGGTTTTCAACTCACAACCTTCAGCAGTGAAGTCCTGTATTCTATCCCCTAGCCACAGCCCATCCCAGACGAGTGTGAAAGGGTTGAGTCAATATTAGCAGCAAACAACATGACACAATTAGTATGAGCTGTGTGTATGAATGAAACGTATTTTATAGAAATAGAACAATACATAGGCTACCCTATGTGAAAATGACGAAAACTGGTGTTGTTGTTTTTCTTCTTAGAATGCGTGCTTGGTTGTAAGTCAGGTCGGACAAAGCAGTTCAAGAAGTTGTGAACGATGGGTTGGGGGCGGGGGGGGGGGGGGGGGGGGGGGGGGGTGGGGGTGGGGGGGGGGGGGGGGGCGGGTTCGTTAATTGGTGTCAATTGGCTGAGATTCGTGTGCATACAGGTTCTTTAAAGGCTCCCATATCTTGTCAATATTATTTAGGTTTGATTCGTTCAGTGCGATTGTTTTTTAAATATCGAATAGATATCCTATATCAAATTTTAACCCATTTATATTTGGGGTTATTTCTCTCATTTTACACTTATAGATATATAGTTTAGTTCTCATAAGTATTTTTTTCTATTCAATTCGTTTATTGACATTAAACAGCAAGAAGGATATTTATAGCCACATAACTAACATGTATGATTGTTTCATGGAAATGTATTACTTGACATATTAGCCAAGTGATATTATTAGGCTGAATCATTCCACAATCAGTTTTATGCTAGTCCACTGCATTCTAAACTCTTTCTGTCCTCATTAAATTTCACATACTATTTTCATCTTGCTCACATTGGCTGTATTCAAGCCGTTACAGTAAAACGGTTCAAATGGCGACCACCACCTACACCGAGTGAGAAATATGAACGATATGTAACACTGTCCATGACCAATTTTGGATATACCCAGAAGTTATTGGGGTCGGTTTCTATTCAAGCAATTATCATAATGCAGTACTAGACATTGTTCTGTGTGCATGCCGATGTGCACACCACAATCCCGCTTGGGGATTCTGGTGTTTCCATAGACATGCATCCAAAACAGTGAGTGGTGACCAATGTTATTTATCAACATTCATGGTTTCTATTCAAGCAATTATCATAATGCAGTAATAGACATTGTTCCGTGTGCATGCCGATGTGCACACCACAATCCCGCTTTGGGTGATTATGTTGTGTCCACAGACATGCATCCAAAACAGTGAGTGGTGACCAATGTTATTTATCAACATTCATGGTTTCTATTCAAGCAATTATCATAATGCAGTATTAGACACCGTTCCGTGTGCATGCCCATGTGCACATCACAATCCCGCTTGGGGATTCTGGTGTGTCCAAAGACATGCATCCAAAACAGTGAGTAGTGACCAATGTTATTTATCAATGTTCATGGTTTCTTTCAAGCAATGATCATAATGCAGTACTGTTTCCTGTATAAATTGCTACATACATGTAACTATGTGTTGTCATTTAGTCTTTGTCATAAAGCAAAGTAAACAAACTTTGATAAATTATGTACTATGCTTGTATTAGACATGAGTGTTTTAAACTTAGTCACGTTTTGGCCAGTGACAATAATAAGGTTTACGATATCTTTGTCTGAGTTCTCTATACTTTGGACATATAAGTATGAAGTGATATTCAGATTATATTGCATTCGTATTACAATATATACACATTCTATCAGCTCGTGGTATGTTTGCATATCTGTCAGTTTCAATTAATAAATCATGTGAAGAGAGTCTGAGTCTGGTTAGCGAATTCCTGTATTTGTTAATAGTAATTGTATTTAGGTACTTTTCCATTTCAAAACTATTTGTAAATGAACTGTACATTCAGACATTCCAATAACATCTAGACTTGTTTTAATGTGTACGTGATGCCCAAGTGTTGCCTCTATAATTATTGTTATTATTTACATCTTCTTTCAGCATGTTATGCACTACTTTAGGTAAAGTTTCGTTATCTTTCACTATCTTAACCCAATATTTAGTCATTGTTATTTTTCTTCTGATCTTCATAGGATATCTACCTAATTTTCCATATAAACCGTTAAGATTCATAGATTGTTTCACTTATAATATTTTTCTTAAACGTTTGCAGTGTATTTGTTCCATAATCTATATGCATGGTTACCCCAGCACTCCGCACTGTAGTTCAGTATGGATCACACTAGGCTGTCAAACAATTTACATTTTTCGAATACTGGTATTTCAATTTGATTAAACGTTATGAATATGTTGTGCATGGCATATGATGAATGTCGTGCAAGTCTTTTTTGTGTTCTATTCCAATTTCCATTTTTTAAAAGGTGTGTTCCTAGATACTTAAATGACTGTACTACCTCAAGTATTGTATTATTTAATAAAAATTGGTGTGTTGTGTGTCGCCCACGTTCAAAGATATTTTTTTGTTTGTTTGGGGGGTGGGGGTGGTATTTATTTTCAGAGCTCATGTGTTGCACTAAAGGTTTATGTCATTTAGTAAAGCATGCAGTGCTTGTCGTGTTTGAGCAAAAAGAACTGCAAACAATAGAATGTAGATTTTTCATTTCCTGTGTTGAAAATGCCCTCTATATTGTCATTTATGTCGTTGATAAAACAATATAAATATCAAACTAGAGCTGGGATCACCCTGTTTAACACCGATGTTTGAATTAAAGTAAGGTGATTTATTTGTCTTATATCGTATGCATTGTTTCACCTCCCTATACATTGCTTGCAGTGCTTTTACAAGTTTGGAGCTGACCCTTTCATGCAATACTTTTTGCCAAATATATGTTCTTTCAAGCTTATCGAATGCTTTTTCGTAATCTATGAAAGCGCAGTAAAGTTTTCTTTGTTGACTTAAAGTCTTAGCAATAATGGCATATAGAGTAAAAATGCAATCTACCGTAGACTTTCCTTTTTGAAACCTAAATTGATTTGGGATAATTTGTTCATGCTTGATAGACCATTTTATTAGTCGGTTAAGTAGAACCTGCGAATATATTTTACCTAATACATTAATCAATGTAACTCCGCGATAGTTTTTTTAAATCTTCACTATCCCCTCCTTTAAATATTGGAACTATGATACCCTGCCCCCATGTTTTCGGATATTCGCTTGAATAATTTCAGTAAAAAAATCAGAAATAATGTCGTATGAGTGTTTATAAACTTCTGCGATTAAATTATCAATTCCGCAACTTTTGTTATTATTTTGTGAAACTATTGACTCCTCTATTTCAGAACGACTATAATGTCTTTATCTAGGTCTTCATCCATCTGATCTCGTACATTATATTCCCTGTTATTAATATGTATAGGTTCTGTTTCGTATAATTGTTGAAAATATTCATGTAAATCAGATACATTAAATTTCTCAGCAACTGGTACATTTGTTTTATACTGCTCTTTTAATTTCTTCCAAAATTGCTTAGGATTAGATTTTCCTAATTCTGATAGATTTTGTCGTTCCTGTAGCTTATATTTGTTATTTCTAGCTATTTTATATTATTTCATTGCATCATAGCATGCTTTGTTGAACCACCTATTTTGTGTCCTATTAGTCATATTTTTGTTGAAGTTGTTTTTTTGTGTTTTACCAAATATATATATGTCGTGTATTTTCTTGCATGAATTTTACAAAATTATTAACAACTCCATTTATGTTTGTGTTACTATCATCAGAGAATTCATTTGGAGTCAATATTCGAAAATCAGTAATGTGTGAGAAATCATTTCTATTTAACATTAAATAGTCAACTTGCTTGATCCATTTAGTGAATGGAATGTATATTCCCCACATTCAAATCAGTGAATAATCTACCATTTCCTATTACCATAGATGTAGTCCTGCATAATTCTATCAATCTATACCCATGTACATCTATCACCTGATCTCTGTTGGATCGTAGTGGAATTAAAGGTACATGCCCGCGCAGCAGGTTACACTGTACTACTACTTTTCATTTTCTGTCATGCCTTATATGAGCCATTTGTCTACCCATTAACGAGTTATTTTTAATTACGGCGCGTGTTAATTGGTGTTAAATCGCATTTTATATGCCGCGACCAGAAAGGGTATTTTCCGACCTCGTGGTATTTTTACCAACACGCGTCACGTGACACGGTCAATCATATCAGATCTTTGACATGCGCAGTGAGGTATCGGAAGTTGAGAAGAAAAATCTCTGTTCGAGTCCAAATCTAAATCTCCACGTAACTCTTTCCATTTGGTGATCTGGTCGCCAATATGAACCACTCTCTCTCTCTTTCGCCTTTTTTTTGGCCGACGCCGTTTCATACAATTTCCGTCCTCGACGTTTCGACATGTTCATAGTCTTGTTTACATATTGGGAAGCCTACTGGCGCGCGTAGTATACTGCACATGCGCACCGCAAGCCGTGATGTGAAAGTCGTCGTCCCCGCACATTATCAAAATAGACTGTTACCGCCGCGCGTCGCTAACAGTAATATATTAATTGATAATTAATAAATGATTATATTTATATAGCGGGCACTCGTAATTTTTAGAACTGGTGGAATAGTGACATAATTATATACTTATTTAATTCCTATAAAGAACATTTTGTGCCTACTGCATGGGCATGTACCTTTAATACATTCCCAGACATATGATATTCATCTGCATCTATATAGCTATCGAATGACAACGAGTCATTTTCTGTGGATATTCGACAATTCAAATCACCAATAACAAATGTTTTTCCAAGTAATTTATATTTTTCTAAACCTATTTCTTACTGTTCAAAGACATCGTATTGACCAGTAATGACAGACGAAGTATGTGGTGAAAGAAGGTGGTGAAATGTATGTGCAACACACATATAGGTATTGATCAAAGGCAAACAGATCTTTACACAGTTTTACCCAGCAAATATTTAAATGTAAGTACTTTTTCACCAATAACAAAAAAGTCACCCTCCCCAAATTTTTTTGTTTTATGAAATTCCATCAAATATTGATTTAATAGCGAAAAAACGATTTTCCTATGGTAATTTAACATGGCCATGATGGGGGGAAAAAGAGGCAGAAGAGGGGGAGGAGCCAAAAAACGGGAAAAAAATGGAAATTGACTCCGAAACCTGTCTACCTGTTAATAGATAGCTTGGAAATGATGTAAGTAAGAAAACAAAAGTTGGATTTTGAAAATCTGTCCACAAATAAAAAATGTATTTTTTTTCTATTTTTTTAGCCTCAATATCCCATAGGAAAATCGTTTTTTCGCAATAAAATCATTTTTTACGGAATTTCATCAAATACATTTTTTTGGGGAGGGTGACTTTTTTGTTATTGATAAAAAGTACACTACTTACATAGTCATTTAAATATTTTTTGGATTTAATGTGTTTAAAGGAACATGCCCAATCAGTAAGCATAAAATGTTCTTTATAGGAATTACATAAGTGAATAATTGTGCCACTATTCCACCAGTTCTAAAAATTACAATTGCGAAACGGACATATATTAGTCAAATGGAAAGTATCGCAGCGAATTGAACAAATCGAATACAAAGAATACAAAGACTACAAGTACTGGACGGGTGACATGTGACATTTATGCTACTAAATATACAATTAACCCATTTCATGCTAGAGTATCAACTTTCACCAACATTTGTTTTTCTATCATTTTTGCTTTTAAGAGGTATGTTGTTACCACTCATTTGAACCATCTAAACGAAACAATTTGGATTTAGGTAGCATAAATCAGTTTTGTAGGGAAATAACAAATTAATCATTTATTTTCTACTAGATAAATAGTTTATGTTTGGCATAAAATGGATTAAAACAGGTGGAATGAACTATTTATGTATGCATATATACGGTCAACATTATAACACGTTTGGATAACTGACATGGGTAACCGGTATTTATTTTATCAAGTATACAATTCAGAGTTATACACACACTTGTAAACGCTCCAGTGAACACATTATCGACTGGCCTGAGCGAGGGCTGTTCAAAATGCTGTTTTGCCAGCTATTGGTGATTACCATATTATAAACATATACCAGTTGGCACGGACGTGATGACTGATCTGTGTATATATGTAAACCTTTTGGAAACAGATAACAATGTACAGCAGAACAGAATGACTTTGCGACCAGTGTTGTCCGAGATCAGCCGCAGAGGATGTGCAGACTGGTCGGAGACCGCACTGTTCGTTCAGCTGGTAAAATGCATCTGAGATGTATTGCTATACATGTAGTTTGTTCAATTGTCGTATAGTGGGTGTGCCTGCTAATTCTCCACTAATATACAGACATGCATATATCAACTACACTGTATACGTTTACTGCAGCCGGCAGAGACTTATACAACTGTAAGGCAATGTAGTACCGGATAATTGCTCTTCCTGCCGATGTAAACTGAGATTTCCGTATCAAGCTGACCATAGACCGCGTTCTTCGCCGTATAATGTGGTTTATTCCTGATGCATCTTGTATAATACAATTGTAATCTACTGATACACGTTGCTAGATTGTAATTTGGTTTGAGTGAGTTTAATTTTGGGTATATGAGTGAGTATGGGTAGATACAGAGACGCCTGCGTTAATCTTGACCAGAGTATCAGAGTTTAGAAACATCGATTGATAATACCAACTTGTAATCAGGCAGTTTGACTGGCTGAGCTTGAGTCGAAGTACAACTTAGGCTCAGCCAATCGAGCTGCATCATTTCAATCAAATGTTTCGAAATAAAGAAATTGACAAATATTGGCAAGATTGACGCAGCTGGTGGTGTATGTGTGTGTATGCTTGCATGCATATATTTGTATATACGCAGCTGGTGGTTTATGTGTGTGTATGCTTGCATGCATATATTTTTATATACGTATGTATATGTATGTTCACCTATATATATACTGGTTGACAAGTGGATGTGTTATAAAATATGTGAACATGCTAGTCCCAGATCGGCCTGCACATCCGCGTATGCTGATCAGGGGCTACGCTGATCACAGCACACTACAAATACCACCAGTGTCATCTACGAACTTATTATGTCAGACTTGGTGAATATACAAAAGCCCTAGAACGGTTAATCATGTCATGTGATCATATATAGATACCAGAGGCATGTAGTTAGGAGACACATTGTTTGTTTTAGTAGATTTAATATTATTTCCTACGGCTTCTAATAGTCTATGAAACACTTGCACTGGCCAATGACACCCTATTGATGTATGCATGTATGTATGTATGCGAATTGAAGACAATCATGGTTGTGTAATACTTCTTATGATATGTAATTAATAAATGATGAAGTATGTACATGTCGTAGGTTTATACTACACTCTTAAACTTTCGACTTTCGTTTTTTTAAGAGTGTACGAATCATACTAGCTTCAAAGAAATTAACATAGATCCCTTTGTCCCGTCTCCAATAGACACCATTGATAACAGAACGAGGACACGGTATATATCTTAGTAGTATGTCTTATTGTTGTATCGTGCGATTTATTGAAGCTGGAGACGGAACACTAAGGGTAGAAAGTGGATCTTCTTTATATGGCCGATGTCTGCACCGGGATCTCATTGTTCGCATTGAACTTACATAGTGATCTACATTTACTTATAAATGTGTCACACTGATAGTGTTAGAAAGCTGATGCTAGTATATGTTCCTCATTACTAGTATGCGGGTGCTATTTTAGGTTTGTGTCTACTTCACTCTTATATATAATTTCGAATTTCGTTTTCCCTGTAAGACTGTAGGACACATTGTGGCTGCGAATTGTTCAACATAGATTACGTTTGTCCCGTCTCCAGCAGACAACTTGTTAATAATATGCGTTATTGTTGTATTGTGTGATTTTTTTCAAGCTGGAGACGGAACACGAAGGGTAAAAGTGGTTTTCACATAGGGTAACCTATGTATTGGAATCACCTAGGACAGTTAACCACGCCCCAGACCCCCCTCGATGGGCTAGTCCGTAGTGATATCTTGGAGTAACCATAACAACAAAATGCATTGTGTTACTCAACGTTTAAAAGTCATACGCAACCGCTAATTGAAAATAATATTATGAAAAACTACTTGCACTGAACAATATCAACAACGGATGTTCTACGTACAAAAATACATCGGATTATGTTGTTACGCCTTCAAGTTATTTGCCCCCATTTGCATCACAAATCGTGCGGTCATCGCTAAATTTAGTAACAGGCTATAGTTTTCGGCAGAGTTAACTCCCCTCCGAATACTCTCCACCGGTACGTGTAAACACGCGACGCGTTCAACAAGCAAACGATATCAAGGGGTTACAGCTACCTGTTGGCCCAGATATTTTTAATGATCGCGATTGTGTCTCAACAAAACTCGCACGTGTGGGTCTAACTGATGTTAATCCTCATTCTATCGATGGATTTACAGCGGATTTTAGTGACTTTCCCGAATTCTGCCTGATTGACATTTGTCTATGGTGGCCAATACACGCCAACATGAGTGTCCATTCTACGTTCAGTGAAGGGGGTCCATACGTCAGTAAGTGATACATTACAGTCAGGGAACAAATTAATGACAGTATAACACATCCGCGTAGATTAATACCCATATTAATGTAAGTACTGAAAATACGACAAAAATATTCTAACAAGTTTGGGCTTCCATACATTGAACATTTTGTCAGCGGTTTCCCCAATGACGTAATTTGTATGTTTTAATATACTCGATCTGGGGCCAACTATTTCATTCACAAAACAGAATTAAACATGGCGATGTCAAAGTAATGCAGAAACTTTAACAAAAATCCTGCTACAACATTGTTTTGTACCGACAAGGCATTTTCAGGCGCGACAATGCTTTCGTGGCGGAATTCTTGTAGTACCCTATGTTCAGTGCTTTCAGTACTTTGATTATTTTATATCTGCGCTGTCTGCACCAGGATCTCACTGTTCGCACTGAACTTACTTTGTGATCTACTTTGAAATGTGTAATACTAATAGACCTCGAAAGATTATGCGAATTTATTTTCTCTTTATGCAACTGATCATTTATGTTTCGGTTTAATACACTCTCGTATATTATATATATATGTGTGTATGTACATATATATGTATGTGTGTATATGTGTATATGCATATGTATGTATATGTGTGTATATATACATGTATACATATGTTGGTATTGTGTGTTCATGTTGTTTTTGCGTGTTCTATATATATATATATATGTATGTGTATATATATGTGTATATATACATGTATATATATGTGTGTATATATACATGTATATATATATGTTGATATTGTGTGTTCATGTTGTTTTGTGTATTCTATTCAAGCTGGAAACGGAACACTTACGGTAAAAGTTGTTTTTCTTTTATATCTGCGCTGTCTGCACACGGATCTCACTATTCGCTGTCTGCACACGGATCTCACTGTTCGCACTGAATCTACTTTGTGTTTGTTATTAGCCGATCTATTTATTTATAGATCGGCTAATTATTAACCGATCTATTTATATATCGGCTAATATGTTGGTTATCCATCGAATTCTGAAAAAGTTTGTAGCAACCCTTTTCTCCGCTATTCGGTAATCTACGAACGCGAATTTTTCTGTATCACTTCCAAATTGCATCAACCGATAAAGTTTGCATTTTTGGCAATTATCTCCGTTTAAAACTTTACTTATAGCCAAATAACACAATTTTGAATACTTAATGAGCTGAACGCCTGAAGAGATTTAACCCGGAAGTTATTGTTGTTGAAGTCCATAGTTGGCTCTAATGGCCATATACGCCAACATACGCCGATTATTGGGCTAATTTAAAGCTTTTATTTATTAAACAGAACAAGTTTCAGCCACGTATAATCGCGTAAAATGTGTTTATTCGGCTAATTTATAATCGACCTCTGCTCAAAATCTCCTTACTAGTAACCCCAGCATTTTCGGGTTTATCCCAGCATCTCGGGTTTATCCCATTGGATCGCGTATGCGCGTCATTTGACGCTAGTTAATATTCACAAAATTTTCCACCAATCAAAACAAAGAATTGCCCTTCATAGCCAACTTTGATTTGTTTACGTATCATGCAGGGATGGCAGGGATGCATCCAGCACGCGCGATTGCGGCAATCCCCCTTAATTATTGTCAATGCCGCAAATTATTGATTGTCTTGCGCCCGACATCGCGCAAAAAATCACGGATGGGGCACATTAGGCCAATCTGGGCATGTGCCTGAATACGCAGGAGCTTGCGTCTATTTTTAGATGACACTGTAACCGCTAGATATATATAGCCCTGGTAGCTCCGCCCACTCGCATGCTGCCACAGAATTCGGACAAACACACACACAGTGACTACAACTTTGTGTATTGCGGAGTGTAATTTGTAGATAAATAGAGCATACAGTACAGGTGTTACGCTGGAAATATTTCGCAACATAATGGTGACAACAAAACATTGCTGCTATGGCATTGCTGCTATTGGATGGATTTGGGAACGGGTTTTCAAAACCTGCACAAAATCGAGAAAAATGTCAACGCTGGGTACAGAACTGTGGTCGAAAATAGTTTACCATTGACAATGTTACCAGAGACACCTACATATGTTCGATGCACTTTACCCTGATTTGATCGGCTAATAACATCATGCTCTGCATGACTTTTCATATATTGGTTATCCATCGAATTCTGAAAAAGTTTGTAGCAACCCTTTTCTCCGCTATTCGGTAATTTACGAACGCGAATTTTTCTGTATCACTTCCAAATTGCATCAACCGATAAAGTTTGCATTTTTGGCAATTATCTCCGTTTAAAACTTTACTTATAGCCAAATAACACAATTTTGAATACGTAATGAGCTGAACGCGGAAGAGATTTAACCCGGAAGTTATTGTTGTTGAAGTCCATAGTTGGCTCTAATGGCCATACGCCAACATACGCCGATTATTGGGCTAATTTAAAGCTTTTATTTATTAAACAGAACAAGTTTCAGCCACGTATAATCGCGTAAAATGTGTTTATTCGGCTAATTTTATAATCGACCTCTGCTCAAATCTCCTTACTAGCAACCCCAGCATTTTCGGGTTTATCCCAGCATCTCGGGTTTATCCCATTGGATCGCGTATGCGCGTCATTTGACGCTAGTTAATATTCACAAAATTTTCCACCAATCAAAACGAAGAATTGCCCTTCATAGCGAACTTTGTTTACGTATCATGCAGGGATGGCAGGGATGCATCCAGCACGCGCGATTGCGGCAATCCCCCTTATTATTGTCAATGCCGCAAATTATTGATTGTCTTGCGCCCGACATCGCGCAAAAACGGATGGGGCACATTAGGCCAATCTGGGCATGTGCCTGAATACGCAGGAGCTTGCGTCTATTTTTAGATGACACTGTAACCGCTAGATATATAGCTCTGGTAGCTCCGCCCACTCGCTTGCTGCCACAGAATTCGGACAAACACACAGTGACTACAACTTTGTGTATTGCGGAGTGTAATTTGTAGATAAATAGAGCATACAGTACAGGTGTTACGCTGGAATATTTCGCAACATAATGGTGACAACAAAACATTGCTGCTATGGCATTGCTGCTATTGGATGGATTTGGGAACGGGTTTCCAAAACCTGCACAAAATCGAGAAAAATGTCAACGCTGGGTACAGAACTGTGGTCGAAAATAGTTTACCATTGACAATGTTACCAGAGACACCTACATATGTTCGATGCACTTTACCCTGATTTGATCGGCTAATAACATCATGCTCTGCATGACTTTTCATTTGTTTGTTTATTGGTGTTTAACGGCCTATCAACAGCTAAGGTCATGTAAGGCCGGGCAAACGGGTTCGATCCCGTTTTAACCTGCTGCATTGGGGGGGGGGGGGATTCCAAAATCAGAACTGAATATTTACATAGAGAAACAATATATTCAGCCCTGAAATTAGAATAAACTGACCTGGTGGCAGGTCCATACCACACCAGTCACTTGGCCCCTTCCCCTAAAATAGGATTACGAATAATCGTAATACTCACATAAGGGGTATAACCATATTCAACTGTCACATACAAAATGCCAAAGACGTATGTGAGGGCCAAACCAGGTCTCCAGTCGGAATTCCGGTAAGGATGAACCCCGATCGCTAAATTACCCATCACTTGCACCCACCTTCCACCCACGAATCTACTTTGTGATCTACTTATAAATGTGTCATGCTGAAACTGAGAGAGGGCATATGAAAATGTATATTTCTCTGATGAATATATTATATTTCATATGGTAAAACATGTTTATAAGTACACAATAGATAACTAGTTTAACAATTTCGCATATGATAATTGTGCATGGAAGAATATTATCTGATTCAATATTTGTATGCTTACATGGAAGCTCTCGAGTGGTTGCGGGCGGTTTCTCGTTGGGTCTACTCCCGTACCATCCATTGCCACGGACGGTGCGGTAGTGGAATATATATATTCTTTATTTCCCCCATGATTGGAGATTTGTGACATGGAATTGCATTTAACAATTATTGTAACAGTTTTAACATATACACAAATATATACATGTACATACATTTACTTAATGCTACACACCGCAACTAATTTCACAAACATTAATAAACAGATGTGTTCATGTTCGGGAAATATACTGCAGCCACAAGTAATGTAGACTCACAAATACAACTCTTTGGCGATCGTCTACGTGATTGAATTCAACAGCTGTATCAATGTCTGTAAATGCATCAACACTTAATAGAGTAGTGACTAAATCTTCCTTGGTAAGTGACCTTAGGCGCATGGAAATAGCATCACCATAAACTTGTCGTATAGCATGCATTAACCTACATCTACTATTCAATGTAGATGGACAGTCCAAAATACAATGTTCTACCAAGTTGTCCATCGGAGAACCACATTTGAGACACGTTTCATTAAATCTCGTGAGGTTGGTAATCAATTGGCATACATATTTTATGTAGTTCAGATACTCTGGAAACAGTCTCGTATAGTTCCATAACTTGTTACATTTGTAGTCTACGTATACCTTTCTGAACCTGGCGAACGGATGCGATGCTGTTCTAATCTGCCACTCGCTAACACTGATTTCACGAGTTCGGACATTAACAGATGTTTTCCATATAGACTTTTTCGGAAATTCGCCGCAAGAAATATACTTTTCTAGCACGTGTCTCAGACCATATATATCCATAATTTTGAAGATATCGGGCATTAGACCTCGATTACAGTTACCTAGCAAGTATGAACTGAGACGCAACAAAAAAACTATCTTTGTTACACATGACACCAAGGTGTACGTATTGGTCCGACTCATTGACAATGGCATTGCCAAGCAACCATTTCCTTCTTGATATCGTGTAAGCATGTTTTTGATTCATTATAAACCACCACGGCGCATTTAGTTGAATTATACTGGAAACGCCAGGCACACGAGAATGTGTAGCAAATGTTCATCATACACTGCATGCCATGCTTTTGACAGCGAAAGCAGCAACATATCATCCGCAACCGTCGGCGCGCACAAACTATTGGTACCAATTTTAAATCCCATGTTACTGCTGACCAGTATCCATAAGGTCGTTAATAAAAACATAAGTACAAAAATGGCGACCACACGCCACCTTGTCTGGTGCCCTGGAATATTTCAAAACATTCTGACGTGAAACCTTTATGCATCACGCAGCTCGTCATGCCTTCATGCATCGCTACAACTATCCGCCAAAGTTTATCACGGATCCCCAACTGGTGCAACTTCTAAAATAGACCCTCGTGCCACACAGAATCGAATGCCTGTCGTGCATCTAGGAAGCAAGCGAATAGTTTACTGCCTCTTTCAGTGCAGTATTCAATACACTCACGAAACAGAAATGATGTCATATAATGCAAACCCATCCTCTCTTGGAAGCCCCCTTGTAATTCATGTATCGGCCTATTAATATTAGCTTTCAATCGTGTAAGTAGAAGTCTTTCGAATAGTTTCAGAACGATAGATGACAATGTGATGGCCCTATAGCTATTTGGGTCATCTTTTCGCTTCTGTCCACCTTTAAACAACGTGATGATGACCCCTTGCTTCATCTGTTTCGGCACATAGCTAATATCAAACATCAAATTAAATAGTTCCGTCAAACATTGGATCAATGCTTCACCACCGTGAATCAAGTGTTCGTTATATACACCATCCAGTCCACACGCTTTGCCCTTTTTTAGTGATTTACCTATTACACATTTAATTTCACTTTCGGAAAATACATTAGACTCCGTGTCCACCGGTATTAGTCTTCGCACCGCCGCGTTTGAAGCTCTCACTCTTACGAATAGTTCTTGGTCAAACTGTTTTTTCAGTATTTGAATACAATGAGGCAAAGTGTTTACCCCATTCAGTAGCAATGCATTTAGGATCACGCACAATCTTATCACCAAAGCGAATCTCGTTTCCAGCACTTGAGCACGAATCCTTCCGCCGTGAATTTACTAGCTTCCAAAATAGTGCAGCATCGATGTCTAAAGCCTCATCGATGTCATTATCTACTTTACTTTGGAATGTCTCCACACATTTCCGGTGATATTTTCTGAACATGCACTTTGCTGCCTTGTATTCATTGTGGACAAATATCTTACATGATAAACACATTCTGCACGTTTAACCCTGTACTCCATACTTCATATAATCAAGTAGAATCGCAACAACTCCGTGTAAAATGAGGGTATTTATGATAACCTTAACTTACTTTGTTCTAATCACCTATCTCTGGTCTTACCTCCATCCTCCTTCTTTTGAGCAACACGATGCAATATCAGTAGACATTTTATCAGCTACGTACAGGATATACATGTATCATTTCACACTAACTCTCCATGGCAACTAACTTATGCACTTTAAACGTCCGAGGACTAGGATCTAAGGTAAAACGGATATTCCAGTGGCTCAAGGATAACAATTACGCGATATGTTTTTTTTGCAGGAAACTCATTCAGTAATACAAATAGAAAAGGAGTGGGAAACTGACTGGTGGGCAGAAGGATTCTTTAGTGGAAAGTCAAGCAACTCTAAAGGAGTCTGTATTCTGTTTAATTCTAATTTAACATATAATGTTATCAAATACACAGAACTAATTCCCGGTAGAATTCAGGCAATTGAAATTGATATAAACAATAAACAGATTCTGCTTATCAATGTATATGGGCCAAATATCTAAGATAAAACATATTTTAAACAAGAGTGCCGCAAGTCACAAAATACGCCCGTCGAATATGGGCCAGACAGCGAAGATGCAGAAATGTGAAGCTGTCACCAAGGCAAGAAACATAAATGAGAATTTGAAAGTCTATAGCATTATTTCTTCATCTCGTTGTGCTAAACATGTATACTAATTTAGGCAGAGATAGAAAAGTAGAGTGTAAAGTAGAAATGATAGGGAATTGGATACAATAATGTAGAAAAATGGCTAAGTTAAAAAGGTGATAGTTTTGTTAAAACGGCATAAAAACACCAAGGTGCACATCTTCAATATGTGTAGAAGACGTGTGTATTGTTTCAGAATGATCTACAGAACGGTTTCGGAGGAGTTGTGTACACAAGCTCTGTACCGTATATAGAATTGCATAGAAAAATGTAGAACAAATGGCTAAGTTAAAAAGGCGATATTTTTGTTAAAAGATATTTTTCGACATAAAAACACCAAGGTGCACATCTTCAATATGTGTAGAAGACGTGTGTATAGTTTCAGAATGATCTACAGAACGGTTTCGGAGGAGTTGTGTACACAAGCTCTGTACCGTATATAGAATTGCATAGAAAAATGTAGAAAAAATGGCTAAGTTAAAAAGGTGATATTTTTGTTAAAAAATATTTTTTCGCCATAGAAACACCAAGGTGCACATCTTCAATATGTGTAGAAGACGTGTGCATAGTTTCAGATCGATCGACTAAAAGATTTCGGAGGAGTTGTGTACACAAACTCTGTACCGTATATAGAAATGTATAGAAAAATGTAGAAAAAATGGCTAAGTTAAAAAGGCGATATTTTTGTTAAAAGATATTTTTCGACATAAAAACACCAAGGTGCACATCTTCAATATGTGTAGAAGACGTGTGTATAGTTTCAGAATGTCTCAGAACGGTTTCTGGAGGAGTTGTGTCACAAGCTTACCGTATATAGAATTGCATAGGAAAAAATGTAGATGGCTAAGTTAAAAACGATATTTTGAATGTTCGGCATAAAAAACACCAAGGTGACATCTTCAATATGTGTAGAAAAGTGATAGTTTCAGAATGATCTACAGAACGGTTTCGGAGGAGTTGTGTACACAAGCTCTGTACCGTATATAGAATTGCATAGAAAAATGTAGAAAAAATGGCTAAGTTAAAAAGGCGATATTTTTGTTAAAAGATATGTTTCGGCATAAAAACACCAAGGTGCACATCTTCAATATGTGTAGAAGACGTGTGTATAGTTTCAGAATGATCTACAGAACGGTTTCGGAGGAGTTGTGTACACAAGCTCTGTACCGTATATAGAATTGTATAGAAAAATGTAGAAAAAATGGCTAAGTTAAAAAGGCGATATTTTTGTTAAAAGATATGTTTCGGCATAAAAACACCAAGGTGCACATCTTCAATATGTGTAGAAGACGTGTGTATAGTTTCAGAATGATCTACGAACGGTTTCGAGGAGTTGTGTACACAACTCTGTACCGTATATAGAATTGTATAGAAAAATGTAGAAAAAATGGCTAAGTTAAAAAGGTGATATCTTTGTTAAAAAATATTTTTTCGGCATAAAAACACCAAGGTGCACATCTTCAATATGTGTAGAAGACGTGTGTATAGGTACAGAATGATCGACTGAACGGTTTCGGAGGAGTTGTGTACACAAACACTGTACCGTATATAGAATTGTATAGAAAAATGTAGAAAAAATGACTAAGTTAAAAAAGTGATATTTTTGTTAAAAAATATTTTTTCGATATAAAACACCAAGATGCACATCTTCAATATGTGTAGAAGACGTGTGTATAGTTTCAGAACGATCTACTGAAATGTTTCGGAGGAGTTGTGTATACAAACTAAGTACCGTATATAGAATTGTATAGACAAATGTAGAAAAAAATGGTTAAGTTAAAAAGGTGATATTTTTGTTAAAAAATATTTTTTCGCCATAGAAACACCAAGGTGCACATCTTCAATATGTGTAGAAGACGTGTGCATAGTTTCAGATCGATCGACTAAAAGATTTCGGAGGAGTTGTGTACACAAACTCTGTACCGTATATAGAAATGTATAGAAAAATGAAGAAAAAATGGCTAAGTTAAAAAGGCGATATTTTTGTTAAAAAATATTTTTTCGGCATAAAAACACCAAGGTGCACATCTTCAATATGTGTAGAAGACGTGTGTATAGTTTCAGATCGATCGACTGAACGGTTTCGGAGGAGTTGTGTACACGAACTATGCGATTTTTCTTCAGCCGCCCGCCCGCCGTGCGGTAAAACATAATATGTACCGTTTTTTAAAAACGGTCGTATAAAAACTAGAAGATTTTATTTCCGAAAATTCGCGAATTATTATAGGTGGTGATTTCAATGTTATCCTAAACTTTTATTTGGATAAAAGAGGTGGGTTACAAAGTACAAACAAACAGAACAGAGAAATGTTCTTAAATATTATAGAAAAATATGATTTTAATGATATATGGAGGCAAAAACACGGAACAAAAAAATATATACATGACATTCTATTTCTAGACCACCTATCCTATGTAGACTAGATTTACTATCGGACAATTTGGTGAATATTGTTTCTAAAAGTGAAATAAAATGTAGTATAAAAACAGATCATTCATTGGTACAAATCATGATAATTATCAATGATCAGCCTAGAAGCCCAGGATATTTTAAATTGAATAATTCAATTCTTTTCGAAAATGATTATAAAACAATTATTAAAAACAATATAGCGGAAATTGCCAACATTAACCATGAAGCAAACCCTAACACTTTATGGGAGTTAATTAAAGGAACAATCAGAAATGAAACTATCAAATATACTACAAAACGTATTAGAAAAGATAAAACAAACGAAAATAAATTACAGCAGCAAATTGATCTATTAAGTAATGACAATATTCAAACACCTGAAGCAATCAATGAATTAAATAATTGTAAAAGCCGTCTGGAAGAAATTTACAAAAGACGAGCAGAAAGTATTATTTTTCGATCGAAAGTAAATTGGGTGGAGGCTGGAGAAAAGAATACAATTTTTTTTGCGGAGCTTGAAAAAATAAAATTTGAAAGAAAAATTATTACACAGCTAACTGTAAATGTAAAACTTGTTACAGACAAGGAACAAATTCTACTAGAATAAAAACATTATTATAAAAAAATATATAAGAAAACATAATGTACAGATTCTGATATTAATTTTTTCCCAAACTATTTAATTATAATAATAAGTTAAATGATGAGACACGTAAATGTGAAGGTATAATGACAGAAGCTGAATGTTATAATGCCTTAAAAGAAATGAAAAACAATAAGAGCCCTGGGTCGGATGGAATAACTGTAGAATTTTTCAAAATGTTTTGGAATGACATAAAAAGCCATTTGATAAAATCATTAAACTTTTCGATGGAGCAATGCGAACTAACAACACTACAAAAACAAAGTGTTATACATTTAATTCCAAAAACAGGCAAAGATACAACACCTCGCCAACTGGAGACCAATAAGTTTGCTAAATGTCGACTACAAAATAGCAACAGATGCCATCGCAAATAGAATAAAAAAGGTATTAAATAATTTAATAGATTCTTCACAAACAGGATTTATTAAAGGTCGATATATTGAAGAAAATATAAGGCTCTTATCCGAAGTAATTGAAAACGCAAATGATAAAAAATATACCAGGAATCCTATTATTCGCCAATTTTGAAAAAGCATTTGATAGTATAAGCCATGAGTATATACATACTTAAGGTATTAACCTTTCTAAACTTCGGACCCAGCTTAATCAAATGGATTGAAATATGTTATCATAATATATCTACTTATGTAACAAATAATGGC
The DNA here is from genome assembly GCA_029237695.1 of Conchocele bisecta. NCBI lineage: Eukaryota > Metazoa > Mollusca > Bivalvia > Lucinida > Thyasiridae > Conchocele > Conchocele bisecta. Next base: position 24,004,319 of record CM055271.1, on the reverse strand, counting down.
TATCTTTCCGATTGTTTTTGCTTGGGAAGAGGAGTAAGACAAGGATGTCCAGTATCTCCTTATTTATTCATAATCGCAATAGAAATACTCTCGCACAGTGTCCGAAAAAATCAATTAATAAAAGGAATAAATATAAATAGTGAAGAAATAAAAAATACTATGTTCGCGGATGATGCTACATTTTGCATGGATGGGTCCAGACATCTCTCGAAATATTAATTAGTACAATAGATAATTTTGGAAACATTTCAGGTTTACGTTTAAACTATTCTAAGTCAATAGTGTTTAGAACAGGTTCGACGAAGAACTCAACTACGTACTGTGATGATAAAACGATTTTCATGGAATGCAGATGTGGCCAACACTTTAGGGATATATTGTTGTAATAATAAAAATAAAGTGCATAGTTTAAACATAGATACTAAAATAAAGGAATTTGAGCAAGTTTAGGCAAATGGAAAAAAAGAAAGCTTACCATACTAGGTAAAATAACTGTCATTAAAAGTTTTGCATTTCCAAAATTAATATTCCCTTTAACAGTTCTAGACAATCCGGAGCAGGAGACTTTAAAGCATACTTTGCTTTACAGTCTCCAGCTTGATTTTCTCTGGGATTCAAAGCCTGATAAAATTAGCAGAAAAAGGCGGGCTAAAATGATAGAATTAGAATCGTTTATTGATGCACTAAAGGCTACATGGGTCAAAAGACTTGCAGAAACTGAAAATCACGGAAAATGGAAAGTACTATATTTAAACTATTTGAAGCCGTTTGGTGGTGTACATATATTTGAAGGAAATGTAAACCAAACAGACGTAAAACATTTGATAAAAAATAAGTTTTTGACAGATGTTCTTAAATCATGGTGCAAGCTAAACTTCTGCGATAATCCAGAAACAATATCAAAGCAAATTTTATGGAACAATTTGAAAATAAAAGGTAATGGAAGAATGTTTTACTACAAGGAATGGGCTAATAAGGGGATTAAATATATAGAACAACAATACGATTATAGAACTACATCATTCTTTAATTGTACAGAAAGAAAAGAACTATTTGATGTTAGTAATAACAATTACCTAAAATACTTCAAACTTCAAAATGAAAGAATAAACACGATTAATACAAATATACTATTAATAGAACAAATAAAAAACACGACCAAATGTAATAAGAAGCTATGTAACATGTTTCTTAATCAACAGAAACCGGTTGTGCATAAAGCCAAGACAAAATAGGATGACGAATTCGCGGATAAAAACATAAATTGGAAGATAGTCTACACAAATCATTTTACAAACACTATAATTTCTAAACTTAGGAATTTACAGTACACATTTTTGATGAGAATTGTCCCTACAAACGATTATTTATTCAGCTCCAATTTGTGTGATTTTTGCGCCATGGCTCCAGAAACAAATAAGCACCTTTTTTGGGAATGCACTATAAGCCAACATGTTTTATCAAAGCTGAATACCTTTTTAAACAATAATAATATTGTATGTAATTTTGATTGGCACACCGTTTGCTTCGGGCAATATGAGCAAGACAACACGTTTTTCAACTTTTGTATCATACTAGGAAAATACTTTATATATACATGTACATGTAAATTACGAAACACGGAACCTAAATTTCCAGAGTTTATGTCTTACCTAAAGGCAACACAAAATATTGAAAAGGAAATTGCAATGAATAGAAATAAACTCATAGTTCATGAACGAAAATGGAATGTTATCCAATTAGACTAACACTCATTTTGAGATACACGAACCTTCTGATTATACTGTAACGCAAATAATTTTACCCTCCGTAACGTAGCCCTTGTTGGACTGAATTGGTCGGCTGATGGTCCCCTTTTGTCAGGATTGAACTGTTTCGCTGCCACCAGACCTTTCGGTCAATTAGAAAACGAGTGACGTCAGTTGCTGATTTCTTCACCTCAATGTGATAATCCGCTGCCACCACAGATCATAATTGTCTGTCGCAACGTCAGATGAAAGAATGTTACAATTCTTTGTAGTACCAATTGGAAACTCAAATTGTAGAGAAGGCGTTCGTTCAGGAGTACATATTTTTAATGTGGTTAATAGCGTAAATATACAAATCCAAGTCACACATTAAGTAGTTCAGAAACACAAGCTCCCACTTACACATTCCCCGGTCAGGGAGTTGGCTCGACGGCATTCCCTGACAAAACACCCCAGTAAAAAAATAAGTAACGGTTGAAATTTGCTTAAAAGTTAATAATTCCGTCCTTGAATTTAGATCACAGTAATTCCGAAACTAAAGTAGGTTATTTAATTTATCCAAAGGAGCCAAAACAGAATGCTCTTAAAATCCAAAACTAGCACTCCCCCTTGGATCGGGAAATCTCAGATTTTATACATCTCGGTGATTCAGGTACCTTTAACGTTGACCTTGAGTAAGGTCATCCTTTAAGTGGTTACCTTTTATTTTAAGGTTAACCTTTAATTGAATTAAAGGTTATGGTGAATCAGACAAGAAAGTGTCTTGTCAAATATTCCCTCCCAAGATATAGATGATAATGCACTACATGTGTGTCTTCAACAATATTCATATAAGCATGGTAACTTAGACTTATAGTACACACTACATGTCACAATAGATTGACTGTCTACACAATACAATTCACGCAGTTCATGCCTTGATGAGACAAACATTAACACTATAATGTTTGACTTGTATCAAGTGATATAGCTGCTTTCATATTTATAAGTGAGATCCATGCTCAATCGAACACTGTTGTAGTAAAATACAAGAAATATGGTGTACGATTGTCATTTTAACCCATTTCATGCAGAGAACATACCCTCCTACCAGCCCATAACTGTATGTTACACATCAACTCTACTGTTTGTCAGAGGTTGGTAAGTAATTTGAACACCTCTGTAGACAAAAGAAAAGTTTGCATCTACATGCAAACATGGGCACGAAAAAGTCGTGCTTCACGGCAAATCACACACGTTGTGTGTCCATGGTCATTGTGTGAATTGATAGCTTGACACAAGGAACACCGGCTAAGAAAAGCGGTCTTACGATAGTTGTTCCACTGTACTGTTTACTTATTTGTTATCGGGAAACGAGCTTTGTATTGATCCAATACGATCGACCTGATACGAATATCCGGGTTACAACGAATTGAACAGTGGCGTTCTAATGGACGAACGACGTCACATGACGTTACCGAACGACGTCAGACTAATCACGTAACGTAAACAAGTCCGCGTTATTTTCAACGAAAACTGTTTTACATTTATTTGATCATTGGCTAGCATAAAACGTTACCTGACAAAAACAATCTATTCTAGTGTCTTTTGATATCAATATAATGAGGCTCGGCTCGGAAACGGCCTATTGTCTGTTCCACGAAATGCTGCCCATGATTGATTGCTATAAAAACACTCCAAGCTGCTTATTTTTTTATATAAAACAATGTAAAACTATTTTTTAGAAATTAGCCTACTTTTTATTTTTAAAAAATCCGTCTAATAACAAAGTTATTTCGAATAAACAGACATGGATGAAACTGCTATTGCAATAAACACTTCCGGTAAACAACAACAACAACTATTATTGCGAACTGAACACAAATTCTTAATTAATTTGTTTATTAACATCATTTTCTGGCATATAACTTAAACAATTTGCATTAAAATATATCAATTAATCATTTAATCTTCATATATTTAGCGAACATCATTCATCTATAAGGTTCCAAGTCGATCTGCTACTATTGCTAATACGTCATAATGTATTGTAAATTGTGAATGCTAACGAACTTGATTCGATTAACCTGGTGACCTTCACCAACCAATCAGCGTTTAGTAAACCAAGTTGTCCGCCGGAAATTCGTCCGGCAAAGAAACTGGCTCACAGGAAGTGACAGTGTACTTCCGCCGGAAATGACGTATATATTGTGTTCCCAAGTCATACCATTAGAGAATGTAGATTTACACCGGTGTCGATGTGTGAGGATATGTGTAATTAATTGTGCGTGGTAGGAACAGCATGCCAACCTCAGCTTGACGTTGTCAATATATACGAAAGCTGTAGCAGATGATGATGACATCATGTATATTGACAAAATTCTCGGCATTTTCTTATGGAATTCTTGTACGAACACCGAGAAATGGAGGCTCGATTCCTTTATTTTTCAACCTGGCAAGATTTGCTCTCATAAATACAAGGTTAGTGTCTTTTTTTTAATGATGAAATCCAGCAAGCAGTTCGATGTTAGAAATATATTGAAAATCTGACCGCACGTGACATTTTAACATTGTGTGGTAGAATCGTTTATCGTAATTCCCGCCATTTGCAATGTTTACATGTTGACTGTACATTCACTATCTTATTTCTCACTTTCGCTAGTTCGACCTCCGGTAATTCGTATTGCATATTGTATACTGGCACATTAACTTCATTTTGGCAGTAATCATTTACTCTAAATTTACTTATTTATGATGCAAAACATACTTTTCTGTCCTTCCAAATTTATTCTCAAACCGGAAGTTGAGCTGCATCCATCTTTTTACCTTTTCTGGTTTCATCTGTAATCTTTCTTCTGATTGGCTGCTTCTTGCTATTTCCACCAATCAGATCACTTGTCTGTCTGGCATGTTAGCTTGGGTGAGTTATTCTTTGAGTAATATCTCCCCCTATATAAACACTCGCAACATGCCAGTCAGACGGAAATGCTTGTTGGTGCTCTCAGCGCTTCTAACCTTCCCTCTACTCTTGGTGTACCAAACACCTCAGGTAGAGGACCTCTACCAGTAGGCACTCTCTCTTGGTGTATCAAACACCTCTACCAGTAGTACTCTCCTCTCTTGGTGTACCAAAAACCTCTACCAGTAGGTACTCTCCTCTCTTTGTATATCAAACACCCTCAGAACAGTATATCCCTATCTCATTGCGAAGGCTAGGGGCTTAGACTCACTTTTCATGTTACTCATTGGCACAACTACAAAACTATTGTTATTTTGTACTGTGTCATTCTTTGCATGTGAATTTCTGTCGGCCACACTGTCCACTAGCAAGAATTAAATTTGAAACGGTTACTGCCTAATTTTGTGACTGTGTCTAAATCGTAACATCAGTGTCTAATTATGTGACTGTTTGTCTAAATCATAAGATTAGTGTCTACTTTCGTGATTGTCCGTATCATTTGTAAACGTAACTGTCTAATTTTTGGTATCATCCTGTTATTGTACAACTGTCTAATGCCCTATCTGTAGCTCTATATACAGTGCTATTTATCATCCTTATGTTTATATAAAGTTATATATATTTCACTTATTCCATCTCCTGTTGTCATTCCTAATACCCGTTGAGATAACGTTATTTAATATCCTCGGAACCTGGATATATACGATCAAGGTCCGGAGTAGGTCCCCAAACAAAACAAAAAAAATCACACAACGCGAAGTACACCAAAAAGTCCTACTACAATTGCAACCCTGCATTTAATTCTTGATGTATGGCTATTACTTCATTATAGGACGAATTTCAAAAAATAAAAAGATGGCTCATTGCTAAATTTTGCTCAAAAATGATTTTATGCCAACAAATAAGAGTTTTAGGGTGTTTAAATAGGTGTAAAAGTTGGGCAGGTTAACGTGAAACAGACAGTAGTCTGTATGAGTTTGTATGATTTATGCAAGCATGTTCCAATGCATATTATTGTAAATATTATGGGTTAATCTAGTTTTAAATGTAAGCGTACATGCCGTTTTTATCATTACGTTAACATATTTTGTATTTGTTGTCACTGCTAGTCGCCATCTTGTTTCTGGATTACGCAATCCTCGTTTCTCGTGAGATCTCGGCGGACTTGATTATCATCACTAAGTACGCTCCGGTAGCAACAATATCGCGCTATTATTGCGCATGTTCCTAGCAGTGGCTGTCCAATCATGTTAAAAGCGCGGGGTCTGTGGTGGCGCTGATTGTGCCTCATTCACATTGTCCAATTGCTGTGCTTTGCTTATCAGTCTCTGTCCAATCAGAGCGCCTGGCCCCAAGCGCGGGGCTTTGGTGATTAGACCCGCGGCATTCTAGGTTTCGCCACAAGCAAGCATTCACGCATGCTAATATCAGTTCTGAGAAATTGAAGTGATTACGGTTTGTAGTACCAAATACGTGGCCGCAAACAATGGAACGGTTTTAAGGCGCGTGATCTGTTTGGCACTGGATTTACTGGGATTAAAGTTACCGTTGATTAATTAAATGAATTAAGTGGGGGAAATGGATATATATCGTGTCGATTATAATTTCTAACGGGTGATTACCGTTCAACGGAATTTGAGTAAATAGTGCCACGTGGGCGAAAACAATGGAATTTAATCATCGGATTTATTTGTAGTCGCAATTGGATTAAATCTACCGGCGTGTAATCAACTGGATTAATTGGTAAACTGACTGAATCGTATCGGGCGTGATAGTGTGGAACTTTGCCCAAATGGAATTAATTAAGTGACACCACGTGGGATTGTCGCAAAAATGGCGCGTCCAACAATCGGGTTGTCGGCGAATTATGCGGATCGGCGCCACTTCGGATCCAATGCGTTTCGGACCACACGGCACTCGGCACCGTCTCATTACGTCCCCACGTCTGATCGGGAATAATAAATAAAATATAAATTCTTCCCGTCACTGACATCAGCTTGTGATCATGGCGAGCTCGGAGCTAGTCATGGACTCACTGTGAACCAGCATCGGTGCCGTCTCCGAGTTGAATGATGAAGACGATGTGATTAACTTTTGCCTTACGAACAAGGTAGCTAAACCATGTATCGATGAACTTTTGAAGAGGGGGTTTACCAGCATGAAGGCCTTGCAGTTGGTAGAGAAATCTGACATTGAGTGCCCGAAGATTCCAAAGGGTCAACGACGCCTTATAATACATATTTCGCAAGGAATTAAATCGGCCGTCCCGACAATAATGCAGCACGAAGGGTCGTCCACCAATCCACCGCCCAGCACATCAGTTGGACCGCCGCCTGTGACGCAGTGTGATACTGACACATACTCTACTCTATTAAACTCACTATTACATCAGCAAACAAGTGACAGTCAAAACCCGTCAAATATTGCTACGGATAGTGTGGGAGCTGCGGTACCCGACCAGACATCATCCTGGAGTGACCCGCAGGTGCATATATCAACGGCGGCACAAGGTAGGTCAACGTCTGACTTTTACGATATATGCGACTTTGTGCCCAATGTGGTGGATGAGGAGGTGGTCTTGGGGGTTCACGGGGATCAGCAAATTATTGTAAAATCTGGGGCCCGCAAACCTAAACTGGAAACCGTCTCATTTACACAGTGGTCCATAGCCAATCTTTCAATTCTATATAAGTTGGTTAGTGATGGAAAACTGGCAGGGCGTGCTCTCATGGACTACCTATCGTACACTACAAAGGTGTACCAGTTTATCCTATGATTTAGTATGGGATCGGTCCTAGCGTATGACAGGGAGTATAGACGCCTCCAGGCATCCATGGGGTTTAGGTGGGTCACAGACGTGCAGCATCTACATACCCTGTGCCTACAACCCCGCGACAAGCCAACACTAGGCCACAGTGTCACAGGTAAGCGACCATAGCACCAGCAGCCTTCGAAACCAGGTATGTCCCAGGGTAGGGACCAGGGGGTATGTAGGAATTTCAACTCCAAGGGATGCACATATCAGTCATGTCGCTTTGATCATAGGTGCATTGTGCCGGGCTGTGGTCAGAAACACCCGGCATCCGCGCATACGTTTGAAAAAAACTAGAAACTATGGTTATACCTACATCTGGTCTCAATCATACAGCTTGGCATAATGAGCTTGAGGATGATGTGGACCGTGAGTTTCTGCTGAACGGTATCGAGAATGGGTTTGAAATAATTGACCCGGGCATAGTACCGTCCGCAGCCGCTTGCGACAACGACCCATTGGCTTGTCCTGATAGCCCTCTGTGCCATAAAGCAACGGAGCAGGTCATGTCGGAAATATAATCTGGTAACTATGTGGTGTGTGAGGAGGAACCCCTGATAATAGGTCCCATGGCAGCCATCCCCAAGAGTGATGGAGGGGTGAGACTCATACACGACTGTTCTCGACCGTTTGGTTCTTCGGTCAATGATCACTGCTCTGCTGACTGGCGGCAAAGATTTGCCCGCATCGATGATGCTGCGGAGCTTATGTCACATGGTTGCTACTTTGTGAAGGTGGACCTGAAATCGGCATATCGCTCGGTATCTATTGGGAAAAGTAGCCAGTCGGTCACAGGCTTTAGGTTGAATATTGGCGGAGAAAATGTCACCTTAAGGGACACTAAACTCCCATTTTGAGCAAAACTGGCTCCAGGAATTTTCCACCGCATCACTCAGCACGGTGAAACGCATTATGGCCCGGAAGGGGTATGACCATATTATAGTGTATCTAGACGATTTTCTTATTGTATCCGAATCATTCGATGCATGTGGCGGAGGCACTGCAGTGCGTGGCGAAGCACTGCAGTGCCTGATTTGTTCACACAAATCGGCATGCATCGCGCGGTGCTATCGCATATGGTCCAGCAGGACCTGAGCTGGTGGTACTCATTTACGCACGTTTAATGGTCGATCAACCCTGTTGGACCATAAACCCATTGATTGTGTTTTCACCGATGCATGTAATGACGCAGCAGGGGGCGTCTTCCTCGGTGACTGGTTTTACCTCAACTGGAAACTGGACTGGCCAGAGGTATCCTCGTTTCATGTAAATGAAAAAGAGGTGATGGCAGTGGTCTTGGCAGCACATAGGTGGGCCCATCTCTGGGGTAACAAACGGGTAATCTTGCATTCTGACAATATGGTAACTGTGTCAGCAATTAACAAATGGACGTGTAGGAATACCATGGTCATGAGATGTCTGAGGTACCTGTTTTGGCTGTCGGCGGCCCATAATTTTCACATGACAGCCAAGCATATCCGAGGTGTTAAAAACTGGGTGGCGGACAGTGCCTCCAGGCTTCATGACCAGGGTCACCTGCAGAACCTGCTCCCTTACATCACACCCTCGCCCTTGTGGTGACACATGACACTGTCTGCATATTGGTTCTTGTTTGACAGGTTCCACACCGGTGGGGGCCGCCAGGGGCACTCACCTACAACGGTCGGCGGCGCGTTCCAGCCCATACCCGACGGAGCTGGGTGTTCTCACCCGTAGCCTCGACGCGGATGTGTTATTTTTCCGCAGCAATACTTTCGCTCCAAGCACGGAGAAGACGTATCATACACACTTACTGTGTTACTTGGACTTGGACTTCTGTACAAGACTTGGTATTCAGCCTGTGCCAATATCCCAAACTGACCTCGGCAGGTACATAGCATTCTTGTCTCGGAAGCTGTGTGTCAGTTCTATCAGACAGTACCTGAATGTAGTGCGGTTGAGTCATGTAGAGGCGGGGCGCCAGAACCCGCTAGACAGTAATTGGTATGTGACATCCATCTTAAAGGGGGTTCGTCGTGTAAAGGGGTCTGCCACAAATCAGAAACTTCCTATAACCATCGAAATCCTCCGTGCGATTTGTTCTGTCATCAACCTTAGGTCATCTCTTGACCGGACCTTTTGGGCTGCATCACTGGTGGCCTTCTTCTCTTTCTTCCGGAAATCCAGTCTTCTTATACCCGCTATACATCTGTTTGACAGTAACCGACATCTCTGTGTGTCAGATGTTAGTTTTCTGCATGAGGGTGCAGTCCTTCGCGTTAGTTGGTCCAAGGTTATCCAATTCCGGGAGCGGGTTCTTCAGATCCCTATCCCTCGTATTACAGGTTCCCCCCTGTGTCCATCCTCATCCCTCATGCTCATGCTCCTCGACTGCCCGCGTTAGCCTACTCCCTGTACCTTGTTCCGGTTCCGGTCGGCGTCCGGTATTCGGCCTCTAACTCAGGCGGTGTTCACAACCAGTTTGAATGAGTGCATGGTGAAGATCGGCCAGCCTCCAGGTATGTATTCCGGGCATAGCTTCCGCAGGGGTGGTACCACATTCGCACTCCAATGTGGTCTCCCGGTGAATTTAATCAAACTACAAGGTGACTGGAGTAGCAACGCGTATGAACGTTACATGCAACCATCTTTTCAGCTCCGACAATAGGTGGCGTCTACTATGGGCACCGCAGTCAGGTCAGTACATAGTTAAGGGGGGGGGGGTGTAGGTAGTACATCTCACCATTCAATTCACCTCATTGGCGCGCATAGCTCGCATGCGTCGTTTGGGGCTGAGGTTGGCCTACTTTTGTGCATAGAATATGCATTTGTTGTTGTTCTGTTTTTGTACATAATTGATATGTGTACCTGCGTGGTGTTCGGTGTGTTGTTGGTCATGGGTCACCCGATTGTATTCCTAGTCAATATAGTATACCGCTCTCCTACACTACTGCTACCTACTGATTTTGGGAGTTGGAGATCATATGTAATTATTTTTGCACAGTACACATGTACAGTCTGCATATGTGTTACATGTACAATGTACATGTGGGGCTACACTTTTTCGATACGCATAATCATATACGTATAATCAATGTCATCATTTGTACTTCCATGTCTCTATGCATATCTAATCATCTATTACTTATCAGCAATAATTATTATTACAAGTTTAATACTTGCAAAATATTAATTACATGGTTTCATGCTCCCAAAATCATTGTGTTCATGTTGTACTTTATTATGTTCCATGATACATGTTCACCCTGACATGGTGGCCTACATGTAAGCTACATGTACATTGTTATAACGTACATTGGTGGCCAGCCACTGACCCGAGTCATTGGCTGGCTACCTGTGTTATAGCGTATCATTTAAACAGTATATTGAGTGCTTGCTTCGTATACGTATACGTTAGATATCAAACACAAATAATAATGAGAAATATGTCAATGGGACACGTATAATATCCCACTGGCAGCATGCGTACGTGGATGTTATTGATCGGCTGTCATAACTGTACAGACAGTTCCTTTAATGCCAAATGGAAATTCAAAATTTCCACTGAATACTAGCCAACGGTAGTCTGTAAGTTGATGTGTAAGTCAGTTACTGCACTAATCGAGGTGTTCATGTGTTTAAACAACCTACATGTGCCCATGTAATACATCGCCGCTTCGCGGCTCGGTGTTCCATGTGCACATGTAGGTTGTTCAAACACATGAACACCTCGATTAGGGCAGTACCTTTTACTTATTCTCGTCTCCCCACGAGATTACTACATCTTAGGTGACCACACTTGAATCTTCTCATAGAGCCGGTTCAATGTGTGATCATAGCCCATTGAAATATCGCATACTTGTTAGTGGAGAAACAAGACGAACACACAGTTCACCCCTTTTACCACGAGGTATTCACTGTCCCAATCGTCTCATAGAGACGGGTCAAATGAGTGGTCGTTATATTTACATATTATGCCACACAACTAGGAGCTATTAGGTCTGGTAACTACTCATTTACCAAAAAGACTGGGCAATGATGAACAACTTGGCTTTTCTCAAATCATATCAACTGGAGGAGTACTGTTGCTAAATATAGATGACCTACAATAAGGTCTACATTACGCTTGGCAGTGAGCCAGCCTATGTCTGCACAAGGTTCCTCAGTGATGTAGTGGGTATTGTGATAAACCTCCTAATTGGTTTGACCCAGTTTAAGGTCTACCTTTAGCTTGGCAGTGTGCCAAGATTAATGTCACTATGAAAAGGTCAATAGGGTTCATATGCAGTTGTAATAGCTTCCCCATGCATCTGAGTGAAGAGAGGCTTCACAGCCCATCACACAAACACTGTTAATTGACCAGTGTGGTTCACTTAGGGTAACAATATCTTTCCCATTGCAGCAAATAATTAATTAAGACGTGTATATAACTGGGAAAAGTTTGCCACAATACATACAACTATTACAGTTAGGTATAACAGCATATATCGTAATAGTATTGTATCGTGGTGTGTTGCTCAATTATTATTCACTAAGCCTATTTCACCATATCTCATTTTCAACTTTATTCTCTCATCTACATAACATTCTTAAATAAATCCAACCTAACCATGTATGAACAATTAATATATAATTATTTACAATACATGTACTCATAGTTGATTGTAAACAAGGAGTGTAACCTATAAATGTATGTTGTTAAACTGCTTGTAACTCATGCATTGTTTGTATATGACTATGTATGGAAATAAAAACTTAAAACTGAAAAATTACAATTGCCCGGAAATCAGATATAATCATTTAGTAATATTTAGTTTACTGATAGTGATGGTATCAGACTATTTTCATATGCAAATGAGTCATGATATTTTTTACTTATTTATACTAATGAAATGCGTCACTTGAACAATAATATTTTGATCATTGCACATCAAACAATAAATACAGAGAATAAATAGTAATGTCCGTTAACATTCTAAGGAAACACGGTTATCGCCCCTGATATCAGTGTGAAAATGTTCGTCTGAAATAAAATGTAATAATGCCAATCAATACGTGGGGTAATGGAGAATGAATGTTTATTTTGCCAGAAAATGTCATACGTACAGAATATACAAAGTATCTGTATCACTATATTATAACCTAATGCGTGGGCATGTACCTTTAATGTTCAAAAGTTCGTCGGCAGCAAAACGTGGAACAGACAGTACTTGTTTTTATTATGATGTGCAGATGGTTTGAAATGAGAAACATTTAATGCCGTTGATTTTTTGTTTTATATTAGTTTTCCCACGAAATATAATCACATGTTAATAAGCTCTAAATTCTGCCCGCAGATCATAAAAAAGGCAAATATTATTTTCTAGCATGAATTGGTGTAATTGTTAATTTCGCCTCCAATTTGGGATTGTTGAAAATAAAAATTGTTAGTGTTCAACCATCACGAGACTGTAAACTTTATCATATTCACATATTTACATGTTCGTTCTTCAAACTCCTAGGACTTCGTGAAGTTGTTTAAAATGACTATTTCATTAACAATTTAATTCATTATTTATACTGTACTACTACAACAAACATGCACTTACATTATTTGGTTGAAAATAATTTCAGTTATTATTTAAACACAGAAAATGTACAGGTTCTCGAGACATGCAGGCGCGTAACCAGGATCTTGCTGAGGGGAGTGCGTATTGAGCGGCGACAGTCACGAATTGTCTAGGGGGGTCCGGGGGCATGCCCCCCCCCTGAATTTTGTTTTGGGATAAAGAACGCTAATCTTGACTTCTAGAGCCCTCCAGACATCGATATATTATGCGAAATTATATTTATTTTAGCAGAGAAATTTTCCTTTTACGAAATGTAGTTCTAATTTTATCTATGTGTACACACCTGGCCAACCAACGCACACACCCCCCCCCCCCACTCCCCTGATTACGCGCCTGTTATGGCGCATAGCTTAGATGGCCTGCTATAATATTTGGTGAGTATGTGCATACTCGTATCCGCACTGGATTATGTTTATAACCCGCAGTAATGCGCACGGCTCACATACTAGTCGACATGTTCGGTAACGTGATAAGGCGATACTCTACAACAACAACCGGCTATGTCACGACCACAGCTCGCCATTTCACAGACGTACTGCATAGTGTAACATGCAAGGTTCAAACGGGACTAGGATTATACAGCTTGTAAAGGTGGGGCAGTTTTCTTCTATGCTGTTATGTTTTTATCCCCCGATCCGGTGGGATGGTTTCGGGGGGAATGTAGCGATCTCCCGTGCGCAAGTTGGGCGGTTGGTCGACATTATAAATCGTGTCCGGAGCAGATCTCATAGTACGGTTACCCTATTGAATATTTTCTTGAAACTTCGTACATTAATTTAGTATAATTTTATATACATGTATATCAACCCAAGGAAGTGCCGCACACAGGAATGATAACTCTTACATTGATTCTTGATCGCACGGTGTTGAGTTATTGTCCTTTGTGTTATCAGACCTATGCCCCGCCACCGATGATGAGGCTCATATAGTGTTACCGGTGTCCGTCCGTAGGTACGTCCATGTGGGCGTACGATCGGGGTCTTTGGTGGTTGGAGGTGTGGCCTAAGACAAAAGAAAACAATGCAACTTGTTCCGTAACCACTTAAGCCTATTGTTTCTTAGGTGGTCATTCTTTTGTTTGAAAACAACGGATTTACCAGCGGTGTATCGTGGGGGTGTCCGTTCGTCACCAACGTTACATTTCGTAATATTCTACTTCCTTTCATATGGATCGTATTTAGCCGATATTTTTCGAACATCAACCTCCATTATCCTGCGTATAATAGCACCCCACCCACACACATGCTCCATCCCAAGGTAAACATCATTCACTTTAAATCTATGTTGTCATATGAAGTTAACTTTTCGTAATTGCGTTTATTTTCTGTTTTTATTCGTGGAATAATGTAATAGTTGACTGATGTCTTCCGAACACCATCCTCCATCATGCTGCTATTATGATACCACACTCCACTCAACGTCAATGTCGATGTCAGTGTTGTCCTATTAAGGCCGTAAACACCACCACGGCAGCCACTGCGCCGTGCCAATATTTTGGCCGCTTTTTACCGACTTTATCCCTATGGAAGCCTCCTGGTGCCAATGCTAAAAAGTTTGTATCCCCTAGTTAGGAGATATTAAGTCCTAATTATGAGATATTAAGTTTTAATTATGAGATACTATGTCCTGATTAGGAGATAGTAATTCCTAATTAGGAGATACTAACTCCATATATATCCCCGCTCAAGAGACCGCCGCGGCATTTAGCATTTCGTAAATTGTATCTACTTCTAATTCTTATTTCACTTCATGAATTGTTTTCATATTTAGCTGATATCGTTCTAACTATGGAAGGTAATATCCGCCATAATTATATTAGGCCTGATGCTTGCTTGCTGAAGACATTCTAAGTTATATCCGTCTTATTACAATTATATGCTTGCTGACTGGTGCCATTACAACTTACTTTCATGTTATTTTATTCGTCATTCGTTTTTATGACATTTGAAATATTCTTGGTTGTAGTCTAAATTGCATGTGCATTTGGCTTGATGCTTTATTCATTCGCACTGTTTCAATGCGTTTGTGTTGATTACATTCTAATCGGATTGATGATTCATTCTTAGTGACATCCGGAGTTCCATTATCGATTATTGCATCGCTGTTTTGCCATACGTTTTGCTACCTCGCTAAACCACGCCCCTTGACAACAACAATTGCAACAGTAATTTGGGAACAACCATTATGACGCCAGGTGCGCTGCTAAAACTTAAAATAATTCTCCTAAAATGATTTAATATGCTGGTACCCGTCCTCCAATGCGTTCCATCTCCGTAACGGTGTTGATGTAGATTGATGCCGCCTTTTCTGTTGCGCCATGTTTAGGTTGAAATGCACCAAATAGTTTTACTTCATAATTTAACCGAATCCCGGTTCCTACTTTCACTATTCGTATGGATGTTGTAGGACCAACCTCGTCATGTCCCCCACTATTGTTTACATTCTTTGGCCACGGAAACTCTGTTTACATCCCGTGACCAACAGGCTCAGTGTTTTCTTTTAAATGGTTCAAATATGCTGAAAACTGGTGTTAAAACACCACAACATGTTCCTCAAGTGAAAAATGGATCAAGATTTGCAAGCAAACTGTGTCTGTGACCTTAAAACACCCGGACTATTTTTTATGCCGGACTACTTTTGCATACTCAATTTCTCTAACCTTAAACCTAGAGTGCTACATGCCAGGTTATAATATAGGGAGACACGTTTTTCTTTATTCTTTCAATCTGACATTTTTCTGGCAAAATGAACATTGATTTACCATTTATACCAGACGTACTCATTGACATTATTATGCTTTTTATATCAAACGCGAAATGCCAGTTTGATATCAGTGGCGATAACCGCGGGTTTCCTTAAAATTATAACGGAAGCAACTATTTATTCCATTTATTTATGTTTTGATGTGCAATATCATACTTTATGATATGTCGATAAAATTATTTATTCAGCATTTAGTTGATATAAATAATTTAAAAATACTGCATCATTTGCATATGGAACTAGCTTGATACCACCGCGAGTCTCTATGAGTACATTAACGATTACTAAATAATTATATCTGTGTAGCTGGCACTCGTAATTGTATCCCCCGGACTCCGTCGGGGGATACTATGGATTTGACAGCGGGCCGCGTCCGCGTCCGCGTCCGCGTCCGCGTCCGCGTCCGCGTCCGCGTCTGCGTCCGCCGCAGACACTTCTTGTCCGGAGCATAACTCAAACACCCTTTTGAATATTTTCATGAAACTTCACACATGCATAGACCACGACCCGAAGGTGTGTCGCGCACAAGAATGACAACTCTTGCATAGCTAATTTTTTAGTTATCTCCCTTTTTTGTTTCTCGAACTGATTTCGTGTCCGGAGCATAACTCCACCACCCTTTGGAATATTTTCATGAAACTTCACACATGCATAGACCACGACCCGAAGGTGTGTCGCGCACAAGAATGACAACTCTTGCATAGCTAATGTTTTAGTTATCTCCCTTTTTTGTTTCGCACACTGATTGACCATAACTCGACCACCCTTTGGAATATTTTTATCAAAACTTCACACATTCAATTAGACCACGAACCGAAGGTGTGTCGTGCACAATAATGACAACTCTTGCATAGCTAATTTGTTCGTTATCTCCCTTTTTTTGTTTTCGCGCACTGATTTCCTGTCTGGAGCATAACTCGACCACCCTTTGGAATATTTTCATGAAACTTCACACATGCATAGACCACGACCCGGAGGTGTGTCGCGCACAAGAATGACAACTCTTACGTAGCTAATTTTTGAGTTATCTCCCTTTTTTGTTTTGCGCACTCTACAAACTGGACAATAATGCATGAAGACCCGTTTTCTCGTCTGCTCTGTACACCTTTTCTCGTGTGCTCTGTACACCTTATCTGTAGAGAGAACAATAGAGACTGGGAGAACCATTCACCTGTGCATGTGCTAGCATGTGCAAATGTCCAGTCTTCACCAGTCTTGACCAGTCTGACCACAGGTAATTTATACAGGTAAATTACTACATTGGATATTACATTTCCGTAAACTGTGTTGAAAATATTGTGGCATTATGTGGACCTGTGCAGATATATGTAGAAAAGGTGTACAGAGCAGACGAGAAAACGGGTCTTCATGCATTATTGTCCAGTTTGTAGAGTGCGCAAAACAAAAAAGGGAGATAACTCAAAAATTAGCTACGTAAGAGTTGTCATTCTTGTGCGCGACACACCTCCGTCCGTGAACATTTTCAATCATCTTTTTCTCCCGAACTGCTGAGCCGATATTGGTCAAACTTCACAGGGATGATATATGAGTGATGCCATTTCAGATTTGTTAAAATGGAGGTCATCGACAATCCAAGATGGCCGCCATGGAAAAGTAGGTCAAATTCTTAAAAAATCTTCTTCTCACGAACCGCCAGGCCGATTTAGACGATACTTGGTATGAATGATCGATAGTCAGCGCTGTTTCAGATTTATTCATATGGTGGCCCGTGGGGCAAAAATGGGCGTCGCCCGAGGGGTCAAATAGGGGTCAAATTTTATTTTTAACCGAATATAGTCATGTAATATATCAAATCGAAGGTATCGACGAGACAATCACTCTGGAACATTTTTTGTCTAAATCATATGATTACGTCATCCAAGATGGCCACCGATAGTTCAAATGGTCATTCTTTTACTAAATATTTCAAACGTCTTCTTCTTGTAATGTAAACTGCTTGGCCGATATTGGCCAAACTTAGCTGTAATGGTCTGTGGTTGAAGCCTGTTCATTTTTGTTAAAATGGAGGTCATCACCAAATCCAAGATCGCCGCCGTTGAGAAGTAGGTCAAATTCTTAAAAAATCTTCTTCTCACGAACCGCCAGGCCGATTTCGACGATACTGGGTATGAATGATCGATAGTTAGCGCTGTTTCAGATTTGTTCATATGGTGGCCCCTGGGTCAAAAATGGGCGTGGCCCGAGGGGTCAACTAGAGGTCAAATTATATTTTTGCCCGAATATGGTCATATAATATATCAAATCGAAGGTATCGACTAGTTGATCACTCTGGACCATTTTTTGTCTAAATCAGATGATTTTGTCATCAAAGATGGCCACCGAAAGGTAAAAAAGTTGTTCTTTTACTAAATATTTCAAACGTATTCTTCTTGTGAACTGCTTGGCCGATATTGGCCAAACTTAACTGTAATGGTCTGTGGGTGAAGCCTGTCCATTTTTGTTAAAATGTAGGTCATCACCAAATCCAAGATGTCCGCCGTTGAAAAGTAGGTCAAATTGTCAAAAAAATCTTCTTCTTCTCACAAACCTCCAGGCCGATTTCGACGAAACTTGTTGTGAATGATTGATAGTTAACGCTGTTTCAGATTTGTTCATATGGTGGCCCTGGTGGCCCCTGGGTCAAAAATGGGCGTGGCCCGAGGGGTCAACTAGGGGTCAAATTATATTTTTGCCCGAATATGGTTATATAATATATCAAATCGAAGGTATCCACTAGTCTATCACTCTGGAGCATTTTTTGTCTAAATCAGATGATTTTGTCATCCAAGATTGGCCACCGAAAGGTAAAAAAGTTGTTCTTTTACTAAAGATTTGTCAAACGTATTCTTCTTGTGAACTGCTTGGCCGATATTGGCCAAACTTAACTGTAAATGGTCTGTGGGTGAAGCCTGTCCATATTATAAAAGGAGGTCATCACAAATCCAAGATGTCCGCCGTTGAAAAGTAGGTAAAATTGTCAAAAAAATCTTCTCACAAACCGCCAGGCCGATTTCGACGAAACTTTGTATGAATGATGGATAGTTAACGCTGATTCAGATTTGTTCATATGGTGGCCTCTGGGTCAAAAATGGTCATGGCCCGAGGGGTCAAATAGGGGTCAAATTTTATTTTTGACCGAATATGGTCATGTTATATATCAAATCGAAGGTATAGCAGTAAATCACATGCACATTCGCAATATATGTTAGATCAGAAGGTACCAACAAATTCTGTGGAACATTTGAAGTTGTAAGTGAAGAGTCTTTGTGAAATCAAGATGACCACTATGGAGGCTTTTAGGTGAGCGATACAGGCCCATTTGGGCCTCTTGTTTATAATTAAAATTTAAAAAAATGAACACCATGTAAAAACGAAAAGCATTGAAAAAAACTATATAGGCGTTCACATTGTTGAAAGCCGGGTATTTAAACGAACTTATCGTTTTCATGTACCAAAAAAAACGATAATCGTTTATATGAACATCGTTGTATAAAGCGATCGTTTTCATTTCGTTTTTCATTCGTTTTCATTTGTTTCGTTTGGGAACCTTCAACACATCGACGAAAATAGTATCACATTTTCTGTAATATAGCGTGTGTATGGCGGGTCTCATATTTGTTGGAGTAAACTCTACAAAATGGAATACACGAACATGGCCTTGGTATTAAGGTGAGTGTCCCCTTATGGTGATACCATGTATAGTCAGTCCAAAATAATCACATAGTCCGATACTCAATAGCTATTTTCATAAATAAATCTCTACAATACCTGCATAAAGACTTACTGAACACTGATCGATACATCCATAGTTATGTTAGTAGCCATTTGGTGAGCTAAGTTGGTTTTTGTCAGGTTTCCTTTGACTTTACATGGGGCCACCAGAACACCTACCTTAAGTGCATTGGACATATTGTGACTGGAACATTTTTTCCAACCAAGTGTATGCTAGTCTATATTTGTCATTGAACAGCATACACTTCGTGACAAACAAAAACAGCCCACAACCCAACACCCAAACGTTTCGACATTATAACCGTTTTGCTACAGGTTGTGGGAGCGAGCGTTTGTCGCGCCGTGCCCCGACACGGACGGCATGGCGCCCGCCACATACAGACGGCGGCCGTGATGGCGGAGAAGGCGGACTTCAGTCGGTTCCCCGTGCCCAGCTCCTCCGAGTGGCCCGCAGACCTACAGGAGAAACACAAAATCCTCATGGAGACGGTACGTGGCCAGCCTGTAACCCCCGTCACGCTGCCGTAACTCGTGCCACCACACGTGTCGGAATTGACGCAACATTATGAATTCCTCGGTGAGTCTCGGAATAATTCCGAGGTTCATCTGGGGAATTCCTAATGTTTCCGAGCCCAACCTGATAGATGTAATTGAAATAAAATAGCCTGGTATTCTATTTATCAAAATCCGGGTATGGAAGGTCTTCGAGCCAATTCCAACCCTTACATATAAACCGAATATAATAGAATATTTCAATATAATAACATTTATCATAATCAAGTAACGTGTTAGGTTAAGAAATGCAGTTCCTCATTAGCAGTTACCACAATGTGAATAAATACTACATTGTATGTGCACTGCTCGTATTTGCACACCTAACGTGCTTTGTCGTTACATGTTACCTGGTCGATGTCCTTCCACCGGAAACAGATACTTCCCGTTACAATTTACGAAACCCTGAGAATATACAGATTTTACGGTCCAGAACCACCCTTTATTATAACTCGTTTCTACCATCCACTATCCGGGAGTGGAACTCTCTTCCAGATGACACAAGGAACGCCACATCACTTAATTGTTTTAATAAAAACAAATACCAGAGAGGTCCCAATTAACCTACTACTATAGTGGTCCTAGGTATGTTCACACACGTCTTCGAACGAAATGCAGTTCTTTCAATCATAATTTATATCGTAAGAACATTATTGACTCGCCCAACTGTAACTGTGGACAAGTTGAAGATGCCACCCATTTATTTTTCCACTGCACTCAATATGGAGCACATAGAGCCCAACTAATAGACGACATACAAACTTTTTGCCAACCCACCCTCCACACTATACTCTATGGTAACAGACAACTTGACGATAACTCCAATGAAGGCATTTTCGCATCAGTTAGACTATTCATACAAAACACCGGTCGTTTTTAATGCATCATATAATGATGCCTGCGTGTGCATATACTTATCACTATCTGACTTGGGGTGGCGCTAACTGGGCATGGCTTGGTGTGGGAAAAAGACTCCAACTCCTATCGTGGCTTGCTTCATTCCTCTTTTTTTTTTCCATTTCATGTATCACGTAATTTATTGTATGGAACCTATTGTCTGTACATTTGTGTCAATGCTATATTTTTCGGAATTTTAAATTTAATTGCTTTAATGCAATTGCCGTGTATCAGAGGATGCTGAAACCAGAACAACTTATAATCCAGAAAATATCAATTATCACAGAATATAAACTGTTCTAAAACTGATGGCAGGAATGTCTTGGTTTCGGCATCCTATGATATCTAGTCACATGTAAGGGAGAGGATTTAAATAAGATTGCTTTCAATCCAATCTCATTTGTATAGTACTGTATATAGTAACATTGACATTGACAATGAACTTGTAAACAATATGCAAATAAAATATGTTTAAACTAACGTGCTTGGGGTTGTGTACTTTTTAATATGTATCGCCACTGTCTTGGATCTCATCAAATAAACTCACAGGTTCTAAACAACACTTTTACATTATAACAGTATGTTTTATTAATATCCATGCTGTTTCAAAGATATATTAAGTTTCGGATGTTATATAGCGACATCCCACTCTGCTGCATGCCTTATGCCCGCCAACGGGGCAAACCCCTATGTAATTCAGTTCTGACCTTACATCTTGACTATCTAAACAGAACTAAAAACTACTATAGAGGCATTGCCTGGCTACAGGTGGGTATTATCAAATCAACAGATGTTTCCTAGTTTTAGAAATATGATATCCACATAGTGCCCGTCTTACTGGAAACATTGCTAGGTTATAAGAAGATGTAGCTGCACTGGACAGCTAGCTATACAAAAAGGGACATGATGTCATTGATTCCCCAACTTCGTTATAATGGGCATGAGATGCCAATGAATGGTAATTACTAGTATTCCACCGGTTGTTTATACTGACTGGATCGGGATGTTTATTTTCATTGTTCATCGTCGCGAAGGAATGACGAGTCGATCACGCGGCGCTAATTCGCTCCTTTCGTCCCATCGCCACGCTAATTAGCATACTAGCCCCGTCGATTCATCACCGCGACGATGAGGAGTGATGGCATGATAATTAGCGTCTCATCGCTGCGATGACAAAACAATCGTAGCTGGTTCCATAACATATATCTTAGATAATCCAGCCCGACATATTGCCAGTCGACAGTTATATACATGTATACGCGGAATTATAAGAAGTCGTTCTATTTCGGCGCTCTTAGCATACACTTGGTTCGGAGTTCCACACCAAAACGTGCTCCACACCACCATCACAAATTCTTGATTTCGCCTCTTTATTGGAAATTACATATCTGGATATGGAAGGTTTTAGAGCTAATCCCTAGTCTAAAATATAAGTTAGCTAACGAAATAATAGTTAATTTAATTGTGTAACCGTAAACATGTATGTACTTATATGTACTTGCAAGATTTTGTAACGTGATATAATATACGAAACAAAATAGGTTTAGTGCGATTGTATATTTCCTAAGCCACATGCATTTGCTTACAAGGAAGTAAGGAAATGACAACATACCTGGAAGCATTCCATATCCATTTGTGGAAATACACACACTTTTAATAATGGCGATCATGCAGGTAATATAACGACGTCGCATGCTTACAATACAATCGTTAACATTTGCGTATGGAGTGTCCATTCCATCTGTAAAGCTTGCTTGCTCTAGTGTGTGGACGTCAGTGGCATTATCCACATCATGAACACGTCTTCATAAAACATCCCACCTGTACGCAATGGGTGATGAATAGGGCGATCTAGCCGGCCAATCCAATGTCGCAATGCCGTGCTGATTGGGTACAGTCCTGGTATGCCCGACAGAATGGGGTCGTCACGTTATCTTGTTGTAAAATGGCGCCGATCCGTTCACACTTGTAAGGTACACTTACAGGTGCAACAATTCCTTCAAAATAATGAGTTGCACTGAGTGTTCTTCTAACTGTCTAACTTTGTTTTGCTGTTGTGAACAATGCCACCCCATACTATCACACTGCCACCACCAAATCGATCATTTTGGATGGCGATCTGCTTGTCGTAATGTTCCCTCTCCCTTGTGTCTCCACACACGAACCATTCCATCAGGTAACTGGACAGGAAAAGGCTACTCGTCAGTAAGCAATATGCTGTTGCACTGCTGTTGTATCTAACGTCGATGTCTCTGGGCCCAGTTAAGTTGCGGAAGCCGATGTCGTCGCGTCAATGGCATTCTGACGCATGGTCGTCGGACCTTTAGCTATGGCCTAATGAAGACGTTTACGAACGGTCTGTGCTGTGATTCGTGTCCTGGTAGTTGTGTGCAAATGATTCGCCAGAATGAAAGCAGTTTCGCGCAGACGTCAGCGTCAATGTACGTCAGCACGTGGTCCATCTTTCGCTGAAGCCGTTTCCACAGACTGAAGACGCGGTATAGTGCTTCGAGACACTCCCATACTGCCATGTCACGGCTGTAATTTTCTTTTCCGCTTCGAGCATACGATGAGGCCGGTTTGATCGCATAGTCGACTATAACCGACATTTCCATCTTTAACGCAGGTCGACACACAAAGGTCATTTCACTGTCAAAATGAAATGTTATGCTGTACATAAATCCTATATATGGAGTCTTCACAATCTCCGAACTTTTGCAGCGGACTTTGAGGTTGTAAACCGGTATGACTAGTCTACTTAACACGATTCACTGAAATGGTGTGTAGTGAATATGGATAGGTACACGTATGTGAACTGGTTGTTGATGCACGGACGGTAACAGCACGGACGAAGCACAACACAGGATGTATTTAAAGCTGGTCATCTGTCCGTCACGAGCATTTCAAAATATGCTCATTAACTATTTTTCACTTCATACATTGGACCACAGGTACCAGAAAAAAACTCATAAGTGTCTAGTTTCTAATATACATTAAACATACACTCATACTATACATATATTTATAATACACTTATACTATACTGAGCAACAGTAGAAACGTCCCACCATATTCAGGGAAAGATTGCTGGAAATCTATAAGGATGGTGGTACCAAAACCTGTACATAAAATGAAGTTTAATCATTTGTGAATCCATATCAGTTGACAAAATTTTGTTGCGATGAAAAGATTTCGAGTGACATCACGGCGAATTTGTTTACGGCTTGATGATTTCAGTAAGGCGAGGGCGAACCACCAAATTGACAACATTCGAGATCTGACAGGGCTTTACAACAATAATGGAGGAATCTGCCTAACGCACTAATGCTGCGTTACATCACGTCCATGCGCCGTACAATTATGGCGTGTATTCATGCAAATGGTGGCCACACACGATAGTAATCATACATAATACAGTGGAAGTTTTTTAGAGAGAAATCATCAAGCCCTAAACTTTTTTTAAAAAACAATTAAAAAATCAGATTTTTTGATTTTGACCCCTCCCGAATTCGCCGTGATGTCCCTCGAAATCTTTTCATCGCAACAAAATTTTGTCTACCGATATGGATTCACAAATGATTAAAGTTCATTTTCTGTACAGGTTTTAGTACCACCATCCTTATAGATTTCCAGCAATATTTCCCTGAATATGGTGGGACGTTTCTACTGTTGCCCAGTATATAAATACGTACTATGCGATGTTTTGTTCAGTCACCTGTGCATTGGACTAAAATAATAACCGTGTAAACATATTTTATTCAGAATATATTCTCATGTACATGTTTTCACTGTTATAGCCAACTCGCATAGTAACTCAGGGTTTCACTCTTTGATTATAAAATAAAATCTACTAAACACATTCTCTAAATGTGGCTGCGACTGGAGAAATGGGGCGTATGTGTTTTGCGACGCCTGCACTCTCCGTTTTTCTAAGCATGCTTTTAACAAGCAATATAGATCATTATCAAGATACAGGAGTGTGCTATTTGACCAATAGTTACATTGGTAGCAAATCCTATAAGCACCATTTCTCCAGTCACAGCCACAAACATGTTATCAATACCTGAAGGCGGTTTGATTTGTCAAGACTGACCACAGCTCATTGTCCACCAATTATTATTATTAGATAATTTACTGAAATTCAACATGTTGAGCACGAGATGACACACTCAGGCCGCGAGTTTTATAATCACGAGCACCGATCACAGAGTCGGGAATGTTCTTCTCGTGGTCGCATGGGCGTCAAAGGCATTTTTTGAAAAAGGGGTTCGACTTACAGCTGTGAAGCAACTAAATTTGAAATATGTAATCTGCGCTGGCCCTTATACATATTTAGCTTGCTTCACAGACCGGAAGGCTTTTGTATGTTTGGACAACAATTAGCTCCTGGGCAAAACGTTTTTGGTCAATTTAAAAAGCGTATTTCTGAAAATGCATATTGCAATATGTTTAGCGTCACTTGACTGTGTTTTGCTAGTAAGGCATTTCAATATTAGAATTCATGCACTTAAAATGGCATCACGTACCTAATTTATATAAACAAAATCCTGATGGCTTCAAAAAGCGGGTTCGTATGAATCCGGACAGAACCTCCCCTGACGATGCGCTTGGACCATTCATTATTTATTGCAGGCTGGCTTCGTCCCAAATGTAATGAGAGCGTGGGCGTACCGACCGGACGAGTTGAAGGCGTTCCTGCATTACCACGACCTCGTTATGCAGGAGCGGGGTACGTGTACGTCGGCCCTGTGCCGAGATAGTTGGTGTACATGCTAGTGTGATGAACACGATGTTTACTGCTACAGTGACATTAAAGGAGGCTCTGCTTAGCAATTCAAACACCAATATGCACATTGGCAAATTATATAAATTAGTATTTTAATTCATGGTTGGAATAGAACATAAACCTATCGAAAATGTGTTTTATTGCAACTTTTGAAAGTAAAATCTCCGATGAATGTTACGGATATCCATATCTAAAAATACGCGGTCCGGTGACCACGACTATGGAAGGTAATATCCGCCATAATTATATTTGGCTTGATGCTTGCTGGCTGATGACATTCTAAGTTCTATCCGTCTTATTACAATTATATGTGGCTTGATGCTTTATTCATTCGAACTGTTTCAATGCGTTTGTGTTGATTACATCATAAGTGGCTTGATGCTTCATTCTTAGTGGCATTCGGAGTTCCATTATCGATTATTGCATCGCTGTTTTTCTATGCGCTTTATTAGCTCGCTAAGCCACGCCCCTTGACAATAATTGCAACTTTAATTTGGGAACAACCATTATGACGCCAGGTGCGCTGTTAAAACTTAAAATAGTTATCCCTAAACTTATTTAATCTGCTGGTACCTGTCCTACAATGCGTTGCTCTCTAAATTGGTTCCATGTCCCTAACGGTGTTGATGTAGATTGATGCCGCCTTTTCTGTTGCGCCATGTTTAGTTTAAAAGACACCAAATAGTTTTACTGTATAATTTAACCGAATCCCAGCCAGTATTTCCTACTTTCACTATTTGTATGGATGTTGTAGGACCAACCTCGTCATTTCCCCCAATATTGTTTACATTATTTGGCCACGGAAACTCTGTTTACATCTCGTGACCAACAGGCTCAGTGTTTTCTTTTAAATGCTTCAAATATGCTGAAAATTGGTGTTAAAAACGCCCCAACATGTTCCTCAAGTGAAACTGGGTAGTAATGAATCATGATTTGCAAGCAAACTGTGTCTGTGACCTTAAAGCACCCGGACTATTTTTTATTCCGGACTACTTTTGCATACTCAATTTTTCTAACCTTAAACCTAGAGTGCTACATGCCAGGTTATAATATAGGGAGACATGTTTTTCTTTATTCTTTCAATCTGACATTTTTCTGGCAAAATGAATATTTATTTACCATTACCAGACGTACTAATTGACATTATTATATTTTTTATATCAAACGCGAAATGCCAGTTTGATATCAGGGGCGATAACCGTGTTTCCTTAAAATGATAACGGAAGCAACTATTTATTCCATTTATTTATTTTTTGATGTGCAATATCATACTTTATATGTCGATAAAAATATTGATTCAGCATTTAGTTGATATACATAATTTAAAAACACTGCATCATTTGCATATGGAACTAGCTTGATACCACCGCGAGTCTCTATCAGTACATTAATGATTACTAGATAAATATATCTGTGTAGCTGGCACTCGTAATTTTTAAAAGTGGTGGACTAGTTGCAATTATACACTTATTTAATTTCCATAAAGAAAAATGTGTACCTACTGGATGGGACCCCAGCTTCAACAATAATTAAATCTATATTTTAATTAGTCAAGATCCAGAGTAGAATGTGTGCAGGTTATTGGAAAATAGGTCCCACAACATCCATAAGTAAAATAAAAGTAGCAGAGAATAGCAAAATATGTGGTAACGGGTTAGTGTTTTAGGGAAAATCAATGGTGATGGGCCACCTTAGTCTGATCCCTGACGGTTATTGGTTTGCATCGGTAACGAGCCAGTTTGACAGTCAATCTGTGTAAGTTACCACATGTGTAACTTACATTAAAATGTGAATGTTTTCACTTACGTACATATGTAATTTAATTATGAGGATACATGTATGTATAAAACACATTAGTAAGTCAAACACCATACATACGTATGCAATTTAGTTAATATAGGTTAGAGAATAATAAATGGTGCGAAATCGTCAAGGGAGTAATAGTAGTCCAGTATGAAAACAATCGTGCGGGTGTTTTGAGGTCACTGACACAGTCTGCTTGCAAATCTTGATCCATTACTACCCAGTTTCACTTGAGGTACATGTGGGGGTGTTGGTCATGTGATGTAAACAGAGTTTATGTGGCCAAAACAAATGTAAACAATATTGGGGGACATGACGAGGTTGTTTTTTTTCTTTCTTATGAGTAAGTGAACCTATTGTTTCATGCAGAACCAGTACAGACCGGCTGCAGGTCATGTACACGTAGGTCCCACAACATCCATACGAATAGTGAAAGTAGGAGATACTGGCCTTATTGGATGGGATTCGGTTAAAGTATATAGTAAAACTATTTGGTGTCTTCTAACCTCCCTCTCCAGTAGATGTCCGACGAGGCGTTGGAGAGTATTTCATTGAAGTTGAAGTTGAACCTATACTGTGATAATGTGTGGGTGAAATATTACATCAACACCGGCATTGAAGGTGTGCCTCAAACAGCCAATCACATCTCGTACTATTATTTATTAGTCGGAGGATTCCTAACATTGACAGCAGTGCCATCTGGCGTCATAATGAGGCACTATATCACCAATATTGCTTGCGTCATTCGGCCTGTGGCTTGGTGCTTGCGGCTTTATGCTTACTGCGTGTGGCTGAGTGCTTACTGCATGTGGCTTGATGCTTACTTTATGTGTACTTCCTTGCTGCTATCGGCCTTATGCTAAGTGCGAAGTGCTTTATTCTTACTTTTGCTTAGGATGTAACAATACTCGCAATGTAAATAAGACGAATGAAGTCGTAATGAAGACAAATACCACACAAATCAAGCTGATTTCAAATATCATAATACAAATCACGAATGAAATAGCAAGGATAGAAGTAGCAATGGCATATACACATAAGCACCAGGACACATAGAATTGTCATCAATACAAATGCAATAACACACATGGAAGTTGTATTGTCATCAGCAAGCAAGCATCAAGACGAATATAATTATGGCGGATATTACCTTCCATACACGACGCGCGCACATGTGTGACGTCACGTCGTGCAACAAGATGGCGTTCAGACAGTACTGATGCATGGCGTGCCGCAGATACTTTCACAGGGTGACTCGGAACCAATCTTCCCCGAGGCCCTCTTAAGAAGTGCATATACATACATAAATATACAATACATATTGCAATGATTACATGATGTATGCATAAGTGAATTTAACATGAAGAAATAATAATGATGAGCCATGTTGAAAAGTGGTACCTGTGTCCCGACAATCCCATATCAGACTGCGCATCGACGCAGCTTGAACTGTGTCCAACACGTTTACTTCTCAGTGACAGTTTCAGTTTTTGCTATAAGACGCTAAATGTGTTCGCGCCTGATATAGGGTTACACGGTCGCTAAGCTCCACAACACAAATTTTATCATGGCAAATCAAACACGCAGTCATTGTAAACTATATACCATACATCGTAATTTAGTGATTAGTGACGCTGGGGGGGGTGGGGGGGGGGGGGGGGGGGGGGGGGGGGGGGGGTGGGGGGGGGGGAGAATTAACAATTTTATAGTAATTGATTATACAGCTACTTCAGCCGCTATCGACCCTTCATCCAGTTAAGACAATTACGGGAAAATGTATTTATAAACGACGTAGAACGTCTTATGTCAATTGGAATACTATTCCAGATCAGCGCGCCTGAGTATGAAAAGCTGTTTTTAAATAGATTACTTTAGGTTTGGGAACTTCGTAATTCAGACCTTAATACCATGCTCGTATTTTGCAAGTGATTAGTGCGCATTTCAAATAAAGGTCAAAATGTTGAGTAATTCGTTTCCGAGAATGATTTGACATGCTCGCCGTTGGTTTTGGTTATTATGTACATATTTCGATTTGACGACTTTCCCCATACTATAGTGCAATATGTGAAATGTGGCTGAATATAGGCCTTATAGAATAATTTTGAAATCTTATTTGAGATACCGTTAAATTGGTAATTCCACTGCAGATTTTCATCTACATGTATACCCAAAATGTTATCACCGGTAGTGATATCAAGGCTTACATTGTCATATTTGAGGTCGATCATCTAGTCTCGCAAACATGTTCGTTTTTTTCTACTTGTTATTAACATGATTCTGGTTTTTCCTTTATTAAGCAGCATACCCTTGGCTTCACACCATAATTCTAAACTGTCAAGTGCTAATTTGTAAACGATGTTTTAAGTCCCCTACAGTTGATTGCATGTCGTAAATTGTTGCATCATCTGCATAGAGATCGGTTCCTGTTACGTGTTGACGGAGAATAAGTGGAAAATCATTTATAAATAAAAGAAAAAGTATCGGTCCAAGAATTGACCCCTGGGGTACCCCACAGTTGATAGGTAGAGATTCAGCTGTTTCTCCATTTACAGAAACAAGTTGTTGCCTTTGTTCCAGGTACGATTTGAACCAACCAGGGCTTACGTTACTGCACTTGTATAGTTAAAGTTTATCCAGGAGAATTTTGTGATCAAGTAGATCAAAGGCTTTACGAAAGTCGACTAAAATACACTGTACTAATTTACCCCGATTTATTGCTTGTAAAAACTTTTAAAACAGAACAACTAACGCTGATTCTGTCAAGTGACCTGTATGAAATCCACTCAGGGTTTGATGCAATAGTTTAAACGTTGTTAAATATTCCATAAAATGTTTCTGAACCCATTTTTCAATTAATTTTGAAAGCGTTGGCAAAATTGATATTGGACGATAATTATTTACTTCGTCCTTTGCACCGCTTTTGTACAGGTTTAACTTCAAGATGTGGTTATAGATATATATATTTTAATTATTGCAACATTCAATAATTAATTTAATATATATTGGCGAACGCGTCACAATATGCGAATAATTGAGACAAACGTCTGTGCTTTCATTGGTCGAGAAACTAGGAGACACATAGTTCCATAACATAAAACGTAAATATTCAATTATTTTTCATCTGTTATTTCTGATTGAATATCAGAAAGCAAAACCCGGGGTCAAATGATATTGTACACAATGCGTATATCCGTGACGGTTGTTCCAGGTAACCTGACGACGGCAGACAAGGAGATGATCATAGTCGCCACGTCCGCCGAGAACAAGTGCCTGTACTGTATGATAAACCGCGGGGCCATGCTGCGCCTCCACTCCCGCAACCCCTACCTCGCCGACCAGGTGAGGCGGCCGAGATCACACACGACGGCCAGAGTTTAGTCGAACCCTTTCTAAAGCCCGTCCAGTACAGATCACACTGCTTACACGTACCACCTGTGAACAAATGGCAGAGTGTTCCCTTCGAAAGCTGATCTTTATAATATTCAGACTAAAGCCCGTCTAGTTCAGAATCGCCAGGCTTTGTTTTCCAATTAAATTCTACTCAGTTACCAATTTGCCCTTTGTTCACAGGTGGTCCTTGTTAGTAGTGTCTAAATGGCAATGCTAACAAGGACCACTTGTGAACAAAGAGCAGATTGTTCCATTCGAAGGTTGCACTTTATACTATTCAGAATGATCACTGTACAGTGGGAACTCTCTAAACTGGAAACTCAGAAATTATTTAAAGGTACATGACCACTCAATAGGCACAAAATATTCTTTATATCAGAGACATCATCTGTGACATTTGCTGGCAAAATAAATATTCATTCACCATTACCCCACATATCGATTGGCATTATTATACATTTTATATCTGACGTAAATTTCCACACTGATATCAGGGGCGATAACCATGTTTCCTTAAAATGTAAACAGACATTACTAATTATTCTCTGTATATATTTGTTGATGTGCAATGATCATACTTTATAATCTGTTGAAAGTATTTTTTTTTTAGGCGACGCATTTAATTAGTATAAATAATTGAACAAGAGGGCCATGATGGCCCTATATCGCTCACCTGTGCAATGTCACAAAAATAAAGCAAATACTGGTATGTAAAGTTGTCACTACATATACATCAAAATAAGCCCATGACAGGCACAAAATGTCAATGCGACAAACTTGAGAAGTAACCAGGGTAGGAGTTGTCTCGCGATATGTACAGATATATCTTACACAACTTTGAGAGGTTTGGAGACCACAACAGGATGCTTCCAGCCTACTTTTTATTGCTATCCTTAGATTTTATGTATTATATAACTATATTCCATAAAAAAAGTTGACCCCTATTTGACCCTCCGGGCCATGCCCATTTTTGACCCAGAGGTCACCATTTTAACAGCTTTGAAAAAGCATTGTACATCGATCATTCCTGTCAAGTTTCGGTCTGGTGGTTCGTGAGAAGATTGTTTAAGAATGTATGCTATTTTTAGACGGTGGCCATCTTGGATTAACGACGACCGCCATTTTAACAAAACTGAAAAGGCTTTACCAATGTACCATGACTGCCAATTGCCAAGCGGTTTGTATGAAGAAGACATTTGAAATCTTTAATAAAAGAACAATCTTTTGACCTTTCGGCGGCCATCTTTGATGGTGTAATAATCCGATTCGCTGAAAACAGCACCACAGCGATCGCCTCATCAATACCTTTGGTTTGATATATTATAAGACCATATTCCGTCCCCATTTTTGACCCAGGGGTCACCATTTTAACTCATTTTAAACAGCATTGTACATCGATCATTACTGCCAAGTTTCGTAGAAATCGGTCTGGTGGTTCGTGAGAAGATTTTTTAAAATTTTGTGCTATTTTTAGACGGCCGCCATCTTGGATTAATGATGACCGCCATTTTAACAAAACTGAAAAGGCTTTACCAATGGACCATAACTGCTACCAATGGCAAAGCGGTTTGTATGAAGAAGACGTTTGCAATCTCTAATAAAAGAACAAACTTTTGACCTTTCGGCGGCCATCTTGGATGATGTAATCATCTGATTTCGACAAAAAATGCTCCTAAGTGATCGTTTTGTCCATACCTTCGAATTGATATATGACATGACCATATTCGGTCAAATGTGAAATTTGACCCCTACTGCCCCACCCATTTTTGACCCGGGGGCCACCATTTGAAGGAATCTGAAACATCGTTAACTAATAGTCTATCGATCATTCATATCAAGCTTCGTCGAAATCGGCCTGGCGGTTCGTGAGAAGATTTTTTGAGAATTTGACCTACTTTTCCACGGCGGCCATCTTGGATTTCGCGATGACCATCATTTTAACTAAAATGAAAAGGCTTGACCCACTGACCATTACTGTGAAGTTTGGCCAATATTTGCCAAGTGGTTCACGAGAAGAAGACGTTTGTAATCTATATTGAAAGAACGACCTTTTGACCTTTCGGCGGCCATCTCGGATGACGTAATTACCTGATTTAGACCAAAAAAAGCTCCAGAGTGACCGTCTCGTCGATACCTTCGATTTGATATATGACATGACCATATTCGGTCAAATGTGACATTTGACCCCTACTTGACCCCTCATTCCCCGCCCATTTTTGACCCGGGGTCCACCATTTGAAGGAATCTGAACCAGCGTTAACTATCGATCATTCATACCAAGTTTAAAAATCGGCCTGGCAGGTCGCGAGAAGATTTTTTAAGAATTTTACCTACTTTTCAACAGCGGCCATCTTTAATTTCGCGATGACCACCATTTAAACAAAAATGAAAAGTCTTGACCGTGAAGTTTGGCCAATATTGGCCAAGCGGTTCACGAGAACAAGACGTTTGAAATCTTTATTAAAAGAACGACCTTTTGACCTTTCGGCGGCCATCTTGCATGACATAACCATCCGATTTCGACAGAAAATGAGTGATCGCCTCGTTGATACCTTCGATTTGATATATGGCATGACCATATTCGGTCAAAAAATAAAATTTGAGCCCAATTTGACCCCACGGGCCTCGCCCATTATTGACCCCGGAGTCTCCATTTTAACAACTTTGAAAGAGCATTGTACATCGATCATTCCTACCATGTTTTGTCGAAATCCGGTTGGCGGTTCTTGAGAAGAAGATTTTTGAAGAATTTGTGCTATTTTTAGACGGCGGCCATCTTGGATTACGTAATGACGTAATTTTAACAATTTTGTAATCCCCCTACCTAAGGACCATGACCATGAAGTTTGATGACTATAGGCCCAATGGTTACCGAGGATAAGACGTTTGACGGACGACGGATGGACGGACGGACACATTGCGGTAACAATAGCTCACCTGAGCTAGCTTCGCTTAGGTGAGCTAAAAATAGCATGACTCATTTTTAAATGAAAAATAGCCTGATAACACCACGAGTCACTATCAGTAAAATAAATATTACTAAATGATTATATCTGTATAGCGGGCACTTGTAATTTTTAGAACTGGTGGAATAGGGCCACAATTATACACTTATTTAATTCCTATAAAAAACATGTTGTGTCTAGTGAGTGGGTATGTACCTTCGGGTTGATGAGTATCATTATCATTTGTCTCCGGTTTTGGTACTGGCATCCGATTGTAAATTTGGGACAGAATGTGAGATGGTACTGCGAGAAGCCCACATATAGGGCCAGTGGCTTTAGTAGTTTCCTCCCATCCATACCATGTACCACTCTAAAGTACTACTGCATATATTACAACAGCGAGTACAGTGGAACCTCTCGACCGGACGCCCTGGGAGGCCCAAGCCTGCCGAGCCGTCAACCCGAGGAAACTGAAATGCGTGAGATTTCTCACTGGTGTTTTACACCGAAAACCTCTGAAATGCAGTTGGTTTTTTTTGCACCAACATGTGTGGATTTCCAAAAAGATTTTGCTTGAAAATGTGAAATATGTAAACAAGAGTCTATAAACAATGATAAAGTCAGTTTATTGACTACCTTAATATTAAATAACAATATGCACATGTATAGTATACTACATGTATATACCCTATACATGTAAACTCAGAATTGTGTTTTTTTACTCGACGTTTTTTGGTGAAATGCGTGAGTATCATTGATCAATGCGTGACACAGACATCGAATGCGCCCAGGGTGTCCGGTTTAAAAGGTTCTACTGGCATTCAGAGACATGCCTATATTCTTGGCAATCGTGCTCAAATATTAATATGCGGGGCGCAGATAAATTACAGTGAAACACGTCAACATTAAATATAGATATGTTTTGTTGGGTGTCCGGTTCAGGGAGTACACACGTTCTGTCGGGCTTGTAAAATAACTATAGTCGGACAAAGCACGGGCAGGTCGTCGAGTTTCACATATCCAGGTTAGTGTCCGGTTTAGAGACAGTCACCATGAATCCCACTGGTAGGATGAAGACAAAGCCTATCTTAACGTGAACGCATAATTGTGGTTATGACTAGATAAAGGGGCTTATGAGTTTTGTGACCAGTGCAGATCCAGATCCACTTGTTCATCCAGTCTGGTCAGGATCTGCACTGTTCGCCGTTCATTCAAAGAAACCTCGGGCAAGCGTCTCACAAGCAATCTAGATAGTTATCAGGATACGGGAATGTGCTATTTGATCAGGAGCTAAACTCGTCATAAATTCCATTAGCCCCATTTCTCCAGTCACAGCCACTAACAGCCATTAACATGATCAATAGTTGAACACTGCTTTTATATTATAATTTTAAAAGCAGTGTTCAGATATCGCTCATGTTAATGCTTGGAATGGCTGCCTACCTTGCAGCTTATAGCCAACTGGAGGACGGCGGAGATCGACGAGCGGCAGCGGGCCATCATTGACTTCGCCATCACGCTGTGCCACGCCGACCACGTCACCGACGCCCAGATGGACGCCCTCGAGGCGCACGGCATGACACGTGACGACGCCTGGGACATCGGGGCCGTCACCGCGCTATTTGCCCTCTCCAACCGCATGGCTCACCTGATGAACCTCAAACCCAATAAGGAGTTCTACTCCATGGGCCGGGACCAATCTGAGAACTGAGTTTGATAGACTT
Source organism: Conchocele bisecta (assembly GCA_029237695.1). Lineage (NCBI taxonomy): Eukaryota > Metazoa > Mollusca > Bivalvia > Lucinida > Thyasiridae > Conchocele > Conchocele bisecta. Next base: position 23,968,641 of record CM055271.1, on the reverse strand, counting down.
TGAATTAAAGGTTAGAGTGTAAGTATATGCTCCAGTAGGTTTTGTAATCAATGAGAAGTAACATGTCGGTAAATGACTTGACAGCAGATACAAAGTACTCCAGTATTATGGCAGGACGTTTGTTAAGGACCAAAGTTGATACCAATTTAAGTATTTTTATCTGACGATATATATGCTCATGTTTTAAAGATACATGCCCACTCAGTAGGCACAACATGTTCTTTATAGGAATTAAATAAGTGTATAATTGTGTCACTATTCCACCAATTCTAATCAAAGTACTGAAACTAGGTTAGCTCCACAAGATTACTAACAAGTATTATTTATTTATATAATGATGGTTAATGACTTAACAGCAGCTAAAGTCATTTTAGGTCGGTTAACAGGGTCAAATCCCAAATTGCATGTGTATGGATAGAAGGAAAATCCCAAAATCAGAACAGAATATTTACAGAAAATAAATATAGTCAGCATACATGGGCTTCGCACGCTTTACATATATTTTGATAATTATCAGAAACAAGTATGCAAAGTTCACGCGAGCTCAGGGATCCGTCATTCTTGTTGTACTACATGAATCAATTTGAAAACATGTGGAAGTGTACATGGCTTCGCACACCCGAAAATCTTCCAATCTAGATGTAACTTACATAATCTAACAATTAAAATTGATGTTCACCATCAATCCATTATATTTTCAAATAATAAAGACATACATTGTATTAACTAAATATTTATGAAGACACCCACAATGGTGATCAGGGGCGGATCCAGCATTTGGGGAACAGGGGGTTGTCCTATTTTCGAGCTCCACTACGCTAGGGGGGGTCCCCCCCCCCACCCCCCAATTTTTTTTTTACATCTAGAGAGACTGGCCTTATTGGATGGCATTCGGTCAATTATACAGTAAAACTATTTGGTGTAGTCTAACCATTACACCTGGGGGAGAGAATGAGCAGAAATCAGCAGCGCAGGAAATAACAGTTGCTCCCGCAATACCAAGGTGCATGATTACGTGCTTACAACAACAACAACAATTACTGAAACTTCTAGAAGCGCCTATTATGTTATATTGTCCTTATTATGTAACGGATTTGAATTAAATATGGCGCATCAAACGCGTCTTGTCAAGTTGCATTTTGTGGTCTCAGTATTTTGGCCCAAACTTCTGTCACCATTGCGAAGAATCGATATCCGTGTTTACTGTCAATACGGACACGGAAATCGATTCTTCGCAAAAAACGACATAAGTATGTGCCCAAGTCCAGAGACCACCAAATCCGTTGCATATTAAGAAAGTATAAAATAATGTTTACTTTGGAGTGGGCGCTTTCAACACTTTCAGACATTGTTATTGTTGTTGTGGTAACCACGTGATCATGCACATTGAATACACAGCATCTGTGTGCCAGGCACAGTGTGTGTCCGGCGGCTCCGTTCAAAGATCATCAGGCAATATTTTAATTTACTGCTTATAATATAATATAATCCACACACGTCCCTAACAGTAATGCCATATTACCGGTATTTTTTATTTGAATATATTTGAAGATAAATCATTAAGGATTGTTTGTTAACACTATTTACAACAACATGTAATAACAAAAATAAGACACACACCCACCCTATTTTCCCCCAAAATTCTGATGACATTCACGAAATTAACTTTATATGGCCTTACAAGTCGCCATAATGGCCGTGAAGTGTCCTTCCACTAAACTGGTGTGATATCTCTAGTGACAGTTCAGTTAACTATTGTTTAATGGGACAGTATAACAAAACATTGACTTTAATATACAATTAAATAATTCAGACTGTGTGCTTTATTCTTTCGTTTACGTTAGTATGTGCTAATTCAGTAAAATTCAGTCATGAAACATTACAAATTCGTCACTCATAATGGTAGTTTTAAATGTAGAAATATTTTACATTCCATCTCTACGACTGCTATACTAGGTAGCTCCTAGTAAAAATTACGAGTGCCCGCTATAGTACAAGTACAAAACTCTTTATTCACTCAGTCCATACAAAATGGTACCATGAGGTACATGTTAATATAAATTGATACAGGAGGCAAACAAGAATACTACAACTTTCATGTCTAGATATTACATTATACAAGATACAGGGGTGTTAAACAATAACATCAGGTATGTAAATTGACCGTTTCACCCCTAAATATTGGACATTGATACTTTTGTAATATTTTGTGAAACGTTTCGTTCTTCTGATGGGGAATTGTATACGGATATAATCATTTAGTAATATTTAATTTACTGATAGTAACTCGCGATGTATCAGGCTATTTTCATATGCAAATGATGCATGATATTTTTAATTATTTATACCAATTAAATGGATCACCTGAAAAATATTTTCGACAGTTTATGAAGTATGATCATTGCACATCAAAAAGTGACATAAATGAAGAGAATAAATAGTAATGTCCGTTAACATTTTAAGGAAACACGATTATCGCCCCTGATATCAGTTTGGAAATTTACGCCCGATATAAAATGTATAATAATACCAATCAATATGTGGAGTAATGCTGAATTAATGTTTATTTTGCCAGAAAATGTCATATCTACAGAATATACAAAACTAAATGTCTCCTTATATTATAACATGGCATTGGTACTCCAGTTTTAAAACACAGAACACTCAGCATTGGCTATCTAGTATGCCGCCATGTAGGCTATCTTACATGTACACCGAGGATATACCATGTACACATTACTGTATTGAATACATTAAGGAATACTGATTTTTTATGAACTTGTGCTGCTATCATAAAACTGTTGCCAGCAGAATATGTGGTAAAACTGTCATACATGTAGTTCTAAAACTAAGTGAGGGGAAAATCCTAAAATCAGAACGGATTATTTACATCGAGAAAAAATATATTCAGCCCTGAAATTAGAATAACCCGACCTGATGCCAGGTCCATACCACACCAAAGTCACTTGGTCCCTTCCCCTTAAATAGGATTACGAATAATCGTAATACTCACATAAGGGTATAATCAGATTCAACTGTCACATAAAAAATTCTAAAGACATATGCGAGGGCTAAACCAGGTCTCCAGTCGGAATTCCGGAAAGGACGAACCCCGATCATTAAATTACCCATCAAATTCTCCCACGAGGTGAAACTGACCGATGGCTTGTACATACTAAGATAGCCGAGATGGCAACTCCATGCACCGCATAGGATACAGTAACAAGAAATTGTGAACATGTATACTGTACATATATCCAATCACATTTATGAAGCAATTATGTTTGTATCAGATGATGATCAGAGTTGGAACAGGTCCTTAATAGAGAAGACTACATTATTATTGAATTGTGACAATACAGAGGGTATTCAACTTATTTTGAAACACAAGAATCATCTGGATTTCATAACAAATGTAATTAACATTACAATATAACTACTTTACACAAATGCCGACACGAGATGTATTTTATATTCGGTGTGAACCGAATTAAGTTCTACAAAGTAATAACATTCAACACACCCTTTCAATGTGTCCGAACAAATCTAGATTGTTCTGTTGTTTTTTGTTAAGTTTAATATATATATAAATAAATTGTACATACTATATATTATATATATATATATATTGGCTGAAACTGAAAAAAATAATAATATATATACATATATATAAATAAATTGTATATATATATATAAGTATACCAGCCTGACATGGCGTTGTTTACATGCTTTGTTTATATAAACATTGGTGTATAAATAAACATAGAATTCCTGTAGGTATTTGCCTGTTTATTATGGCACGTCGCTATAGTGATGATCGATATATTGCGATTGACAAAACAGTTTCTCATACTGGAGCAGTGGGTAAACTGGCGGCCAACGGTGGTACTTGATTTTAATGTTGCACTGCATGCGTTCGATCCTCACTTTGGCCATTATATATAACAAAAAATTAAATATTGTTTTTGTGTTTTCTTTTTCTTTTTAATGCATCTTTATTACATGTAACAACAATTGACATGTAATTATGAACCACATGCATTTACGTTTATTTATTTATTTGTTTATTATCTGAAGTGAGAGGTTTATTTTTCGACATGGTGTTCTCCGTAACATATTTGCATTTGTAGTGAGTCGAGGTACACTTTCACAATAATACACGAATAAGCAGAATGCATTTCACAATGATTAGGTTCAAAGTGAAGTGTTTTATAATGTTGTGTAAAAGTAAATGCACGACTGCTTCGGGATGTGTGCGTTACCTCTGGCGCCAAAATAGTAAAAGCGAGAGAAAAATGTGTGCCTTTGGCAGGATTCGAACTCACGACCGTCCGACCACCAAACAGCAGATCTACCCACTAGAGCACTAAACGATGTTACTATTATTAGCAATTCTATCGAATGTTAATGCATTTGCGCTGGTATACAAATAACATGTCTACAACATATGACGTAAACTATTTAAAAATAGCACGTGTTTACAACAATATTTACAATAATAACGCGCCAGCTCAAAGCGGTACACCTCTAGTATGTACAATTTATAATTTATATATATATATATATGTATATAGTATGTTTGTTTGTTTATTGGTGTTTAACGGCCTACCAACAGCTAAGGTCATGTAAGGCCGGGCAAACGGGTTCGATCCCGTTTTAACCTGCTGCATTGGGGGGAAAATCCCAAAATCAGAACGGAATATTTACATCGAGAAACGATATATTCAGCCCTGAAATTAGAATAACCTGACCTGGTGCCAGGTCCATACCACACCAAAGTCACTTGGCCCCTTCCCTAAAATAAGATTACGAATAATCGTAATACTCACATAAGGGGTATAACCAGATTCAACTGTCACATACAAAACTGTCCAAAGACGTATATGAGGGCCAAACCAGGTCTCCAGTCGGGATTCCGGTAAGGATGAACCCCGATCGTTAAATTACCCATCGCATTCTCCCACCTGCCACCCACGTATATAGTATGTACAATTTATTTATATATATATTATATATTATATTGGCTGAAATTGAAAAAAAAATAATAATATATATATATTTATTTATATATATATTATATATATTGGCTGAAAACTGAAAAAAATAAATATATATAGTCCCTATTCTCATGGATCCGTGCCCCTATTCATATTGTGTGTTATATTCTGATTAATTCCTGAAAATGTATACATCAATATAAGGTTCAAACACTTTACTACGAGTGCACGTAAGGAATTCACCAAAATTGTTGCCTATGCAAGTCTTAGTCCCTAGAATTAACCCACCCAAGTCGCCTAATAGATCTTGAAACTTCTCATCACATTCGTGCCCTACAACTTTCTGCACATTTGAGTGACATTCCTTGATCACTCATACAATAAAGAAGTGTTGCTGCCTAGATGCATCAAATGTAAATATGGTGAAGTCCAGATTCATCTAAAAATCAACATATATCATATTTTATGCATCATTTGCGAACAGACCCTCTTCAGATTAAGGGAGTATGTAGAAAAATCACAAAATAGGTGGTAAATCACAATTGTATGTAACTGTAACTTATAAAACCGTGGGAAACAACTTGAAATACCTTTTTAAGATAATTTTCAATTAACACTATTCTTAGAATATGCTTATTCACTTGTTTTCTAGTAGCACGAATCAATGAGAAGGCACGAATCCATGAGAATTGGGGCTATATATATATATTATATTTTGTTCAGTTTCAGCCAATATGTATATATATATATATATATATATAGTACGTACAATTTATTTATATATATATATTATATATATATATATTGGCTGAAACTGAAAAAAAATAATAGTAATTTTAGATAGCAAAACAAGGATTGAGAATGGGTTTTAATAAATGAGAAGGATTGTGGTGTTTCAAAATCAGCTAAACATCTCACGTAGAACTGTTGACTGTTAGTAAATATTGTTAGAACTGTTGTATATGCATATGTTTGACAGAACTGTTGGTTGAGAGGTATGCATGGGGTACAATTGTTATTTTAGCTCACCTGAGAGGCTCAAGTGAACTATTGTTATCGCTTTGGCCCGTTGCTGTTCATTGACAATTTGAAACAAATATCACAGGGATCATGATTATACGTGAAGGCTTTTCAAATTTCTCAAAGTGGTGATCATTGCGTAAATACAAGATGGCAGCTGTAGTAGATCAAATTCTTCAAACATCAAGAATTGCGAGACCAATTATGATGAACCTTGGTAGAAATGGTCGACATACAAGAATTTGATAAAATAGTGACCCCATGGTAAAACGAGGCGATCGCCTGCGAGAGCTATCAGTGTAAGGACGTTATTGATGAAGTTTGTAATGATCAGGAACTAATGGATCAAGAAATATTCATCAGTTGGACGTACGTCCAAAATTTTGACGCATACGGCGGCGCCGCAACCAACTACACTGGGATTGTGACTGCTATGCCTCACTTTCCACCAAGGTGGATGAGACAAAAATGGCTTACAAACTACGGGTCAAATTTACGTCAAATTGTATTTTTATTGGAACCTGGTCATGTGATATATCTAATAGGTGTTAATGAGACAAACGCTTAGGCACACATTTTGAGTATGTGAAATATAATGTTATCAAACAATATATCCTGCTAAACAGATGAAAATTGCCAGCAAAGATCGATACACAATGCTCATTTGGATTTGTTACAATGTATATTCCGGTTAAATAGTATTTTCATTAAAAACCAGTCATATATGGCTGTGACTGGAGAAATGGGGATTATGGGTCTTTGTGACCAATGTAGGTCCATATCAGCCTGGCATCCACACAGTCTAATCAGGATCTGCAGTGTTCGCCATTGCATCAATAAAAACCATCCTATGTGTAACAAGCTATATAGATCACTATCAGGATATGTACAGCAGTGTGCTATTTGATCAGGAGCTACACACTTGTCACAAATGCCATAAACCCAATTTCTCCAGTCACAGCCACAAATGTCGAGGAGATGATCACATCGATAGCCATATTGGCCAATGTGTATGGAGTATATGCCTAAATCAATAAGTGGATCTGGTATATACTTCCAGACGAATATCCAATAGGCTTCAAGTAAGTGAAAGATTGACATAATGAGACATGTGAGCGGCATATACCTATTTATTTTAGCATTATTTTAACAAAATATTTACTGTTAACTGACTAACTGTGTTTGAACATTTATTGTTAACTGTTTATTGTAAATTTTATATACTGTTATACAACTTCATTGTGCTCCCATCATGCATCTTGGCCGTCAAATCCGTTAGATTGATTTGATGTATGTCGACACTCGACAGTGACAACTGCTGAATTATTGTATTGATATATGTAGTTAAAACTGTTAAATGTTTGTTAATACATTTGTTCTGAATTGCTGGATATTAGCCAATAAAATTGGAACTGTTTGAATGTTATTTGTCAATGGTTAGACCTGCTGGTGGGACTTTGTCAATACATGTACTGGCGGAACTGCTGTAAGTTTGCCAGCACAGTTAGAACTGTCGCTTGTTTGTCGATAGTACACACTTTGAGATCATTGATAGTTGTGGTTGTCACTGAAGAAATGGAGCTTGTCAATAATGGAGCTGGTCATTTGTGACCAGTGCAGATCCATATCAGCCCGTGCATCAGTGCACGGACAAGGATACGGAATACGAAAATTGATAATGGCCGCCAATGGGAGGTACCTCATCGGAATATTCTGAAAATAGGATTCTTTGTCTTGCCATGATAAACATCTGTTGCGAAGTCTGTTAAGATGTCAATTAGAACTTTGAGTTACTGCATGGACAACTTATGCCCACCCATCTGCTTGCCCGCCTGCCCGCTCGCTCGCTCAATGTGATTTGATTTATTGGTGTTTAACGGGCTATCAACTGCTAAGGTCATTTAAAACCGGACCAACGGGCAATCCCGCATGTAACCCACAGGCATTCGGCGTGCTTCAGCTTTCATCGTATAACTATACATGTACATGTATATGAACAACAAGGCTTCTAGCTTTGGTCAGTTTGTTTGTTTGTTTATTGGTGTTTAACGGCCTATCAACAGCTAAGGTCATGTAAGGCCGGGCAAACGGGTTCGATCCCGTTTTAACCTGCTGCATTGGGGGGAAAATTCCAAAATCAGAACTGAATATTTACATCGAAAAACGATATATATTCAGCCCTGAAATTAGAATAACCTGACCTGGTGGCAGGTCCATACCACACCAGTCACTTGGCCACTTCCCCTAAAATAGGATTACGAATAATCGTAATACTCACATAAGGGGTATAACCATATTCAACTGTCACATACAAAATGCCAAAGACATATGTGAGGGCCAAACCAGGTCTCCAGTCGGAATTCCGGTAAGAATGAACCCCGATCGCTAAATTACCCATCGCTTGCACCCACCTTCCACCCACGAATCTACTTCGTGATCTACTTATAAATGTGTCATGCTGAAACTGAGAGAGGGCATATGAAAATGTATATTTGGCATGTTCGTTGGCGGTTCTGGAGAAGAAGATTTTTGAAGAATTTGTGCTATTTTTAGACGTCGGCCATCTTGGATTACGTAATGACGTCATTTTAAAAGTTTTGTAATCCCCCTACCTAAGGACCATGATCATGAAGTTTGGTGACTATAGGCGCAATGGTTACCGAGTAGAAGACGTTTGAAGACGTTTGAAAATGTTCACGGACGGACGGACAACCGATGGACGGACACATTGCGGTAACAATAGCTCACATGAGCTTCGCTCAGGTGAGCTAAAAAATATATTTACTCCTTATGATGTTGATCTTGGGGAAAGGGGTGGTGGGTGGGTCATGGATTTGCTGTAGCACAACAGAGGATCATCAGATGAATGCATGCATGAAATATGTATGAAAGCGTTCCATGTACAGAAACCGAAGTTACACAACATTTACCCCAACGTTAAGTTTATGAATATGCCAAGTTTGTGACCTGGACCTTGGGGTAAGGGTTGGGTGGTGGGTCGTGGATTTGCTACAGCATGATAGGGGGTCATCTGAAGAATGCATGTATGAAATATCAAGGCGTTCCATGAAAGGAAACAGACGTTATAAGACATTTACCCCAAAGTTAAGTTTATGAATGTGCTAAGTTTGTGACCTTGACCTTTGGGTAAGGGGTGGGTGGTGGGTCATGGATTTGCTATAGCACGATAGAGTATCATCAGATGAATGCATGTATGAAATATCAAGGCGTTCCATGAAAGGAAACAGATGTTATAAGACATTTACCTCAACGTTAAGTTTATGAATGTGCTAAGTTTGTGACCTTGACCTTGGGGTAAGGGTTGAGTGGTGGGTCATGGATTTGCTACAGCGTGATAGAGGGTCATCTGAGGAATGCATGTATCAAATAACAAGGTGTTCCATGAAAGGAAACAGAAGTTATAAGACATTTACTCCAACGTTAAGTTTGTGGACGCCGACGACGCCGGGGGTATGCCATAAGCTTTTCTGCACTTCGTGCAGGCGAGATAAAAAGGAAAACAGGACGACAGATGGATGAATGTGAATGATACCGGCAATATAGCATAGGCACCACCGTAAGAAAGACAAATGCTGAAAGCTCAGAATGTACTCGACAACATACCTATACATGTGTGTACATTATATAGACAGAACAAGTCTACCACATCCGATAAAATACAGATAATGACCTGTACATGTTGTACAATAGTGGTAAGTTACATGTACGGTACATAGAATGCATAGAAAACAAATATGACTTTGACTGGGGGGAAATGGGGCAGATGTCCTTTGTGGCCAGCATAGACCCGACCTACATGTAGCACACTATAGTCAATATAATGGTGGTCAATGTTGACCCTGATCAGACTGTCCTGGTGTGCATGCTGATCTGGGTCTATGGAAATATCATAGGCCTTATTTCTCCAGTCACAAACGAGGATCTTGCCAACAATAGAAGATGTCTATGAAGAATTGTAATAGACCAGTCTTTATAAACGGAACTTGGGGAATCACACTCATACAACTACTGCTAGGGGCATCATCACCATTGGCAGAATGTGTTTGCTTGATGTTTAAACTGAGCAGCATGACGTCAAACCAACAGTGGTCCGTCACACCAACATCACGGTAGACCGTCATACCAACATCCCGGTAGTCCGTCACACAAACATCCCGGTAGTCCGTCACACCAAAATCCCGGTAGACCGTCATACCAACATCCCGGTAGTCCGTCACACAAACATCCCGGTAGTCCGTCACACCAACATCCCGGTAGTCCGTCAAACCAACATCCCGGTTGTCCGTCACACCAACATCCCGGTAGTCCGTCACACCAACATCCCGGTAGTCCGTCACACAAACATCCCAGTAGTCTGTCACACAAACATCCTGGTAGTCCGTCAAACCAACATTCGGGTAGTCCGTCAAACCGACATCCCGGTAGTCCATCAAACCAACATCCCAGTAGTCCATCAAATCAACATCCCGGTAGTCCATCAAACCTACATCCCGGTGGCCGTCCACCACCAAATCCCGGTTGTCTATCAAACCAAACAATCCCGGTAGTTCGTAAAACCAAACATACCCGGTTGTCCGTCAAACCAACTCCCAGTAGGCTTTGTTACACCAAACATCCCGGGAAGAAATTCGTCAATAAACCAAACATTTTTCCCGGTTGTCCATCAAATCCAAAATTAACCCGGGGGGTGTCTTGTCCACACCTAAACATTCCTTGGGTCCGTCAAACCACTTCCCGGTTGTCCATCAAAACCAACATCCCGGTAGTTCGTCAAACCAACATCCCGGTTAGTTCGTCAAACCAACATCCCGGTAGTCCGTCAAACCAAATCCCAGGTTGTAAGTCTATCCAATCCACCCGGGTTTTAGTCCATCAAACCAACTCCCGGTAGTTTGGTCAAACCAACATCCCGGTAGTCCAATCCACAACCCAATCCCGGTTAGTCCACCACACAACATCCCTGGTAGTTCGTCACACAACATCCGGTTAGGTTGTCACAACCAAATACCCGGTAGTGCGTCCACTCCAAACATCCCGGTAGTCCTTCCAAACCAAACATCCCGGTAGTCTCACATCATCCCGGTAGTCCCCACACACCAACATCCCGGTAGTCCGTCCACCCAACATCCCGGTAGGTCCGTTCAAACCGAACATCCAGTAGTTCGTCCAAACCATCATCCCGGTAGTTCATCAAACCTAACATCCCGGTAGTTCGTCTAAACCAACATCCGGTAGTCCGTCTAACCCAACATCCCGTCCTATCAAACCAACATTCCCGGTTGTCCGTTCAAAACCAACATCCCGGTAGTCCATCAAACCACCAAACATCCCGGTAGTTCGTCAACCAACATTCCGGTAGTTTGTCAAACCAACATCCTGGTGTCATTCAAACCAAACTCCCGGTTTAGTACGTCATACCAAACATCCCGGTAGTTTGTTAAAACCAACATCCCGGTAGTCACACCAAAACATCCCCGTAGTTATCAAATTCTATTCCCGGTTAGTCCATCAAAACCAACATCCCTGGTAGTTTGTCACACCAACATCCTTGTTAGTCCGTCACACCAACATACGGTAGTCCGTTTACCACCCAATCATCACAGGTAGTTGTCCACACCTAACATCCTGTAGTCGTCCATCAAACCAACATCCGGTAGTCCATCAAACCAACATCCCGGTAGTCCGTCAACCAACATCCGGTTGTGTCGTACAAACCAACAATCCCGGTAGTCATCAAACCAAACAATTCCCCGGTTAGTCATCATAACAAACATCCCGGTAGTCCATCAAAACCAACAACATCCTGGTAGTTTCATCAAACCAACATCCCTGTAGTCCGTCACACCATCATTTCATCCCGTGTCCGGTCACACAACATAACACCCGGTAGTCTGTCACACCAACATCCGGTAGTCCATCAAACCAAAATCCCGGTAGTCCATCAAACCAACATCCGGTAGGTGTTTGTCACCTAACATCCCGGTAGTCCATAACACCCTACCAACATCCTGTAGTCTGTCACACAAACATCCCGGTAGTCTGTCACACCAACATCCCGGTAGTCCGTCACACCAACATCCCGGTAGTGCGTCACACCAACATCCCGGTAGTCCATCAAACCAACATCCCGGTAGTTCGTCACACCAACATCCCGGTAGTCCACACACCAACATCCCGGTAGTCCGTCACACCAACATCCCGGTAGTCCGTCAAACCAACATCCCAGTAGTCCATCAAACCAACATGTCGTTCTGGTAGTTTTCCGTCACACCAACATCCGGTAGTACACAAACACCCACGGTAGTCAAATCAACATCCAACCCGGTATGTCCGGTAGTGTCAAACCAACATCCGGTAGTTCGTTCAAAACCACATCCCGGTAGTCATCAATCCAACATCCGTAGTCGTCAAACCAACACGGTAGTCGTCAACCAAAATCCCGGTAGTCCATCAAACCAACATCCCGGGTAGTTCCGTCAAACCAACATCCCGGTAGTCCAATCAAACCAACATCAATGGTAGTCGTCAAACCAAACATCCCGGTTAGTTAAAAGTCACAAACATCCCTGGTCCGTCCATCAACCAACATCCCGGTAGGTCCATCAAACCAAACATCCCGGTAGTTGTCACAACCATCCCGGTTAGTCCATCAAACCAACATCCCGTAGTCATCAAATCACAACATCCCGGTTAGTCCATCAAACCAACATCCCTGTAGTTTGTCACCACCAACATCCCTGTAGTTCCGTCAAACCCACAAAGGACAATACCGGTAGCCCTGTCTAAACCAACATCCCGGTAGGTCATCCAACCATCCCGGTAGTTCCTATAGTTCGTCACCAACATCCCGGTAGTCCATCAAACCAAACATCCGGTAGTCCATCACAACAACATCAACTGGTAGTCATCAAACCAACTTCCCCGGTAGTCAAATCCGTAACCAACATACCGGTCGTGTCACACCAACTTCCTGGTAGTCCATCCAAACCAACAAATCCGGTAAGTCCGTCAAAACAACATCCCCATTTAGGTTCGTCAAACCATCAACATCCCTGGTTAGTTCCATTCAAACCAACATCCCAGGTAGTTCGGTCAAAACCAACCAATCCATCCGGTTAGTCCGACAAAAACCAACATCCCGGTTGTAGTCCACAAACCTAACATCAACGGTTAGTCCAATCAACACCAACTTCCCGGTAGTCGTCCACCAAAAACCATCCCAGTAGTCTGTCACATCCCCAAAACCCATCCTGGTAGTCCGTCAAACCCAACATTTCGGGTAGTCCGATCAAACCCGACATTACCGGTAGTCCATCCAAACCAACCATCTCCCAACAAGCTAGTCAATCCCCCAAATCTACCATCCATCAGTCCATTCAATACAACATCCCGGTACCCCTCCGGTCGACACCAACAGCCCGGGTAACAGTCTACCCTCCAAACCAACATCCGGTTCAACCATCAAACCAAACAGCCCTGGTAGTTCCATCAAACCATAAACATCCCCCAGGTAGTCCTTGTTAACAAACCAACATCCCGGTAGTTTATTGCGTCAAACCAAACCATCCCAAAAGGATTGTCCATCAAACCCCAAAAGCCCGGTAGTCCCTTATCCAAACCAACATTCCCCTGTCAGTTCGACAAATCCAAACAATCCCCGGTTGTCCATCAAACCAAACATTCCCTGGTAGTTTCGTCACAAACCAACATCCCTGGTAGTTCCAGTCACAAACCAACCATCCCACCGGGTTTAGCCTCCATCAAAACAACATCCCGGTTGGTAGTCCATACCAAACAAATTTCCCGGTTAGTTCCATCAACAACATCCCGGTAGTTTGTCCAAAAAACATCCCGGTTAGTCCAAAAATCAAACCAACATCCCGGTAGTCCATCACACCAACACCTGGTAGTCTGTCAACACCAACATCCCGGTAGTCTGTCCCACAACCAACATCCCGGTGGATCCGTCCCGTCACCAACACAACCCGGTAGTCCGCTTCACAAACCAACCAAAATCCCGGTTAGTCCATCAAACCAACATCCCGGTTAGTCATCATCAAACCAACACCCGGTAGTCCCCACACCAACACCCGGTAGTCCATCAAACCAAACCAATCCCATCCCGGTAGTACGTCAAACCCGAACATCAAAATTCCCGGTAGTTCGTCCAACCACCTCATCCCGTAGTTCATCAAACCAACAATCCCGGTAGTTTCGTCAAACCAACATCCGGTAGTCCCTGTCAAACCCAACATACCCGTAGTCCATCAAAGCCAACATCCGTAGTCCGGTCAAATTCTAACATCCCGTATGTCGGTTGAACAATCCCGGAGCCCTCATCCAACATCCCGGTAGTTCCGTCAAAACCAATCATCCCGGTAGTCGTCAAAAACCAACAATCCTAGGTAATCGGTAGCCTGTCAAACCAACATCCCCGGTAGTCCATCAAACCAACCATTCCCGGTATTCCGTCCCGTCCAAACCAACATCCCTTGGTAGTCCATCAAACCCGGTAATTCATCCCCGTAGTTCATCCCGGTAAGTCAATCACCCCCGTAGACCATCAAACCAACCTCCTTTTGGTAGTTAGTCCAACCACCAACCATCCCTGGTAGTCCGTTTATTTTATTTCAACACCAATCTATACCCCGGTAGCCGTCAAACCAAAACATCCCGGTAGTCCATCCAACATTACCCGGTAGTTTTAAACATCCCGGTAGTCCACAAAACCCAACATCCCGGTTAGTCCATCCAAACCAACATCCCGGTATCCCCCGGTAGTCCGTCACACCAAACAGTCCTGGTAGATCATCAACCAACATCCCGGTAGTCCGTCAAACCAACATCCCGGTCGTCCGTCACACCAACATCCCTGGTAGTCCACAAACCAACATCCCGGTAGTCGTTCACACCAACATCCCGGTAGTCCCATCAAAACCCATCCTAACCAACATCCCGGTAGTCCGTCACACCAACATCCCGGTAGTTTGTTCATCCACCACATACCGGTAAGTCAGTCCAAACAAACCAAATCCCGGTAGTCATCATTTCTACTTATGGACCGGTACTGGTAGTATCCCGTCGTCACACCCCCACCATCCTGGTAGTCTGTCTAATTCCTAACTTACGGTAGACCGTCAATTGTAACCGCTTACAGTAGTCTTCATTCTAACTTACCAGTTAGACGTCCAGTCACCAACATCCCGGTAGTTCGTCAATTCTAACATACCAGTAGTCCGTCAATTCTAACTTACCGGTAGTCAGTCACACCAACATCCCGGTAGTTTGTCAAACCAACATCCCGGTAGTCTATCAAACCAACATCCCCGTAGTTTATCAAAGCAACATCCCGGTTGTCCATCAAACCAACATCCTGGTAGTTTGTCACACCAACATCCCGGTAGTCCGTCACACCAACATACCGGTAGTCTGTCAAACCAACATCCCGGTAGTCCATCAAACCAACATCCCGGTAGTCCGTCACACCAACATCCCGGTAGTCCATCAAACCAACATCCCGGTAGTCCGTCACACCAACATCCTGGTAGTCCGTCACACCAACATACCGGTAGTCTGTCAAACCAACATCCCGGTAGTCCATCAATTCTAACTTACTGGTAGTCCGTCACACCAACATCCCGGTAGTCCGTCAATTCTAACTTACCGGTAGTCTGTCAATTGTAACTTACCAGTAGTCCGTCAATTCTAACTTACCAGTAGTCCGTCACACCAACATCCCGGTAGTCCGTCAATTTTAACATACCAGTAGTCCGTCAATTCTAACTTACCGGTAGTCAGTCACACCAACATCCCGGTAGTCCGTCAATTCTAAACCCGATGATGCCCCAGAAGTAGTTCTAAGAGAAACCTTAGGGGTTAACCATTAGTAGGGGGGCAAGCACCCATAAAAATGAATTCTGTTCAACCAGAGATCGCAAAAGCAACGACTACTTTAAATCAATGCATTATATCATCCTGAACACGAATCCGGTGTCGGTCAATCAAATCAGGTGGGACAAGGTAATTTTTGGGGTCATTAAGTGCACATGGGTGCAAAACTCACTCTATTTTGATAATACAATATGTACTTGCATAACATTACAGAACAATCCGATAATGTATGTTTTATTGATGATTATTGTTTTATGGGGCATATACAAAGCAATCCGGTTTGCTAGGACGTCTCTATTGTTGAGAGTATCAACATATTCCAGATGGCCGCCAAGCATTAATATTTAGCCTGAAATGTGTACTTACTTGATGAATTAAAACGAATAGGCGTTTGGATCTTGATCGGAAGGACGCAGAAAACCCTTTGGATACCATGCATTAATTTTAAACATAGATATCAAGATCAGGCAGCATTATCTACACTGTGGTGGACCATATCTTGGTACTAAGCTAGATATGAACATATTAGTTTGATTTTCTTCTGAGATACGATATTAAAATTATAGATCAATATTTATACTCATCTTAAAGAGCGTGTTTAATTCATAATGGCCGCCATATTTTCCAAAAACTCGAAAGCTATTGAATACAATGTTTACTTTTTATTTTTTGATTTTGAAGTCATTTGTAATTGTGTTTATTCAAAATGGTCGCCTTATTTAGGCTATTTTAATATAGTGTGGTACTGGCAATTGCGCGTTTCTTTTCATTTACTTTTAAATTTCTTTATAGGACAGATTCACATGTGTTCAGACTAGTAGATCGCTATATACATACTAGTAGAATGTATGCGCCCCATAATACACTTGGTGATGCTCGAATTATGTTACACTCGTTGTAGTCAGAATATTAAAATATATGCACAGTTTGTTTTAAATATTGTATTTTATTGAGTCTTACGTTACCATATACGTTGTAAATTGCACTATAATGCCATATATGTATATACTAATTATTGCGATTAGTCCATATGCTATAGATCGGTAATTTTCGCATTACAGTCAGATATCGAACTGTTTATGCTGGTGTGCGGCTAAGTACCATGACATCACTTTAGACTTAATTATAACCAAGATAAAACTATTCATGTAAAATACAACACTGATCAAATAGTATGTATTACGTTTCTGTTTCCGTGAATATCCATACATTCACAAGTGAATACAATGTATACCCATATGCATACACTTACATTCCACTGAAATATTTAATAATTCTCCCATATAACCATACGTCTGTATAAGGCAGATCAGCATATTCTATTTCAGCAAAACTTTCCGCAGATTGATTGTATAATCATCGCTTATAAATGGAAATATATTCTCAATTAACATATATTCTATCAACAAAAGTCCCGTCTCCTGCACAATCAATATTGACAGCGTCTATGCGTGTCACATACATAAAACATAATATGCTGTAACGAATGCTCATGATTGAGAGACTTCATATTAGCTATGTGTCAATGTTTAGCTTTACACGTTTCGCTTCCAGGTTAGTTCAAACCCGGTTAGTTGAAAATCCAGTCACAGGAATTGCGGTGTTGTACTGAAAAGTGGTTGTTTGGTTGATTTTTGTACATTATTTATCCATGAATCGCAATTGCAACTACCCAAATACGTGCATGTGAAAATAAGAGTCTCTGTTTGGTCTCTTACGATCTTAAGTATATGTCGTATGTTGGAACTTTCTGATATAATTCTAGATTAGCATAGAATAATCAACCATGTTCATTTTAATGCATTTAAAGTATTATATATTATATTACACATATGGTTGTGATATTACAATACACAGTTATGACACTTACACATACCATGTAAGGACATTATATGACTACAACATACATGTATATGATTACAGTGTATGGTATTCCCCAGAAACAGTGCCCTTCATAACTGTGATACTTATACATACATATGCATTTAAAATAGATTGTATTATGACCGCATAATACATTTTTTATAACTTTTATTATTTCTATGTACCAAACAATCTCATGTATGACCTCAACATATGTTCCATCATGAATTCACAACATATTGATCACGATCATTATAGTTTAATATCCATACTTATGTGACTCACAAATACTGACTCATTAAATCCTTCCTATGTACATAGTACATGCCTACCTGTATATAGCTTTCTGATATTATAGGTCATCCAAACGCGATTTTATTGTTAATAAACACAGCATATGCCGTTTATGAACTGAGATGTAATGGTCTGGATGACACCTTGCATTGAATTTGTAGAATAGAGATAAATGTGAATATGGCTCACAAATACTGGTTATTTATTCCTGCATGTACATGTACTTACATGGCCTAGCATATGACTACTTAAATGATACGTTATCCAAGTGTATTTTATTTTGGGCAATAACAACATCATATGTCGTATATAAATAGAGGTTCGATGACCATGAGCACATCATTGACTCTACACATATACGATATGTATATGTTATATAATTCCCAAATTTCAAGTAATTGATTAATTTTGTATGTCTCTTGCTACACCGACAAGCACACTCGCAGTGTCCATGTGCAGTGTCCAAGTGAAGTGTTTCCAAGTTATTGGTATTCCATGTTCATGTTATATGGAACGCCAAATCTACATAAACTCAAATATATATTGCTAGCAACAAATATTTGGAGCTAGCAATAAAGATTTGGAGAGCTCTCGAAATCATTTGGAGAGCTCTCGAAATCAATTAATGATATCTCGAAATCATTTGGAGAGCTCTCGAAATCATTTGGAGCGAGCATTATATAACATTTGATTTGGAGAGCTCCTAAATCATTTGGAAGAGCTCAAATCATTTGGAGAGCTCTCGAAATCAATTAATGATATCTCGAAATCATTTAGAGAGCTCTCGAAATCATTTGTAGCGAGCATTATATAACTTTGATTTGGAGAGCTCTCTAAATCATTTGGAGCTATCCCTAAATCATTTGGAGAGCTCTCGAAATCAATTAATGATATCTAGAAATCATTTAGAGAGCTCTCGAAATCATTTGTAGCGAGCATTATATAACTTGATTTGGAGAGCTCTCTAAATCATTTGGAGCTATCTCTAAATCATTTGGAGAGCTCTCGAAATCATTTGGAGAGCTCTCAAAATCATTTAATGATAGTCAGAATTCATTACAACGGCACACGTTACAACGGCATATTCGCCTTCCGGCACGATACGCCGCCAAACGAATCGGCACGCTCTTTAATCTGTTCGATATACCGGCAAATTCGGCTTCCGGCACCGGCAGAGAAATCCCGCAAACGAATACACAATTTAAGTCGTATTTAATGTTCGCTATAACGGCGCCGGTAACCTGTGTAGCTGGTACCAGGACTGTGACCCAGCTCAGTTATCCGGCATCACCGATGTTCGGGAACCAGTCGCTAAACTTTTAATTTCACGGCTGATTAGCCCTGACACGATGTCATAAATCGCGTCAATTAACAACGTGTCGGTCTGTATATTGTCACAAATACTCGACCGCGTGCCTTTGTCCACAAGAACTTTTTTACACGAGTGTGAACACATTTATCATGCAACATTGTCTCTGGGGCGAGTTCTCGTTGGGGTGAAATGAAATATTGAAGGGATACAACTCTGTACATTATTGTTTTGTATTTTCATAAATGTTAGCATGTAAATAAAATCAAACTGTTTATTAAACATGTTAAAATGTGCAACATAGTCTCTGGGCCGAGTTCTCGTTGGGGCGAAATGAAATACTGAAAGGGATACAACTCTGTATGTTATTGTTTCGTATTTTCATAAATGTTAGCATGTAAATAAAAACAAATTGTTCATTTAAATGTGTTTCTTTTCTTTATGCGCTTGTTTGCGAATTTCTAACAATAAAGAAACAACGTTCACATATAATCCGGTAGTCACGTGTCCACGTAATTACCAATTATCACACGAGGTTCGCATGCAACCTTGACCTTGTCAAACATCGGATTATTATTGAATGTTGTTTGTTTCATTGATATAAATTTGTATACATATGCATTGATTTATCAACGAGGTGACAAATAAGTATTTAATTCAGCACATATCGCGCCGATAATGCCGAATTACGCTAGCATAAATTGACAACAAATAACATCGCTACAATGCGTGGTAGCCAATTCCCGACAGATACCAATTCCCGACAGATAACAATTACCGGAATCGGACGGAAAAAATCCCCGATTCGTTATACCGGCAGATTCGTTATAACGGCAGATTCATCTCAAACGAACTATGCCGTTGTAACGAATTCTGACTGTATCTCGAAATCATTTAGAGAGCTCTCGAAATCATTTGTAGCGAGCATTATATAACTTTGATTTGGAGAGCTCTCTAAATCATTGGGAGCTATCTCTAAATCATTTTGAGAGCTCTCGAAATCATTTGTAGAGCTCTCGAAATCATTTCGAGCTATCTCTAATTCATTTCGAGCTAGCAATATATATATTATTTGGAGCTAGCATTAAATCGCTTGAAACTATGAAAACGATGTCTCCCTGAATTATTGAATTACGCATTGAATTACGCAGCACGATTTACCCAAATATACCCAAATCTTCATTAAAAATAACATTTATGATTATATTATACTTTTTCTACAATATATCATTAGTATATCATATAATAACCACATTTTGACCGAAACATAGGAAGAATAAAGCACCTATTTCTGCGGGAAAACGATTAATATAGCATTATTATAAACGGAGACTACCGAGACTCATTAATTATGTCTCAGTTGTCTAACTTTAAGTTATCATCGACCATGATTGCATATCGCACATAATGTGGTTGTGACTGGAGAAATGTGGTTTATGGGTTTTGCGACCTGTGTAGATCCAGATCAGCATGTGCATCCGCAGTCTGATCAGCATCTGCAACATTCGTCATTCCATAAATAAAACCCCCAGTCATGCTTCGAACAAGCAATGTAGGTCGTTACCAGGCTACAGAAGGGATCTATTTAATCGGAACCTACACTGGTCACAATTTCGATAAGCCCCATTTATCCAGTCACAGCCACATATACATATTAATGCAGTATTAGTTTTAAAATATTGGTAGTTTATATATTTAAATTATATATTACTACCGTATATAAATATATAATTATACTAGTTGACATAACAGTTTTCACACACTGTCTCCTTGGATGTCAACATTAGAGAGGTTCTACTGTTTTTATGAGTATTTCAATTAAAAATCATAATTCCCATTTTAATAGCCATTATAAAGTGCATTATATTCCTTTGCTTACTCGCATAAGTGAATCGCGGTATTCTCCCTTTATTTCATGTACAAATATTTCCATTTTGCATCAAAACATTAAACAAGAGGGCCATGATGGCCCTAATTCGCTCACCTGACTCCATGAACACCAGAGGAGAATGTGACATCGAGTTCATGTGTTTTAAAACAAGAGGCCCAAATGGGCCTGTATCGCTCACCTAAAAGCCTCCATAGTGGTCATCTTGATTTCACAAAGACTCTTACAACTTCAAATGTTCCACAGAATTTGTTGGTACCTTCTGATCTAACATATATTGCGAATGTGCAGTGATTTACTGCTATACCTTCGATTTGATATATAAAATGACCATATTCGGTCAAAAATAAAATTTGACCCCTATTTGACCCCTCGGGCCATGACCATTTTTGACCCAGAGGCCACCATATGAACAAATCTGAATCAGCGTTAACTATCCATCATTCATACAAAGTTTCGTCGAAATCGGCCTGGTGGTTTGTGAGAAGATTTTTTTGACAATTTGACCTACTTTTCAACGGCGGACATCTTGGATTTGGTGATGACCTCCATTTTAACAAAAATGGACAGGCTTCACCCACAGACCATTACAGTTAAGTTTTGCCAATATCGGCCAAGCAGTTCACAAGCAGAATACGTTTGAAATCTTTAGTAAAAGAACAACTTTTTTACCTTTCGGTGGCCATCTTGGATGACAAAATCATCTGATTTAGACAAAAAATGCTCCAGAGTGATAGACTAGTCGATACCTTCGATTTGATATATTATATAACCATATTCGGGCAAAAATATAATTTGACCCCTAGTTGACCCCTCGGGCCACGCCCATTTTTGACCCAGGGGCCACCATATGAACAAATCTGAAACAGCGTTAACTATCAATCATTCACACCAAGTTTCGTCGAAATCTGCCTGGAGGTTTGTGAGAAGAATATTTTTTGACAATTTGACCTACTTTTCAACGGCGGACATCTTGGATTTGGTGATGACCTCCATTTTAACAAAAATGGACAGGCTTCACCCACAGACCATTACAGTTAAGTTTGGCCAATATTGGCCAAGCAGTTCACAAGAAGAATACGTTTGAAATCTTTAGTAAAAGAACAACTTTTTTTACCTTTCGGTGGCCATCTTTGATGACAAAATCATCTGATTTAGACAAAAAAAATGGTCCAGAGTGATCAACTAGTCGATACCTTCGATTTGATATATTATATGACCATATTCGGGCAAAAATATAATTTGACCCCTAGTTGACCCCTCGGGCCACGCCCATTTTTGACCCAGGGGCCACCATATGAACAAATCTGAAACAGCGCTAACTATCGATTCATTCATAGCCAGTATCGTCGAAATCGGCTGGCGGTTCGTGAGAAGAATGATTTTTTAAGAATTTGACCTACTTTCTAACGGCGGCATCTTTGGATTTGATGATGACCTCCATTTTAACAAAAATGAACAGGCTTCAACCACAGACCATTACAGTTAAGTTTGGCCAATATCGGCCAAGCAGTTTACAAGAAGAAGACGTTTGAAATCTTCAGTAAAAGAATGACCATTTGAACTATCGGTGGCCATCTTGGATGACGTAATCATATGATTTAGACAAAAAATGTTCCAGAGTGATTGTCTCGTCGATACCTTCGATTTGATATATTACATGACTATATTCGGTTAAAAATAAAATTTGACCCCTATTTGACCCTTCGGGCGACGCCCATTTTTGACCCACATTTCTGACCCACGGGCCACCATATGAACAAATCTGAAACAGCGCTAACTATCGATCATTCATACCAAGTATCGTCGAAATCGGCCTGGCGGTTCGTGAGAAGAATTTTTTTTAAGAATTTGAACTACTTTTCCATGGCGGCCATCTTGGATTGTCGATGACCTCCATTTTAACAAATCTGAAATGGCATCACCCATATATCATCCCTGTGAAGTTTGACCAATATCGGCTCAGCAGTTCGGGAGAAGATGATTGAAAATGTTCACGGACGGACGACGGACACTTTGCCATAACAATAGCTCACATGAGCTTTGCTCAGGTGAGCTAAAAATTGTGCTATTTTTAGATGGCGGTCATCTTGGATTAAGCGATGACTCTCATTTTACAAAATCTGAAAATGCTTCACCCAGCATCGGCCATGTGGTTCCTGAGAAAAAGACGTTAAAAATCTTGAATAAATGGACCTTTTGGTGGCCATCATGGATGACATAATCATCCGATTCCGACAAATATTGCACCAGAGTGATCGCCTCATTGATACCTTCAATTTGATATATGACATGACCATATTCAGTCAAAAATAAAATTTGACCCTAATTTGACCCCACGGGCCACGCCCATTTTTGACCCCGGGGTCACCATTTTAACAACTTTCAAAGAGCAATGTACATCGATCATTCCTACCAAGTTTCGTCGAAATCCGGCTAGCGGTTCATGAGAAGAAGATTTTTTTAAGAATTTATGCTATTTTTAGACGGCGGCCATCTTGGATTAGCGATGACCTCCATTTTAACAAATCTGAAAAGGCTTCACCCATGGACCTTAACTTTTAAGTTTGGCTACCATGGGCCAAGCGGTTCATGTGAAGAAGAATTTTGAAATCTCTAATAAAAGAACGACCTTTTGACATTTCGGCGGCCAACTTGGATGACATAACAATCCGATTTGGACAAAAAATGTACCAGAGTGATCGCCTCATTGATACCTTCGATCCGATATATGACATGACCATATTCGGTCAAAAATAAAATTTGACCCAAATTTGACACGGGTCCAAAAAAAAAAGATTTTTCCCCGACCCGGGCCCCACGGGCCACGCCCATTTTTGATCCCGGGGTCATCATTTTAACAACTTTGAAAGAGCAATGTACATCGATCATTCCTACCAAGTTTCGTCGAAATCCGGCTGGCGGTTCATGATTAGATTTTTTAAGAATTTATGCTATTTTTAGACGGCGGCCATCTTGGATTAGCGATGACCTCTATTTTAACAAATCTGAAAAGGCTTCACCCATGGACCATAACTTTTAAGTTTGGCTACTATGGGCCAAGCGGTTCATGTGAAGAAGAATTTTGAAATCTCTTAATAAAAAAACGACCTTTTGACCTATCGGCGGCCATCTTGGATGACATAACAATCCGATTTCGACAGAAAATGCACCAGAGTGATCGCCTCATTGATACCTTCAATTTGATATATGACATGACCTATTCGGTCATATTTGACCCCATTTGACCATATTTCGGTCAAAAATAAAATTTCACCCCAATTTGACCACACGGGCCACGCCCATTTTTGACCCCGGGGTCACCATTTTAACAACTTTGAAAGAGCAATGTACATCGATCATTCCTACCAAGTTTCGTCGAAATCCGGCTGGCGGTTCATGAGAAGAAGATTTTTTAAGAATTTATGCTATTTTTAGAAGGCGGCCATCTTGGATTAGCGATGACCTCCATTTTAACAAATCTGAAAAAGCTTCACCCATGGACCCATAACTTTTTAAGTTTGGCTACCATTGGGCCAAAGCGGTTCCTTGTGAAGAAGAAATTTTGAAATAATTAATAAAAAACGGACCTTTTGACCTTTGGCGGCACCATTCTTGGATGACATAACAATCCCGTTTTCGACAGAAAAGGCACCAGAGTTGATCGCCTCATTGAATTCCTTTCAATTTGATATATGATATGAAACCATATTGGTCAAAAATAAAATAAATTTGACCCCACGGGCCCACGCCCATTTTTGACCCCGGGGTCACCATTTTTTTAACAATTTGAAAGAGCAATTTGTTACATCGATCATTTTCCTACCAAGTTTCGTCCGAAATCCGGCAAAGCGGTTAATGAGAAGAAGATTTTTTAAGTAATTTTATGCTATTTTTAGACGGCGGCCCATCTTGGATTAGCGATGACCTCCAATTTTAAACAAATCGGAAAAGGCTTCCACCTTGGACCATAACTTTTAAGTTTGGCTACATGGGCCAAGCGGTTCATGTGAAGAAGAATTTGCAATATCTAATAAAAGAACGACCTTTTGACCTTTCGGCGGCCATCTTGGATGACATAACAATCCGATTTCGACAGACAATGCACCAGAGTGATCGCCTCATTGATCCTTCAATTTGATATATGATATGACCATATTCGGCTCAAAATAAAATTGACCACCCACGTGCAACGCCCAGTTTTGACCCCGGGTCACCATTTTAACAACTTTGAAAGAGCAATTACATCGATCATTCTACCAAGTTTTCGTCAAATCCGGGCCAAGCGGTTCATGTGAAGAAGAATTTTTGCAATATCTAATAAAAGAACGACCTTTTGACCTTTCGGCGGCCATCTTGGATGACATAACAAATCCGATTTCGACAAAAAATGCACCAGAGTGATTGCCCTCATTGGTTACCTTACAATTATGCTATTTTTAGACGGCGGCCATCTTGGATTACGTAATGACGTCATTTTAACACTTTTGTAATCCCCCTACCTAAGGACCATGACCATGACGTTTGGTGACTATAGACCCAATGGTTACCGAGGAGAAGACGTTTGAAAATGTTCGACGTTTGAAAACGTTCACGGACGACGGACGACGACGGACGACGGACACATTGCGGTAACAATAGCTCACATGAGCTTCGCTCAGGTGAGCTAAAAAGGCCCTGGTATAAGCAAATTAATGACATATATTATGTAAGTACAGTCCAAACATCATTATTATAATGTGTATAGCTTTATTTATTACCAAATATAGTAATTACATGAAGATTTGGGTAGATTTGGGTAAATCGTGCCATCCCAAATTTAGTGCGACTTTACCTAGACCGGAAGTCGCCCGTCACACGTGTAGTAGTGAATACATATATGTCGAGCATGTTTACAGCACAGGTTGAAGTAACGGACCGAGGTCTATAAATAAATTAAATATGCATAAAAGCATCAATAAATGAAAAAGAAATAAGCTAAACAATTTTTTTTTACTCCATCCATATACTCCATATTGAAGGTTACGATGTTTTTAATAGGCTCGGTGCACATGCGTACAGAGATTTTAAAAGCGCGGGAAGGGAGCGTGTATTGTTTTTTTCCTCCAGTTCCCACGTGGAGTGGTATTTGGAGCTAGCATCAAATCAAGTTTATAATGCCCTCTCTAAATCAATTTTTTGAGATATCTCCAAATGAATTCGAGAGCTCTCCAAATGATTTTGAGAGCTCTCCAAATGATTTAGA
Source organism: Conchocele bisecta (assembly GCA_029237695.1). Classification (NCBI taxonomy): domain Eukaryota; kingdom Metazoa; phylum Mollusca; class Bivalvia; order Lucinida; family Thyasiridae; genus Conchocele; species Conchocele bisecta. The sequence goes on along the minus strand of CM055271.1, from coordinate 23,942,113 downwards.
GATAGCTCCAAATGATTTCGAGAGCTCTCCAAATCAAAGTTATATAATGCTCGCTACAAATGATTTCGAGAGCTCTCTAAATGATTTCGAGATATCATTAATTGATTTTGAGAGCTCTCCAAATGATTTTGAGAGCTCTCCAAATGATTTAGAGATAGCTCCAAATGATTTTGAGAGCTCTCCAAATGATTTCGAGATATCATTGATTTCGAGAGCTCTCCAAATGATTTCGAGAGCTCTCCAAATAGTTATTGATAGCTCCAAATATTTGTTGCTAGCAATATAATTTGAGTTTATGTAGATTTGGCGTTCCATAATGTTACTGTCGTCAATATTACGATTTTGCTAAAATAATAAATGTGTCGATAAATACTTTTCAGGTATAAATGGTGGGAATAATTATTATAACGTATGCAAATGCAATTCAGTGTCTTACATAGCGCACTAATGTGGACATTAGCATAATACTTATATAGCTCAAGATGCGATGGCATGGTTTTCGTTTTCATATCCAACAAGAGTGCCGCAAGTCACAAAATACGCCCGTCGAATATGGGCCAGACAGCGAAGATGCAGAAATGTGAAGCTGTCACCAAGGCAAGAAACATTAATGAGAATTTGAAAGTCTATAGCATTATTTCTTCATCTCGTTGTGCTAAATATGTATACTAATTTAGGCAGAGATAGAAAAGTAGAGTGTAAAGTAGAAATGATAGGGAATTGGATACAATAATGTAGAAAAAATGGCCAAGTTAAAAAGGTGATATATTTGTTAAAAAAATATTTTTTCGGCATAAAAACACCAAGGTGCACATCTTCAATATGTGTAGAAGACGTGTGTATAATTTCAGAACGATCGACTGAACGGTTTCGGAGGAGTTGTGTACACAAACTCTGTACCGTATATAGAATTGTATAGAAAAATGTAGAAAAAATGCCTAGTTAAAAAGGTGATATTTTTGTTAAAAAATATTTGTTCGGCATAAAAACACCAAGGTGCACATCTTCAATATGTGTAGAAGACGTGTGTATAATTTCAGAACGATCGACTGAACGGTTTCAGAGGAGTTGTGTACACAAACTCTGTACCGTATATAGAATTGTATAGAAAAATGTAGAAAAATGGCTAGTTAAAAAGGTGATATTTTTCACAGACATGTGTATAGTTTCAGATCGATCGACTGAACCGTTTCGGAGGAGTTGTTTACACGAACTATGCACTTTTTCTTCAGCCGCCCGCCCGCCCGCCGTGCGGTAAAACATAATACGTACCGTTTTTTTAAAAACGGTTGTATAAAAAGCTAAGCATACTTCTTCGCTATGTATAAAACGCTGCTTTCATTATGTGGGAAATGAATAATGGTAGTTGTTACGTAGCCAGTCAAGTTCAGAATTCATCGACTTCCCTTTGATATGTCAATAGCTGTGCCTACCTTGTCGTGTACCGCATTAATAAATTGATTATCGTTTTTCATAGATAGATAGTAGGCTTCGTTATAATGGAAAATTACACAATAGCCGCATCCGCATGGAATGTACCGGTATCTCATGGTTTTGATGTATGCAACAGACCCGTAACCAGACATTTATGAAGCAATGAGTCTTTTCGATGGCTTGAATGGCCCGAGGCAGATGGTCTCAAATACCATTTTATATATTCTCAGCAAAACTGAGCACATGCATGTAATACGACTCTCCTGCTTGCATCAATATTATAAAAGGACTACGTATTGACATTAATTCTTAATTTAGTGTATGAAAGAGTGGACATCAAGGCACAACGAGGGAGGTTGGGGAGGGGGTCGTCCGACCGCACGACCCCCTGGTTACGGACCTGTTGCAATAATAAAATGCAACATTGGTGTTCATGATCGTGTTAAAGATAACATGATAGAGTTCCGGTTTAATGTTTAATGGCTTTAAACGGACTATCGACAGCTCATTTCATCTACATGGATGGGGGCGGGTAACTGAATATGTGCATACAATTTCCATCCAGCCCTGACATTAGACAAACCGGATCTACTGTCAGGTTTTCACCACACTATAGTAACTTAGCCCCCCTCCACATAAACGTAGTAGGATTACCACTGATCGTATTACTCTTATAACGGGGTTAGCCGGATTCAACTCTCGCCTACAAGAAAGCTGAACATGCGAATAAGGGCCAAGCCAGGGATATCGCGCTCCCTGGCAATTATCAACCCACCATCGTTCATTATATAATAAATTACCATTCACATGCTCCCAACCTGCCACTGTATTTTATTTCTATCCGAATACAGGTATTAGAAATGGGAATTATATTGATTCACTCAAATGAATGAATACCTAGATGTACATGTAATTGTAAATATGTTCCTGTTTCCTTTGACATTGTCAACATGTATTATGTTCCACTTGAAATCCAAGATCATCATGTTACAGCTAGGATATATTGTTATCCACGAGTTGCACCAATATTTTGTTGATAGCTCATATTATAAAACTACGCAATATAGTAGCCATCTTGGTAACTAAAATGGCGGTCATAAAATATAATTAGGTTTGAGGAATTTGATTCCTCAAACCTTTTGTTTTCGTTGGTTTTTTTTTTTTTTTTTTTTTTTTTTTTTTTTTTATTCAGCCGTTCAGTCTACAGCCCAAACCGCTGGTCGGATCGACTTCAAATTTTGTATACCGATTCGCATCAACAGTGAGACGAGAATAACGCAATTTTCAGAATTCTCATGACGTCACTTTCTACGAAACCGGAAGTGACGTCATATATCATATAATTCCCTATAACTTCCTTATTTTCCAACCGATTTCAAAAATTCTTTTTGAATTGTAAAGCTGCGAGAATTCTCTATCTTCGCTTCGCTGACAATGTTTGGCTATCTGCTCAAATGAGAGAGCTATAGACATGTGAAATTGAGAAAAATGAAAAAAAATCAACAATTTCAGATTTTTATTTTATTTTAACGGGTGGTCTTTGAAAACAGTTTCCAATTTGTACAGTAATCTCAGCAACATAATTTTTTGACAGCGTCACGCGGGACATTCATCCGCACAGAAGATGATATTTTTCAGAGCAATGGCTTGAATAGTTCTTATTCTATTGTCTTTCAAACTTGGACGTTTTTTTTCAATTTTTCAAATTTGAAATGGTCATAACATTTTTATTATCCAACCGATTTCAAATATTTTTTTTGCATTAAAAAGCCAACAAAATTCTCTATCTCCGTTTCGCTGGTAGTTTTTGGCTATCTGCCCAAATGAGAGAGTTGTAGGCATTTGAAGTTTTAAAAAAAAATTGAAATGGTCATAACTTCCTTATTATTCAACCGATTTCAAATATTTTGTTTGCATTAAAAAGCCAATAAAATTCTCTATCTCCGGTTCGCTGGTAGTTTTTAGCTATCTGCTCAAATGCGCGAGCTACATGCATTTGAAGTTTGAGAACGAGCATATAAACTTTAGCCCGCCCCTAGAACATGTGTACAGCTGACAAACTTCGAGGTGAGGCCAGACAGGTTATGGTGGGCTGTATCAGACACTGGTTTTATATACGAACTGACATGCTGAGAGTGCTTTAGAATCGTCTTAACTTCAATGTCAGACTAGGGGGTTAACGGTACACATTTCGTAGAACGTTATATAATGAAAAATGCTTAGAATAGTCAAGCGATTCTGAAAATACAAAACTTTATTTTTTCAATTTCATTGGAATTGCATCAATTTTTTTTGAGTTTCATATGTTTTCGTCATTGGCAATGTCTTCTAATCACTTTGCCAGTGTACGTTTGTCAGTACATCAAGCCTCAAACCGTTGATGCAGCTTCAGCTGCTCTAGTTCTTTATGTTGTCATCGGAAACACTAAAACATTGATTTTATGGTGTGGCATATGCTATGTAGTTGATGACTACCCTACTTAATATAGATGTGTCAGAATTGTATCCATGTTGGCGGTCATCTTTGATTTACGTTTGTTTGCGGCGACAGATAATTTGGTACGGTTTGGAATACAAGCCTCGCACTTTTAAAATATTACATTTCCAATTATGTTTCATTTCTTTACTACTTTGTCGATTAACAGTGCCTAAGAGCTTAAGTGATACTTAGCGGCCATCTTGAATATTCCAACATGGTCAAATAATAAGTATATTAGATGGACTCATTCATTTCTGCAAAGAACACATTCAATAATAACAAACAAGGCAAATAACTGAAGTATAAATGTGCATGAAAGTGTAGCTATATATTTTTGTTATTCCACACACATTTACTGTGTGAATATTTGGCGGCCATCTTATATGTATATGAATTTGTCAGTGGTGAATTGTTATCCAAACGTATTTCTATGTATGTAAACGCATAATGTAAGAATCAAGTCAGAATATATTTAAGACAAAATGTCGATACCTGGCGGCCATCTTGAAAATCGCAAAATACACACCGTTTTGAACCACCATAAAAACGAAGCGTCTCATATATGTCCTAAGGAAGAATATTCAACAATTTAAACAACTTTATCTGATATTTGAAGCATGATATGCACGTGCATGTCCATCTACTGATATAAAATATGTTTTTGAACTCATTTGACCTCTTTGCACTTAATGACCTCAAAAGTGACATTGTCCCACATAATTTGATTGACCGACACCGGATTCATGTTCAGTAATGAATGATGTATCAATCTAGCATAGTTGTTGATTTTGCTGTCTTGGGTTGAACAGAAATCGTTTTTAAGCCACTTCTCTTCAAGGTGCCCCACCACTACATGCTTTGTTTTTCGATGTGGGGCGGTATGTGGGAGGTTTTATGGTCTGTGAATCAGTTTTAGGGCGACGTAAAACTGACTTTCAGACCATAAAACCTCACACATAACGCTCCAAATCGAAAAACATGATTATTTCCATTCTAATGCACCTAGTGTGTTCCCTACTTTCTGCAACGTCGTAGCATATCAGTAGAACAGTGATATTTTTCAATACGTTAGCAGGTTGTTGTCGTCATCGATAACCGCCTCACACCAAATGAATTTGAAGAAATGCAACTCCGCCGATGAATATTCCCATTTCACATTGAGATTAACGGGACTTTTTCTAAGACACGTATACATGTATTCAACTCTAAAGTTCATTTTAACAATTATATTGCTTTTCTATGTGTAGTTGCAACAGTTAATTGCTTTTATTAATTTAAAGAAAAGTGAACATTTCTGCAGTAGGTTTGTGCAATTTTTACAAAGGAAATGTAAACAAGAATCAAAAGGATTTCCCGGGATTTACGCCTAATTCAGGTGATTACCCAACTGCAATACAGTTTATTATGTATAGTCATGTATGTGCAAATTGGAATTCGTAAAGTTATAGGCTGGAACTGGCATATCGAGTTTGTATTCAAGCATTTTAGTAAATTCTTCGGTATTTTGCCTTTTGGGCAGGTGGAGTAATATTGTTGTGAATTTGTTGAAGGGCCATCCTGAAGTCATGTTTGTCAGTCATTGGTCGATTCTCTTTTCTGCTTTGGGTTGTACAGGTCAATATGGCAGAAAGATGAACTGAACATGTACCAAAAATGATTTTGATTCCCCGCCGCTGGCCATTGTTTACAAAGGCGTGTAGAGTTACACAAATATGTCAAGCTGTAAAACAGACTGGTAATACAAAACATCATCTGTGGCTGTGACTGGAGAAATGAGGCTTACAGGTTTTTGCGACCAGTGTAGATCCAGATCAGCCTGTGCATCCACAGTCTGATCAGGATTTGCACTGTTCAACATTCCATCAATGAAACCACGTCTTGTTTCTAATAAACAAACTAGATTGTTTTTAAGCTACAGGAGCTTGTTGTTTGATCAGGAGCTACACTGGTCACAAATCCCATTCCATTAGCCCCATTTCTCCAGTCACGGCCACATATAACTAAGAGGAGCTCATCATATAAAGTGTGGAAATTCACGTTTGACATAAAAAGTTAAATACTACCAATTAACATGGTAAATGAATGACTATTTTGCCCGAAAAATGTGACCGACTGGAAAAATGAGACAGATGTCATTTGTGGCCAGCATAACACTTGACCTAGCACCCTCTTACAGCCTGGTAAAGATCTAAAGTTTTCTAATCCAATTCACTCTTTATTTGTACATACATGTAACTAACATGCATTCATTGACATAAAATATTGTTTAAACTGTGTGATTTGCAAGTGGATTTTGTTATCGTGGCGGGGACGTGTGTCAGGAGTAGTCGTCGGTGGCGTGGGTGTGTGTCAGTAGTCGTCGGTGGCATGGGTGTGTGTTAGTAGTCATCAGTGGTGTGGGTGTGTGTCAGTAGTCGTCGGTGGCGTGTGTGTGTGTCAGTAGTCGTCGGTGGCGTGGGTGTGTGGCAGTAGTCGTCGGTGGCGTGGGTGTGTGTCAGTAGTCGTCGGTGGCGTGGCTGTGTGTCAGGAGTAGTCGTCGGTGTCGGGAGCAGGCGCCTGCTGTTGGAGAGCCTCCTGCATCTGCTGCCAATGCTGCTGGTCCAGCTGGGCCTGCTGCTGTCGTGCCTGACAATAGACACAATGGACCAGGGTTATACACAACACAACACGCATACACCAGAACAGGGTTATACATAACACCCACATTGCAGACCAGGGTTATACATATAACACCCACAGTAGACCAGGGTTATACACAACACCCACACAGTAGACCAGTGATACTTAACACCAACACACAATACAACATGGTTATACACAACACCCACACAGTAGACCATGGTTATACACAACACCCACATAGTAGACCAGGGATATACACCAAACTCACATAAGACCAGGGTTATACATAACAACCATACAGTAAACCCGGGTAATACACAACACGCATACACTAGACCAGGGTTATACATGTGGCAGCGTGATGTTAGGTGATGGGATAAATAAACTTCCATATCATGTATGTGTTGTTATTATATGTATGTCCCATCCATTTCAGATACAGCGTATCCGTCTATAACATGTTTACTGTTGAACCCCTGTCCCTTCGTCCCTTTTAGTGTTCGTTAACCTTAGTCAGTATTGAACCTTTACTTGTAGTTAAGTATAGTACACTAGTGTATTTATACCTGGGAGTATGATATACTGACTAGCGTAGCGTAACGTGTGACTAATCAACGTATTTTGCATGTTGCGCACGCACCCATCTCACTCGTTGAGCCGCCGCCATTATAGTCACATCATATTCTTGTTTATTAAAATATATAATAGCTGGTAAATGTTGTATTTCCAGTGCTTATCCATTTGTACGTCCGTCCATCCTGCCAAACGAGTCCAAATAAGAACCCACATCTCGACTAGAGAGACATAGAAACCCTCTCCGATCACATACACAACACCCACATAGTAGACCAGCGTTATACATAACACCGACACAATAGTACAGGGGTATACATAACATCCATCCAGTAGAACAGTGTTATACATAACACACACACAGTAGACCGGGGCTATACACAACACCCACACACTACACCAGGGTTATACATATCACCCACATAGTAGACAATGGTTATACATAAAACCCACACAATAGTCCAGGGTTATACATAACACCGTCCCACACAGCAGATCAGGGGTATACCAGGTATTCCGCTGGGGAAAATAAAAAAATCGGCACTTCAAAAAATTGGTGATAAAAAATTAATTTTCGAAAAAAAAAAAGAAAAAAAATTAAATTGTACTTTTTTATCGTCAATTGTTTATTTTTATCGCCAATTGCGAAAGTGGCGATCGCCAGCGGAATCCCTGGTATACATAACACACATACAGCAGACCGGGGCTATACACAACACCTGCACAGTAGATAAGGTTTATACATAACACACACACATAGTAGACCAGGGTTATACACCAAACTCACATAAGACCAGGGTTATACATAACAACCATACAGTAAACCCACACCCACACAGTAGACCAGGCTAATGCACAATACCGAGACAGTAGACCATGGTTATACATAACACCCACCCACAGTAGACCATAGTTATACACAACACCCAAACAGTAGACCAGGGTTATACATGACACCCACACAATAGACCAGGGTAATAAACAAGGCCCACAGAAGTAGACCAGTAGACAAGAGGTATACATAACACCCACACAGTGGACCAGTGTTATACACAACACCCACAGTAGACCATGGTTGTACACAACACCCACACAGTAGACCCGAGTTATACATAACACCCACACAGTAGACCAGAGGTATACACAACACCCACACAGTAGACCAGGGCTATACACAACACAATATACCAAATGTATATACAAACCCACAGTAGACCAGGGTTATACATAACACCCACAGTAGACCAGGGCTATAAACAACACCCACACAATATACCATATACAAACCCACAGTATACCAGGGTTATACATAAACCCACAGTAGACCAGGGCTATAAACAACACCCACACAATATACCAAATTTATATACAAACCCACAGTATACCAGGGTTATACATAACACCCACAGTAGACCAGGGCTATAAACAACACCCACACAATATACCAAATTTATATACAAACCCACAGTATACCAGGGTTATACATAACACCCACAGTAGACCAGGGTTATACACAACACCCACACACAGTAGACCAGGGTTATACACAACACTCTCACAGTATACCAGTGTTATACACAACACCCGCACACAGTAGACCAGGGTTATACACAACACACATACAGTAGACCAGATTTATACAAAACACCCACACAGTAGACCAGAGTTATACACAACACCCACACAGTAGAGATATTTATAAATAACACACACACAGTAAACAAGAGTTATACATAACACCCACACTGTAGACCAGGATTATACACAAACCCACAGTAGACCAGGATTATACATAACACCAACAGTAGACCATGGATATACACAACACCCACACAGTAGACCAGGGTTATACACAACAACCACACAGTATACCAGATTTATACATAACACCCACACAGTAGACCAGGGTTATACACAACACCCACACAGTAGATATTTATAAATAACACCCACACAGTAGACAAGTTATATACAACACCCACACAGTAGACCAGGGTTATACACAAACCCACAGTAGGCCAGGGTTATACATAACACCCACACTGTAGACAGGGTTACACCTAACACACACACAGTATACCAGTGTTATACATACACCACACAATATACCTGGGTTATACATAACACCCACAGTAGACCAGGGTTATACACAAAACCCATACAGTAGACCAGGGTTATACACAACACCCATACAGTAGTCCAGTGTTATACATAACACCCACACAGTAGACCAGGGTAATACACAACACCCACCCAATACACCAGAGTTATACATAACACCCACACACAATATACCAGGGTTATACAGAACACCCACAGTAGACAAGGGTTATACATGACACCCATATAGTAGACCAGGGTTATACATAACACCCACACAGTAGGAAAGGTTATACATCCTATCCACACAATAGACCAGAGTTATACATAATACCCAAACAGTAGAACCGGGTTATACACAACACCCACAGTAGACCAGGGTTACACACAACACCCACACAGTAGACAAGGGATATACACAGCACCCACCCCACACAGACACACCACAGACAATAATCCAGGGCTATACATAACACCCACACAGTAGACCAGGGTAATACAAAACACCCACCCAATACACCAGGGTTATATACAACCCCCACACACAGTAGACAAGGATGATACACAAAACTAACACAGTAGACCAGGGTAATATACAACACCCACCCAATAGACCAGAGTTATACATAACACCCACACAGTAGACCAGGGTAATACACAACACCCACCCAATAGACCAGGGTTATACATAACACCCACACAGTAGACCAGGGTAATACACAACGCCCACCCTATAGACTAGGGTTATACATAACACCACACAATATACCAGAGTTATACATAACACCCACACACAATATACCAGGGTTATACACAACACCCACACACAATATATCAGGGTTATACATAATACCCACACACAATATACCAGGGTTATACATAACACCCACACAGCAGACCAGGGTAAAACACAATACCCACCCAATACACCAGGGTTATACACAACACCCACACACAATATACCAGAGTTATACATAACACCCACACACAATATACCAGGGTTATACACAACACCCACACACAATATACCAGGGTTATACATAACACCCACACACAATATACCAGGGTTATACACAACACCCACACACAATATACCAGGGTTATACATAACACCCACACACAATATACCAGGGTTATACATAACACCCACACAGCAGACCAGGTTAATACACAATACCCACCCAATACACCAGGGTTATACACAACACCCACACACAATATACCAGAGTTATACATAACACCCACACACAATATACCAGGGTAGGGATACAAACCCCAAACACAATATACCAGGGTTATACATAACACACACACACAGTTATACATACACCCACACACAACTATACCAGGGTTATACAAACCCACACAATATACCAGGGTTATACATCACCCACACACAATATACAGGGTACACAACACCCACACACAATATACCAGGGTTATACATAACACCCACACACAATATACCAGGGTTATACATAACACCCACACACAATATACCAGGGTTATACATAACACCCACACACAATATACCAGGGTTATACACAACACCCACACACAATATATCAGGGTTATACATACATACCCACACACAATATACCAGTTATACTAACACCCACACAGCAGACCAGGGTTAATCACAATACCCACCCAAATACACAGGGTTATACACAACACCCACACACAATATACCAGGGTATACCATATACACACCAGGGTTATACAAACCCACACACAGATACACCACCACCACAATATACCAGGGTTATACACAACACCCACACAGCAGACCAGGGTAATACACAATACCCACCCAATACACCAGGGTTATACACAACCCAGGCGCGGATCCATGATTTCGGGCTAGGGGGGCGTAACTATTTTGCAATACTTGACTATATTATCGAACGCGCTAGGGGGGTCCGGGGGCATTCCCCCACCCCCCCCCCCCCCCCCGAAATACATAAGACCCACACACAATAGTCCAGGGTTATACATAACACCCACACAGTAGATCAGGGTAATACACAACACCCACCCAATACACCAGAGTTATGCATAACACCCACACACAATATACCAGGGTTATACACAACCACCACACACAATATACCAGGGTTATACACAACCCCCACACACAATATACCAGGGTTATACATAACACCCACACACAATATACCAGGGTTATACACAACCCCCACACACAATATACCAGGGTTATACACAACCCCCACACACAATATACCAGGGTTAAACACAACCCCCACACACAATATACCAGGGTTATACATAGCACCCACACAGTAGACCAGGGTAATACACATAACCCACCCAATACACCAGAGTTATACATAACACCCACACACAATATACCAGGGTTATACATAACACCCACAGTAGACAAGGGTTATATACGACACCCATACAGTACACCAGGGTTATACATAACACCCACAGTATACCAGGGTTACACACAACACCCACACAGTAGACCAGGGTTATACACAAACCCACAACATAGACAAAGGTTATACATAACACACATACAGTAGACCTGGGGTATACATAACACCCACACAGTAGACCAGGTATATACACAACACTCACACAGTAGATCAGAGTTATACACAACACCCACACAATAAACCAGGGCAATACACAACAATACACAACAAAACACAGTAGACAAGGGTTATACACAACTCCCACAAAATAGATCAGGGTAATCATGGTTATACACAACACCCACACATAGTAGACCAGGCTGATATACAAAACCAACACAGTAGACCAAGGTTATATACAACACCCATACATAGTAGAACAGGGCCCGGTTGCTCAAAACCTCCGTTAGCTTAACAGACTGTTAAATCCTTAGCAATGCTAAGGATTTAACAGTCTGTTAAGCTAACAGAAGCCCAGGCTGATATACAAAACCAACACAGTAGACCAGGGTTATACACAACACCCACACAGTAGACCAGATGTATACATAACACCCACACAGTAGACCAGAGTTATACACAGCACCCACACAGTGGACCAGATTTATACATAACACACACACAGTAAAACAGAACACCAACACAACGCAGACAAGGGATATACGTATCACCGACACAGTAGACAAGCAAGTAGGTGTTTGAACAGATGGTCAGTATGTTGGTATCATATGGGTATTTTGGTGGATTTTCGGTAGATTTGGGTGGATTTCGTGGTTTTGGGTAATTTACATAGTTTTGTGCAACTAATAATGCTCAATCATTACACAACACAGAAATCATCAATTATCTACACATCAATTATCTACACATGCACCCCTACACGGACCCCTTTTATACTGTCAAAATACCTACAAACGAACAAAGGAATAAAACCTTTTTCAATTTCATCAATTTTCAACTACAAAATCCATATTCGGGTTCTATCGATTCACGAGACATATCAATTTGCTGATGCCGATAGAATATGTGAATTGTATTTATCTGTTCCTACATTTAAGAAATTAAAATACATTCAATTGCGAGATTTTCTGACATGTGTGTCAGCCAATGAACGTTGCGCTGTAAAGGTTTTCAGACGCTATATCATGCTATATAAATTTGCTTGCCTTGGCGGCTCATGTCCATTACATTAATCTGAACAAACAATTTGGGACCGGTTTTATTGTTATCAGTTAACAAATAATGGTTTTATTGGTTAAAAACTTACGAGGGTAGAAGCTCCGTTTCTCACCTTGTAAGTTACCGAACTTGAACATGTAACTCGCGGGAGGTGACGTAAATTGTATGTTGGTAACAATGTGAGTGTTGTGTATAACTCTGATCTACTGTGTGAGTGTTGTGTATAACCCTTGTCTATGGTGTGATTCTATGCTGTGTAGTGGAAATTCCACGCTGATCGGTGGTATTATCGTGAAGGAAAAGTTTGTTCCACTACCGGCCACTACCGCTTTTTTCCCTCATGGAAGCCGTGATGGCTAAACATCTGGATGGGAATCAAATTACATGAACATTGACCGATTTTAACAGACGTTTTTAACCTCATATCGCCAACCATTCACAAACCACAACAGTTTACAATTATATTTATAATTATATTATACAATACAATTATCATGATTATATTTGTTGCGTGTTTACTACGTCAAGCCTAATGTTAATCCGTTGGACTATCCGACATTGGCTATTCAATGTTAATGGTTTTACAAAATGTTAATTACACATGTAACATATGTTCAGCCGAAAATTCTCTACAGACTGTTCAGACAACTACAGAAGTAACACAGCTAAATTTCGTATTAAGACTGGAAAATGGTCATCATTGAGAGGTGTAAATTCTACATCACCACATAATTATGGGCACCGCCATTGTGCAACATCAAAACATTAGACAATGTTCAACGTAAATGATCACTATTTGCAATATCCACCCTGTGTAGTGAAACATCGTCAAGGCTAGATTATACAGCTAACCACATACACCCTTTGTGGTGGGCAGCCGTGACGACGATATCGATAATCACTTTTCCAGAGTGGATACTGTCCACTACTACTACTGTCCACTACGGACTAGCGTGGCACGGATTAATTCACCATGACGGCGTGGTGGATTTTTGCAATTAAACTGACTGTAACACATAAAACACCGAAATATGAACCTTTCTTCAAGAACATGTGTAGATAAGGGTTATACATAACATGGAGTCATGGACACACAGTAGACAAGAGTTTTACACAACACCAACCTCAGCGAACAGTTCCTGTTGTTGTCGCAGCAGCTCCTCCTCGGGAATGCCCAGGTTCTCCAGCTTGGAGCTGCCCCGCCGCCGTTTCGCCGCCACGGCCCGCGCCTCCGCCAGCACCGTCGTCGCGTCCTCCCGATACGAGCTGAACCCCAGGTTCTCCAGGGCTGCAACAGTTGGCAGCATGCCGTTATCATGCGTTACATGCCAATACTTGTGACTAATTTTCAATTTTTAAATCCTTCAATGTAAGCTCAATAATAACTAACTAAATTTTACATGAGCATACCCCCGGCTGGCTATGGACATGATGGAAATTGAACTCGGGGATTACATAGAGGATATTTGTTGTTTTCAGTGTAAGATCAAATTATTTTTCATCTCGTAAACACCAAACATTATATTTTCACTCGTGGCTTCTCGTGAACACCAAAAGTGATATTTTCACGAGTGGCGAATACTACGGTTGGTGTTCACTCGATAAAAAATAATTTGATCTTACACTGAAAACAACAAATTTTCTGTTTATTTTATGACCATATAACAGTATTTACGCTCTTTGCTGATTTAGTATTTACATTAGCACCTGCATCATACCTCTAGGCAGGGCCGTAGCCAGAGGTAAAAATCTACCGAGGCAAGACTTATGAAACGTGTATCCAGTGGGAGCGCGTATCGCGACCCGCATCGTAAAAAATAAGTCGCCAAAATTTTGACCGAGGCAGTTCTCAACGTGGCTACGGCCCTGCTAGGATTTCGCTAGGAAACCTGTGAGGGGCCTCATTTCTCAACATGACCAATTTACTAAAATCACTGTTGCATAAAAAATAATTCCACATTTTCTAATTAATTATGCTGATATTCGTCTCATAATATTAAAATATAATGGATAAAATACAGTTTACACAAATAATTAAACAATAAAATAATATGATCAACAATAATACACATTTTATTGATAGAATGGACATTTTAAGCCACGCCCCCATGGCGCAATACTATCATTGGAATATATTCTCGATATGTACAATGGCCGCCACTAAGTTTACTGTGATTAATTCCGTGTGAAGATTGAAGACCGTGTCGATCTGGATTTAAAATAATTGATAAACGAAAGCAGCACGATTTACCAAGAGGAATCAACTCATTATCAGTATCACTATAATGCACCAGATTCGACCGTTCAGAAGGCAATTCGACAAGCTGACCAGAATTCCCACTTTCACGAGGGCTGAATCAACAGGCTGTCATTGTCAGATTTTGCGACGACTGTTCGTACATACAATGGTTAACAGTTGCCGTGAGCTTAGGTAATTCACCTGGTAACGTCATATCCAATGGAGGGTAGAGTAGTCGTATTGCAGACCAAGAACAGAATATTTATTAAAGGTACATGCCCACTAAGTAGGCAGAAATTGTTCTTTATAGGAATGAAATAAGTGTATAATTGTGTCACTATTCCACAAGTTCTAACAAGAATTCCGCGGAATCAAAGGAATCAAATGTCTCGCCTTGTTCCGCCTTGACCCTTGACCCCCAAGAATAGTCCTATAGGCATCTACATATCATAGTAAAGGTATGTATAAAGTTTGATGACTGTAGCTGATAAGGTGTTCAAGTAATGACCGTAACACGAAAACTTAACATTGAATGATGACGATGCCGCCGCCGACTCAGGAAAAGCAAAACCTTAGTCTCGCTTTCCGCTTTCGCAGGCGAGACAAAAATTACGAGTTCCCGCTTTTCAGATATAATAATTTATTAATACTTATTTTAATGATAATGACGCGCAGTGGTATCAGGCTATTTTCATATGCAAATGAGGCATAATATTTTTCAAATGTTTTTACTAATTAAATGCCTCATTATAAAAATAATATTTTCGACAGATTATAAAGTATGATCATTGCACATCAAAAAATAAATAGAGAGGATAAATAGTAATGTCCGTTAACATTTTAAGAAAACACGGTTATCGCCCCTGATATCAGGGTGAAAATTTACGTCTGATATAAAATGCATAATATTGCCAATCAAAATGTTGGGTAATGGTGAATGAATGTTTAATTTGCCAGAAAATGTCTAAGATGATGTCTCTGATATAAAGAACATTGTGTACCTACCTACTATGAGTGGGCATGTACCTTTAATAATGAACTTGACAGCATCATCGGAACAGGTAAATATTTTAAATACGAGCCCGTCTCTGCAATTATCTCCCTTGTCATTATGAGAAAGTAGTTTGTCTTGTAATGATATTTTTCATAGTTCAAATCCGTATTTATCAGTTTCGAACAGTGTAATATCAAGTGATATTTCACTAATAAATCTTGGTAATTCACAGTTATAGTCATAAAATAAACAACTACATGTTTTTTGTATGTTATCAGGTTATGAGGTGATTTAAAGAGGGCAATGGAATAAAACAGTGTAAATATATAACTATTCTACATAATAGACCATGTCCGACGGCTGTGTATTCATGAACAAAATGCTTTATATATACATGGTTTTTTTTCAGTACATTTTAACCCCGTGAATTTCCGTCTAACTTTTATGTACCTATTTATTCAATTACCCACCTCTTTAACCCTTTCAAATCCGCAGGCCTGTATAGTGGTATTGGCAAAAGGTAAAAAGTGTAGATCCAGATGAGTCGGCTCGTGATGAGCAGTCTCATCAGGATCTGCACTTTCTGCAAGTAATTATCATATTTTCGAGAACAAAAACACCCCCCTTTTCATAAATGGACTACTAGTACAAAAAAAAAAAAAAGTCATGTAGTCTGAAAATCATTTTGTGAGGGTTGGATTGGTTACAAAATTAACATATCAAAATCCATTCCATTTAAGGTTAAAGCGATTTCTATACAGTAAATAAATCTTCCTGGATAATCAGACATCACTTACATTACACTTTCGACGTGATTTCATTTGAAGATAAACGTCTGGGTGCATTAGCGTCCACACGATCTTGTTGCTAATTTGCAATTTCATGACCATTGATTGATTGACTGATTATTTCTGTTTAACGACCTATCAAAAGCTAACATCATTTAAGGCCGGGCCAACGGGTTGGATTATCCCGTATTTAACCTGTCCATAATGAGGTAAATTCCCAAAATTCAGAACTCAATATTTACAGAAAACTATATTCAGCCCTGAAATTAGAATATCCTGACCTGGTGCCAGGTCCATTCCACACCAGAGTCACTTAATTCCGATAAGTATGAACCCTGATCGTTAAATTACACGTCGCGTGCTCCGACCAACAACCACTTCATTACCATTGAACTGGATTGACATTCCAAATGATGCCTGGAACATTTAGTAACAACTGTAAGGGGGGAAACCCAAAACGAGAACTGTATTAAATGTATTTACATAAAATGTCTATACATATATTCAGCCATGAAATGACAATAATCTGATTTGGTGTCAGGTCCTCACCACAACAAAGTCACTTAGTCGCATCCTCTAAAAGTAATCAGATTAGCACTAATCGTTCTAGATACTCTTTCTACGCTTATCATGAGTATAACAGGATTCAACTAACACGTACAAGAAAACCAAACAAGAGTTGTCAGAGGACAATGAAGTGCACCCGATGGCAGCAAAGGAACCGAGGGCACATTTGAAAACACAACGTGCTGGATAAGGGAAACAAAATTTATGAGCCATTTACCAGAGCGTGTTAAGGTTTCGAACGTACAAAGTATTTGACCTTGACCCTGGGCTTAGCAGAGGTAGAGGACACTTGGAGCAATGTGTATGTGAAATATGAAGCAAATCCAAGCAAGGAAACAGAAATATAGGCCATTTACCCGAGTGTTAAGGTTTCTGGATGCACAAAGTATGTGACCTTGACCATGGGCTTAGAAGGGGAGGCATGGACGTGGATTTGCCACAGTGCAGTAGAGGACCGTTGGAGCAATGTGTGTGTGAAATATGAAGCAAATCCAAGCAAGGAAACAGAAAATATAGGCCATTTACCCGAGCGTTAAGGTTTCGAGATGCACAAAGTATGTGACCTTGACCATGGGCTTAGAAGGGGAGGCACAGACGTTGTTTTGCCACAGCGCAGTAGAGGACCCTTGGAGCAATGCGTGTGTGAAATATGAAGCAAATCCAAGCAAGGAAACAGAAAATATAGGCCATTTACCTGAGCGTTAAGGTTTCGAGATGCACAAAGTATATGACCTTGACCCTGGGCTTAGAAGGGGGGCACGTACGTGGATTTGCCACAGCGCAATAGAGGACCCTTGGAGCAATGCGTGTGTGAAATATGAAGCAAATCCAAGCAAGGAAACAGAAAATATAGGCCATTTACCCGAGCGTTAAGGTTTCGGGATGCACAAAGTATGTGACCTTGACCCTGGGCTTAGAAGGGGCGGCACGGACGTGGATTTGCCACAGCGCAGTAGAGGACCCCTGAAGCAATGCGTGTGTGATATATGAAGCAAATCCAAGCAAGGAAACAGAAAATATAGGCCATTTACCCGAGCGTTAAGTTTCGGGATGCACAAAGTATGTGACCTTGACCCTGGGCATAGAAGGGGAGACACGGACGTTGATTTGCCACAGCGCAGTAGAGGACCCTTGGAGCAATGCGTGTGTGAAATATGAAGCAAATCCAAGCAAGGAAACAGAAAATATAGGCCATTTACCCGAGCGTCTGAGCGTTAAGGTTTCAAGATGCACAAAGTATGTGACCTTGACCCTGGGCTTAGAAGGGGGGGGGGGGGGGGGGCACGTACGTGGATTTGCCACAGCGCAATAGAGGACCCTTGGAGCAATGCGTGTGTGAAATATGAAGCAAATCCATGCAAGGAAACAGAAAATATAGGCCATTTACCCGAGCGTTAAGGTTTCGGGATGCACAAAGTATGTGACCTTGACCCTGGGCTTAGAAGGGGCGACACGGACGTGGATTTGCCACAGCGCAGTAGAGGACCCCTGAAGCAATGCGTGTGTGATATATGAAGCAAATCCAAGCAAGGAAACAGAAAATATAGGCCATTTACCCGAGCGTTAAGTTTCGGGATGCACAAAGTATGTGACCTTGACCCTGGGCATAGAAGGGGAGACACGGACGTTGATTTGCCACAGCGCAGTAGAGGACCCTTGGAGCAATGCGTGTGTGAAATATGAAGCAAATCCAAGCAAGGAAACAGAAAATATAGGCCATTTACCCGAGCGTCTGAGCGTTAAGGTTTCAAGATGCACAAAGTATGTGACCTTGACCCTGGGCTTAGAAGGGGGGGGGGGGGGGGGCACGTACGTGGATTTGCCACAGCGCAATAGAGGACCCTTGGAGCAATGCGTGTGTGAAATATGAAGCAAATCCAAGCAAGGAAACAGAAAATATAGGCCATTATAATTTTTGAAGACAGACGGACAGACAGACGGACGCCTACAACGCCGAGGGTATGCCATAAGCACTTCTTCCTTTGGAAGGCGCGCTAAAAATGAAACTAAGGGCCAAACCAGGTATGGATGCCACTGTTAAATCACAATATCACAGACTAAGAGGCCAGGCATGTGTAAAATATTAAGGGAAACATTTCACAAGACC
Source organism: Conchocele bisecta (assembly GCA_029237695.1). NCBI lineage: Eukaryota > Metazoa > Mollusca > Bivalvia > Lucinida > Thyasiridae > Conchocele > Conchocele bisecta. The sequence continues at coordinate 23,922,587 of CM055271.1, read as the reverse complement.
ATTTGTCAGTAAAATGGAATGAGTGGAGATCACACATCAGACAATCAGATGGGTTATTGCACTTGCCACAATAAACATGTAAAGTGACCTATACCAAAATACTAGCTGCATGCTTGTGATTATAAGTTTGGAGTTTGGACAAGATTTGTTAAGAAAAACCTGATACAAGGATACATAATGTAACAAGAGTTGTCAGAAGACAACGAAGCTAGCCTGTTGGCAGCCTTCACTCAAACTTGGCACAGTTGCATAAAAAAACAGGAATATTATATAACTTGACCTTGGGTTAAGGGGTGTGCGGTGGACCTTGACATTGAGGTCAGTGGTGGCAGGTGGGTCGTGGATTTGCTATAGCATGATATAGCATATTAAGATGAATGCATGTATGAAATATTAATGCGCTCCCTGAAAACAGAAGTAAAACAAAATTTAACCCAACATGGATTTGCTGTAGCACAATAGAGGATCATCAGATGAATGCATGTATGAAATATTAAAGCGTTCCCTGTAAAGAAACAGAAATTACACAACATTTACCCCAACGTTAAGTTTATGAACATACTAAGTTTGTGACCTTGACCTTGGAGTGAGGGTTGGGTGGTGGGTAGTGGATTTGCTACAGCATGATAGAGGGTCATCTGAGGAATGCATGTATGAAATATCAAGGTGTTCCATGAAAGGAAACAGATGTTATAAGACAATTACCCCAACGTTAAGTTTATGAATGTGCTAAGTTTGTGACCTTGACCTTGGGGTAAGGGGTGGGCGGTGGGTCATGAATTTGCGATAGCACGATAGGGTATAATCAGATGAATGCATGTATGAAATATCAAGGCGTTCCATGAAAGGAAACAGATGTTATAAGACATTTACCCCAACGTTAAGTTTATGAATGTGCTAAGTTTGTGACCTTGACCTTTGGGTAAGGGGTGGGCGGTGGGTTATGGATTTGCGATAGCACGATAGGGTATAATCAGATGAATGCATGTATGCCATAAGCTCTTCTGCACGAAAATTGAAAATGGCCGCAAAGGAGAACTAGACATGATGTTTGTAAAGCATGTATATGCACCCATGGCATACTGGAACACACGTGTTCAGGTGAATGAACTGTGCAAATATCAAAGCAATCCTTCCACTAATATTGAATATATAGCATGATGGCGAAACTCTTACAAACGTTTTGACGCAAGAAAATGGCTAATTGTTTCAGCACCATTTGATGATTTCGAAGGTCAAGGTCATGTCAATGGTGGTGTGAGTGTGTCACCCATGTTCAGGTGAATGAAGTGTCCAAATATTAAAGCAATCCTTCATGAAATATCTTCAATATTACAATTACTACAAACTTTTTGATGTAAGAAATTAGGCTATAATATGCAGCGATGCAAAAATGTGTAGCTTATTTCTGATGTGTTCAATCTTTACTGCTTTTTGCTACTCCAAAGTGTCATAGGTGGCTTCAGTTCAATTTCATCTACATAGAATCATCATTGTATAAATTGGCAACAACTTCAATATGGTCTTATACTCCGTTTGCATGACACTCACTTCACGTTGAATGATCCTTGTAGCTAGCCTTATTGTGGCTGTGACTGTAGAAATGGGGCTTGGTTATGTGACCAGTATAGATCCAGGTCAGCCTACGCATCCGTGCAGACTGATCAGGATCTGCACTGTTCGCCATTCTACCAATGAAACACCCGCCATGCTTGTAACAAGCAATATAGATCAGGCTATGGGAGTATGCTATTTGATCATGAGCTCACTGGTTACAAAACCCATAAGCCACATTCTCAAAGTCCACATTATGGATGGCTATAAACATAGCTAGTGGGTTATGAAATGTGTTGGTGGAGCCTTACCGGCCAGCACGTGCTCTGGAGAGATGGTCTTCTTCAGTTGGCGGTTACAGATATCGTTTGCCTCGGATGACACGAGGTGGATGAACTCGGTACAGCAGTTGAGGATGAGTTCGCGGGCGTCGTTGGCCACGCGCACGCTCGGTATGATCTCCTTGATCATTTTGTTAAGAGCGGCGCGCGGGATACTCAGTTCATCGTCGTCGCGACCGTCGGCCATTGCGGCTCCACGGGCGACGTAGCTCGGATAGACACGCTCGTTACACTGTACCTCCAGCCATCTAGCAACGGGAAAAATGCAGAACTGAGCATTGATGTTCTGCTGTTAATTTAAATTATAATTATTATACCCACATTTTATAACCACTTTTTGAAAAACAATGGGTATATTGTTTTCGTCACGGTTGTCCGTCCGCCTGTCCGTCACGTTTCTTGTAAGAAGTAAAACTGTTTAACAGTAATATGTAGGGACTGGACACTTGGTGTGTGCCTTTCTTATGATGTGTAGATGCGCAAAGTGAATTTTGATTTTTGATTCGACTCCCGGTCATGAATTATCTCCCCATTTTCGATTTAGAATGTCCCAATGTGGCAACAAGTAAACAATTTTATTCGTAATGGCTAGGGATTTGAAACTTGGTGTGTGCCTTCCTTATGATGTATAGATGCTCAAAGTGAATTTCGATTTTTGATTCGACATCCAGTCATGTATTACCTCCCTCTTTTCAACTTCGAATTTCCAAATTTTATCTTTTTTTTTTTAATAAATAGTTTATTTTCAATTTTTTAATACATCATGTATCATGTACATATTGTATAACAAAACATAGTTGAAATCACATGACATGTTACTACAAAAGAGCATACATAATGTATTTAGAAAGTGAGCTTATTTAAGAAGAGTTTTTTAAGAAGAGAGTTATAGGAAAGAGAGAAAAAAGATAAAGAGGTCTTCCTTCTGTTCTCGTAATTCGTAATACATGTGATGTATAACGTTTATGTCAATACTATAATATAGTTGACATATAGTGTTAATAAGCATGCAATTAACTTTGCTTTGCTTTATCTTGTAAGAAGTAAAACTTTTTAATTGTAAAAGACAGGGATTTGAAACTCGGTGTGTGCTTTCCTTATGGTGTGTAGATGCGCAAAGTGAATTTCGATTTTTATTCGAACCCCAATCATGGATTGTCTCCTCTTTTTTTACTTAGAATCTCCCAATTTTGCCTTGCAAGAAGTAAAACTTTTAACCGTAATAGCTAGGGACTTGAAACTTGGTGTGTGCCTTCCTTATGGCGTGTAGATGCGCAAAGTGATTTTTTATTCGACCCCCGGTCACGGATTATCTCCCCCTTTTCGACTTGGGAAAAGTGGGTATATTGCGATGGCGTGCCATCGACTGTGCTTTATTTGTGGGAGATGTACATGTACACACAGTCACATGAAGCGAGCGCCTTATATTTGCCATATGAACGTGCATGTTGAACAAACCAATGAACAATAAACACAACATAACGTTGTGGCACTTCAGCTTCTGAGACAATCAACAGCAGTTTGGTTATAAATGTTTTAAAATTATGGTCGTCAAAATTTAACAAGAATGCCGAAGCCTGCGAAGGTCACAATATACACACGTCGAAGCATAGTCAGTATACAAGAAACAGAAACATGGAAACAGAAACTATAAGTATGATTGTGCGTCTAGTTTTCGGGGTATTAACACGTTCATCAACTAGCAGTTTTTAAAAAATAACATATAAGCTAACTTGTCAGTTCAATCCATTGGTAAACATCTTGCCTTCAAAATAAGATAGTTGACTTGTTAGATTAAAATTCGCGATAGCGTGTCTAGCAACACAGGAGTCTTGAATCTTGACTTATGGTTGGTGTTTTCGAGGTACGTTTCGAAATTGTCAATAAATCTGCTAATTCGTCCAGAGTTTTCATTGGCTGTTGATCATCTCGCAGATGAATGAGGCACAGTGAAGGAAAACATGAAACTTTTATATTGTTTATGATTTTAACAATATTAAAAATCAGATTAATGGCGGACGCAGAAAATCACGGTAGGTTCCTGAACAAAATTACATAAATGGCAAAAATTACCAATATTTAGTCCCAACACTGAATGTGGTGGGATTTTTAAAGGACTTAGTGTACGTCAAGTCATACTTATTTTAATCACCTCACGTAAAGTACATCGCGGCTGCACACATGTCTATAAATTACAAAATATATGAATACCCCGAAAACTGGCATCTCGACCATACTGTCTGTTCCATGTTTTGCTGCCGACAAACTTTTGACTATCAAACACATTAAATCTAACATGGCGATTGCCGGGGAGTGTCTCACCCACTAAACAAGGTGATCACCACGAACGTCAAGGTCACCAAGGTCACAATATGAGGAAGTCTGAAATTATTGATACGAAGGTAATGGTCACACAAATGGCACTGGATGTATAGCCATCAAAGTGAGGAAGGTATTGATAAAATGTGGTAATGATTCTTACAATGGTGACGAATGCAAGTTGTACCTTTCATAATTACATAATCTTCAGACCCGGGCGCATTTTAATTGTTTTGTATTGTTTAGAAAGGTGTTTCATGTATATTCATGTACAAACAATAATTGACCATCCAAGACACGCTAGAATCACCTGTGCTACTGAGTGGGCATACACACTGACTGACTTTGTTGACTGTAGGGGAACTCAATAAGCTCTTGCAGTTTGTTATCCCCCTCAAATACTTCTTGGTACTTTCGCCGCTTCTGGTCTGAGATAAACTTAATATACGGCTGTAGTATCAAATCTCTTGGCCAGCCACAGTTTGTCTAAGTTTGTCTTGAAGGACATCACTGTCTCTGTAATCACAAGTTCAGATGGTAAGCTATTCGTTGATAACATGATGTGCGAAAGAGTTCAAGCGAATAGACTTGTTGGCACAAGGTTTGGTCAATTTGTAGTTGTGTCCTCTCAGGTTTAAGTACAGTACAGGCACCGCGAAACCCACATATTTTTTGTTATTGCCGCAACCAATTTAACTTTAGCGCGGAAAATTGCCGCAATCTCTCGCAAAACTTTCCATGGCCAATTGCGGCATAAAGAAAAAACGCCGCAAAGTTTGCGCGGTGATTCCACGGCAAAACGCGGCGAAATAATTGCGGCGTTTTGCGACAAAAATTACTCGGCAAAATGCGACGAATCACTGTGTTATTATGCACCAGTCAAAGGAAATCCCCGCCCCCCCTGGCCCGGGGAATAGCGGGGCTTATAATTTTGACTCGGTTAAAGCCCTGCTATGTCCCCGCAGTGCGGGGCAATCTGGCTGGTTAAACCCCAGGTAAATGGCCCCGCACCCCGGGGACATCAGTAAGGTTAAATCCCCGGTAAAGGCCCCGCAGTGCGGGGCATATTTCAAAGCTGATATTAAAAAAATTGAGAAGAGAAAGCTTGTTCAATCAGTGTGTATAGATGATGTACAAAACATTTAAAAATAACCATTCAATCACTGGGTACAACCCAGTCTAGAGGACAAAGATTGATTGATTGATTGAATATTGTTTAACGTCCGTTCAACAGCAAAGGTCATTACAGACAGGTCGGCAGTTTCGAATCCCTGCTCAAAGAGGACAAAGAATTCATCACTGACCTTTATACATTATCTTGTTCTGGGGCGATTTTACGACTGTTTGCACAATTTCCATTTTAGTGGACTCTCCCCACAAGCAGGGCCTACTACAGACTACTTCTAACCTCACCAAAATCACTGGGCGCCAGTCTCCATTTACTCAGCTCTTAATATACAAGAATCAGGAAATACGGTTGATTTATTTTAGCAGTCAGAAGCAACAAACTGGTCCGGCCGACTCCATTGGTCTGAGGAGTCACACATGGGTACGAGTACTGCAGATTATTAATAGCAGCTTTAGATTTACGCTACCATGATTTGGTGTCTGTCTGCTGTCAGATGGCTCTTCAGTCACACCAGTAAAGTAACTTAATCCCATTCTTATCCACCAGCCGGAAGTACAAAAAGCAATGGAGAATGCAACACCAAGTTTGAAATCAGAAAAGGACTATAGCTTTATATTCTGACATGTACTGCATGTTTAGATATCAATCAAGACAGTGAAAGAACTCAATATTGTCACATGTATACAATGTAGAAGACTTGACATAAATGCTGGGTTCCAGCTAGAACATGACCTCCAAAAAATATGTGTCTCATCATGGCCCTAGAACCACCAGACCTTCCCAATATTTTAATCGGGGTAAACCTGTCCGGTGGCAACTTTCGTAAAAGACCGGTGTCAACTTTCGTGTTTAATATTTGTCGATTATTTGACAACGACATAATCAATTTTATCAAAAATATCGGAATGCTATGCGATGTAATTTTGAATATGAAACTTTCAGAAGAAACAAGTTTTAAAATCCATCCGTAATTGATGAAGATATCGCACTTACAACATGAAAAACAGGCAGATCTCAAGTTGTAAGTGTGATATCTTCACCAATTATGGATGGATTGTAACACTTTTTCTTCTGAATGTTCCATATTCATAATTACATCGCATAGCATTCCCATTTTTAAAAAAAATGCCGTTGTTGTAAAATAATCGTGAAATAGTAAGATCACAATATTGTGAAGGTCCGGTGGTTTCAGGGCCGTGCTCATGGCAGACAGTTGTATCATACAGTGATACATGTTGTCTGACGCCCACATACAGTGATACATGTTTACAGTGTGATACATGTTGTCTGACGCCCTCATACAGTGATACATGTTGTCCGACGCCCTCATACAGTGATACATGTTGTCTGACGCCTCATACATTGCCCTCATACAGTGATACATGTATGTTGTCTGCTGTCCCCTGTGGTGTGGGGGAGGGTGGGAGGGATCAGCAGCATTCCTATGACAGATGAAATGGTGTTTTACGGCCTCTACAACTTTGTTTTTTAAGTCATTTATAGCCGGGAATACACCTGTATCAGGGAGAGAAATAGTAATTCAGATCTGAATTTACGAAATCTCAATTTGGTGCCAGGTTCCCTTACCACACCAAATCACTTGGCTCCCCGCCCCGCCCCCGCCCCCTTTTCACCCGGCTTTTATGAGAAGCAGGGGATACTGTGATTTATTCCATCATAGGAATCAGCAGCACCACTGCAGCTGATCCCCCCCAACACCACAGGGGGTCCTATGATAGAATAAGCCACATTATCCCCTGCTTCTCGTAAAAGTCTAGTAAAAGAGGTCGAAAACCAAGTGAGTTGGTGTGGTAAAGCCCCGGGGTTACGTCCCCGCATATTTTGGCGAAGTTAAAGCCCCAGGATTGTCCCCGCAGTGCGGGGCATCGTGACAGGTTAAAACCCCGGGGTATGCCCGGCTATGTCCCGGCTATTCCCCGGGCCAGGGGGGGCGGGGATTTCCATTGACTGGTGCATTACTTGTGTGTACATCGACAAAATGCGTACATGTATGTGACAATTGGCATTTACGTACAAGATTTTCACGGTGTGTAATCGATCGTATTTCCTCTTCACCATATGGATCCCGACTCGAGAAACACAAATTGCATCATTTATTATGCCCCCCCCCCCCCCCCACACCATATGGTGAGGGGGCATATAGTGTTACCGGCGTCCGTACGTACGTCCGTCCCAAAACCTTAACGCTCGGGTAAATGGCTTATAATTTCTGTTTCCTTGCTCGGATCTGTTTCACATTTCACACACGCATTGCTGCAATGGTCCTCTACCACCCTGTGACAAATCCACATTCGTCCCGCCCCCGCTAAGCCCAGGGTCAATGTCACAGACTTGGTGCGTTGGTTGAAGTTGGTCAAAGGCCGAAACGGAAGTCGTCGGTCATAAAATCAACGAAAACTAACGGGACCCATACAATTTATAATTACCTCTAAGGTAATAATCGCAATTTCCATTTACCGATCTATCGGATCTATCAAATGTGTTGGTGATATGTTTGACGATTACGCCGCGTTTTGCCGCAATTCAGTTGGTCATGATTGCCGCAATTGTTTTTATCGATTGCGGGGAATACCGCAGGAGGTTGCCACAAAACAGCAGTTTGCCGCAAAGTGCATAAGATTCTGCGAGGCCGAAAAACTTGGCAAATAAAAAATATGCGGGTTTCGCGGTGCCTGTATTGTATTTTCCGATAATGTAAAAAAACACACTTGCGTCAATGTTGTCAATATGGTGAATTATTTTATAAACTTCGATAATGTCAAAACGCCGTCGCCGATAATCCAATGACGGAAGATTAAGTGCAGTAGGGCGCTCCTCATATGACATTCCTTGTAGTTCTGGAACTAGTTTAGTAGCCAGACGCTGTGCATTTTCTACTAGTTGCTTATTTTTCTTTGTAATAGGATAATATATCAAATTACCATAGTCTAAGTGTATCTCACTAACGCTTTATACAGTGTTAAGAAACTATCCATGTCGATATAAGCAAATTTCCTCTAATTAGACCAATGATTCTGTTGATTTTGTTCATCATTGTACTTACATGTTCATCAAATTTCTAATTTGATTTAAATAAAATTCCCAAATCTTTTTCTGCATCCTCAGTGTTTAAAGAGTGGATAGTAGCATTATTTTCAGTCATCATATAATCATGTGTTTGGATGTTGTTCCCGTAGCGAATTACTATACACTTTTGGATGTTAAATCTCAAAAGCCACTCCTTACTCCACTGACAAAGCCTGTTAATATCTTCTTGTAGTTCTCACCTATCTTGTTCAGTTGAAATAGTTTTGTATAATTGACAATCATCTGCAAACAACCGACATGTACTTCCTACAACTTCGGGTAATTCACAAAAAATATGAAAAGTATAGGTCCTAGTATTGATCCTTGTGGTATTCCAGATATAACTTGAGTCCACTCAGAAGCACTTCCATTAATTACTACACGCTGCTGTCTATTATTTAGAAAGTTACCTACATGTAGCCATTTTAATAGGTTTCCAGATATTCCATATCCTTGAAGCTTCTGAACCAAACGTCCGTGTGGAACACTATCGAATGCCTTACGAAAGTTTAGGTATACTGTATCGACTTGTATGTCAATATCTAAAGCTTCAGTCCAATCCTCCATTTATACTGTTAACAATTGTAAACTAGTACTTCATGTATCATGTCCTAAGTACGTGTTTTTTATTAATTTTTTTCCCAATAAAAGTAGATTAATGGTAGATTAATTATTGGAAATGATAATATTTTTAAACTTTGATGTACATCAGCATTAAAAATATCAATTCTGACCTAATTCCTTGAATTTCAGTGTTTAGCTGTTGACGTTATTAAAGAATTGCATGCTGGGAAACGTGCATTACGAACTCGAGTACACAAAATCGTGACCGCCACGGCAATATGCATGTCATATTTCTTTGTGTGATGGAGTGTTGCATTGCCAATCTCTTGTGATTGTCAATATTTTTTAAAGATTAGGTAATGACAGGAAGGACGAGCGAGTTTAAAATTGAATAAATGTTGATTGCGTAGCATTGAGTTTGCTTATGTTCACGAACACACTTAGTTCTATGTGATATAACTTAGGCAAATTTATTTATCTTTTTTTTTTCTCATTTTATTTGCCGTGCAACAACAGCTATCAGAATAAACAAGTTGCAAGGATTAGCCATGCAGAACTACTGTCTGTTCCACGAAATGCTGCCCAAGATTTATTTCTATAAAAACACTCCATACTGCTTATTTTTTTTATAAAACAATGTAAAATTATTTTTTAGAAATGAGCCTACTTTTTATTTCAAGAAAATCCGTCTAATAACAAAGTTATTTCGAATAAACAGTCATGGATGGGCTTTTGCCTTATAAATTAATTTCACCGAATTTTAGTTGTTGACAATAAAACAAGAAACTGCTATGCAATAATCACTTCTGGTCAACAACAACAACAACTATTTTTGCGAACTGAACACAAATTCTTAATAAATTTGTTTATTAACATCATTTTCTGGCATATAATTTAAACAATTTGCATTAAAATATATCAATCATTTAATCTTCATATATTTAGCGAATATCATTCATCCATAAGGTTCCAAGTCGATCTGATACTATTGCTAATACGTCCTAATGTATTGTAAATTGTGAATGCTAACGAACTTGATTCGATTAAACTCGTGACCTTCACCAACCAATCAGCATTTAGTAAACCAAGTTGTCCGCCGCAAATTCGTCCGGCAAAGAAACTGGCTCACAGGAAGTGACTATATACTTCCGCCGGAAATGACGTATATATGGTGTTCTCAAGTCATACCATTAGAGAATGTAGATTTACACCGGTGTCGATGTGCGAGGATATGTGCAATTAATTTTGCGTGGTAGGAACAGCATGCCAACCTCAGCTTGGCGTTGTCAATAGATACGAAAGCTGTAGCAGATGATGATGACATCATGTTGTATTTTGACCATATTCTTGGCATTTTCTTCTGTAATTCTTGTACGAACACCGAGAAATGGAGGCTCGATTCCTTTATTTTTCAATCTAGCAAGATTTGCTCTCATAAATACAAGATTAGTGTTTTGTTGGCAATATCACGTCGTAACCCCATATAGCAATATTCAAGGGAATTAATTCTACTTATTCCGTAAATTGCTATATACTCTATACATATTTTGAAACACCGTTTCTTGAATAATTTAAGAATATATATACTAAAGACAAGTGTCTTTGGGTGGCGGGTGGGAAATACGAAGTATTTGGAACAGTATTTACGGAATAAACCTACTGTACTAACTTGCATATGGGGCTACGACGTGATATTGCAAATAAAAAGATGGCTCATTGCTAAATTTTGCTGAAAAATTATTTTATGCCAAAAAATAAGAGTTTTAGGGTGTTTAAATAGGGGCATGTAAAAGTTGGGTAGGTTAACGTGAAACAGACAGTAGAACACACTAAGGAAATTACACGGGCAACCAAGCTACATTGTATATTACCAAGTATCGCCACATTAAAGGTGCATCCTGCTTCGAATGATGCTAATGGTTAGGCCTACTATGAAATGTAGAAACAACAGGACCCGGTAACAAAATCGGAACATGAACAACAGGTAACTTGTTGTTGTTGTATGTAAATGTAGGGTATGACTGAAGTACGAAATGGGCGAAAAGGGCAAAATGGAGATAGTCGGGCGAAATGGAGTTTTATATCGCCAATAATATTCATGATTATTCATGACATGCTACAACAACAACAACAACAACGTTAACACCCGCTTCTTTTTGTACCCAGCCGTGCGTGATATCCACAGCTGTAGGATATTGCCTGCATATCATGCATATGGTGGCAATCCTCTACAGCGGGACACCTTATATGACATATACAACCCACAGCTGTAGGATATTACCTGCATATGGTGGCCATCCTCTACAGTGGGGCACTTTATATGAATTACACAACCCACAGCTGTAGGATATTGCCTACATATATGGTGGCAATCCTCTACAGCTGTACACCGTATATGGCTTACACAACCCACAGCTGTAGGATATTGGCAACATATGGTGGCAATCCTCTACAGCTGTACACCATATATGGCTTACACAACACACAGCTGTAGGATATTGGCAACATATGGTGGCAATCCTCTACAGCGGTACACTGTATGTGGCTTACAAATCCCACAGCTGTAGGATATTGAATAGATATGGTGGCAATCCTCAACAGCGGGACACCTTATATGACTGACACAACACACAGCTGTAGGATGTTGCCTACATATGGTGGCAATCCTCTACAGCTGTACACCATATATGGCTTACACAACACACAGCTGTAGGATATTTGCAACATATGGTGGCAATTCTCTACAGCGGTACACCGTATATGGCTTACACATCCCACCGCTGTAGGATATTGCCTCGATATGGTGGCAATCCTCTACAGCGGGACACCTTATATGACTTACACAACACACAGCTGTATAATATTGCCTACATATGGTGGCAATCCTCTACAGCTGTACACCGTATATGGCTTACACAACACACAGCTGTAGGATATTGGCAACATATGGTGGCAATCCTCTACAGCGGTACACCGTATGTGGCTTACAAATCCCACAGCTGTAGGATATTGAATAGATATGGTGGCAATCCTCAACAGCGGGACACCTTATATGACTGACACAACACACAGCTGTAGGATGTTGCCTAAATATGGTGGCAATCCTGTACAGCTGTACACCGTATATGGCTTACACAACACACAGCTGTATACTATTGGCAACATATATGGTGGCAATACCTTCGGACAGCGGTACTACCGTATATGACTTACACAACCCACAGCTGTAGGACATTGCCTACATATGGTGGCAATCCTCTACAGCGGTACACCGTATATGGCTTACACAACACATAGCTGTAGGATATTGCCTATATATGGCGGCAATCCTCTACAGCGTTGTGGCAATCCTCTACAGCGGGACACTTTATATGGCTTACACAACACAGCTGTAGGATATTGCCTGCATATGGTGGCAACCCTCTACAGCGGTACACCGTATATGGCTTACACAATACATAGCTGTAGGATATTGCCTATATATGGTGGCAATCCTTTACAGCGTTGTGGCAATCCTCTACAGCGGGACACTTTATATGGCTTACACAACACAGCTGTAGGATATTGCCTGCATATGGTGGCAATTCTCTACACCGGGACACCTTATATGACATACACAACCCACAGCTGTAGGATATTGCCTGCATATGGTGGCCATCCTCTACAGTGGGGCACTTTATATGAATTACACAACCCACAACTGTAGGATATTGCATACATATGGTGGCCATCCTCTACAGCTGTACACCGTATATGGCTTACACAACCCACAGCTGTAGGATATTGGCAACATATGGTGGCAATCCTCTACAGCTGTACACCATATATGGCTTACACAACACACAGCTGTAGGATATTGGCAACATATGGTGGCAATCCTCTACAGCGGTACACCGTATGTGGCTTACAAATCCCACAGCTGTAGGATATTGAATAGATATGTGGCAATCCTCAACACGGACACCTTATATGACTGACACAACACACAGCTGTAGGATGTTGCCTACATATGGTGGCAATCCTCTACAGCTGTACACCGTATATGGCTTACACAACCCACAGCTGTAGGATATTGGCAACATATGGTTGCAATCCTCTACAGCTGTACACCATATATGGCTTACACAACACACAGCTGTAGGATATTTGCAACATATGGTGGCAATTCTCTACAGCGGTACGCCGTATATGGCTTACACATCCCACCGCTGTAGGATATTGCCTCGATATGGTGGCAATCCTCTACAGCGGGACACCTTATATGACTTGCACAACACACAGCTGTATAATATTGCCTACATATGGTGGCAATCCTCTACAGCTGTACACCGTATATGGCTTACACAACACACAGCTGTAGAATATTGGCAACATATGGTGGCAATCCTCTACAGCGGGGCACTTCACATGACTTGCACAACCCACAGTTGTAGGATATTGCCTACATATGGTGACAATCCTCTACAGCGGTACACCGTATACGACTTACACAACCCACAGCTGTAGGATATTGCCTGCATATGGTGGCAATCCTCTACAGCGGGGCACTTCATATGACTTACACAACCCAAAGCTGTAGGATATTGCCTACATATGGTAGCAATCCTCTACAGCGGGACACTTCGTACGACTTACACAACCCACAGCTGTAGGATATTACCTACATATGGTGGCAATTCTGAGCAGGAACTTAGTGGGTTACACACCAACTGTAGGATATTGGTAACAGTATGGTGGCACCTCTACAGCGTAGGACTTGTTTCATTACTCCACAGCTTCATGATCATGGTCAACCAACACTTTCGAATGGACCAATGAACAAATAACACAAATAGTTTACAATTGATATTTTTACTCAATATTATGCTGCAAGCAAGTTAATTTAATATTATAATATAACTGAACAGGACAAATTTTAATATCTTTAATCAACATCATATAGGACATCCATATTTAAACGCATATGACAAACATGACTGCTGTTCTTTTGACTAATGTAGTTCTCAGTCTGGGAAGACAGAACAAGGGGAGACACAGAGAAAGGGGAGACAGAGAGATAGGAGATGGCGAGGTGGAGACATAGAGTGGAGACAGCAAGAGAGATGGGGGGGGGGGGGGGGACAGAGAGAGGTGGAGACAGAGGGAGGTGGAGACAGAGGGAGGAGAGAGTTTGTTTATTTATTGGTGTTTAACGGCCTATCAACAGCCTGACCTAAAATAGGATTACGAATAATCGCAATTCAAGTCAATGCGACTTAGTACTGCAGAGATAGAAGGTATTTAAAAAACTTTTACGCAGATTTCGGCCGGACGGACGTCATTGTGATCACTACGTCTCGCTTTCCGCAAGCGGGCTCGACAAAAAAAAATATATTCAGCCCTGTAATCAGAATAATCCTGATCTGGTTCCAGGTCCTCGCCACACCAGAATCGCTTGGCCCCCTCCCAAAAGCAGTAGGATCATTAATAATCTTACTACTTTTATAATGGGAAATAACCCAATTCAACCACCAGGTAACAAACGAGTCAAAGATAATAACGTACCTGAGGGCCAAATCGGGATTTCTATAAGGAGGAACCCTATCGTTAATTTACGCCGTTGTGTTCGCCCGACCACCACTCACAGGAGACGGAGAGACAGAGAGTGGGGAGATGGAATGGAGACAGAGAGAAGGGGCGGTGACAGAGTTTGTTTGTTTGTTTATTAGTGTTTAACGGCCTATCAACAGCTATGGTCATGTAAGGCCGGGCAAACGGGTTCGATCCCATTTTAACCTGCTGCATTGGGGGGAAAATCCCAAAATCAGAATGTAATATTTACATCGAGAACAAATATATTCAGCCTTGAAATTAGAATAACCTAACCTGGTGCCAGGTCCATACCACACCAAGTCACTTGGCCCCTTCCCCTAAAATAGGATTACGAATATTGTAATACTGACATAAGGGGTATAACCAGATTCAACTGTCACATACAAAATGCCAAAGACGTATGTGAGGGCCAAACCAGGTCTCCAGTCGGGATTCCGGCAAGGATGAACCCTGATCGTTACATTACCCATCGCGTGCTCCCACCTGCCACCCACCGGTGACAGAGAGAGAAATAGTGGAGACGGAGAGAGAAATGTAGAGATGGAGACAAAGGGAGGAGAGACAGAGAGCCACATTAGCAAATTAACATATATTGTGACACACCATCAAGCTTATCAAAATTGTGATCAGTGTAGATCTTTATCAAAATGTGGACTTGTGCAGTCAGAAAAGGAGTTAAAAACTGTTTGCTATTGCTATATGTAAAGAGGTTTCTCCGACTGAATGGCTAACAGTGAAGACCCTGACCAAACTTCACAGACGAGAAGGCTGATCTGGATCTACACTACACATAGGCCATAAAATCCAATTTGTCATGATGCATCATAAGTATATTCAGCTCTGAAATTGGAATAATCTGATCTGGTGCCATGTCCGTACTACAAAAAACTCACTTAGCCCCATTCCCTTAAAAGTAATAAGACTAATGTTACTACTCTAAATATTTTTTAAACAAAACAATGTAATAAATAGATAACCACCTGCATTTTTGAGTACATAATATATTTCACTCGACAGGAAGGCCACATAATTTGTCCAACTAACTTGTGTTGCACACTCGTTAGTCGACCAAATTAGATGTCATGGCTGGCTCGTGAAAAATATTTCTTATATCTAACTAATGCTGGTGGTTATTCTCTATTCCTTACATTTCAGCCGGCAGTTTTCCCAAATTTCACAGTAAATTACACCACTCGGTTGTGTCGAGCTGAAATTGTTTACACCACTCTTAAGTGTTTACCTATATATGAAGAAATGATGTCAGTAAAGTCACAATGACATGTTTCCTACAACTAATCAAATCATGTTCTAGGACACATTCTGAATCGCACGACAGTTGCCTTCAATATGACCCGCCTTCAGAAATTAATTTGCACAACTCTTGTCCATATTTTACGCTTCAATCACTTTGTTTTTGCAAATTATCATGTGTGAAATGTTCATTTAACCAGATGAGTTGTTTATCTTGAAATACCTTCGCGATTGGATCCTACCGCTATACGAACTCGGTTCACTACACTCACTCATTTGTTGAGCGTAAGGACCAAACCACTTGTGCATTATTTCACGATAACCAGCTCAACATGTTAAATAAACGATTACATGCATATAGCTAGTTCCTTGTACAATCTATACTGCAACTATTGAACATATCAGATTGTATAAAACAGCAGGTGTCCAGGATGAAGATCTAACTTTGTAACAAAAAAAAAAATACATATAGAGGATCTTAAATGAGTTTCCATCAGGTATGAGATTTATGAAACGAGTCGCGCACAGTTTATGCACCGAGCGTGAGGCGAGGTGAATAAAATTGCCGACGAATTTCATAAATCTCATATCAAATGGAAACGAGTTTGAGATTCTGTTTATCACACGACTTCCCTCCAAAGAGCATCCAACGTGGAGATTTCCAATGTTTCAGTGAGCAGATGCCATTGACTATTTTCGCATCTAGTTAAAAATCTCCGCAGAGAAAAATAGTTTTAATCCCTGCAAGAAAAATTATTATAAATATGCCATGTAATAGGCTCCTGTTCTTTGTAAACACTTCATATTACGAAACGAAAGCACATTCAAACAATTTCAGTAATTTTAATGAGTCGCCGACGCTTCTAATGACGTTTCAAACATGATGACGTCAACGTCAAAACATTGCTTTGTCGCACCATTACGGATGTCATTTGGAACGTCTCCATTTTATTAATTTCACATAACGTTGGCACAAAATACGAATACATAATTTAGGGCGATGCGGCCATTCGATCAAATTCTCTACAGGTGTTATTACACGTGTGCCATATAACATTTATGAACTGGGTTACAGCATGGAATAACACTGTTACATGTGATAAACGTAGATATGTAATAGTCAAAGGAAGTTTTGAACCACTGCATTTGACCATATATATACTTTTGTTCCTAAGACTATGCATGCTGTAGGTACACGTTTTTTCACATGTTCAAGGAAAGAGAGCTTGTGTAGGGTATTTTGTGTTTTCAGTGTTTCACAACAGGCATCGCGGACAATCCATTTTGCAGGGGAATACTGTAGTTGTTGTTGTAGTCAATGTGGCAACATCGGCACCAAATATGTGACGTTCTGGATCTCCTTAAACAGTTCGCGACATTGTCTCTGTGCAGCTGGAATTTGTGTTTCCACAGATGAATGTACACAATCTGGTTCAGTCTTCTGTACGGGAAAGTTAACACTTTCATCAGATTCAATGTATGGTCTGAATGGCACAGACAGGTTGACAGGAAAAACATTTCCAACAATACCGACATACCATGTAAGAAATTGTCAGTTTGTGTAAGTTGACGAAATTAAACACATTGATATTTCCGACAGTGTGTAATAATTGCATGTTCTACAACAGTCCAGATATTGATATGATGGTGAGGTTAATTTCTGTCGTCTCCAAGGTGTGCAGTGAACTCGCCGTCTTCACCAACACTTCATTATGAAGGTTTCATCATTTATTATCTGTATGGCCGACCTAAACAAATTAGATGTTTGTAACCATGGGATTACGGAATACTTGCATGTGAACCATGATCTAGAGAGGAAAAGGTGAACATATTTAATTGATTGAAAGGCTTTAAATATATCTAACAAGGTCTATTACAGACATGCTAGCAGGGTAGCTGATGATGAAATAGTATTATAGTGTTCAGAAACTTGTAATTAAAGTCATTTCAGAGACGGGAATAGACTAGTATTAGGTCAAACCCTATCTGTGTAGTGTAGAGACTCACCTGTCTGTGTAGTGTAGAGATTCCCCTGTCTATGCATTGTAAAGACCCACCTATCTGTGTAGTGTATGGACTCACCTGTCTGTGTACCTGTCTGTGTAGTGTAGGGAATCACCTGTCTGTGTAGTGTAGGGATTCACCTGTTTGTGTAGTGTAAGGACTCACCTGTATGTGTAGTGTATGTATTCACTTGTATGTGTAGTGTAGGGATTCACCTGTCTGTATAGTCACTTGTGTAGGGACTCACCTGTCTGTGTAGTGTAGGGATTCACCTGTATGTGTAGTCTATGGACTCACCTGTCTGTGTAGTGTAGGGACTCACTTGTATGTGTAGTGTAAGGATTCACATGTATGTGTAGTGTAGGGATTCACCTGTCTGTGTAGTGTAGGGACTGACCTGTCTGTGTAGTGTAAAGACTCACCTGTTTGTGTAGTGTAGGTTCTCACCTGTCTGTGTAGTGCAGGGATTCACCTGTCTGTGTAGTGTAGGGACTCACCTGTCTGTGTAGTGTAAGGATTCACCTGTATGTGTAGTGTATGGACTCACCTGTCTGTGTAGTGTAGGGACTCACCTGTCTGTAGTGTAGGGACCCACCTGTCTTGTGCATTGTAGGGATTCACCTGTATGGGTAGTGTAGGGACCCACCTGTCTGGGTAGTGTAGGGACTCGCCTGTCTGGGTAGTGTAGGGACCCACCTGTCTGGGTAGTGTAGAGACTCACCTGTCTGGGTAGTGTAGGGACCCACCTGTCTGGGTATTGTAGGGACCCACCTGTCTGGGTAGTGTAGGGACCCACCTGTATGTATAGTGTAGGGACCAACTTGTCTGTGTAGTGTAGGGACCCACCTGTCTGGGTAGTGTAGGGACTCACCTGTTTGTGTAGTGTAAAGATCCACCTGTATGGGTAGTGTAGAGACCCCACATGTCTGGGTAGTGTAGGACCTCACCTGTGTGTGTAGTCTAGGGACTCACTGTCTGTGTAGTGTAGGGGACTCACTGTTGGGTATTGTAGAATCACGGCAAGACTAAGATGAAGTGTATGTAAGTATTTTTCATCAGTTAATACTTACATAACGTTCTGCGTTGTCTTGGCCCATACTGGACACCCAATTCTGAACTTCTATGATAACATCTCAGATCGGTGAGGAATGGCATGTCTGTTCGGAAATGTGCTTTATCAGGCATGGATCCAGGGGCTGTGATATACCTGTATAGTTGGAAATAAACAGAGCCTGTTTCATTGATGATTGTAACTCACCCGCTACCACTGGGTTAAGGTCACTCAAATGACCCAGAATAGCTATCAATGTCAGGAAGCCACTAATGAACTTTAGCCAACATCTGACTAATGTAACAGGATGTATGAAAAATTTGGACGTACATGTACATCCAAGTTTTGAAGGATGTGACATATATTATAAGAAAGTATGTGAAGGTCACCTGAATGATCCAGGATGGTTAGGTATCAATGTAAGCAAGCTACTTACTAATGAAGTTTGTCGAACATCCGACTAATGTATGAGGAGATACGCGAAATTTGGAAGTACAGTAGAACTTCGATAACTAGAACAGGTCTGGCTCGAACACCATGGAAAACTCGAACTGGTTCGACAGTCCGAGAAAATTTCCTATATAATTCATGTAATAAAACACCTTAAACTCGAACTATGAATTACTCGAACAGTCGAACCTGTGGATTAGTCCCGTGGACGGTCAAACAGTGGTAATTACCGCTAATAACTCGAACAGGTAAGTCTGTGATCAGCTGTTTGTCTAACGAGGTGCGAATTCCACCATTGCGGGCGGTCGCGTTGAGTAGTTTCCCTTGACGCGGGATGACATTAAATCACGAATCGCAAACAATAGCGGCGTGAATTACGGGCGTTATGAAAAGGACTTGAATGCGTTATGTGTCATGAACAAACGTTTACTTAAATTTAACTTTCACAGAAGATGTGCCAATACCAAACAAACCGAGATCATGGAATTCTTCAGGCGTTAATTTATAGTGTTTATAATTGTATACTGACATTGTTTCGTTTATATTTTCCGTTTGTATATTTATTCCAACCACTGTGCTATGTGCTATTTTTAGACACTGGGAATACCAGTATTATGTATAGACGCAAAGCGGAACATAGCGGTTTATTTGACGTATAATTACATGTAAATATTGAATAAAACAGCAACTTTACAATTGTATTTGTTATTTTTCATTTCTCCCTCCAAATGTAATGCATATACAATGGCAGGTCACATCGGTCATCTCATATATTCACATAAGTGATTTTATTGACTGAATGTGACAGTACATTTTTGAAACTTCATTCCCTCGAACTATGCATCGCTCGAACTCAAACTCGATTCCGTTGCCGGTTCGAGCGATCGAAGTTCTACTGTACTACCAAAGTTTTGACGGTCGTAAATTACATTATTTTGAGTAAAGTAGGTCAAGGTCATCAAATGACCCAGTGTGGTTGGCTATTAATGTCAGGAACTAATGATAATGTTTTGTGACAGTCCAACTAACTTATGACGGACATGGCCTACATTTCGAGAAAAGTAGGTCAGATCACCAGGGAGGGGGTTAGGTATCAAAGTCTAGGAAGCTGTTGGGATCGTCAATCTGTTTTGAACGTTAAACCATATTATGGCCAACAGCAATCAACAATATGCATTAGAAGAAAACAAGAACTGGCATTGTTAAACGAAGCTAATCCCGTCACCGGCAGCCTTGATAATACAAAAAGAAAACAACAAACAAATGTAAGTCCTTGACCTTGGGTGGTCGGACGTGGGTCATATGCAAAGCAAAGCACCACCCCGCGACACGCATTGTGGCCAAATATCATTAAAATCGTTGAAGCTGTTTATTATTCAACTAGATGGCCGCGGCCTGCATGTCGCGCCGCCGAGGCTTTGATAGCATACCGAAAAACTTTAACCCGGACTCACGTATGTATGTACACCAATGTGGCGACTATAATTATCACGCTGTCCGCATGCGGGCGCGACAAAAATTAAAGGTGTTACTAACGCCGCAGACAAGCACATACACGTACGCACATGGACGAACGCTACATCTCTCTTAAAAAGGAATCGAGTGCTTTCCAACTTACTTCATAATGCTTCATAACTGACAGTCTGCCGTCTTCAGTCGTTCTTTCCTCCTTCTATGCCGGTATTTTCCATGCTGGTAGTCGTACACCAATGTCGCCAGCATCACAAATGGAATCCCATCGTTTTCTCTTCTTTCTGGTCAATTTGTCTTGCCAGAGAACTTTTAATTTGTCCCAGCAAACACATCTGAAAGTAAAGACAAATCATGAGTTGGGTATGCAATATTATACCATTACGGTGTCCTGCCTCTACAGGATTGCGTTCATATGTTGGCATATCCTACAGCTGTGCCTGTGGGTTGTGTATTATGTCCTATAAGGTGATCCACTGTAGAAGATTGCATTCATATGCAGGAAATATCCTACAGCTGTGGGTTGTATAAGTAATTACACGGTGTACACAAAGTCATACATGTACCCGGCTGTAGAGGATTGCCACCAGATTTAGGCAATATCCTACAAGCTGTGGGTTTTGTGTATTTAAAGTCATACACGGTTGTACAAAGTCTATATACGTACCGCTGTAGAGGATTGCCACCATATGTAGGCCATTCCACAGTTGTGGGTTGTGATTAAAGTCATACACGGTGTACCAAGTCATATACGGTGTACCGATGTAGAGGATTGCCAACCATAGGTAGGCAAATCCTACAGACGTGGGTTGTGTATTTAAAAGTCATACACGGTGTACAAAGTAATATTTACGGTGTAACCGTGTAAGGGATTGCCACCTGTAGGCAAAGCCTACAGCTGTGGGTTGTGTAATAATTATTTACGGTGTACCGGTGTAGAGTATTGCCACCGCTGTAGAGGATGGTCATCATAGTAGGCAATATCCTACAGCTGTGGGTTGTGTAAGTCATATACGGTGTACGCTGTAGAGGATTGCCACCATATTTAGGCAAATCCTGTAGAGGATTGCCACCATAGTAGGCAATATCACACAGCGGTGGGATGTGTAAGTCATACACAGTGTACAAGTCATATACGGTGTACCGCTGTAGAGGATTGCCACCATATGTAGGCTATATCCTACAGCTGTGGGTTGTGCAAGTCATACACGGTGTCCCGCTGTAGAGGATTGCCACCAAATGTAGGCAATATCCTACAGCTGTGTGCTGTGTAAGCTACGGTATATATAGTTTCCAACTGTAGAGGATTGCCACCATTATGTAGTCAATATCCTACAGCTGTGTGCTGTGTAAGCCATATACGGTGTCCCGCTGTAGAGGATTGCCACCAAATGTAGGCAATATCCTACAGCCGTGGGCTGTGTATGTCATATAAAGTGTCCCGCTGTAGAGGATTGCCACCATATGTAATCAATATCCTACAGCTGTGTGCTGTGTAAGCCATATATGGTGTCCCACTGTAGAGGATTCCCACTATATGTAGTCAATATCCTACAGCTGTGTGATGTGTAAGTCATATACGCTGTAGAGGATTGCCACCATATGTGGGCAATATCCTACAGCCGTGGGCTGTGTATGCCATATGTTATATTCCGCTGTAGAGGATTGCCACCATTATGTAATGAATATCCTACAGCTGTGTGCTGTGTAAGCCATATATGGTGTCCCGCTGTAGAGGATTTCCAATAATAGTGACAATTATACACTTACGGTATTTAATTCCTATAAAGAACATTTCGTGCCTACTGAGTGGGCATGTACCTTCAAGACACTACTCCTAGATCTCTAAAACCACTATTATAACGTCACCTTGTGCATGAAAAAAAGTGAAAGTCCCATTTCTGATGTCTGATAATTCATATTGCTGGTTAGAAGCATGATCGGTGGAATGGTGAACACTGCATATCCTGATCAGACTATGCGGATCGACAGGCTGATCTGGATCTACACTGGTTGAAAAACCCATAAACCCCATTTCTCCAGTCACACCCACAAATATGATTACCATCTGCGGAATGCAGGATGTCACTTTCAGAAGACTGAAGACCGTCAGAAATGGGAGCAGGTGTGTCCGGCACGTCACCACTGTCAGTGCACCATTGGTCAGAAATGGCAGCGTGTGTGTCCGGCGCATCACTACTGTGGAAGTCTAGTTGGAGTGACTGGTCCGGCACAGGTCGGTCAATGACGGTACCATCTCGGCCAATGACTGTCCAGTCAATATCCATGTTCGAGTATGATACGACATCGGGTGTAATCCTTGTTATGATGGAACCTTGCATTTTCTTTCCTGGAAAATGACACAAGTACATATCACACAGTTCCACAATTTGA
Organism: Conchocele bisecta; assembly: GCA_029237695.1. Lineage (NCBI taxonomy): Eukaryota > Metazoa > Mollusca > Bivalvia > Lucinida > Thyasiridae > Conchocele > Conchocele bisecta. The sequence continues at coordinate 23,899,381 of CM055271.1, read as the reverse complement.
CAAGCAAGAGCTGTCAGAGGAAAACGAAACGTGTCTGGTGGTGCAGGTCTAGAATGTGTGGCAGGTCAACATCACATTAGGTCACCGATATACAGCAGCTTGCATCAAGTATTATAATACAAAAGGTGTTGTACAACAAGAATTCAGCCACGGAAGCGGTGTCGCGCCTGCCAAGGCATTTGACCGTGAACATAAATAAATGACATTGAGAATTTGGATGTGGGGGTGTGCGTAATGAAGCATCATCCATAGACAAACATGGATGTGAAATATTATCAAAGTCTGGCAAGGGGTTAAAGAGATATTGTGAAGAAAAAATAACTTTAAACGCCTTTGCCTTACAAAAAAATCGGACGACACAGACGACGGAAAAAGCGCTGACTATAGTCGCGCCTCTGCTAAAGCAGGCGCGACAAAAATGATGGCTGTATGATCAATGAAAAGTAATTTAAGGGAAGAAACTAGATCCTGATGAGACGGCTAGCGGATTTATACTGTTTGTAAATATTGCTATAGAGGTTTGTGGTGTTGAAAGGGTTAATGTACTCAAGACAGTCCCATAACCTGTTCGATTATTAAGCATTTAACATCTACTTAAACGTATTTTGTGTGCTGTGTAGTCTGAAAATGTACCGTATAGCCTACTAATGGTGAACATAGTGAATATTGAAATATCTGTATAAAATATAAGGGCGAGTGGCAAACCAGTAAGGGCGAGTAAGATTTTACATCTACTAGACCTTAAGGGCAAGTGATATTTCAAATAATTTGACACCCCTGTATACATGTTCTGGTTATCTTGAATTTTACTGTCCTTTGATTGTTTGACAATCACAACCCGAGCAACAAATGGCAGATCATGAGTGTTACATTATAATAAGGCCTGCATACCTGTACGACGAGATGTAGCTTTGATGCCAACCCTTGTGTAGGTACGCTTTTTCCGCTTTTTCAAAGGAAGAGTGTTCGTGAAAGGTATCTTGCGCTTTTGGAGTTTCGCAACAGGCAACTCGGGCAACCCATTTTGCAGGGGAACGGAGCTGCTCAGGTAGTGATGTACCTGCCCGAGATGTTCTGTTGCTGTAGTCAATGCGGCAAGATCGTTGACCAAATAAGTGACATTCTGTATGCCCTTCAACATTTCGCGACATTGTCTCTGCGCAGATGGAATCTCATCCGATGAATGAACAAAAGGTGGTTCCGCGTTCTGTACAGGAACGTTAACACTATCCTCAGATTCTGTGTATGGTCCGAGTGGCACATAATGTTCAACGTTGTCTTGGTCCATACTGGACACCCGATTCTGAACTTCGGTGGCGTACATCTGATTTCGGATGGTTTTATCTCTTGGATAAAACCTCCGATTGGTGGGACATGGCCGGTCTGAAGACATTTCCCTCACAAAGACTTTGAGGTGTCTTTTCATTTCCGCCACGCTCCGTACGCCATCCAGCACCAGTCCAGAAATGCGTTTCTTCACGCGGGGATCCAGTGGCTGTGATATACCTGCAGCCTTCGAAATAAACAAGAGCCTGTTCCATTGATAGAACACGTGGTAGAACATGTACTGCTACTGTAATAGTGTATGGATAAATTCAGCACCGATTTTCCAGGTGCCATTTACCACACAAAACAAAATCACTTTATTAGGCTCTAAGCAGGTGTTTGGTACTGTGGAAGGCTATTCACTTTGTGCATCTACACACCATAAAGCTACATACCAAGCATCAAGCCTCCGGCAATTACGGTTTAGAAGTTATACCAGTTACAATGCAAAATTGTTAAATTCTAAGTAGAAAAGGGGGAGATAATCCATGAACCGGGGGTCGAATAAAAATGAATTTGCCAACCTACTCATCATAAGGAAGGTACATACCAAGTTTCAAGCCTGTAGCTATTAGGGTTTAAAAGTGGTGGTTATAAGGCAAAATTGCCAAATTCTAAGTCGAAAAGGGGGAGAAAATCAATCACCCGGGGGGTCGAGTTAGCATATATATACACACCAGTGGTATACCTTTGATATTTTCTAAACAATATGGCTAAAAGCCACTCTTCATTTGATGGGTGACAAACCATGAAACAAGCATCTTACTTCATCAACTGGATGTCCAACGTGTTCTTCTCTTCCAGGAAGCTCAAATGCTATCTGCTTTTCAAAGACAGCATCCTTGTCATTCAAATCTTGCTTCAGCCTCTGCGCAGCCTTCTCTCGTTGGGACTTGCTGTGGGGATCAGCAATCTGTTTTGAATGTGAACATATATTACAGTCAACAATAGAGGATAGTTCAATGGGTTCATCTGGATCTACACGGTTGGTGTCAGAAAATGGGCAAATTAATTTCCAAATAATTAACAAGAGTGCAGCCAATCACAAAATACCCTCGTTGAGGGATTGCCAGAAAGCTGTGATTAAATAAAAGGTATAAGTGTGTGAAGTTGATACCGTATTTTTTTTACAAAACATTTTATTACATGCACATGTTTATTATGTGTAAAGTTTCACATAGATTGACAGAAATCTGCGAGGAGTTGATTACACAAACGCTATACAGTATTGCATGCAAAAGTGTAGAAAAACTAGACATTATGTTTGTAAAACATGTTTATGCCCCCCCCCCCCACCCCTCCCCCGTGGCATACTCGACTGTAAATGGAGAAACTCGTACAAACTTTTGGACTTTTTGACATAAATGTACACGGACGCGTGGACGTACAGAACCTCAAGAACAACGCAATATGCACCCCCCTTGCTATCGCATCATACATACATGTAGCTGAAAGGGCCATAAAGATTTAATCATTAAAACACCGAGGTGCACATGTTCAATATGTGCAGAAGATCCATTGAAAGCGAGTGAGTGGAATTAAACAAAATATGCAGTAGGGTAAAATTAATAAATACAGTTTTATCACTGTTGACATTGACCTTGTGCGGACAAGCCCATCTTCAACAGGTGTGTTCACCCAATTGATATCAACACATCATGGTATAGCCTTACTTTAGTATGTATACGTACCTTGTACAAAGGGAATTTGACAACTTCGCGGAACACACACTGGGCCGGACAATCCATCTTCTTCGTTTCCTGAGTAAGGAATTTTGGTCCTCGGTCATATGCATGGTCTGGTCCCTAAAAATTTAATTTAATGGGAGTTTTATGTCGTGGTAACAAGATAGCGACATTCAGACAATACATAACGTTATTAACAGCAATAATGTACATTTTCATTACAACCTTTAGTCATTCGTTTTTACAGTTCCTATTTTATTATGCAAAATTCCGTAAACATTAAAAGCATAGTGGTACCAAATCTGCAATACACGCAGCATGAGTGGGACATAGAATGAATATAGGGATGAGGACTAATAAGCATATAAAGTTTCAAGTCAATGTGACTTAGGATTGCAGAGATATAAGGTATTTAATAACTTTAACAAAGATTTCGGACGGACGGACACCTGGATGTCATTGTGATCACTATGTATCGCTTTCCGCAAGCAGGCTCGACAAAATTTAGCCCCAAGTTTACAATACAAAATTAAGCAATGTATTTACAATAATTACAGGCCCGTATGCAGGAATTTATATAGGGGATGCGTTATCGTTGGCACAAAAGGAAAATTGCTAAAAAGAATTGTTTGGACACTTCCTCAGACGGATCACGGCACATTCAGGGGTGCAGATGACCACCCCACCCCCCACCACACGGGCCTGAATTATCATGATCTGGTGCTAGGGCCCGCACAAAACCAAACAATTTTTCTTAAAACATATAATGCTTCGTAACTAACACTGTCTGTCGTCTTCTGCCTCTCCTTTCTCCTTCTGTGCCGGTCTTTTCCGTGCTGGCAGTCGCACACCTTTGTGGCCAGCACCACAAAAGGAACCCCATCATTTACTATCCGACACTTCTTGGTAGAATACTTGTCTTTCCACATAATTTTGTAGTTCATCCTAGCAAACACATCTGAAAGCATAAAGACAAATATTGAGTTGGTTATGCAATATTATACAATTAAGGTGTCCTGACCATGGTGAATTGTCTCCATATGCTATAAGCTGTGTAAATCATATAAGGTGTCCCGCTGTAGAGGATTGCCACAATAAGTAGGCAATATCGTACAGATGTGGGTTGTGTAAGCCATATAAGGTGTCCCGCTGTAGAGCATTGCCAACATATGTAGGCAATATCCTAGTCGTGGGCTGTGTATGCCATATATAGTGCGCTGTAGAGGATTGCCACCATTATGTAGTCAATATCCTACAGCTGTGGGCTGTGTAAGCCATATATGGTGTCCCACTGTACAGGATTGCCACCATACGTAGTAAATATCCTACAGCTGTGTGCTGTGTAAGTCATATAAGGTGTCCCACTGTAGAGGATTGCCACAATATGTAGGCAATATCCTACAGCCATGAGCTGTGTAAGCCATATAAGGTGTCCCGCTGTAGAGGATTGCCACCATATGTAGTCAATATCCAACAGCTGTGTGCTGTGTAAGCCATATATGGTGTCCCGCTGTAGAGCATTGCCACCATATGTAGTCAATATCCAACAGCTGTGTGCTGTGTAAGCCATATATGGTGTCCCGCTGTAAGCCATATATGGTGTCCCGCAATATCCTACAGCCGTGGGCTGTGTATGTCATATATTCCGCTGTAGAGGATTGCCACCATATGTAGGCAATATCCTACAGCCGTGGGCTGTGTATGTCATATATTCCGCTGTAGAGGATTGCCACCATATGTAGGCAATATCCTACAGCCGTGGGCTGTGTATGTCATATATTCCGCTGTAGAGGATTGCCACCATATGTAGACAATATCCTACAGCCGTGGGCTGTGAATGTCATATATTCCGCTGTAGAGGATTGCCACCATATGTGTAGGCAAGATCCTACAGCCGTGGGCTGTGTATGTCATATATTCCGCTGTAGAGGATTGCCACCATATGTGTAGGCAATATCCTACAGCCGTGGGCTGTGTATGTCATATATTCCGCTGTAGAGGATTGCCACCATATGTAGGCAATATCCTACAGCCGTGAGCTGTGTATGTCATATATTCCGCTGTAGAGGAGTGCCACCATATGTAGGCAATATCCTACAGCCGTGGGCTGTGTATGTCATATATTCCGCTGTAGAGGATTGCCACCATATTTAGGCAATATCCTGGGCTGTGTATGTCATATATTCCGCTGTAGAGGATCATAGAGGATTACCACCATATGTAGGCAATATCCTACAGCCGTGGGCTGTGTATGTCATATATTCCGCTGTAGAGGATTGCACCATAGCTGGTGAATAGGCAATATCATGCCACACACATTCCGGCCTGTGGGCTGTGTATGTCAGTATACATATATTCCAGCTGTCGAGAGGATTGCCACCACCATATGTAGGCAATATTCTGGGCTGTGTATGTCATACCTATTTCCGCTGTAGATTGGATTGCCACCTATATGTAGGCAAATATCCGTACAGCCGTGAGGGCTGTGTATGGTCATATACCTGTCTGTTGTAAAGGATTGCCACCCCCCATATGTAGGCAATGATCCTACAGCCGTGGGCTGTGTATGTCATATATTCCGCTGTAGAGGATTGCCACCATATGTGTAGGCAATATCCTACAGCCGTGGGCTGTGTATGTCATATACATATATTCCGCTGTAGAGGATTGCCACCATATGTAGGCAATATCCTTACAGCCGTATGCTAGGGCTGTGTACGTACATATACCTTCCGAGCTGTAGAGGTATTGCCACATATGTGTAGGCGGAATATCATACAGCCGTGGGCTGTGTACGTCATATATTCCGCTGTAGAGGATTGCCACCATATGTAGGCAATATCTACAGGGCTAGCCGCTGGGCGGTATGGATCGTCATATATTCCGCTGTAGAGAGTGCACCCGATGTAGCATTATCATACAGCCGTGGGCTGTGTATGGTCATAATTCCGTGTAGAGGATGCCACCATTTGTGGATCCTACAGCCGTGGGCTGTGTATGTCATATATTCCGCTGTAGAGAGGATTGCCACCTATATGTATTGGCATATCCTGACACATGAGCCTGTGTAGTCATATATTCCGCGGTGTAGAGTGCCATATTGTGTAGCATCATATCCAGCCGTGGGCTGTGTAGTCATATATTCCGGTTGTAGGAGTTGCACCTACCTATGTAGACAATATCCCTTACAGGGCGTAGGTGGTTGAATGGGTCATATATTCCGGGCTGTAGAGGATTTGCACCCATTTGGTGTAGGAAGATTTCCTACCAAGGCCTTGGGCTGTGTTGTCATATATTCCGCTGGAGAGGATTGGGGCCACCATATGGTTGGAGGCCCAAGGGATCCTACAGCGTGGGTGTGTATGTCATATATTCCCGCCTGTAGAGGAATTGCCACCTATGTAGGCAATAATATTCAGGGCCGTTGCATACAGCCGTGGGCTGTGAATGTCCATATATTTACGACTTGTAGTGGGATGCCAACATATTGTGTAGGCAGATCCTAACAGCGGTGGCCAGGTGTATGTTCATATATTCCGCCTGTAGGAGGATTGGGCACCTATTTGGTACCGGCAATATCCTCAGCCCGTTGCTGTGGTTATTTGTCATTATATTCCGGGCTTTGATAAGGAGATTGCCACCATATGTAGGCAAGTATCTAGTCCGTTGGGCTGTGTTATGTTAATATATCCGGGCTGTGAGAGTTAGGTTGCCACCATATGGTAGGGCTATATCCTACAGCCACGTGGGATGTGTTATGTCATATATTCCGCTGTGAGGATGCCAACATATAGGCCATCCTGGGCTGTGTTATGTCCATTTAATATTTCCGCTGTAGAGGATCATAGAGGATTACCACCATATGTAGGCAATATCCTACAGCCGTGGGCTGTGTATGTCATATATTCCGCTGTAGAGGATTGCCACCATATGTGTAGGCAATATCATACAGCCGTGGGCTGTGTATGTCATATACATATATTCCGCTGTAGAGGATTGCCACCATATGTAGGCAATATTCTGGGCTGTGTATGTCATATATTCCGCTGTAGAGGATTGCCACCATATGTAGGCAATATCCTACAGCCGTGGGCTGTGTATGTCATATACCGCTGTTGTAAAGGATTGCCACCATATGTAGGCAATATCCTACAGCCGTGGGCTGTGTTTGTTTGTTTGTTTATTAGTGTTTAACGGCCTATCAACAGCTAAGGTCATGTAAGGCCGGGCAAATGGGTTCGATCCCATTTTAACTGCTGCATTGGGGGAAAATCCCAAAATCAGAACGGAATATTTACATCGAGAACAAATATATTCAGTCCTGAAATTAGAATAACCTGACCTGGTGCCAGGTCCATACCACACCAAAGTCACTTGGCCCCTTCCCCTAAAATAGGATTACGAATATCGTAATACTCACATAAGGGGTATAACCAGATTCAACTGTCACATACAAAATGCCAAAGACGTATGTGAGGGTCAAACCAGGTCTCCAGTCGGGATTCCGGTAAGGATGAACCCTGATCGTTAAATTACCCATCGCGTGCTCCCCACCACCTGCCACCCACTCAGGGCTATAATACCGGGCGTAAGCCAGTAGGCTACAAGCCGTGGGCTGTGTATGTCATATATTCCGCTGTAGAGGATTGCCACCATATGTGTAGGCATCCTACAGCCGTGGGCTGTGTATGTCATATATTCCGCTGTAGAGGATTGCCACCATATGTAGGCAATATCCTACAGCCGTGGGCTGTGTACGTCATATATTCCGCTGTAGAGGATTGCCACCATATGTGTAGGCAATATCATACAGCCGTGGGCTGTGTACGTCATATATTCCGCTGTAGAGGATTGCCACCATATGTAGGCAATATCCTACAGCCGTGGGCGGTGTATGTCATATATTCCGCTGTAGAGGATTGCCACCATATGTAGGCAATATCCTACAGCCGTGGGCTGTGTATGTCATATTCCGCTGTAGAGGATTGCCACCATATGTAGGCAATATCCTACAGCCGTGTGCTGTGTAGGTCATATATTCCGCTGTAGAGGATTGCCACCATATGTAGGTAATATCCTACGGCTGTGTGTTGTGTAAGTCATATAAAACATCGCATTTATGTGTTGGCAATCATTAGTGTAAACTTTAAATATTATACCGTTCGTTTCAGACATTGTATTCACGCTTGTATCACGACTACTGGCACTATACGGATATTGGTTGTACATCTACTCTAGACATTATGCAATATTTACTGTTGTTTCCGAAGTTTTTGTCCGATTTATAACTGGAATATGACGTTGTTGTGTCTTTTTCCAGTTCCCTCATGGCTTGCCTAGCTTCTTCGTAAGAACTGACGAAACCTTTCAGCCTCATGCCGACATCAACAGCAGCACTGTCGATGTCCATCGTTGCTTTGAGGGATTACAGTCAAAACGGCCCCAGTCCAAAACGGCCCACTTTGTCCAAAACGGCCCCATAAAAATGACCAAAACGGCCCCAGTCTGACCAAAACGGCCCAGTCCAAAACGACCCCAGTAATGTAACTATAATTAATGATAATTCACCCACCCCCCCCCCCCCCCCCGCCGCCCACCCCCACCAGTCTGACCAAAACGGCCCCAGTATTGTAACTAGAAATAATAATAATTTCTAACAGTGATGTTATGCTCTACACTGTTTGCAACATCCAATGGACATAGAATTAGTACTTTGGTACATGTAGCAAAATCGATTATAAGTAATGTATGTGAGCAATAGTGTTTGTTGTTATAGGCATTATTAAGAGCCTATCAATTTATCGCCACGAAAAAAAGATATGAGTTTAACAAACAATGTGGCAAAAATAACCCCGCACTCTGATCATGGCCTAAAATCGATGATATTAAACAATAGAAATCGAGTCTGCGTCACAGGTTGCAGTCTGTACCTGGGATGTTGAAAATGAAAACGAATGAAAAATATTGATTGCAATATGAAGGCCATTTTAAGGAAATTGTAGATTTACACTCTATATTTTCCATAAAATTGCCTTCATATTGCCTTCCATTTTTTATTTTTTATTTTCTACATCCCAGGTACATTACTGCAACCTGTGGTCTGCGTAAGGCTGAAATGCCTTTGAACAAGATATTATGTCCCATAATGAAACATTCAAGTTTCGTTTGATGTGGCCTAGTTAGCCAGATCAGAGAATGTTGTACTGATGCGGCGTTTTGATTGATGTTGAAAGCCGAGCCGCAACATGTCACATTTAGTCAAGGCAATGCGCTGTCGCGTGTTGTCTGTAAATTGTAATACGTGCAATAAGGAATATATAATATGCCAGATGTATTTAGAGCCTCGCCCATCCCGTTTCCTGAGCCTTGCCAGATATTTTTTCCCATTCACGGCACTAACCTACTATTCTCTATATTGTTGAAAATTATAAAAAATAGACCAGCAGACAACAGACTGAAGTTTTCCGATCTACATCACAGAGCTCCAATTTAGATGCGTGATTTGGGGGGTAAACGTCTCAATAAAAAAATGGCAGTTGGTAGTGCTTCAGAATCGTCTTTTCGAGACGATTCTAAAGAGCACCCTACTTGCTATTTTCAGTAAAGAAATAAATGTCTCAATAAAAAAAATGGCAAGTTGGTAGTGCTTTAGAATCGTCTTTTTTTATAAATTGTGCGTAGCGTAAAGTTGAAGTAAATAAAGGACTTTTTGATACGCCGCGGCACATGTGAAATATGGTATCTGTAAGAAATCAACACGGTAGTGTGATAACTGCGTGTAGACATACGCCGGACGGCGTACATGCGGTTCAATTGCATAATCAGCGCACCGCGTTTGATGAATTTCCATGGATCATCGCCTTTCACGGCGGTGTTGCGTGCGTTGAATAATTCCCATATTTTAACGATCAGTGAATGCGCAATTAATTGAATTATTGTTCTGGATTTGCGAATGTTCTATTTGTCAAAAGTAGAAATATGCCATGTGATTTAGTAACTTAGGATATCCAGGCGCGGATACAGAAATAATTGTAGGGGGATCTGTAATTAAAATTCGGCATAGCCGACCTCTGTGAGCGCGAAATCGTAAAGTAGGGGGGTCTGGGGGTCCTCTCCTTCCCCAGGAAATTTGTAGATGCCAGATCGCCGCAGATGCGATTTCCTGACACCTATATATATAGGCCACGAAAAAAGTCATCCAACTATTCGAGTATTGTAGATTTTCGTTTTTTTGTTTTTTTTTTGCCGGGAGCAGGGGGGGGGAGGGTCCGACCCCTGGAGGGGGGGGGGGGGTCCGGACCCCCTGGACTGTATCCGCGCCTGATATCCGCGTAATTTCATGAAATACGTTTACAAAATCAACAATATTTTTCATGAATGACGTAAAAAGTTGACACAAAAATCTGAGTACATGCCGAATTTAGACCTGGCAATTTCTGACTCAATTTATGCAAACCTTTTTACATTTTGTAAATATATTTTATGTAATTAATATGTCCAACGTTAAAATCATATGGCGTGTCTCAATTAGTATACGTCGGTGACTGGCAAAATGTAGACCCAAATCAGACGGTGCAATCCGCGCTGTACATATACACTATATTGATTAAACGGGAATATTCAATGTATTCGTCCGAAAATAATACATGTATTACGATTGTACCAATACACACATTACATGATCATCTTTTCTTGATTGATTGAACTTATATTTAAGGGTGCACGTGGGTATTGGCTCGAAGAAATTCCATACCTGGATCATCTTGCTTGTTAGATTAATAAATATATATTTAGACAGATTTGTTGTAATTAAAACAAATAAATTAAAACCGAAACAAACCGGATCCAAATATGGGCCGCTATTTTCCATCTATGAATATTCATGAGTTAGCGGTCACGTGACATGGCTGAGCATCGCTACTACAGAGGTCATGTGGTTCCGGATATTCGAATAGCCAATGGAATATTCGAAAATAGGTTTTGCCATCCGTACCAATTAACATGCAAGTGATTACATAAATACTGCCGTTAAACGTAAAATATGTTAATCGTTGCATTACTTACGTGACAGTAAGTTTGGACTTAATTTATTCTGGAATACTGGATACATTTAAAGAATTTGTTTTTTTATTTTATTATGTTGATACACATGTATTTTCTTTGTTAAATACATTCTGTTTGCGATAGAAACAAGAGTTTGATTGCTTATAATGTATCAACATAATAATATATATATAATTGTTTTTACTTTTAGGATTGACAGTGCGTAAATAACAGTGGTGCAGGGTCCCCAACATAAAACAGGAAAGACAACAGAGTAACTAAATGCAGAATATGATTGAGAAATGTGCACATGTCCCAAACTGCTAAGTAAACATCTACAAGGTCACAGTCAATGGTTAAGGTCATGATATCGGTGGGTGTAGTGTGAGCATGCTTATATGTATCAATTATTAATTTGCAAAATTGTGTTGTAGACACTAAGGACAAATAAAACAAAATGGCAGCAATTTAATACAGCTATATACAGCTGCAGTCTTCAACAAGGTCAAATAAAATGCAATCCACAACCTGCGGTGTGCGATCCTTAACAAACACAAGAACTAAGAGCACACAGAAAAATATTACAGAATGCAACAAAAGCCCCACAAAACAGGAATGACTAAGAAAATAACGATCCATTGTGAAGTTATTGTAGAAACTTGCACATATATTTATTTTTAAGATTTATTTTTGGGAAAACTATGATGAAATATTAGTTTTGGCCCTTTAAAGGTAAAAAGGTAAAATAAATGGAAGTCTATGTCTCATTAAACACTTCTAATTCACAAAATATACAGAGAAAACATATAATAATAATACCTCTTACTATGAACTGGGGCCGTTTTTGACTGGGGCCGTTTTGGTCAGAACTATGGGGCCGTTTTGGTCAACACTGGGGCCGTTTTGGACAAAGTGGGCCGTTTTGGACAGAACTATGGGGCCGTTTTGGTCAACACTGGGGCCGTTTTGGACAAAGTGGGCCGTTTTGGGCTGGGGCCGTTTTGGACTGGGGCCGTTTTGACCTGCTACCGCTTTGAGCGCGCGCTTTTTGTCATTCATGAATATTCATGATTCATTAATATTCATGCCGCTGTAGGATATTGCCTCTAGCCTCTACCCACGTACATGTATGTGGGTATAGCTAGAATGCGAAAAGGACATTTCTGGCGAAAAGAGGCGAAAAGAACATGAAGTGCGAAAAGGAGCTGCGAAAAGAACATGAAGTGCGAAAAGAAGCTGCGAAAAGTAAATGAAGTGCGAAAAGGACATGCGAAAAGGAGCTGATGCGAAAATGGCATACGAAAGAGGCATACAGTGCGAAAAGGACATGCGAAAAGAACATATTGTATGAAGAACCAGCGAAAAGAACATTTTGGTATCAGAAAAGTATAACAATTGTGTCAGGAATATTTTGCTAAATCGATTATGATGATGCACGGGACTGTTCGTGCCAAACCCGATCGTCCCTAGGACTGGTCGTCACACGGACTGTTCATATAGAGCTGTTTGCAATGAGGCGGGAATAATGTTGAACATTGTCATTTCTTTAAAAGCTACATGTATCAGAACTAAATGTGCATATAACAAAATATTATTTACAGTGCGTGTACATTGAAAATGACGGACGACATTGACGAGTAATATGCAGACGGACGATACACATTCAAAGTGAACACATTGACACATATAACAGCTCCGCAAGGAAGCCTCCCACACAAGGTTCTCGGCGTATATGTATCAATGTGTGCACGTTGAATGTGCAATGCAATTTAGGACAATTTCACAATAATTTAAATAAAATGATGATAATTTTGGTTCGAGTCATATAGAGCTGTTTGCAATGAGGCGGGAATAATGTTGAACATTTTCAATTAAAAGCTACATGTATCTCCAGCCGATGGGCACCCATCAAGTAGTCGAACTCGGTTCCATCCACGGTTCGGCACGTGACACATATATAATCACCAGACACATCGGACCAACTGTCAAGATCATGTTTGTTCAAACCCTGGCATTTCGAGTGGTACCACAGCTTACACGATCCACACAGTAAACAGTCACTTAAACACTTGTGACGACAAATCCCACATGGGAATCGACCCTGTCTGACAGACATAATCCAATTGAAAGAATTTCAATAATACGTGTCAAACAAATAATAACTAGAGACAAAAATAGTATGTACTATGCATATACTATTAGATTGAGGTAGAAAACTGGTGCATTGGCATATTTATGCACCTTTCGGTTGTAATCCCGTCCCTCATCAATCCGGGACTGCCTCACACTGCGGGGTCATAAAACTGTGTATCCCCTCCCACCCGCCATATGCCTCGCCACATTGCTATTCGTAACATCCTGCCATTTCTGGTCGGATGTAGAACCCACTGGTTCTCAGTCAGGCACTGCGGAGGGAAATACTTATCCAATTAACCAGACACACTTCACAGAACCGGCACCAACCGTTGTCAAACGCGGTATTGTACATGTACAGTTAGACCAACATAATCAAATAAAACTTTATTGTCCATGTAAATGAGTAACATGATCAATTCCACACTGTTCGGAATCGTACATATATATGTTCTAACAAAACTGTGGAGATATGTTGAAAATAAATGAATTTAACAAATTACATGTATCTACGATCACGTCAGAATCGTATGCATGTACCTCCATGATTAACTATTGTAAATGATAGGGTAGGCTACATGAAAAAAAATTGCGTATTTATATTTGGTCGTTACGATTTATTACATAAAAACAAAATTTTTATTATGACTAGCGATACAACATTATTTAAAGCTATACTTTCATGTTTGATAATTACAAAAAGGCTCGAAAAAGCATGTCCTTAATTAATTAGAATTTTTCATACCAGAAAAAAATCACGCCAAAAGTTCGTATGATGCTCAAATCACGTCTCAAATATAAAAATAGGTAGCGTTGTTACCGGACAGTGACGCGCTCAGTGTCCGTTTTTGCATTACACAATCTTGAATATCTTTGGACCGGATGATGATCGACAAGCGGTCTTCGGCATTTTCATCGTGTCAATGTCCAATACCCTATCTGTTGAAATAATACTTAGTTTATGCCTAAAACATGAGCGTACCCCTTTAATGTCAGCAAAACATAAAACAGACTCAACGAGGAAGATACAAAAAAAATAGCCCGACTTATTTAGCATTTTATATATGACTTTTCATAATTATGTGAGGAGCGGGATCCGCTCTGATATGACTGCTATTTGTTGAAAGGTAATTATTAAGTTTGATAATTTATTATTATATTACTTACGTTTTCTATTGTAATTAATATTCTTGTCAGATACTAAACTGTTCTTTTCGTATGACATTTTCATATTCTGCGGACGTTCACAGGTCCATTCTATCGCCATAATGTACTCCATTCTCGCAGATGCATGTTTAGTTTGAAAGAAAATAATAGTTAATTTTTTAAATTTAAGTATGTTCACAGACCAAATAATATTAGGTCTGTGGTTATGTTATTACTATTATAGAAATAGTAAAATGAATTATTGACAAAGTAATTTGATCATACCCTTTCCTAAGTCCGTTTCATAATCGATGTAGCGAAATATTCCTATACACTATTGTTATACGGTACTTTTATGATGCCAACATGTTCTTTTCGCAGGTTTTTCATACAGTATGTTCTTTTCGCAGGTCCTTTTCGCACTGTATGCCGCTTTCGTATGCCCTTTTCGCATCAGCTTCTTTTCGCAGCTCCTTTTCGCATTTCATGTTCTTTTCGCAGCTCCTTTTCGCACTTCATGTTCTTTTCGCCGAAAATGTCCTTTTCGCATTCTAGTCATACCGCATGTATGTTGTTGTTGTTGTTGTTGATCGTTCCGTATGACTAGAATACGAAAATGACTTTGTTTCTGAAAAGGAAAATGTTCTGTGACTTGTGAAAAGAATATTGTGTGTTGTTTGTGTTGCTTTTTGTAATACAATCAATATTTGATCAAGGGCCGTTTTCGCTTGCGTCCCCTGATGGAATAGCGTCAATATGTGACAATTAAAGAAAATAGCTCTTCCTGGCAGGATGTCTTCAATCTTCAATGAACGTTATAAATGGGGTATCCCATGGTAGTGTCATGGGACCCGTACTATTTATTATTTACATGCATTACTTACCTGAAGTAGTTAATAGCACAGTTAAAATATTCGCTGATGATACAAAGTTGTATTCAAAATACAGTGACTATGATGTAATTCAACAAGACTTAGACTCGTTATGCTCTTGGTCAAATATATGGCAACTGCGTTGCAATGTCTCGAAATGCTAATTAAGCTATTCACTATGGTTGCCAGAACCGCCAGTACCGAGAACACATGTACTCAATGAACTCCCTAAATTTAGAAGCTGTAACTGAAGAGAAGGATTTGGGTATTATATTCTAACAAGACCTTAAATTCAGTAGCCATATTGCATCCAATGTTAATAAAGCTAATAGCATACTTTCATTGATTGTTCGATCGTTTGAATAATTGAAAAGGACTCATTTATTATGTTTTTTTAAATTTAAACCATGTTGAATACGGAAATACAATATATTGTCATACCGCAGATAAGTTTCTCGGCTTTTGATTGGCTAGCTTGCCTGGTCATATATATTATATGACCTGCCAAGGCCGTCAGACATACAGGAATTGCGATTCCCCTCCGGCACATCGCGTCCAATGAAGACACATTTTGCAAGCGTCTACCGATTGCGAATTGTATTCCTCACTAAACACAATACAACCCCGAATTGATCAATAAAAGTAACAAATTGTACACTCTTTATTGTTTATTTTTCCATAAATATTCTTCTCTCATCAAAATATGAGCGAAAAATGCCACAAACTGTCCCGTTTAGTGTTTTCAAATCTCAACACAATTGGCTTCGTGACACGTCTATATTTAGGTCATAAACTATGGGTTCCACGCACGAAACGCGGCGTAGCAATGACAGCGAATATTTGGGAACCAGTCGCATTCTTCTAGAGGCGCCAAAGGGAGAGCAGATCGATAGAGCAATGGAATATAAATTAAATTACACGATATAAAAAAAAATGTCATAAAGTCGTTTTCGATGGATTTCTTACTCCATATTTAGTTTCTTTTCGCTTAATGAAAAAAACAAAATGTTCATTTACGACTTTATATTAAGACGGGCAATATTACACCATATAGCCTGTGTAGAATCACAATAACTTATAGTATCCTTTCTTGCGAAAATACATAATTACTGTAGCAAAAGTTCAGAAACAGGCAACCAAACTTGTACCTCAACTAAAGGAATTCGAATATGAAGACAGATTGAAACAACTGAAGCTTCTACATTATCTCACCGAAGGAGAAGAGGGGATATGATACAGACTTTTAAAATAATTCCTGTTTTAAAATACATTCCTTCAGAATGATTGTTTACACCCCACCCCCGCAACTTCCGAAAACGATATGGGTCGCGCTACCACTATTTGGACCACCCCTGCTAATATTCTTTGATCCACGGCTACTCAGATTAAACAATTAAGGCCTTTATGTAACCGCCGCATCATACACATTATTTACAACGCACAAGTGTAATTGAAGTGACGTAACAGGTAAATCTCGCTATGGAAGGAGAACATACAAATGACCTTGACTATTTGATGTGGTTGAAATCGAAATTTCTATTGTATTGCTTTTGTTCTGTAGTGTCGTGATTTTGACTTCAAAATAAGAAATGCCTAAGCCTAAGGAGCCATATATATGCAGCACATTATGTGATGACATTAGGGGATATGTCACATTTCGCTAATTTTCATTTCCACGGGGATATGTCACATTTCGCTAATTTTCCTTTCCATGCGTTATTTGTTTGGACGGAAATGGGTCCTTTTCGTATTCTAGTCATTCTGATATTGCACCAACAACAACAACAATAACAGGAACTAACTTCCTGGTAATCCATATTATCTTGAGACTTTGTACTCATCATGCTCACACGTACTGGGGATTCTGTCTCCCACGTATACACATAGTATTTAGTGAAAAATAAACAATGTATATATATATAAAAGTTGGAGATATGATGAAAAGATTTGAAGATGTGACGCTGAAGGACTGTATTAAGCCCGCGGTTGGCAACGTTGAAGTGAAGCGTATCGATCCCGCACTCTGGTTCAAGGTGCTAGTGCTCGACGCTGTGTTCGTCGATTGTGACACGAGAGGCATACACTGGAACCGCACTACACAGCAGCCCCACCTACATTGTATTCACACTAGTCAGCTGACTCCTATTGATGCTGTACAATTTTTTGCTGATAAAGGTATATGCCTATCTAGCGGCAGCACAAATTATTTACCGAAATCTACCCAAATCTTACCCAAATGTTTCTTAAAAATACCATTTATGATTATATTATATACTTTTTCTACAGTATATCATATAATAAGCACATTTTGAGCGAAAAAATTAAGAATAAAGCACATATTTCCATGGGAAAGCGATTAATATAGCATTATTATAAAGGGAGACTACTGTGATCGAGACTCATTATTCATGTCTCAGTTGTCTAACTTTAAGGTATCATCGATCATGATTGCATATATCGCACATACATGTATGTGGCTGTGACTGGAGAAATGGGTTTTGTGACCAGTGCAGATCCAGATCAGCCTGTGCATCCGCACAGTTTGATCAGCATCTGCAACATTCGTCATTCAATAAGTGAAACCCCAGTCATGCTTTGAACAAGCAATATAGCTTGTTACCGAGCTACAGAAGGGTGTTATTTAATCAGAACCTACACTGGTCACAAGTTTGATAAGCCCTATTTATCCAGTCACAGCTACATATAAATATTAATGCAGTATTAGTTTTAAAATATTAATAATTTACATTATATATTGAATGGTATATATATATAATTATACTAGTTGGGAGAGAACAGTTTTCACACACTGTCTCCTTGCCTTGGATGTCAACATTAGCGAGGTTCTACTGTTTTTATTTGTATTTCAATTAAAAATCATTATTCCCATTTAACCATTATAAAGTGTATTATCTTCCTTGGCTTCCTAGTATAAGTTAAATACGATACTCTCCCTTTATTTCATATACAAATATTTCCATTTTGCATCAAAACATTAAAATGGTCATTGGTATGACCAAATTAATGAAATCTATGATGTAGCTTGTAAGTACAGTCCAAACATATGATGTGTATATCTTTATTTATTAATAAATATAGTAATTACATGAAGATTTGGGTAAGATTTGTTGTGATGGGTGCTATTTGTATATTGGTATTTGATATTTTCAATAAAACTGAAGATATACAGCATCCAACTGTATAAACACTTGGATTGAACCATTGTTTACATTTATAAACATACACCAGCATTATATTGTTGATTTCAAAACAATTTTTTACCCCAAAAAACACGTGCTGTTTAATTACATTACACGGTTAAAGAGAATACAATAGTACAATACAGCAGGTTGGAAAATATTGTTTCGCTCTCCAACATTTAGCTATTACTTTTTTCTCCCTAGTGCCTTCCTAGTATTAGAATCGTCTCTGAGACAGGTTCTCGTGAATAAGCAATAG